>CM057075.1:14238110-14838110 GCA_029379335.1 Thymus mandschuricus | reverse complement strand
GTATTTATAGAAGGAATTGTCATAGGATAGCTATGGTTAGTCATCAATAGGTATCATTAGTCATCACCTATATACGTACGTGTAGTAAAAATTAGTGGCCACCTCTCCGTAAAATAATGATTGCTCCCATATTTCATGGATATATATGAAACTAGGTACACGTAAATACAATTGATAAAAATGTTGGTTTGAGTAATTATTTAATGGAAATATATAATCATCAATATTTCATTCTAATGTTACTTTTACTACATTTATATATACGCTTTATGTATAGATTAATTCAAACTATCCCTAATCTTTTAGATAGATAACTAATCATGTCCCAATAATAACAATACTTATATAATAACATATTTCTTCCTTTATACTTACGTATAAATCTATTTATATGTAATTATAATTAAATTTTTTTAATTTGACTAATTTGATATATATATATATATATATATATATATATATATATATATATATATATATATATATATATATATATATATATGGTTCGTGTGGAAATAAATCCTCGTGTGCTAAAATGCGAAAGATGCTTAAAACTACTCCCTCCGTCCTCCATTTAGTGACGTTAATACTATATTGGGACGTCCTCCATTTACTGACAATTTCCATTTTTGGACGTAGACCCCACAATCACTTTAACACTTTAACACTTTATACATCTACTTTTTATTATTTTAATATTTTAATACTATTAAACAATTCAAATGGACCCACAATTATTCCACTTTAACACTTTAACACATTAATTTATTATTATACCATAAAATGCGAAAAAACGCGTGCCCAAACTCCCTCCGTCACTAAATGGAGGACGGAGGGAGTATACAAAATCATGCTTAAATCAGTATATATTTATGCTTACAACATCATTATGCTTTTTAATGTACAAATTCATGCTTAAACCTAGTCATGCTTATGATAGCTTATAATCATGCTTAAATTAATTACAGCCACAGATCAAATCAAGATCAATGGTCCATATCTATTCCTATTTCTCACACCAGGACTTATTTTTATATGAACCATCCTCTATATATATATATATATATATATATATATATATATATATATATATATATATATATATATATTGCTATGAATAATCGGGATATTACATTAAAAGAATTAAAATTTAAAATACTAGAACAAGGAATTAAATCTATTCTAAAGAACAAATTATTAAACTAACTAAAAATAAGTAGAGAATTTAAAAGAAAACAATTTAACTACCTACACATGAAATCTTTAAGAAAGCAATAAGGGAAACGAAAGAGGAAACAAATCTAAAACATGCATGCTTGTAAATTTAAATCTAAAAACTTGAAAAAAAAAATCTTAACTAAAAACTTTGAAAGATTAAGATTTTAGTTTATAAAGAATCAGTATGTAGCAAAACAATCCTAAACTAGCCTAAATCTAAGAAAGCAAGTAAAAAGTATTTTTTGGGCTTTTTGTTTTAAATCCTAGGCAATAAAATAAATCAATGCAAGTAAATCATCTAATCTAGAAAGCAAAGAAATAATCTTAACTAATTAATCTAGAGAAATTAAATAAAAGCGATTAAACTACCTAGGCAAAAATCGTAGAGAAAGCAATAACAAAAACAACGAAGAAAACGAATCTAAACATGAATTAAACTAAATCTAAAAATCTAAGAAAATAAATCTAACTATAAGAACTTGGAAAACGAAAGAAAAGAAATTTTTAAAAATGAGAGAAAAGAAACTTTGAAAAATGAATCTAAACTACGAACTAAATAACGAACAAAGGAATTAAACGAAGAACTAAGAATTTAAATCTAAGAAACTAGAACGCAATTAATCAAACGAAAGGAAAGCAATAAAGAACTTACAAATTAAAAGCAGAAACGAGAGAACAGGAACGAACGAAATAAACTTGAATAAAACTTGAATCTTTAAAAGTAATCTTCAATCCTAAAGTTGCAAACTAATAAACTAAAGAAAAGTGCTCAAAAACTAGAGAGAAAGATGTTATTTTCGTGTCCCAAGAGTATGTATTTATAGTACCATCTAAAACCTAATTCAAAAAGGAAAAGAAAGCAAAATTCGGCCCAGTTAGTGGCCCGCTGGGATCAGAGCGCCCGCTCCGGTTTAGCAGCGCCCGCTCCGTTGCTGGTTCGCTGGGGCTGCGCGCGTCTTTTTTGTTTTGGCCGTAACTTCCTCGTCCGAACTCCAAATTGACCCCCGTTTTTGCCTACGTGCTCCTATCGAACCCCTATTTGATAATATGCGTTGATTATAGCTAAAATAAATCTTCATTCAAATCGAAAGAGGTTAGAACTTGGGCTCAATGATTGCTTAAGAACCTTTCTTCGCTCGTTTCACTCCATCTTCTCGACTTTTAGTTCCAAGCAATACCTAAGATCATAAACTCACAAAAGACCCAAATCATAGCAAAGTACAATGAAAAACAATCCAAATATAAAGATAAATGGATCCGAAACTACGACTAAAACAACACAAAATGACACCAAACAAATCCCCCACACTTAACTCTTTGCTTGTCCTCATGCAACATAATCGCACAACTTAGACCCAATTCAAACAATTCAAATCATAGAACATTTAATCACCGGAATCGACAAGCTACGAACTAAGTCACCTTAATCCCAAGTTACAAACAATCAAACATCAACGAACTATGTGGCTTATAAATCAATCCAAGTATGAGGATCCAATCAACGATATACACACCTCTCACAAATATCCAAAATTGTCACAAATTTAGACTTCTAGCCTACTTCCCCTTTTATCAATCAACACAAATACTTGATCGTATTAGCATATAATTCGTTAGGTTTACCCATCGATGGTTCACATCGAGTATCCTAACGTGGTTTCCCGTACTCATTATTCTATGAATAAGCGGAGTAAAATGCCCACGAACAATTCATAACTCATCACAAACGAGTATCATCTAGGGTATAGCTTCGTGAAATATAATCATTCAAGGGTTCCTCGAAGCCTTTTCATGTGGTTTCCCATGCTCATTACTCTAGTATTTTAATACGTAACAAATAAGAGGAGCAGAATCCTATCAACTCAACTATTCCCAATAAAGCACAAATCAACAATCTCTCTTTTTTTTTTTTCTTTTTTTTTTTCATTTTTTTTTTCATTTTTTTTTTCTTTTTTTACACATGGGGAAGTAAACTAAAATTTCAAAATTGCAACAATCTAGAATTAACACTCATAATCCAAATCATCGATCATCACCTCACAACTCATATCAATCATGCCCCACAATTCATCAAATCATAATCGTTCACAACTCAAGACAAACAACCTAGCTCAAGCTATCAATTCCAACAACTAAATACTCCAAGCCTCAAATCATTCAAATTAATCCTAAGTTACATGCTCATATGCTCAAATACAAACAAATTTCTAAGTGGGGAAAAACAAAGACACAAAAATTCAACAAACATATCAAAAGTAATAATTTTCAAACACTCCCCACATTTAAAATCATGCAATGTCCCCATTCCAAGAAAATAAATAAGAAGGGAAAAACAAAACTTATCGCTTTTGACGACACAACTTGGCACAAAAATCGAGACCTCGAGCGATCTCAAAAATTGCAACCTACAAAACAAAGACAAAAATAAAAGAAATAGAAAAAAGAGATTTATTATTATTATTATTATTATTATTTTTTTTTACGTGGGTTGCCTCCACCAAGCGCTCGTTTAACGTCATTAGCTTGACTAGAAAATTATCATCCAAAATTTGTTGCAACAAGCAACGTCTTTAACCATCCATAGGCGACTCTCGATGCAAAGGTGGACTCTTCTTTCTCTTCGGCTTGAAACTCGAAAAGAGGGTTATCTTGGACACTCATCTCCCCCACACTTGTGTGAAAATCCATGTAAGAAATATCATGATCTTCAAAACTTGATGATGGATCTCCATAGAAAGCGCTTCCTCGTCAAGATTGGCAAGAGAGTTGTCCATGATTTCTTTCTCTTGTTGTGAGCTCAGAACCGACTCCTCCATGCCTTGTACATCGCTCAAAAACTCCTCCACAATTTCTTCCTCATCCAATTTGCTCAAAAACTCATTGATAATGGCTTCTTCCTCATGCATAGCAACCTGAAAATTCTCCTTGTTGGGAACTCTCTGCAGTTATTTTGATGATGTTATTCAAAACCACACTTAGGCATCGCACGACATGATGTTATGTTTCTCTATTCTAATTGAGTCCGTTCTCCTTAAAAATGAGGCCGTTGTCTATAACAGCCTCACCTATTAAAGGTCAACTAGCTCTCCATTATTCATGCTTTGCAGGTTCTTCGGCCAGGCTCTTGAGAGCTCATTCATCTGACTGCCGAAGACAGGCTGTTGATCACTTCAGATAGATCAACCTCCCTCCACATAGCTGCCACCTCTGTTGCCAGCTGTCTGGACCACTCGAAGTGCTGAGTCAAGTCTGCAACGACTCTATGCCACGTCAGCTGTTTTCTAACGGTTATATTTTGCAGGACTCTCAACGGCTAGTTTTTTAAACTACGCCTATTTAAAACCTTCGACAACAATGGTTCGAATACGGGAAACTCATTAATCTTACAAGCCGAATCGCTGCAAGAAATTCTCTCAAAGTTCACATCCATTCAACACTCGAAAAACCTAGAGCTTTCCCAAGTGTTGAAGATTGAGAATTTCACCATTGTTATACCTCAAGCTTGTTGCGTTTACTGCTGCATCAAGCTCCCTGTACTCTCTCTCATATATTTAGTGATTAGCTAGTATAGTTGAGATTGTACGTTGATATTCGACTGTAAATCGAAAAGATTGTATGTTGTATGAAACTGATACTCAGTAAGTATAAACAACAGAGAAGTAGAATCCAAAAGTAAAGGGATTTGTAGATCGAGTATGATCTACTGTGGAAGTAGGATAGTTACATCCGAACCACGTAAAAATATCTTGTGTTATTTACTGTATTTATTCTCTCTCTCTATAAACTGCTCATTCATAAAACTGCATTCAACAGCCTCCCTTTTTAAGGCTGTAAAAGATTCTACATCAAAGAGTTATCTAGCTCAACCTTTCCACCACATTCCGCACTGACAGTTTGATAGATCAAGCTTGTTGTATCCACAAGCTTGATAGATCAACATGTCTATCTCTGTAAAGGACTGCTTGACCAGCTAGTTCCTTGAAAAGACAGTCTTTTTTCTAAATTCAAAAAATGTTTGGCTATTGGTGTACCCCCCCCCCCCCCCCCCCCCCCCCCCCCTCCCCACACCAATTAACTCTTTCTGGGCCCAACAAGTGGTATCAGAGCAGTGGTTCTTTTGACCGCTGCTTTGCATACTAAAAACTCTTTCAAGTTTTTGGTCAATTAGAACAGATCCTTTTGTAAAATCTTTTCCATTCATATCATATCATTATTATGGAATCTTCAGTGATTCGTGTTTGTGAGGACTTCTCAGTCTAAGGCTATGAGGACTGGAGTTTTCGAATTAGGATGTGCCTACAAGCTCATCATATTCTCATGTGGAAGGTCATTGAGGAAGAATCACTGGGACTTAACCTGGTGAAGCTGGTTATAAGAAAAAGCACAAAAATCCCCGTGATTACACCACTGAAGAGAGAAAAGAGGCTGGGCTTGACAATTTTTCCAAAGGCCTCATCTCTAGCACTGTGAAGGGTATCTACCTTTCAAAAATCAGAAATCTTGAAACATTAAAAGAGATGTGGAATACGCTCAAGGCTATAAGCCTGGGATCTGAAGAGATCAAAGAGAACAAGCTCTCAATTGCTTGCAGCAAATTTGATGACTTCAAAATGTTGCAAAATGAAAATATTGAATCGATGAAAACGCGATTCACTGAAATTGTTCTCGAAGTAGAGGCACTGAAATTGAACAAATATTCTCAACGCGAGGGAATTTGAAAGTTACAAGAGCCTTACCTGCCAACTGGCATGTATATTTAGCTCTACTCCCATCTCGATATGATTTTAACTCCCTCTCTACCGAAGAATTATTTGATATTCTAATCGGAAATGAATATGAGATGATTCGAATACATGGATCTTCACAGCCTCAATCATCTAAAAAGGCTGATGAAAAGAAAGAGAAAGATGCTGCCTTCAAGGCAGATGAGAATAAAGAAACATCCGCCTCACCCATTGATGAGGCTTTGGTCAAGAAAATTGACCAGCTGGCCATTGATGTAGCCATGTTCTCAAAAAGCAATGAAAAACTTCTTGGTAAAGTCTCAAAATACAAGAGACTCTATCGAGATAACAAACGAGGATACTCAAACCGAAATGATGACCGCTCTAGAAAGAAGAGCGATGCAAAACCCTCAAATTTTAATTCATCTAATACACCTGAGGGTGCTTGCTTTGGTTGTGGTAGGCCAGGTCATTACAAAACGGATTGCCCTGACCTAACCAATGCATAAAGAGAAGAACTTCGCGCTAAACGAGACAAGAAGCTTAAAGATCAACGAGCTGCTCTGCTAGCTGAAGAAGCCACACAAGAAGCTCATCTCTCTGACAGCTCAACGAGTGATGATGAGGGATATATTGCTTCTGAAGATGAGGACGAAGAAGAAAGCTTCGTTGGAGACTCGTCTGGAACAACCTCAAAAATTGAATCATCAAAGGTAATTCCTCAAACTGTTCAAATATCTTTCTCTGACAATGAAAATGCAGATGAGAAAGAAGATCTATCCGAGGCAGTGACTTGGGAAAAGATCAAAGAACAGATGAAGGAATATGCTGAATTAGCTGAGCTATTCGAGGAGGTTGTTAAGGATAATGCAGAGCTCATGGCTCAAAATGGAAGATTCTAGACTGCTCTAGAAGAGAGATTTGCTCCCTATGATGCTGAAAAGGAAAGGGAGATAGAATATCTAAAATCAAAAATAGATATTCTAGCTCAAAAAGAAAAGGAGCTGGAGGACAAAGAGCTTGAAAAGAATGAAGCTCTAAAAACAAAAGATGCAGAGATACACAGTCTCACCTCCAAGCTTGCAGATTTAGTGGTTCAACATGAATCACTAGTTATCAAGGAACAGAAGCTGCAGATCACATTGAGCCAGCTAAAGAAGAGTGGAAAGAAGTTAGAAGAAGTGCAGGCCATGCAGAGAAGTTCAAAGAACAAAAGTGGTCTGGGGTATACTGGACCTACTAGAAAAGAGCCAGTAAGCAACAAAGTAATCTTCACAAAACCACAAATGAAGATACCTGATCAGGATCACAAGATGATTCCAAATAAAATGATGAGCTTGAAGAATCCAGCTCATCAGCCGCAGGTTGTTCTCTTAAAGAATCATCAAAGATCAAACTAGCTGAAAAGGGGTCAACTTATAGAAAATAAGGAAGGACTTCCACCTCCTAAGAAAAGGGAGAACAAGTCCGTCCCCAAGTTTGATGAACTGAAGAAAGCAAGGAAGGCAGAGTATCAAAGGCCTTTCCATCCACAGTTCTACTATCCCACTCAACCTCAAAATTGCATGTGTTATTCACAACATGCATACCATCATCAGCAACATTATCAACCCTGCTACTATGATGAGCCATGCTATCAGCCTCGATATAGCACTCCTCATCCCGCCAAGAAGAACATAAAGAGAAGTAAAGCCTCCAAACCCAGCCCGAAGAAACAAGCTGCCTCATCCACAGCCTCGGATAGAAGCAAGCCTGGGATCAAAGTCTGGGTACCCAAGGCTGTTCAAACAACCACCACCGCAACAGATGTAGCACCCAATCTCAAATGGGTTGCTAAGCTCAATTAATTGCAGGTAGAAAAGGCTCTACGGAGGAGCCAAGCAGCTCGAGGAGCTGTATGGATCATTGATAGTGGATGCTCAAAGCACATGACGTGTGACAAAACGCTGCTATCCAACTACTCCGAGCGAGATGGACCTCAAGTTACTTTTGGAGGTAGTTCCAAGGGTAAAACTAGAGGCTATGGAGATTTGAATGTAGGTAAAACTACTATCCATAATGTCTCCTTTGTTGAAGGTCTTAATCATAATTTATTTTCAGTCTCCCAATTCTGCTCGAGTGGTAAACGAGTAGAATTTACTACTAACAAGTGCCTTGTGAAAAATGAGGAAGGAGAAACCCTCCTTACCGGAGTCATGCAGGATAAATTGTACATAGTCCAATGGGCTAATGAGAAAGAAGCCTGCTTAGTAACAAAGGCCAATTCAGAAGCTAGTTGGCTGTGGCAAAAGAGACTGAGCCACCTAAATTTCAAAGCTATCAACAAGCTGGCACGCAACAAACTGGTCAACGATCTCCCCGATCAGATATTCGACAAAGACCATGTATGCAATGCATGTCAAGCTGGGAAGCAAACAAGAGCCTCCTTTCCCAGCATAAGCTCTCAAGCCTCAAGTCGAATATTGGAGCTTCTCCACATGGATCTCTTGGACCAGTCACTCCCCTGAGTATAAACGGTAGAAAATATGCTCTCGTAGTTATAGATGATTTTTCTAGATTTACGTGGGTTATTTTCTTATTTAAGAAAAAGGAGACGTTGGAGAAGCTGCCGGGGTTGCTCAACAAGCTGTGCAATCAAAAAGAAAAATCTATCATATCCATCCGATCAGATGGGGGAACAGAATTTCTCAATTCAATGGTCGAGTATTATTGCACGAAGAATGGAATCCATCATCAAACATCAGCAGCAAGAACTCCTCAACAAAACGGAGTTGTTGAAAGGAGGAATCGCTCCTTGAAAGAAGCAGCTCGGACAATGCTTGAAGAGACTAAGCTTCCCATGAAATTCTGGGCAGAGGCTATCAACACAGCCTTGTTATATCACTACCAGGCATGGGAAAACTCCATACGAGCTGTGGAACAACAAACTCCCTATGTTAAAGTACTTTAAAGCTTTTGGATGTTTGTGTTACATTCACAATAATGGGAAATCTCAATTAAAGACCTTCGAAAGCAAGGTAGATCCAGAGTATTTTAGGATACTCAGAGATCAGCAAAGCTTTTCGAGTCTACAATAAGAACTCTCACTGTGGAGGTAACACCTCATGTTGTGTTTGATGAATCTGCTTGCGTGTACAGAGATATAAATACAGGCAAAGAGGATGAGCTCAACATATCAAAGAACGATCTCATCAAAGACCTGTTGATCTGGAGCCCAACCGATCAAAATGAAGAGGATCAATCTGATCCAAAGATCACACAGCAAGGGGGAAGTGATGCAAGTAACGTTCCTACATCAAGCTGTAATACATCAGCTGGAAATAATCAAGCTGATCCCTCTAACTCAGTTTCTCAAACTGAGGCTGTTACTGATCTGGAAAATCAAATGGAGCAGCTTAATCCTTTCTCTCTAAGACAAGAATTTACCTCTCATCCAGAGTTTGAGGAACCCGCTGCAGAACAAGAGCTCGTCATATCCCAAGAGGAACAAACTCGAAGAAGACGCTGGGTGGATGATCATCCACAGGAGCTCATTGTTGGGAACCCAAACCAAGGAGTGAGAACAAGAAGGATGCATGGAGAAAGTGCCCTTCTAAGCTGCTATCTATCTCTCATTGAGCCAAAAGATGCAAATGAAGCCCTACAAGACGCTGATTGGATTCAGGCCATGCAAGAGGAACTGAATGAATTCAAAAGAAATGAAGTGTGGTCTCTCGTAGATCGACCTCATCATCAAGGCGTTATTGGAGTCAAATGGGTATTCAAAAATAAGAGAGATGAATCTGGAGAAGTTGTCAGAAACAAAGCTCGTTTGGTTGCTAAAGGCTACTGTCAACAAGAAGGAATTGATTTCGATGAAACATTTGCTCCAGTTGCAAGATGGAAGCAATCAGATTGTTTCTAGCTTATGCAGCTCACCAACAGTTCAAAGTCTACCAGATGGATGTAAAGAGCGCATTCTTAAATGGAATTCTAGAATAAGAAGTCTATGTCGAGCAACCGCCTGGTTTTGAAGAAGGTGATTCCAGCAAGGTCTATCGCCTACACAAGGCCGTGTATGGACTCAAACAAGCTCCACGAGCTTGGTATGAGACGCTGTCCACCTTTCTCATAGAATCTGGATTCAAGCGTGGCTCAGTTGACAAGACTCTCTTCACTATCAAAGTGAATGATAATATCCTTTTAGTTCAAATTTATGTTGATGACATTATTTTTGGATCTAAATCTCCCATGCATGCTCTGTGAAAAAATTGGTAATCTCATGAAGGACAAATACAAAATGTCCATGATGGGGGAATTAAATTTCTTTCTAAGATTGCAGGTGAAGCAGTCAGATGAAGGAATTTTCATCAATCAAACCAAATACACTCATGATCTTATTACAAAATTTGGAATTCAAGATAGCAAGCCTGTCAAGATTCCAATGCTAGCAAATGGGAAGATTGATCAAGATCTAGAAGGAAAACCTGCCAACATAACACAATACAGGGGTATTATTGGCTCTTTATTATATCTAACTGCTAGTAGGCCTGACATTACTTTTGCAGTTGGTGTTTGTGCTAGATATCAAGCTAATCCAAAAGAATCACACATGGAAGCCGCCAAGAAGATTCTTCGTTATGTCAAAGGAACTGCCAATCTTGGATTATGGTATTCTAGAGATGATAACTTAGAACTTGTTTCACTAATAAGTGTTCGCAATAGAAATAAATCCTATCGTAGCACTAGCAAGTAAAACCTAAGTATCGAATCTCAAGGAAAACTTAACAGGCAATTAATTATGTAGTAAAACCTAATCTAGCCTAAATCTAGGAAAGCAAGTAAATAAGATTTTTGGGGTTTTTGTTTTAATTCCTAGGCAAGTAAAATAAATCAAAGCAATAAATCAAAAGCAAATAAATAACTAATCTAGAACTCAAGAAATAAATCTAAGAATTAAACTAATTAAAAACAACTAAACTACCTAGGCAAGAATCGAAAAGAAAGCAATAAAGAAAGCAACGAAGAAAGCGAAAGCAAAGAAAGAAGCATAAACAAATCTAGACATGATGAACTAAATCTGGAAATTAAAGGCAAATTAATCTAACTTGAAAGCTTTGAAAAACGAGAGAATTGAAAGCAAGAAAAACGAATCTAAACTTTAAACTAGAAATCGAAAGAACGAAATTAAACTAAGGAAATTAAAAGAAGCAATTAGGAAAACGAATCTAAAACGAAAGCAAGTAATTAAAACAAGTAAACGAAAGCAATAAAGAACTTACGAGAATTAAACGAAGAACGAAGAACTCGAAATAAAGGAAAAGTCTTCAATTAAATTGCAACGAACGAAGAATTCGGATCCGAAAAATAAAAGCTAATCTAGAGTATTTGAATGTTGAAAACTAAAGCTAAATAATAGTAAAAGTGTTGTAGAATTCGTGCACAAGAGATAGTATATATAATAGGTATGAAAACCTAATTATATAAGGAAACTACAGCTGGCCGGAACGTTGGACAGTCGTCCAACGTCGCACTCGCATTCTTCTTCTTTTCTACTCTGGACGCTCGTCCACCGTAAGTGCGCGCTCGTCCAGTGTACTCTGGACGGCCGTCCAGTGCCTTGGACGGGCGTCCAACCCCATGCACGCCCCATACTCGATATTTCCTCAATTTCTCGCCTTTTTCGACCCGTTTCCTTACGTTTCTTCCACCTATCGATCCTACAAATGCCAAAGCTCCAAACAACCATATCATAGCAAAAGACATACGAAAAAGACACCAAACACAACGAAAACGGACTCGAAAACATGACGAAAATCCTAACATCTAAACACCAATCAAAATCCCCCACACTTAGACCTTTGCTTGTCCTCAAGCAATATAAACACACAACTTAGACTCAATCCAAACAATTCAAATCATAGAGCATTTAATCATCGGAATCGACAAACTCAAACGAGGTCACTTTAATCCCAAGTTACAATCAACCAATCATCAACAAATTATGTGGCTTATAAACCAATCCAAGCATGAGGAAAAGCAATGATACACACATCTCACAAATATCTAGATCACCACAACTCAGACATCTAGCCTACTTCCCCTTTTATTGAACACATAAACAACTTTTTTTTTTTTTTAATGAGTGGACGTTTATTGCACATAATTCACTAGGTTTAATCATCGATGGGTCACATCGAGCCTCCTAGTGCGGTTTCCCGTACCCATTGTCAAGAGGGGTAGAATGCCTACGAACACTTTATACTAATATACACGAGTATCATCTAGGACATAGTTCATGAAATGTGATCATTCGAGGGTCCCTCGAAGCCTTTTCATGTGGTTTCCCATGCTCATTACTCTAGTATTTTCATACATTACAAGTAAGAGGAGCAGAATCCTATCAACTCTTTATTCACATAAACACAACTCTTTTTTTTTTTTTCTTTTTTTTTCTAAGGGGAAAGTAAACTAGCAATCCAAAATTGCAACAATCTAGACTTATCACTCAACCAAAAATCATAAATCATTTTCCTCAAAACTCAAATAAATTCATGCCCCACAATTCATCAATTCATAATCAATCACAACTCAAGATTAAACCAACCTAATTTATGCTCAAATCAATTCCAACAACTAAAAATTCCATCTTTGAATCATTCACATTATTCCTAAGTGACATGCTTAAAGTTTCAACATCAAACAAATTCCTAAGTGAGGGAACATGAAGACTCGATCACAAACTAGACTCGATCAAAACAACAAAATACGAAACAAAAATAAATACATCATGCCAAAGTTTCAAAGACCCCCCCCCCCCCCCCCCCCCCCCCCCACACACACACACACACACACACACACTTAAAATCAAGCAATGACCTCATTGCGAGAAAATAAAAAGGAAAGGGATAGAAGGAACTTATCGCAAGATGTCGACCAACACACTTGAAATCCCAAGAGACTCCAAGTAATACTACAAAACAAATACAAAACAAAATACCAAAGCGTAAAATTGCACAAAAATAAAGAGGAAGAAATAAAAGACTCAAAACAAAACAAAAATTTAAAAATAAACACAAAGAATGCTATGGGTTGAAGAAACCTTGGAAACGTGGATCTTGCCAACGGGGATCATAAGGATCATGGTAACGAGGATCATTGGGATCCCGAGGCGGCTGAGTTGGGGGCCCGTAATGCGTTGTGAAATTGGAGAAACTCGGAATACGTTGGACGATCGTCCAGCGCGGCCCTCGCAAAATTTTGCTCCAAATCAATTATTTTGCTCCCTCTCGAGGCTTTCCATGCCGTTAGAATCCCTAGCACTAATCCCTGCACAAAAACCAAAAAGAAAAACAAACGAAAATAACAAAAATAAAGAAAATAAATCCTACTCTACAAAAATAAAAGAGATTTTTTTTTTTTACGTGGGTTGCCTCCCACCAAGCGCTTATTTAACGTCATTAGCTTGACGAAGGATACGATCAACCCAAACCCGTAGCACCAAACGACGTTTTGACGCTCCTTGCGACACACTCACTCTCTCTTCTCGAACAATCTCGAAGATCCCGAACGTGGTCATCATCAACTCTCGACTCCCCCACACTTAGTTCGAACTCCTCCTCAAACATCTTCGAGTTAGACTCTGCAAGAAAAGATGTTTCACAAATGGTGAGGTTAGAAAGAAAAGAGTTAATGACCACTTTCTCATTCGATGCGTGTGTTGAGCTTTCCTCGTCCACTTCATCTTCCCCCTCCGAATTCCGTAGAAATTCTTCGATTATGTCCTCTTCTTCATTCGGCGCAAGTGTCGATCTTTCCTCTTCCACCTCATCAACCTCCTCCAAATTCTGTAGAAATTCCTCGATAATGTCCTCTTCTTCATCCACACAACTAAAGAATTCGTCATCTTCAATGGACTCTTCTTCGTCAATGAGTTCTTCAAGAGCTGCTACCCTGTCAGAAACCGAAAACGTTACCGAACCTCCTTCGCCGGCCATGCTCAATGTGCCGGTACCTACATCAATCCGAGCTCGAGTAGTGGCCATAAACGGTCGTCCCAACAAGAGTAGATGACCGGTTGCGCTCTTAGCTCCCTTGCCTTTATGAAGCACGACAAAGTCGGTAACGACTCGAATTCCACCAACGAGGACAGTAACATCTTCCACAACTCCCAAGGGACTACTCACGGTGCCGTCTGCTAGCTCAATGCGCATGTCGGTAGCTTGAAGGACTCTTGAGTTCATCTTCTCGAAAATAGAATACGGCATTAAATTCACGCAGCTCCTAGATCCATCAATCCCGAGACGGCCTCTCCACTATCCAAAACAATGCTCAAGTTGAAACCTCCCGGATCTCCTCTCTTAGGAAACGAGTTGATAGGCTCGAGATCATTTCTCTCCTTCCTCACAACACTCCGAATAGGTGGAACATAAGGGTTGAGCGTCTTGTGAAGAGGTTTGGCCTCCTTCTCGGCTTCCTCGAACTCCGTGCACGCCATCTGGGCGTTGGACGCTCGTCCAATGTTGGTTGGACGCTCGTCCAAGGTGGGCTTCGCATTTGGCTCCTCTTCAGCGTTGGACAGTCATCTAACGTACGTTGGACGCCCGTCCAGCGCGGGCTTCCCTGGAAATATTTCTGGCGCTCGTCCAGGGGCTGGCGTGACGGTGGGCGGCCGTCCAACGTTGGACGGTCATCCAGAGACGTTGGACGCCCGTCCAACGTGCTGTGCTGCAGGATTTTGTGGTGAACTCCAACGAGGGTTCGGGCTCCATCTTTCACCCGAACGGCCTTGAGGCGGCATCGTAACTCCATTGCGTTGTAACACCCGTGATTGCATGAGCTTGGTGAGATGGAACGGGGGGAACATATGGAGGATAAGGGGCTTGCACCTCGTGAGCTTGTTGTGGTTGAATCCTGTTGGTCCCGGTTTGCTATAGGAAAAATACGTAGAGGGGGGGGGGGGGGGGTGAATACGTATTTTGAAGTTTTTCAACTTCAATTCCTTAACTCAGAGTATAAAGTAAAGTGCTCTTTGGAAATACTAAGACCTAGCCGAGGGCTAGATCAAAAGCAATCACGAATCTCTTGACCTAAGCTTAGAGCTTGATCAAGAGTGAGACTTTACTCTTTGTGCGGAATTTGGTGAGCTATAATCTTTCCTAAGTAATTGAAAATCCAAATTAAGTTTGTTTATATGCACGTGCAATGGATAATCGAATACTGTAAAGAGATTAAGGTAAGAGAGATACGACACAGAGATTTATAGTGGTTCGGAGATAACGCTCCTACGTCCACTTTGTTGCACGACGGCAACTGTTCTTTTCACTCAAGAACTTGAAGGTTACGGGTCCTTCAAAAACCTGGTCGGGATCGGGCTTCACTTGCCTAGATCAAACGACAGACGTAGTGATTGCGGGTTCACTACACAAACCTAACAAAGACTGGAAGCTTCACTCGCTTCAGTCAGACAGACAGGGAGATTACGGGCTCTCCTTACAGCCTAGCTTCGATCGAGCTTTACACAAACGATGTAAGTGTAAGCTTGGATCTCAACTCTACGATCGAGGCTTCTTCAATCGATGAAAGAAGGGCCTTAGATCTGAACAACCTAACGACGACACTCAAAAACCTAACAGACAGAGTTTAGGGTTTTTGGTTGACGAAACACACTATGAAGAACTCTTTACAGTGAATGCAAAGATTGGCTAGAGTTCTTCTTCTAAGCTCGGATATATGAAGTGGGCTTAGAATCTAAGTGTGAAGGCTGTGAAGACGAGTTCCAATGAACTGGAAACTCGGAGAACACTTGAAAACAAAGACTCGAAGATTGCTAGAAAGCTGGGAGTGTTTGTTTGTTGTATGCGCTCGAATGCTCAAGTAGTGTTCTACCTCTTCACGTCTTCATCCTTCACTATTTATAGGCAGAGGGTTGGCTAAGATCCGTTGCTTGGTTGGTGGCCTTGTCCCTCCTCCTCTCGACAGTACTTGCGCAGGCAGTAGCTTTTGCAGACGCACAGTTTTGGCATTTTGCCAAAATTGGCTAACTTCCAAGTTTAACAGTAACTGGAGCGACCCAGTACTGTTGCGGCGTCTTTGTCAGCCTGGCAGTCAACTCCTCTGCTCCTCTCCGCTTTCGACACGTGGAGATCTCGTAATTAATGCGGAGATCTCCAGTTGACTGGAATTCAAATTCGGAGCGGGAATTTGTGCTGTCGCTTTCTGGTAGGTAGTGGCTCGCTTCGCTTTGAAGTTGTAGCGGCCGCTCTGAAGTGAGTCGCTTCGCGGTCATATTTGTAGTGAGTCACTTGAGAATAATTTCCCGAGAAACTACTTAAGTAAGTGTTGACACGCGTTGACTCGTGTTGACTCGCTTCGGCTTTTCTTTGTAGCGCACGCTTCGCTTCGCTTTAGTGGGTTC
The DNA here is from genome assembly GCA_029379335.1 of Thymus mandschuricus. NCBI lineage: Eukaryota > Viridiplantae > Streptophyta > Magnoliopsida > Lamiales > Lamiaceae > Thymus > Thymus mandschuricus. Next base: position 14,821,772 of record CM057075.1, on the reverse strand, counting down.
ACTTGATTCCACTGTAGCGCTCGCTTCGCTTCGCTTTGCTTTGAACTGTAGCGCTCGCTTCGCTTCGCTTCGCTATTCTTCGGCACGCTTCACTTCAGCTTGCTTGACTTGCTTCGCTTTGGAAAACACACTCAAGCGAGTGGCCTTCACTTGAAATTTTGAAGCCTAATCTAAGCAAAATAAAAGAGCCATCCTAACAGTGTAGGCTTAGAAAACTTCTAACCTATTAACTACATCAAAATGGGTCGCTTGAGAAAAGGACGCTTGGGGTTTTGGGATCTAATCAAAACAAAAGACTTCATTTATCAAATGTCCCATGAAGTTCCCCCTTAACAATTTAGTCCTTAACAATTCCCAACAATTTCCCCCTTTTTGATGATGCCAAAACCCATACGACTTAGATAAAAATAAATCTAGTCTATCTAACCGTGAAGGGAACTCCAAGCGACTGCTTCCTTTGCAGTTTCGTTTGTAATTTTCTTTTAAGTTCCTTCCCCTTTTTTTCGGTTAAATTAATGAGTTTGTAGCAGAAATATAAAGTCATTCACAAAGCGAGTAAATGACACAGAAGGGACAGAAATTGAAATTTGGATATATGAACAAGAAGTTCACACAAATTATGTAAGGAACTTGAAACTCGGAGGTTTCCTGCAGTTCCTTCCCAGTCATCCTCCTTTCCTTCTCTTGTCACTTCCCTTCTTCCTCCTTCTCCTCCTCTTCTACATCTGCCTCCAAATCCTTTGCAATCATATCTTCGGGTATGGTGTATGCACTGAAAACCCTTGCTTCCATCGACTCAGCACTGTGGATACTTGGCCTCCTCCAAGTCTCTTCCAATTGGAAGGCTTCATCCACCTCAGCGTCGATGATGCTGCGATTGAGGATACTGGTGCCAGGTAGGAATGGCATGATGAATTCCTTCTTGGCTGGTACCTTGATGATTAATGGTGTAGGCTCTCCAAGCTGTGCAAGAGCGAAGATTTCTTGCCTAAATTTCTCATCATAGATACTAAGGAAGTTGTTGAGCGCAGTGACCCTTGAGCATTCAGTCTGCAATGGCACTACCTCCCAATAGTAGTAAGCTTTGATAAACTTCTCCTTGTAGTGTAGCCATTGCTCGAGTAGTTCGTCAGGAATGAACTGCTCAATCTCACGGGCATCAGGGTGCTCATTTCTGCGTACAGCCAACTCCTCTTCCGACCTGCTTGACATCTGTGCTATGATTGTTTTGAACTTCTTTCCTGACTCGCTGCTCCAGAAAGGAAGCTTCTTGTTGAGTTGCTTGCGAATGTAATTGCGTTCTTCTCTGAGAGGGTAGCGGCCAGAGTCAATCATTTCTTTTGCAGTCTTGTGACAAGTGTCGATCATAGCCTGATCTAGGCATGCATCGGATTCTTCTGGCGTGATTGGAACAAAGATACTTCTGACCAAAACGGACTGGATGACTTTCATTTCATTGAAATTTTTCTCAATTCGTTCGTCAATGACTTGCAGTCGTTTTGTCCTTGTCCTCTTTTCCTTCTCTGCCCTTGGAACAACTGCCTTCTCAACTTTTTGGCGCTTGGTCGCTGAATCATCTCTCTTAGTTTCTGGATCTGTTCGCTTCACTATTGATGATGGGGGAGATGAAGTGGGTGCTTCGTCTGAAGTGGGCGCTTGAGAGCTTGAAGTACCTGCAAGAGTTTTCAGATTAGACTGGCGCTCGCTCTCCCAAGCCATAGTCTCGCTCGCCTCTGCTAGCTTCCGCCTTTCCTCCTTTGTTAGCACAGTAACTGGAGGATGTCGAGCAATGGAAGAGGCAAGCACTTTATCTCCAAGTGGCTTGCGGGGTTCTTCAGGCTTTTTCAGCGGTTCCTCCACAGTGAGCTTTTCTTTGCCTTTCTTTGCAGACTTCGCCTCTCTCTCCTCTTCTCCAGTACCACTACACTCCTCCAACAGTTTCTCTACTTCAACAGCTCCAACAGCTCCACCTTGTGGCTCCAAGAGATTGACATTTTTCTGTACCATCCCTTCCCCCTTTTTGGCATCATCAAAACCAGGGGTTGGGACGCTTGTCTTTCCAGTAAGAGACTTGTGAAGTACCTCAATCTTGTCAAGTACAGTATGAAACATCTCTTCCGTTCGAACCGCGAAGACTTGCTTTTCCGACAATTCAGCATTTTTCCTTAGACTTTCAAGCTCTCTCTTGTCAATGGCACTCTCCTCTTTGACTTTCTTCAATTGGGTTCGAAGTAAGTCAAGAGTCTTCTTGGTACTGAGGAGTTCGCTTTCTTTCATCACCAACTCTCCCTCCTTATTCTCCAGTTTCTTTTTCAACTCCTTCACCTCCTTTTCCAACGTCTCCTTCTCTTTACCAACTGTGACCAGTTTGGTATTCACCACTCTCAAGCGGCTCCGTTCTGCGTCACGCGAGTCCTTGAGATCATTCACCAGATTTACTTGTGCCTCCAACACTTTCTCCTTCTCCTTCAACTCCATCTTCTTTTTGGTGATCTCGTCTTGTAAACTTAAGATCTTCGCGTTCTTAACCTCCATCTCCTCTGCGTGATCCCTCATTAGCTTCTTCTCATGCATGGTTGGGGTGTGCTCAGGGATATGGGTAGTTTCAGTAGGTGAGGATTGAGATTTGTTAACTTTAATGTCCTCAAGCGGCTTCTCCACAGCCTCGCTTTCTTGGACAGGTGAAGTGTCTTGCTTCACTTTCTTCTTCCCTTGCTTTGCAGCCACTTGCTTCAAAGCTGAAGCGGCTTGCTTTGCTTGGGACACTTCAGCTTGTGCTTTCACACCTTGCCTTGCTGCGGGCACTTCTACAACTAGAAGTCCCTGATCCATTGGGATTTTTGTTTTCTTCCACTTGTCGTAGAAGGTGGTGTGCTTGTTGTAGATGATCGTGTCAGATTCTGGCCATATCATCTCTGGATACTTCATTTCCAGAGCAACAGACAGCCTTGAGAAGAATTTCAATTTTCCTTTGCGCAGAATCTTATCTGGAGTTCCTGGTACGAAAGCAAAATCGTCAGCAGCTTCGTGGATTTGCTTGAGAAGCCACCCGTGCCAGTTAAACTTTGTTCCGGCGAGACTGTCGACGATCATGGCGGTTCCGATCAGTTTCGTCTCCGACAGCGTATCAAAGGATCCAACATAGCATGCGATGCTCTTCGTAAAGAGTTCGCAGATGAGATTGAACGGTTTCTTCAAGCTTTTGCGAATGTTGGCTTCCTTGAAATTCGGATTAGCTCCAGCGACTGCAAATCGGCCATACTGCACTCCGGCCGAAAGACCCAGATCTAACAGAGAGTCTCCTCCTTCTCTCTGCAAATCGAACACCTCGATGAGTTTACTCATATCAACCTCCACCGGCTTCCTGGTTTGTGGATTAGTGAATGAGGTAGTATTTTGATCCTTCCTCAAGTTCAGTAGGATTTCTCCCACTGCCTTTGCCAAAATCTTCGACGGGACCGCCGTCACAAACTTCCATAGGCCGGCCTTGGTCACGGCCCTACGGAGAAAGCCATTCCTCTCGATGATGGCTGGATCAAGATGAGGCTCGACATTAATGTGTTTGTCGACCTCCACAAGAAACTCCTCCATCGTCTCGGTATTCTTCTTCTTTCCCATGGTGGATTTTGAAAGAACTTTGAAGAAAAATTTTAACAATGAAGTAGAAGGGGTTGAGACTCGTGAGTTGCAGAGTAATTGCAGATCTAACACGAGAATGGCAAATTTAGAAGGCTGTGAAAGGTTTGCAGTTCTGCCTCGTCCCATATATATAGAATTAGGTTATGGCTGACGTGGCAGGGGTAGGACGGTAATACCACCGAAAATCCTGTAGGTAGGCGGCGGACGTGCGGTGATGGATCTGATGTGTCCGGCGTCATCACAGTAAAAGTGAACCGCCACTTGCTCGGCGTCTCCACGTGGCCTTCTTTGGTTGGCTTGTCGTATACGGCTTTGATCGAACGGCTCCAGATTGGGGGCTGTTGAGATTCGACGGCTGGATCTTCTCCGTCTTTTCTCGCTACAAATTCAAGCGTGTGAACACGCGCCCGTTATTTTCGTCGTTCCTGCACCTGCATTAAATGCACAGCAGAAAGTAAAATTGCACTCGAGTGCAGACAGCTCATACTCGCTTCATGCTCGCTCGCTTCGAGTTGGGCCGCTATGGCTTGATTCGCTTGAGAGGCATTCGCTTGAGTGTCTGTTCTGCACTCGCTTGCGATGGCTAGCTTTGAGTGACGAAGCACTCGCTTGGCCATCTGAAGCGACTGGAACAAGAAATTGAATTTCTTTGCTTAATTTAAAATGTTTCTGACTTACATACTTCGAGGATAAACAAGAATGTTTTCCTCTTTGTATTTGTGTCAGATTCATTTCATATTTTCCACGTAGTGAGTGAAGGTTTCTAGCACGCTTCGGCTCACTTAGTGTACTTAAAATTGAAACACTTACCAGTCAATCTCACTTCGTAGGAGATTGATACCACAAATTGAAGACTTCACTTGAATTAGATACCACATGTTGAATGATACACGTTGAGTTAGATCTTCATGGCATTCATCTTCATGGCATTCATCTTCCTCTATGAATTAGAGAGTCCTCCATCGAAGTGAATGGGGGAGAAAATGAATAAAGTACACAAGCTTACTACAACCCGAAGGGAGCATCACGTAAGTGTACTTATTCACGACGAATGGGGGATGAGTACAAGTCCTTATCTCAGAGCAGAAATGGACAGGATGACAATGAGAATGCTCTGACAAGACAATCTCGTATTTTACGCAGACGCATGTCACCAGCCCTGCAACCTTTTGTATAAAAAGGTAAACCTTCAAGCTTTCCTACATTCTAAAGAATGAATCTGCAGTTGGTTCGCTTTGACCCAAGTTAGGGCAAATTGAGGCAATGCAGAATTCAAGATTTGCAGCATTCTTGCTCGCTTTGGAAGTAGCTTGCTCCGAGAGAAGCATTAGTTCCCCCTTAACCATATACTTAACAATTCCAATAAGTTGGTAGGGAACTTCTTCCATTACTCCACCTTTCTCCACCTAACTTCATTTTCTTCAAGCGAGTGAGATTTGAAGTGGCTCGCTTGAGTTGGTGAAGATCCGAAGCAAGTGACGCTCATGAGAACAAGCGAACACTCCTTCGTGCATCCTGGAACTAGCATTCTTCACCAGGGTCTAATAACCCTAATTCCATGCATAGCTGGTTGAATCGAGACTCAGCTAGAGGCTTGGTGAGGATATCTGCTCGCTGGAGATCGGTATGAATTTTCTCGAGCTTGATATCCTTTTTCTCGACATGATCACGAATGAAATGATGTCGAATTTCCACATGCTTGCACCTGGTGTGAAGCACTGGATTCTGCGAGATACATATGGCACTGTTGTTGTCGCAGAAGATCGGAATTTCATTCGCTTCAACTTTGTAGTCCTTCAATTGTTGACGAAGCCATAGGATTTGAGAACAGCAGCTTCCTGCGGCCATATATTCAGCTTCCGTTGTTGAAGTGGCTACGCTTGTTTGCTTCTTTGAGAACCATGAGATTAGCTTGCTTCCCAAGAACTGACATGTGCCCAATGTTGATTTCCTGTCAACTCGGCAGCCTCCATAGTCAGCATCGGAATATCCAGTGAGCTCCAAATTGTCTTCTGCTGGATACCACAGACCCATGTTGATAGTGCCCTTCAAATATCGAAGAATCCTTTTGGCAGCTTCAAGATGGCTGTGTTTGGGATTGCTTTGGAAGCGAGCGCAGACACCGACTGCAAAAGCAATATCTGGCCTGCTTGCAGTGAGATAGAGAAGTGACCCAATTAGGGCACGATAATCTGTAGGATCTACAGATTTTCCTCCTTCGTCTGGCTCCATCTTCCAGTTGGTATTCATAGGAATCTTCACAGCTTTAGCATGTTGAACACCAAACTTGGCAAGCATATCTCTAGTGTACTTCGCTTGGTTGATGAAAATTCCATTATCCTGCTGCTTCACTTGAAGACCTAGAAAGCAGCTCATCAAGCCAATCATCGACATCTCATACTTGGTCTTCATTAGCTCTCCAAACTTCTCGCTAAGCGACTGGTTTGGTGACCCAAATATGATGTCGTCCACGTAGATCTGGACCCATAGCATATCTTCTCCATGATTGATGGTGAAGAGAGTCCGATCTATCTTTCCCTTTTGGAATCCATTTTCCACTAGGAATTGAGATAATGTATCGTACCAAGCTCTGGGAGCTTGCTTCAACCCATACAGGGCTTTCTTCAAGCGATACACTTTATCTCCCTGCTCGAAACCCGGTGGCTGCTCCACATACACTTCTTCCTTGAGTTCACCGTTGAGGAATGCGCTCTTCACATCCATTTGGTACACTTTGAATTTCTTGGCCGCTGCATAGGCTAGAAATAAACGGATCGCTTCAAGACGTGCCACTGGAGCGAAGGTCTCGTCAAAGTCGATTCCTTCCTCTTGGCAGTAGCCTTTGGCAACTAGTCGCGCCTTGTTCCTCACTACGTTGTGGTCCTCGTCCGTCTTGTTCTTGAACACCCACTTGGTGCCAATAACATGCTGAAACTTGGGACGATCCACGAGGTACCATACGTCGTTCCTGGTGAACTGATTCAGCTCTTCTTGCATGGCGATCACCCAGTTAGAATCGGCTAGGGCTTCCTCCACGCTTGATGGCTCAATGTTTGAGAGAAAGCAACTGAACATGGCACTTTCTCCAAACACTTGACTTCTGGTCACTACACCCTTGGATGGATCTCCAATGATTTGGCTAGGTGAGTGATCCTTGAGCCACGCTCGCTTTGATCCGCCAGCTTCATCTTCATCCGCTTCCTTGTCGCTCGCTTCACCGTCTGAAGCGACTGGATTGGGTGCTTGGCCTGCACTAGCTTCAGGAATCTTGGGGGCAGCTTCGACTTCTCCTTTGGGATCCTGCTCGCTTGAGTCCTTGATCTCATCATCTTCATCAAGCACGTCCCAAGTGAGTTGATTTGAGGGTTCCTTGCTTTGATTCTTTTCATTCGCTTGGGCCTGTTCCTGTGGAAGACTTAAAGAAAATTCATCAAATACGACATGGGGTGATTCTTCCACAATTAGGGTTTTACAGTTGAATACTCTGTAGGCTTTGCTAGATGTAGAGTATCCTAAGAATACTCCTTCATCTGCTTTGCTTTCAAAGGCTTTCAACTGTGACTTCCCATTGTTGTGAATGAAGACCCTACAACCAAAAATATGGAAATAAGATATGTTAGGAATTCTCCCTGTCCATATTTCATATGGTGTTTTGTCGTGCCGTTTGTTGAGAAGCGTCCGATTCTGTGTGTAGCACGCCGTGTTGGCAGCTTCAGCCCAATACTTCATCGGAAGCTTCGAGTCAGCAATCATGGTGCGAACGGCTTCTTTGATGATTCGATTTCTTCTTTCAGCAACTCCATTCTGCTGAGGAGTGCGTGCTGAAGAAGTTTGATGTGCTATGCCATGCTCCGTGCAGTACGCTTCAATTGTAGAGTTCAAGAACTCTGTGCCTTTGTCGGAGCGAATGGTCACGATAGCTTGATTCTTTTCCACCGCCAATCGCTTGAGTAGTTGTGGCAGTTTGGTCAGTGTCTCCTTCTTGCTGAATAGGAATACAACCCATGTGTAGCGAGAGAAATCGTCGACTACAACTAGAGTGTACTTCCTTCCATTTACACTAACTGGAGTAACTGGACCAAACAGATCCATGTGAAGCAGCTCGAGCACTCGCTTTGATGAGGCTTCTTCGAGACTGGCGAAGTGCTTCTTCGTCTGCTTCCCTCGTTGGCATGGTGAGCATGGATGGTCTCTGATGAAGACTTCATTCGGTATGCCTTGCACCAAACCTTTTCGAGCTAAGCGATTGATAGCTTTGAAATTGAGGTGGTTCAAGCGTCTGTGCCATAGCCATCCAATTTCTGTAGCACTTCTTGCAACTAGACAAGTTTCCTCCTTGCAGCTGTCCCATTGTGCTATGTAGACATTCCTTTGTCTAACTCCAGTGAGCACAATCTGGGATGTGAGTTTGCTCTTCACAATACACTTGTTGGAGATGAACTCCACCCTGTACCCTTTATCACAAAACTGTGAAATAGATAACAGGTTGTGCTTGAGTCCTTCCACATAGGAGACTTCTTCAATTGTGAGCTTTCCAATTTTCAGTGCGCCGTATCCCCTGGTGCTTCCTCGAGAGTTGTCACCAAAGGTTACGTGTGGACCCTTCTTCTCTATGTAGTTGTGAAGTAGAGCTTTCATGCCAGTCATGTGTCTTGAACATCCACTGTCCAAGTACCAAACTAGTTGACCCTCACTTGGCATGGGATCCACGGCGCTCACCTGCAATTAGACAGATTTTGGTACCCAAATCAGTTTGGGTCCTTGCAGGTTAGTTCCCTTAGGTACCCACACTTGCTTCACTCTCTTTTGAGATGAAGCTTGTGTCTTGGGCTTCTCGACCTTCGAAAACTTGGTGTACTGCCTAGAAGCAGCTTCACACGTGCAACAGTGTGTGCAAGAGGGGTAGCGGCTCGCTTCAGACCTACCTATGCTCTTCCCACTTTGCTTATATCCTGAAGCGACTCGCTTCGGATTAGCTCTGGGTTTAGAGACTGACTTAGGGTTTCTAGTCTGTCGAAGCGGCTCGCTTGGTTTCCTCGAAGCGGTCCAACTAGGGTTTTGACCCCGACTCGCTTGAGTAACCTTGGAAGTTTGAAGCGGCCTCTTGGGTGCTTCAAGTTCTTCCCCCTCAACGTTTGTCCGGTTGGACCATCTCCAGTCCGGATAACGTGACACATAGACATTACTCCTTTTCTTGAAAGGGAGATCCTTTGTCTCTCGTGTCTTGGCTTGAGACTTAGAAGCTTCAACAATTCTCCCTTTACCCTTGGATTGGTAAGACTTAGCATGTTGAGTGCTAGGGATTGTTGAATTTTGCTTGCCCTTCGGATCTGCCCTTAAAGATATAGACATCTTCATTGGCTTCCTTTTAGGGCTCTCAGCCATTTTGCCTTTGTCTTTGTTGGTGGTCGCTTTGGATGCAGTGGGCAATTCCAAAGTGACTGATGGTGTCGTGTTTGAAGCACCAACAAAGACAGTTGGCTTGGAAGGTCCACCCTCATATCCAAGTCCTCCCTTTCTACCAAAAGGTAGAAGAGAACTCTCTAGTGCCTGTCTAGCGTATGATGCTTTGTTCAAGTTGGCAACTAGAGTGGACTGGGTTTCATACCTTCCCTCCAAGCTTTGATGTCTAGCGAAGAGATCCTCGAACTTACTAGTCATAGCCCTTAGATTAAGTTTGACTTGGTCAAGCTCAGTGGCTAGCTTTCTGTTCTCCTTCTTACTTTGGGACAGAGCTTGTTTTACCACTTCGTGGTCGCTTGACAATTTTTGGTGCTTGTCAAACAACTCACTCCATGTAGAGGATTGTTCTTCCTCATTGACAGTGTGTGCTAGTGTAATTGAAGTGATTGAAGGATAGAAGAATACCTCTCCTGTTTCCTCGTCGGTGAGCGCCATAAATCCAAGATCCTCACCATCACTGGAATTTGGATCGGTGAATGCGTCTGAGTCGCTTGGTGGATCTTCAGTTGTAGCGACCGGCACTTCACTCGCTACGAGCGCTCGCCTTGGGGCATCCCTCTTGGCCTTCAATTCTTCGCGCTCTTTGGCACTTAGCTTTGGGCAATCGGATTTGTAGTGGCCCATCTTGTGGCAGTGGTAACACTCCACTTCCATCATGTCGCGTGGGATCGGCTTGGTCGTCTCTTCTCTCTTTCCTTTTCCTTCTCGAGCATCAGTGCTCCTCCCTTTGTACTGCTTGTAGAATCTTTTATACTTGCCCACTCGAGAGTTCATCTTGTTGAAGTTCTTGGATAAGAATGCAATGTGTTCTTCCAATTCTTCTCTTGTCATCTTGGCTAGCGACTGCTCGCTTGGCCCTTCGGCAGCTTTGAATGCTACTCCTTTTGACGTAGTGGGCGCTTCATCCTCGTCGTCGAGGCTCATTCGATTCAGATCAAACTCGTGAGCTTTGAGCTCGGAGAACAACACTTCTGGCGTGAGCTTCGTTAGATCCTTGGTAGCTAGGTATAGCTCCTTCATGGTCTGCCACTTCCTTGTGAGAGCACGGACTATTTTCAGATTTACTTCCTTGTCTGTGAGTTCCTTCCCAAGCGAGTTGAGAGTTGCAGTAATGTTGGTAACTCTCAGCTCGAAGGCGTCGATGGACTCTCCTGACTTCATCACCAAATTTTCAAACTCCCGCATCTGAACGGCGAGCTTGTTTTCCTTGATTTTGTCTGTTCCTTGAGAAATGAGGGCTAGGGTTTCCCACATTTCCTTTGCCGTTGCACATTTCCTTATTCGTGGTAGATAGGCATCCGACACGGTGTTCTGCATTGTGTGGCGTGCAATCTTGTCGAGGTTGGCAACTTTGAAGTCATTTGGAGTATACTCATCCTTATCCTTCTCCACGTACTGTTGTCGAACGTGGGCTGGACGACCTTCAGCGGCTGGAACCTCCACAGATATGGCTTTCTTGATTTCAATTGGTCCGTCTTCAATGACTTCCCACATCCGGTCGTGGATTGAGCATAGGAAGCTCTCGACTCGGAAACTCCATATCTCGTATCCTTCGATCGAGAACTGTGGAAGATTTGATGCACTGTATGTAGACATAGCAAACTATCAGCAGTAAATGCAATATGCGTGGGTGAGGTTTTGATGCACTTAAGAAAATAGGATCCGGTTCAGTGAGACAACGTGAAGTGAGTGGGGACTCACTTCGGATATGCAAAGCAGAGGCTCGAAAGAACCGCTGCTCTGATACCACTTGTTGGTCCCGGTTTGCTATAGGAAAAATACGTAGAGGGGGGGGGGGGGGGTGAATACGTATTTTGAAGTTTTTCAACTTCAATTCCTTAACTCAGAGTATAAAGTAAAGTGCTCTTTGGAAATACTAAGACCTAGCCGAGGGCTAGATCAAAAGCAATCACGAATCTCTTGACCTAAGCTTAGAGCTTGATCAAGAGTGAGACTTTACTCTTTGTGCGGAATTTGGTGAGCTATAATCTTTCCTAAGTAATTGAAAATCCAAATTAAGTTTGTTTATATGCACGTGCAATGGATAATCGAATACTGTAAAGAGATTAAGGTAAGAGAGATACGACACAGAGATTTATAGTGGTTCGGAGATAACGCTCCTACGTCCACTTTGTTGCACGACGGCAACTGTTCTTTTCACTCAAGAACTTGAAGGTTACGGGTCCTTCAAAAACCTGGTCGGGATCGGGCTTCACTTGCCTAGATCAAACGACAGACGTAGTGATTGCGGGTTCACTACACAAACCTAACAAAGACTGGAAGCTTCACTCGCTTCAGTCAGACAGACAGGGAGATTACGGGCTCTCCTTACAGCCTAGCTTCGATCGAGCTTTACACAAACGATGTAAGTGTAAGCTTGGATCTCAACTCTACGATCGAGGCTTCTTCAATCGATGAAAGAAGGGCCTTAGATCTGAACAACCTAACGACGACACTCAAAACCCTAACAGACAGAGTTTAGGGTTTTTGGTTGACGAAACACACTATGAAGAACTCTTTACAGTGAATGCAAAGATTGGCTAGAGTTCTTCTTCTAAGCTCGGATATATGAAGTGGGCTTAGAATCTAAGTGTGAAGGCTGTGAAGACGAGTTCCAATGAACTGGAAACTCGGAGAACACTTGAAAACAAAGACTCGAAGATTGCTAGAAAGCTGGGAGTGTTTGTTTGCTGTATGCGCTCGAATGCTCAAGTAGTGTTCTACCTCTTCACGTCTTCATCCTTCACTATTTATAGGCAGAGGGTTGGCTAAGATCCGTTGCTTGGTTGGTGGCCTTGTCCCTCCTCCTCTCGACAGTACTTGCGCAGGCAGTAGCTTTTGCAGACGCGCAGTTTTGGCATTTTGCCAAAATTGGCTAACTTCCAAGTTTAACAGTAACTGGAGCGACCCAGTACTGTTGCGGCGTCTTTGTCAGCCTGGCAGTCAAATCCTCTGCTCCTCTCCGCTTTCAACACGTGGAGATCTCGTAATTAATGCGGAGATCTCCAGTTGACTGGAATTCAAATTCGGAGCGGGAATTTGTGCTGTCGCTTTCTGGTAGGTAGTGGCTCGCTTAGCTTTGAAGTTGTAGCGGGCGCTCTGAAGTGAGTCGCTTCGCGGTCATATTTGTAGTGAGTCACTTGAGAATAATTTCCCGAGAAACTATTTAAGTAAGTGTTGACACGCGTTGACTCGTGTTGACTCGCTTCGGCTTTTCTTTGTAGCGCACGCTTCGCTTCGCTTTAGTGGGTTCACTTGATTCCACTGTAGCGCTCGCTTCGCTTCGCTTTGCTTTGAACTGTAGCGCTCGCTTCGCTTCGCTTCGCTATTCTTCGGCACGCTTCACTTCAGCTTGCTTGACTTGCTTCGCTTTGGAAAACACACTCAAGCGAGTGGCCTTCACTTGAACTTTTGAAGCCTAATCTAAGCAAAATAAAAGAGCCATCCTAACAGTGTAGGCTTAGAAAACTTCTAACCTATTAACTACATCAAAATGGGTCGCTTGAGAAAAGGACGCTTGGGGTTTTGGGATCTAATCAAAACAAATGACTTCATTTATCAAATGTCCCATGAAGTTCCCCCTTAACAATTTAGTCCTTAACAATTCCCAACAAATCCCTTGGCTCAGAATTCGCCCCAGTTGTTGCATCAAATGCATGGAACTAGAAATTTGGCCAATAGCCGTCTCGAGCCTCTTGATAGTAACATCTTGGGCCTCTCGAGCCAATTTAGCCTCATGTAGAAATGTAGAGAGGCTCTCATCGACGGGAGGCTTTTGTGGAGGTCCTTGGGGACAAGAATTTGGGTATGTTGGTGGTGGTGTAGGAGTAGGCTGAGGAGGGTAGTATGGAGGTGGTGGATAATAGGGATTTGGAGGGTATTGAGGAGATGGATAATATGGTGGAGGTTGAGATTAGTAGGGAGTTGGTGGAGGATAAGGGCTATTATATGGTGGAGGGTGCCTATTAGGATAGGTAGGAGGATTACCTTGCCCTTGTGTCGGCCTCGAATTTTGGAACGTCCATTGTATCCCCCTTGATATCCTTGCGGTGGAGGCACTTGAGGCGGGTATCCTTGAGCGGTACACCTCGGCTCCTCCTTCGTATGGAAACTCCCCCATGTTGTGGCACACCTCCTTGATGTGTCCAAGCTCTCCACAAATCTCGCATTGATCGGGCTTCCTCTCTTCCTCCTTCGGGGCCGGTGCACTTTGCTTAATCTTCAAGTTCTCGAGATCCCTATACATGTCGGCAATTTGCTTCTTCAAATCGGGGCTCATCGAAATTGCACTCGCCTCCACTTTCCTCGGTCTAGCTGATTTTTGTTGAGAACATGCAGCGAGCGCCTCGAAAATATCATTCAACTCGTCAGCTGTCTTGACCGCTATGTTGCCTCCGGCCGAACTATCCACCATGAACTGACAAGTTTGGTTGAGGGCGTCGTAGAAATATTGCCAAAGCAATTCCGATGCCATTTGATGATGAGGGCATTGTTGAAGTAGCTCTTGGAACCTCTCCCATGCTTCGTGAAACGGCTCATCGTGGTCTTGGGAAAAGTTCATGATCTTCGATCGCACCTCTTGGGTCTTGCGGTTCGGGTAGTACTTGAGCATGAACTTCTCACACACCGCATTCCATGTGGTGAGAGAGTTGGCCGGGAGCGCCAAATACCATGACTTTGCTTGATCCTTGAGGGTGTACGGGAAGCACTTAATCTTCAAGTTATCCTCCGTGAGTCCCGAGAGTGGGAAAGTTTGAACCACCGTGCAAAACTCTCGGATGAACGTCAAAACATCCTCGTTGGGCAGCCCTAGGTAGGATGGGAGCAACGCCATGTGATGAGGTTTAAGCTCATGATTCCTGACCGCTTCCGCCAGGACAATCGCCGAAGTGGTGGCTGTGAATGTGGGGCGAGCAAAATCGCCCATGACGACTCAAGCTGCCATGACTTCGGGCTCTGCAAATAACAAGACCAAAGAAAAGTCTTGTGAATCAATCTCCTCCTTCTCCTTCGCGGCTAAAATCGCTTTCCTTTGATGGATGTTGTCGAAGTAGGGCGCTAAATTCCTTTGAAGACTTCGGCGACCATGCATACACAACACTCAACAAAAGGGTTAAACACACCGAGTGGGAGAAACAAGAAATCGAAATAACACAAATAAAAATAAAACAAATAAAAATACTACACAATTAAACACCTAAAGTTTTCCCCGGCAACGGCGCCAAAATTTGTTTCACTAAAAAGTGTTCGCAATAGAACGAAATCCTATCGTAGCACTAGCAAGTAAAACCTAAGTATCGAATCTCAAGGAAAACTTAACAGGGCAATTAATTATGTAGTAAAACCTAATCTAGCCTAAATCTAGGAAAGCAAGTAAATAAGATTTTTGGGGTTTTTGTTTTAAATTCTAGGCAAGTAAAATAAATCAAAGCGATAAATCAAAAGCAAATAAATAACTAATCTAGAACTCAAGAAATAAATCTAAGAATTAAACTAATTAAAAACAACTAAACTACCTAGGCAAGAATCGAAAAGAAAGCAATAAAGAAAGCAACGAACAAAACGAAAGCAAAGAAAGAAGCATAAACAAATCTAGACATGATGAACTAAACCTGGAAATTAAAGGCAAATCAATCTAACTTGAAAGCTTTGAAAAACGAGAGAATTGAAAGCAAGAAAAACGAATCTAAACTTTAAACTAGAAATCGAAAGAACAAAATTAAACTAAGGAAATTAAAAGAAGCAATTAAGAAAACGAATCTAAACGAAAGCAAGTAATTAAAACAAGTAAACGAAAGCAATAAAGAACTTACGAGAATTAAACGAAGAACGAAGAACTCGAAATAAAGTAAAAGTCTTGAATTAAATTGCAACGAACGAAGAATTCGGATCGGAACAATAAAAGCTAATCTAGAGTATTTGAATGCTGCAAACTAAAGCTAAATAATAGTAAAAGTGTTGTAGAATTCGTGCACAAGGGATAGTATATATAATAGGTATGAAAACCTAATTATATAAGGAAACTTCAGCTGGCCGGAACGTTGGACGGTCGTCCAACGTACGTTGGACGCTCGTCCAACGTCGCACTCGCATTCTTCTTGTTTTCTACTCTGGACGCTCGTCTACCGTAAGTGCGCGCTCGTCCAGCGTACTCTGGACGGGCGTCCAACCCCATGCACGCCCCATACTCGATTTTTCTTCAATTTCTCGCCTTTTCCGACCCGTTTCCTTACGTTTTTTCCACCTATCGATCCTACAAATGCCAATGTTCCAAACAACCATATCATAGCAAAAGACATACGAAAGAGACACCAAACACAACGAAAACGGACTCGAAAACATGACGAAAATCCTAACATCTGAACACCAATCAGAACTAACTGGCTACTCAGATTCTGATTATGCTGGATGCAAGCTAGATCGAAAGTCAACATCAGGCACTTGTCAATTTTTAGGGAACAAGCTGATATCTTGGTTCTCCAAGAAACAGACATCCGTAGCAACATCAACAACCGAGGCAAAATATATGGCAGCAGGTAGTTGTTGTGCTCAAATCCTCTGGTTGAAGCAACAGCTCAAGGACTATGAGGTCTTTGTCAAAGAAGTTCCTATCTTTTGTGACAGCTCAAGCGCTATTGCTATCACCCAGAATCCAATTCTTCACTCTCGTTGCAAGCATGTTGAAGTGAGACATCACTTCATACGTGATCATGTTGAAAAGAAGAATGTTATTGTGGAAAAGATCCACACAGATATTCAACGAGCTGACATATTGACCAAGCCCTTGCAAGAAGAGCGCTTCAAAATGCTATGTGTCATGCTTGGTATGTTGAATTGCAGCCAGTCCGGAGAAGTGGCTCCCACAACTACCTGACCAGAACACCAACCTGCCATCGACACGAGCTGGTCTACACGAACTGTGTAGAAGGCTGTTGTAAGAAATTGTAACTGCCTTGCTCACTCAAGGGGGAAGTAAAGGCAGTGAGTTGCATCACTCACTGTCTCTTTATTTATTTTTCCTTAGAGCATTTATTTCAAATTATTGGCATTTAATATGTTTAGTATTTAATATGTTTTGCATATCTGCTCTTATTCCTATTATATCCAAACATTACATTGGAGAAGATATTGTCAGGAGCAATGATTACTCTTTTTGTGTAACAAAACTTCCTTTTTGGGGTTTTATGCTTCGACAATCGAGATGCATTAATGTGAGGACTGGACGTGAGACACGAAAAGTCGCGAGTGGGCATTAACTGTCGTGCCACTCTGCACACGCGCGACTCTTCGCCTCCCACGCGCCTTGAAAAGGTGCAAATTGTCAAATCGCCACTTTTAAAAGTGGATGACGGCACAAACTTTTCATCCTGGTCGTTCGATCAAAACGATCGAGGCCGTTCCTTTCTCTCTATAAATAGGGATACCTCCGTCCCTTTCATCACTTAATCCCTACCATTGCCATTTTCTTGTCCAAGAATTCTCTCTGTGTAAACACTATTCACCAAACCCTAATCTTATTTTTTCTTCCCCTCTACAGATAAATGGCATCCGAAGAACAAACCTCCACCTCCAACCAAGAAATCTCTTTCAAATGGCAAGATGCCAACAAGCACTACAAATCTCTCATAGTGCAGGAGCCGTTCTTCACCTACAACAACATGGGCCACTCCGGCCTAGACGATATTTTTGCGAGGATGCAGAGATGCGGTCCCTTCCACCGCATCATCACCAGGGTTCCGGCGAAGATTCTGCCGCTGCAAACCCTAGCCTTCTACGCCTTCTGGTGTGAGGACGTGAAGGAATCTCTCGACGACATCTTCGTTCGAGCCTCCGACAACGTCATCGCCGACGATTCCTTCAACCTGCTCGAGGCGGTGTTGAAGACGTATGATCTGGAAGATACTGACAAGGACATTTTTCCCGAAATGTCCTCCCAGCTTTTAGAGGAGTCATTCCAAGCTATGACTCTTCCGGCGATTAAAGATCAGGCCATGTCTTACGACATGAAGGGGATGCAACGAACTCGGCTAAAACCTGAGTTTCGTTTGCTGTTTGATGTGATCCACAAGATCTTGCTCTCTCAAAAGGGGACGAATGACAAGATGACCCACAACAAATTCAAGATCTTGATTGCTGTTTACAACAACCTCCCAGTGAATTGGGCGAGGTTGTTGGTCCTTGGAATGAAAGGAGAAGCAGCAAAGGTCAAGACCTCAGTGGATAAGGATAGTGACACGCTGCTCACCATCAAGAGGAAGTTCAACTTCTGCCTGAAGATCTCGCTGATCTTCCAGTCCTTTGTAGAACGAGCTGAGTGGGAAGACGCTGTCCCATTCAACGAATCCATCAAGCTCCCGTCGAATCAGCGACAGTTCAACATGTCGCTGGGTATTAATGAATCATCCCTCATAACCTCTGATCTTGCGATCAGACCATTCCTCGTGGCCATGGCAAAGTCAAACCCGGAATGGGAGGACTCTCGTTTCCTAGCCAAGGGGGAACCTATTGTCCCTCCCCAGGCCAAGAAAGCTTTAGGATCTTCTTCCACCCAGGGCAAGGATAAGCTGGTGGAGAAAAGCAAGAAGCGGGGAAGCACGACCGCCGAGGAAAGGCCTTCGAAGAAACTACAGCCCGTTGCTGCTGTGGTAAGCTCGACTCTCCCAGCCAGAACAATCCACTCATCCTCTGCTGCTGGAGCTGAGCAACAGGCTTCCTCCTCAGAACAACAACCTCTCTCCGGAGAGCAACAACCTCTCTCCTCCGAACAACAACCTGTTTCCCCGGGGCACCAGCTTGTCAACCCGGAGCATCAGCTTGTCTACCCTGTAGAGGAGACAATTCCCACCGAGGTTGTTTCCACCGAGGCAGATCTTGATGCGCCTCAAGGTGGACTGTACCATTTCGGCCCTCTCATCACTTCTCAAGTGTTTGACAATACTTCCATCCAAGTCGTTGTCACTGATGATGATGACGATGATGATTCTGCCAGTCTTTATTTGAAGAAGGCTGAGGATGATGCACGTAGACTGGAAAAGGAGCAAGCTCTCCAGCTCTACGACGACATGGGATTCGCGGCAAAGAAGGTCGTTGAAGAATTGCTTCCCGGGATCCGATCAACTCCCGTGGCGTTTCGGATGGCCTCCCGCCTTCGCCTGTTCTTGGATATCAAGGATGCTGACTATCATGTGATGCAATCCTTGTTCGTGCTGAAGGATCTTGACCAGCTCAAGGCGGAGGAGGCCGTTCTCAAGGATGAGTTTAAGTACTCATCTATTTCGGAAGCCCGTGCAAGCTTCCGCCAGCTCGTCCTTACCTCCATGAAGGTAGAGGCCAAGTGCCTTGGCGTGGACTTGAAGCCGCTCTACCTAGAAGAAGCTGAGTTTTACAACTCAGCTGTGCCGGAAAATGAGAATGGACTGAGTCCGATCAGACGAGAGGTCGTGACCCCAGCCCGTTCTGCCATCAACGTGACAAGGAGGAAAATTTGCAGACCTTCCTCTCTACTCACCAGCTGAGATACTTGATCCCAAAAAGGATATGCATTAAGCTTGAAGGTGTCAACACTCGCTTATCCGATCTTGAGAAGCGGCTGGATTTGAGAATTGGCCAGTTGGAAGACAAACTGACCAAGTCCGTGGATGATGTTCTTTCCTTCCTCAAAACCACGAACGAAAGGCTGTCAAAGGAAGTGAGCGAGGTCACTTCCAAGGCCGTTGATGCAACTAAGGAACTTGCAGAAGCTGCCGTCTCCAAGGAGATTGGGAATTTTACCCAGGTCCATCTTAAAGATCATGTCAAGCCCTTTCTTGGCACGTTGCTCAAGGATGAAGATGTGGCCACCAACACCGATCTCCGTTTCTCTAACAAGCTGATAAAGGAGGTGGAAGACAAGTTGTCAAACCTTCAATCTCAAATATCCACCTCTGCATCTGCAGCAAATCAGAGAGAAACAGCTGTAAATGGAGACATATCAGCCCTTTACTCTTCTCGAGAGACCCTCACTTCCCAGGTCGAAGCCCTCCAGGCTGAAGTAAAGAATCTGACTGGCGTCATCACAGCCCTTTTTGATGATGTCAAAAAGGTGGAAGGTGAGAAGGAGAAAAAGGCTGAGAAGAAGAAGAAGAAGAAGAAGAAGAAGAAGAAGAAGAAGAAGAAGAAGAAGAAGAAGAAGAAGGTTCTTCCATCGAAAGGCCGTCTCAATCTCCCTCAATTTCCGATCAGACTGATAAAGGAGTGTCTGACCAGCAAGGCGGTTCCTCATCAGGCACAGCAGAAGAAGCTCGTCTTATCACAGAGGCTGTGCTAATGGGTGCAAATGCAGATCAAGCTGTGGATCCAAATGTTCAAAAGAGAATTCAAGCTGAAAAGAAGGTTGAACGTTTGAATCTTGATGCTGCCAAGACCGATGCCCTAAGGAAGATGAAGGAGGATGACAAACTGGCTTCTCTAGCCCAGGCGGAAGTGGACAGAGTCATGAGGCAAAAGCAGGCCATCCTCACCAAGCTCAACAAGAAATATTTGAAGAGGAAGGCACAGGCTGCTATTGAAGGAAGAGACTGGCTCGGTCCAGACCTTCAGCCTCAATGGGAAGAGCTCACCAGTTCATTCATACTGCTGCACTTCTGGATCAAGCTTCCTCCATACGATCAGGATAATCATGGTGAGGCCTTCAATCTTTTTGTAAGGCACTATTGGGATCGTGCTCTCTTCAAGAGAGTTGTGAAGCTGGCAAGTGAAGTAGGCATTGGACTTCCCGTCCCTGCAAAAGAAACCTTCTTCTGCCCTCGTCTATCTGATGGAAAAATTGTGGATTTTACTGCCATCAATGAGGGAGTTTGATCATCTGCTCTGAATTTCGACATTCCTCCCTCAGACCCGCGGTTCAAATAGATAGAAGATGGAATCTACGCGAGTATGGGACTGACGCCCAGAAGAGAAGAAGTTCTATCAGCTGCTGGTTCATCAAAGTAGTTGTCTATTAATTTTTATTTTTATGACCAAGCTTGTAACTGTACATCTCTATCTTCCAGCTAGTCATAAATAAAAGTTAATATTTTCTGTGCCCAATATGACAAACTCTCTTTGTCTAGGCCTTATAAACTGCTTTACAGTTTTATTATTAATCTGCCTAACATGATCCAATCAAGCTTGTTTAACAATCTTGTTAAAACATGCTCATTAATTTCTTAGGATCTTTGTAAAGTGTTGGGTTTTGACATCATCAAAAGGGGGGAAATTGTTGGGAACCCTCTGCAGTTATTTTGATGATGTTATTCAAAACCACACTTAGGCATCGCACGGCATGATGTTATGTTTCTCTATTCTAATTGAGTTTGTTCTCCTTAAAAATGAGACCGTTGTCTATAACAGCCTCACCTATTAAAGGTCAACTAGCTCTCCATTATTCATGCTTTGCAGGTTCTTCGGCCAGGCTCTTGAGAGCTCATTCATCTGACTGCCGAAGACAGGCTGTGTTGGGAATTGTTAAGAACAATATGTTAAGGGGGAACTCATATGGGACACTTCGAATTGAGTCAAGTATTTGTTTTGATTTGATACCAAAACCCCAAGTGTTCTATTCCAAGCGACCCAATTTGATGTAGAAAATAGGTTAGAAATTTTTCTAAGCCTATACTGTTAGGATGGCTTTATTTTGTTTTAGTCACTTAGGTTTTAGACTGCAGAAAATTCAAGTGAAGGCCACTCGCTTGAGTGAGTTTTCCAGTCGAAGCAAGTCTACACAACAGAAGTGAAGCGTGCCGAAGAATAGCGAAGCGAAGCGAGCACTACAGTGGATTCGAAGCGAGTCCGCCAGAGCGAAGCGAAGCGATCGCTACAGTGAAAAGTCGAAGCGAGTCAACACGGGTCAACTCTTACTGAAGCAGTCACTTGGAAAACTCACTTCCCAAGTACTCGCTACAGTATGGTCCTGAAGCGACTCGTAATTAAGCGGATGCTACGAGACTAAAGCAAAGCGAGCCACTATCTACCAGAAAGCGAAAGCACAAATTCCCGCTCCGATTTTGAACTCCAGTCAACTGAAGATCGTCACATTAATTGCGAGATCTCCATGTGTCGAATGCGGAGAGGAGCAGAGGAGTTGACTGCCAGGCCGACAGGGTGCCGCTACAGTACTGGCTCGCTCCAGTTACTGTTAAGTTTGTAACTTAGCCATTTTCGGCAAAGAGACAAACTGTGCACCTGCAAAAGCAACTGCCTGCGCAAAGTACTGTCGAGATGAGGAGGGACAAGGCCACCTACCAAGAAACGGATCTCGGCCATCTCTCCGCCTATAAATAGTGAAGGATCAAGACGTGAAGATGAAGAACACTACTTGAGCATTCGAGCGCCTACTGCAAACAAACACTCCCAGCCTTTGAGCAATCTTCGAGTCTTTGTTTCCAAGTGTTCTCCGAGTTCCAGCCTCATCGGAACTCGTCTTCACAACCTTCACACCTAGATTCTAAGCCCATTCCAAATCTCAGCTTAGAAGAAGAGCTCTAGCCTACTTTACACTTACTGTAAAGAGCTCTTCATAGTGTGTTCGTCGTAAACCAAAAACCATAACCCTAAGTTCTGTTCGTTAGGTTTTTATGTTCGTCGTTAGGTTGTTCCGATCCAAGGCTCTACTTTCATCGATAGTAGAAGCCTCGATCATAGAGTCTAGATCCAAGCTTACACTTTCATTAAGTGAAGCTCGATCGAAACTAGGTTGTAAGGAGAACCCGTAATCTCCCTGTCGTCGGATTGAAGCAAGTGAAGCTTCCAGTCCAGTTTAGGTTTTTGGTGTGAACCCGGAATCACCCAGCGTCTGACAGATCCAAGTGAGTGAAGCTCGATCTTGTCTCAGGCTTTTGAAGAGCCCGTAATCTTTAAGTTCTTGAGTGAAGAGAACGAGTTGCCTAGTGCAACAAAGTGGACGTAGGAGCTTCATCTCCGAACCACTATAAATCTTGTGTCGTATCTCTCTAAACCCTAAACTCTTATTTCCTTGTTTGATTATTCATTGCACTTGCATCTAAACAAACACAACTTGGAACTTTAAATTCTTAGGAAAGATTTAGCTCACCGAATTTCCGCATATACGAGTAAAGACTCACTCTTGATCAAGTGCTCACTTCGGTCAAGCAGTCAAGCTACGTACTGTAAATCTAGCTTCAGCTAGGTTTTAAGTGCTAAAGCGAGCTCTTTACTTGTCACTCTGAGTTAAGGAAAAGAAGTTGAAAAACTTCAAAAATACGTATTCACCCCCCCCCCCCCCCCCCCTCTACGTATTTTTCCTATAACAAACCGGGACCAACAAGTGGTATCAGAGCAGCGGTTCATTCGAGCCTCTGCTTTGCATATCCGAAGCGAGTCCCCACTCGTTTCACGTTGTCTCACTGAACCGGATCCTATTTTCCTAAGTGCATCAAAACCTCACCCACGCATAGTGCATATACTACTGACGGTTTGCCATGTCTACATACAATGCATCTAGTCTTCCACAGTTCTCCATTGAAGGCTATGAGATCTGGAGCTTTCTCGTTGAGAGCTTTCTATGCTCCATCCACGACCGCATGTGGGAGGTCATAGAAGATGGGCCGATCGAAATCAAGAAAGCCATATATGTGGATGTTCCAGCCACTGAAGGTCGTCCAGCCCACGTTCGTCAACAGTATGTGGAGAAAGATAAGGACGAGTATACTCCAAATGACTTCAAGGTCGCCAATCTCGACAAGATCGCACGCCACACGATGCAGAGCACCGTGTCAGACGCCTATCTACCACGAATAAGGAAGTGTGCGACGGCGAAAGAGATGTGGGAAACCCTAGGTCTCATATCTCAAGGTATAGACAAGAACAAAGAGAACAAGCTTGCCGTACAAATGAAGGAGTTTGAAAATCTTGTGATGAAGTCGGGAGAATCCATCGACGCCTTCGAGCTGAGAGTCACCAACATCACTGCAACTCTCAACTCACTTGGGAAGGAACTCACAGACAAAGAGGTGAATCTCAAGATAGTCCGTGCTCTCACGAGGAAGTGGCAGACTATGAAGGAACTCTACCTAGCTACCAAGGATCTGACAAAGCTCACGCCGGAAGTATTGTTCTCCGAGCTCAAAGCCCATGAATTCGATCTGAATCGAATGAGCCTCGACGATATGGATGAAGCTCCCACGACATCAAAGGGAGTAGCTTTCAAAGCTACCGAAGGGCCAAGCGACCAGTCGCTAGCCAAGATGTCAAGGGAAGAGCTGGAAGAGCAGGTTGTATTCTTGTCGAAGAACTTCAACAAGATGAACTCGCGTGTGGGCAAGTACAAAAGATTCTACAAGCAGTACAAAGGGAAGAGCACTGATGCTCGAGAAGGAAAAGGGAAAAGAGAAGAGACAACCAAGCCGATCCCACGCGACATGATGGATGTGGAGTGCTATCACTGCCACAAGATGGGCCACTACAAATCAGACTGCCCAAAGCTCAGTGCCAAGGAGCGTGAGGAACTGAAGGCGAAGAGAGATGCCCCCAGGCGAGCGCTCGTAGCGAGTGAAATACCGGTCGCTTCAACTGAAGATCTGTCAAGCGACTCCGATGCATTCACAGATCCCAACTCCAGTGAGGGAGAAGACTTGGGACTCATGGCGCTCACCGACGAAGACACTGGGGAGGTATTTTTCTATCCTTCAATCACTTCAATTACACTGGCACACACTCACCAAGAGGAAGTACATTCCTCGACATGGAGTGAGTTGCTTGACAAGCACCGGAAATTGTCAAGCGACCACGAAGTGTTAAAACAAGCTATGTCTCAAAGCGAGAAGGATAACCGAAAGCTAGCCACTGAGCTTGACAAAGTCAAACTTAACTTAAGGGCTATGACTAGTAAGTTCGAGGATCTCTTCGCTACACATCAAAGCTTGGAGGGAAGGTATGAAACCCAGTCCGCTCTAGTTGCCAACTTGAACAAAGCCTCATATGCTAGGCAGGCACTAGAGAGCTCGCTTCTACCCTTTGGTAGAAAAGCAGGCCTTGGATATGAGGGTGGACCTTCCAAGCCCACTATCTTTGTTGGTGCTTCAAATACCACACCGGCCATCAGTCCCTTTGGATGTGCCCACTGCCTCCAAAGCGACCACCAACAAAGATAAAGGCAAAGTGGCTGAGAACCCTAATAGGAAGCCAATGAAGATGTCTATATCTTCAAAGGCAGATCCTAAGGGCAAGCAAAGTTCAACAGTCCCTAGCACTCACAATACTAAATCTTACCAATCCAAAGGTAAAGGGAATCATGTTGAAGCTTCTAAGTCTCAGACTAAGACACGAGAGACAAAGGATCTCCCTTTCAAGAAAAGGAGTAATGTCTATGTGTCACGTTATCCGGACTGGAGATGGTCCAACCGGACTAATGTTGAGGGGGAAGAACATGAAGCACCAAAGAGGTCGCTTCAGATTCCAAAAGTTTCTCAAGCGAGTCGGGGTCAAAACCCTAGTTTGACCGCTTCGAAGAAACGAAGCGAGCCGCTTCGAAAGACTGGAAACCCTAAGTCAGTCTCTAAACCTATAGCTAATCCGAAGCGAGTCGCTTCAGGATATAAGCAAAAAGGCAAGAGCATAGGTAAGTCTGAAGCGAGCCACTACCCCTCTTGCACACACTCAAATAGGCCATCACATCGCAAAAGCGCATTAGGAGGTCTATGCCTGTTGCACGTGTGAAGCTGCTTCAAAGCAGAAGTCACAGTTTTCAAAGGTCGAGAAGCCCAAGACACAAGCTACCTCTCAAAAGAGAGTGAAGCAAGTGTGGGTACCTAAGGGAACTAACCTGCAAAGACCCAAACTGATTTGGGTACCAAAATCTGTCTAATTGCAGGTGGGCGCCGTGGATCCCATGCCAAGTGAGGGTCATCAGATCTGGTACTTGGACAGCGGCTGTTCAAGGCACATGACCGGCATGAAAGCTCTACTCCATGACTACATAGAGAAGAAGGGTCCACACGTACCTTTGGTGATAACTCTCGAGGAAGCACCAAGGGATACGGCGCATTGAAGTTTGGAAAGCTCACAATTGAAGAAGTCTCCTACAAGGAAGGACTTAAGCACAACTTACTATCCATTTCATAATTCTGTGACAAAGGATACAAGGTGGAATATATTTCCAACAAGTGCATTGTGAAAAGCAAACTCACATCCCAGATTGCACTGACTGGAATAAGACAAAGGAACGTCTATATTGCGCAATGGGATAGCTGCAAAGAGGAGACGTGCTTAGTTGCGAAGAGTGCTACAGAAATGGGATGGCTATGGCACAGACGCTTGACCCATCTCAACTTCAAGACAATCAACCGCTTAGCTCACAAAGGTTTGGTGCAAGGCATACCCAATGAGGTCTTTGTCAAAGATCATCCATGCTCACCATGCCAACGAAGAAGCACTTCGCCAGTCTTGAGGAAGCTTCATCCAAGCGAGTGCTTGAGCTACTTCACATGGATTTGTTTGGACCAGTCACTCCAGTTAGCGTAAATGGGAGAAAATACACTCTAGTTGTAGTCGACGACTTCTCTCGCTACACTTGGGTTGTATTTCTCTTCAGCAAAAAGGAGACGCTGTCCAAACTACCGCAACTTCTCAAGCGACTTGCTGTGGAGAAGAATCAAGCGATAGCCACCATCCGCTCCGACAAAGGCACAGAGTTTCTAAACTCTACCATTGAAGCATACTGCACGGAGCATGGCATTGCACATCAAACATCCGCAGCACGCACACCTCAGCAGAACGGAGTTGCTGAAAGAAGGAATCGGATCATCAAAGAAGCCGTTCACACCATGATTGCAGACTCTAAGCTTCCGATGAAGTATTGGGCTGAAGCTGCCAACACAGCATGCTACACACAAAATCGGACGCTTCTAAACAAACGGTTCGACAAAACACCATATGAAATATGGACAGGGAGAATTCCTAACATATCTTATTTCCATATTTTTGGTTGTAGGATCTTCATTCACAACAATGGGAAGTCACAGTTGAAAGCTTTCGAAAGCAAAGCTGATGAAGGAATATTCTTAGGATATTCTACATCTAGCAAAGCTTACAGAGTATTCAACTGTAAAACCCTAATTGTGGAGGAATCACCCCATGTCGTATTTGATGAATCTTCTTTAAGTCTTCCACAGGAACAGGTTCAATCAAAGGAAGGAAAGACAAGCGAGGAACCCGTCAATTCACTGACTTGAGACATGCTCGAAGAAGATGAAGAAATCAAGGGCTCAAGCGAGCAGAATGTCCAAGGAAAAGTTGAAGCTGCCCCCAAGACTCTTGAAGCGAGTGGAAGCCAAGCACCCACTCCAGTCGCTTCAGAAGAAGAAGCAAGTGACCCGAATGAAGAAAAAGATGAAGCTAGTGGACCCAAGCGTGCGTGGCTCAAGGATCACTCACCAAGTCAAATAATTGGAGATCCATCCAAGGGTGTAGTGACCAGAAGTCAAGTGTTTGGAGAAAGTGACATGTTCAGCTGCTTTCTTTCAAACATTGAGCCATCAAGCGTGGAGGAAGCTCTAGCTGATTCCAATTGGGTGATCGCCATGCAAGAAGAGCTCAATCAGTTCACAAGGAACGACGTATGGTATCTCGTAGATCGTCCAAAGCTCCAACATGTGATTGGCACCAAGTGGGTGTTCAAAAACAAGACGGACAAGGACCACAACGTTGTGAGAAACAAGGCGCGACTCGTCGCTAAGGGCTACTGCCAAGAGGAAGGAATCGACTTCGATGAGACCTTCGCTCCAGTGGCTAGGCTCGAAGCGATCAGATTGTTTCTAGCCTATGCAGCAGCCAAGAAGTTCAAAGTCTACCAGATGGACATGAAGAGCGCGTTTCTCAAAGGAGAGCTCAAGGAAGAGGTGTATGTGGAGCAGCCACCGGGTTTCGAGCAAGGAGATAAGGTGTATCGATTAAAGAAAGCCCTATATGGGTTAAAGCAAGCTCCCAGACCTTGGTATGATACCCAATCCCAATTCCTTGTGGATAATGGATTTTACAAAGGAAAGATAGATCGAACCCTATTCACCATCAATTATGGAGAAGATATGCTATGGGTTCAGATCTACGTGGACGACATCATATTTGGGTCACCAAACCAGTCGCTTAGCGAAAAGTTTGGAGAATTGATGAAGACCAAATATGAGATGTCGATGATTGGCTTGATGAGCTGCTTTCTAGGTCTTCAAGTGAAGCAGCAGGATGATGGAATCTTCATCAATCAAGCTAAGTATACTCGAGATATGCTTGCCAAGTTCGGTGTTCAGCATGCCAAAGCTGTGAAGATCCCAATGAACACCAACTGGAAGATGGAGCCAGACCTAGATGGGAAGTCTGTGGATGCTACAGACTACCGAGCCTTGATCGGATCCCTTCTATATCTCACTGCAAGTAGGCTGGATATTGCTTTTGCAGTTGGAGTCTGCGCTCGCTTCCAAAGCAATCCCAAGCACAGCCATCTTGAAGCTGCCAAAAGAATTCTTCGATATTTGAAGGGCACCGTCAACATGGGGCTGTGGTATCCAGCGGAGGACAATTTGGAGCTCACTGGATACTCAGATGCTGACTATGGAGGGTGCCGAATTGATAGGAAATCAACTTCGGGCACATGTCAGTTCTTGGGAAGCAAGCTGATCTCATAGTTCTCGAAGAAGCAGACGAGTGTAGCTACCTCAACAACTGAAGCCGAATATATGACCGTTGGAAGCTGCTGTTCTCAAATTCTATGGCTTCGTCAACAGTTGAAGGACTACAAAGTTGAAGCGAATGAGATTCCGATTTTCTGCGACAACAACAGTGCTATATGCATCTCGCAGAACCCAGTGCTTCACACCAGATGCAAGCACGTGGAAATCCGACATCACTTCATTCGTGATCATGTCGAGAAGAAGGATATCAAGCTCGAGAAAATTCATACCGATCTCCAGCGAGCAGATATCCTCACCAAGCCTCTAGCTGAGTCTCACTTTAATCAGCTATGCATGGAATTAGGGTTACTAGACCCTGGTGAAGAGTGCTAGATTCAGGATGCACGAAGGAGTGTTCGCCTTGAGCATCACTCGCTTCGGATCTTCACCAACTCAAGCGAGTCACTTCAAAATTCCACTCGCTTGGAGAAGGAGAAACAAGGTGGAGAAAGGTGGAGTATTGGAAGACGTTCCCTACCAACTTACAGGAATTGTTAAGTATTTGGTTAAGGGGGAACTATTGTTTGCTCTCGGAGCAAGCTACTTCCAAAGCGAGCAAAGAATGATGCTATCTTGAATCTTGCATCGCCTCATTTTACCCTTCCTTGGGTCAAGCGAGTCGATCGCAAATTCATTCTCTAGATTGTAGGAGAAAGCCTGAAGAGCTACCTTTTGCTTAAAAAGGTTGTAGGGCTGGTGACATGCCTCTGCTTAAAAACGAGATTGTCTTGTCAGAGCATTCTCATTGTCATCCTGTCCTATTCTGACCTGAGATAAGGACTTGTACTCATCTCCCATTTGTCGTGAATAAGTACACTTACGTGATGCTCCCCTCTGGGTTGTAGTAAGCTTGTGTACTATATTCATTTTCTTCCCCATTCATTTCGATGGAGGAGTCTCTAATTCGTAGAGGAAGATGGAAGAAATGAATGCCATGAAGTCCAGGCTCGAAGTCTAATCCATCAAGTAGATTCAACAAGTGGTGTCCAAATTGTCAAGTTACTTCAATAAGTGGTATCAATCTCCTACGAAGTGAGATTGACTGGTAAGTGTTTTAATTCTAAGTACACTAAGTGAGCTGAAGCGTGCTAGAAACCTTCACTTACTATGTGGAAAATATGAAATGAATCTGACACAAATACAAAGAGGAAAACATTCTTGTTTATCCTCGAAGTATGTAAGTCATAAACATTTTAAATTAAGCAAAGAAATTTCAATTCTTATTCTAGTCACTACAGATGACGAAGCGAGTGCCACATCACTCAAGCAAGTCATCGCAAGCGAGTGCGGAACAGTCACGCCAAGCGAGTACTTCGCAAGCGAGTAGAAGCCAAGCGGCTACACTCAAAGCGAGTTGGTACGAAGCGAAGCGTATGAGCTGTCGGCACTCGAGTGCAAAATTTCACTTTTTACTTTAGCATTTAATGCAGCGGCGCGTAGACAGAGAAAAGACAGGCGCGTGCGACTCAATTCAAAGAGAAGCGGGAAAATCGCCCTTGATCCAGCCGTCGAATCTGAACAGTTCCTAAATCCTAACCGTTGGATCCACGCTGATTGAAGAGACGAATCAGGGAAGGCCACGTGGAGACGCCAAGTCAAGTTGGCGGTTCACTTTTACTGTGATGACGCCGGACACATCAGATCCATCACCGAGGGTCCGCCGCCTCCGCACAGGATTCTCGAGGATATTACTGTCTTGCCCTTGCCACGTCAGCCAAACCCTAGTCCTATATATATGCAACGACGGAGATCTGCAGAAAATTTCACAACTCTCTAAATTTGCCATTCTCGTGCAAGATCTGCGTCTCTGCAACTCACGAGTCTCAAACCCCCCAAAATCTTACAAAACCTACCCAATTCTCACCACCCAAAGACCAAACACCCCAGACTTCCCCAACTCAAATACAAACACAAACCCAGCCACCACCGGTACACCAAACTTCAACTACCACCAATCCTACCACTCAAATTCCAACCTCCCCACAGGAATCCACATCATCACTTCGGATTCCTGATCTACCCTTCCTAGGCACGGACCTCAACGATGCTTACAAGCTCTACACTGTTCCCCCCACTCATCATACAGAAACCACTCAATCCCAAACAACCCAATCCATAGCCAATGAAGCTTCCACCCCCAACTCTCCATCCTCATCAGCTGAAACTACTGATACCGCCCATACAGCCGACACCAACCTCGTCATCATCCCTCCAACACCCCCATCTCCAACCGACGAAGAGAAAGCCCTTGAACGGTATATTAAAGACCGAGAGCAAGCGGTTGAGCTTGTCCGTGAACGCTACCCCTCCGTGAAGATGTCTGATGACTTCTTCACCAACGCTGTCGACTTCCTCACATACATCACGTACAAAGGAACAGAGTACTACACAATTTTCAACCTCCGCAAAGCGTTGAAAGAAGAGGAGATCGAAGCTAAGGAGGTGGAGGTTCTTAAGTTCGTCGGAGTCGATGGCTTCCACTCATTCATCAACGAGGCAAATTACTGGGATTTGCTCGACGCCAGGGTAAAGAGAGAGTATCCAGATGCGCCCATCCCAGAACGTGTGCCTTCACAGCATGAACTCCGATTGATGAAGGATCATGAAGCCGAGGTGGAGGAGAAGGATGTAGAGATCTCGAATCTGCAGAGTGAGATCACTAAAAAGGATGCGGAGCTGACGACGAAAGTGTTGGAAGTCAACAATCTGCGTGCAGATTTTGACAAGAAAAGGATGGAACTGGAGGAGAAGGTTGAGGAGAAAGCGAAGCTGGTAGAGGAGAATGAAAGCTTGGTGGAAGATAGGTCGAAGAGAGTAGAGGAGTTGGAGAAAAATGGCCAAGAGTTCAAACAATCCCTTGAGGCTGAAAGGAGCAGACTCAAGGAAGTAAATGCGAAGTTGGTGACAGTGAGTGGAGAGAAGAAGAAGATAGAGGAGGAATTGGAAAAGGTGAAGAAGGAGCTTGAAAAGAAGAGCACAGAGCTGAACACATTGAACGCTGAGTTGGAAAGCCAACGGAAGAGTGCCAAAGCCGTCGACTTGAAACAAGCAGAGTTGAATATTCTGCTCGAAAAGGTCCAAAGAGTAGCAAAAACTTATGCCGTGAGAATGTATGCAGTCGCTCAACTTCATATTTCCCTGAACGATCGAGAGCGGCACCTCACTTCTGCCAAAGCCGAACTTGAAGCATCTCAAAATCATTTTGGGCTGATGCTGTAGAAGGAGCGCCGAAGAATCACTGCAGAAATTGAAGCGGAGCTGGATGCTCGCTTCAAGGAAGTGGAGCCGTTGGAAAATCTGATGCTCTCAGTGAAGGAGAGGGAGAAACAATGCCAGTACTTGCTTGACGAAATCTCAGTAAAGACATCAGAAATCATGCTCTCCAAAGAGCATATATTTGCAGATCGTGCAGAGAGGATGCTCCAAGCTGTCCTGAGCAAAGTTAACGATCTACACCAATCCATCAGCAGAACGGTGACTATTCCCGCCCCCGGCAGTCTTGATGATGCCAAAAGGGGGGGAAATACTGAAAAAGCTATCATTCAAGTGAGAGAAGTTGGAGGGTCGAGCAGTGGAGGAAGAAGGATCGAAGCCAGTGGCTTGATCGAAGGAAGAACTGGAGTTGAAGGAAGTAGTGCAGTGGAGGAAGTGGTCGATGAAGCTAGAGCCGAGCTGGCTAGAATAAAGGGCAAGGAGAATGTAACGGAGGAGCCCCGCATGCCGTTGGCCGGAAAACTTCTTGGCTCCTCAATCGCCACTCACCCCGTTGTTGCTCTTTTAACCAGGGAACAGAGGGAGCGACAGATTGCGGCAGATGAGGCCCTGGCCCGTTCTTTGGAGGCGGAGTTCGAGTTCAAAAGAACTGCCACTCAAGCAGGTGCATCTTCGCAAGCGCCCATTTCGGCCTCTGCCCCTGCTTCAACACTGGCACTCACTTCAGCTTCTGCCGGAGCCATTCCAGCCAGTGAAGCTGCCATTCAGATGCCTCCCCCGCCACCTCCTGCTTCAAAAGCGCCATTGAAGCGGACGACACCTGAATCAAGGGAAGATGACCCTGCAGCCAAACGTCAAAAAATGCAGCAGGTGGTCACTGAGAAGGCTAGTCGCTTCGAGAAGAGGCAAAAAAAGAATGAAGAGAAGAAGAGGAGGAAGGAGAAGGATGAGGAAGTGAAGGCGAAAAGGTTGAGAAAGTTGGATGAACGGATCGAGTCACACTAGAATGAAGTGAGACTTATCCAATCCGCCATTGCGTGCAGTGCCTTCATTCCACACACGCCTGAGGAGTCGGAAGTTGTCCAAAGCCAAGCATGGATGGACACTGGCAGAGTAATGTTGAAGGAGATGATCGATTTCAGTCGCCACCCGCCCGAAGAACATGACTATAACGCAAGCGAGTCAATGAGATGCTTCCGAAGTGGAGCATTGACTCCAGTGCCAAATTCAATTCAGTCATGAAGGAATTGTCAAATAGGACGGAGGAGGAGCTGGCCACGCGAAGAGATCATCATCCAGACTCAAGGCAAATCGAGGACTTCATTCCGAGAGACCTTCTCGAGACTTGGCTGATTCTAAAGGACAAATTCATTAAGGCCTACTACTACTGGCAGGTAGTGCCTTACCAAGACAAGTGCTCGCGAATGGAAGCTCTCAACAACTTCCTGCGCCAATACAATGAAAGGTTGCGGCGGAAGATCTTTACTCTGGCAGAGGAAGTAAAGCCCCTACCTCTCATCATTAAAGTGCCAACAGCTAAGGATTTTCCCATGCCGTTTCAACCCAAATCTTCGGTTCCAAACTGACAAATCATTGATGCAAAAGTTGATGAAGCTCTTAGATTGGAGCGCTAGTGGAGAGAGAGTCAGTTCAACATCAGGACGATGGAGGTAAATGTCCTGTCTGCTTACTTCATGGAGGAAGAAAAGAAGGAGGAAGACAGAGAAGAGGAGAAGGAAAACCAGAATGAGGCTGCAGGAAATCTTTGAATTTCAAGTCTCATATTTGTGAACTGCTGTTCATCTATCTCATTTAAATTTATGTCACCTTGTGTCATTTACAAGCTTTGTGAATGATTTATCCTTATGCTACAAAACTCAAACAACTTAACCGAAAAAAAAGGGAAAGGAACTTACAGAATAATTTCAAACGAACATGAAAAGGAAGCAGTCGCTTGAAGTTCCTTCCACGGTTAGGCAGGCTATTTCTTTTAGAATAAAGTCATTGGGTTTTGGCATCATCAAAAAGGGGGAAATTGTTGGGAATTGTTAAGAACAATATGTTAGGGGGAACTCATATGGGACACTTTGAATTGAGTCAAGTATTTGTTTTGATTTGATCCCAAAACCCCAAGTGTTCTATTCCCAAGCGACCCAATTTGATGTAGAAAATAGGTTAGAAAATTTTCCAAGCCTATACTGTTATGATGGCTTTATTTTGCTTTAGTCACTTAGGTTTTAGACTGCAGAAAATTCAAGTGAAGGCCACTCGCTTGAGTGAGTTTTCCAGTCGAAGCAAGTCTACACAACCAAAGTGAAGCATGCCGAAGAATAGCGAAGCGAAGCGAGCGCTACAGTGGATTCGAAGCGAGTCCGCCAGAGCGAAGCGAAGCGAGCGCTACAGTGAAAAGCCGAAGCAAGTCAACACGGGTCAACTCTTACTGAAGCAGTCGCTTGGAAAACTCACTTCCCAAGTACTCGCTACAGTATGATCCTGAAGCAACTCGATTTTAAGCGGACGCTACGAGACTAAAGCGAAGCGAGCCACTACCTACCAGAAAGCGACAGCACAAATTCCCGCTCCGATTTTGAACTCCAGTCAACTGAAGATCGTCACATTAATTGCGAGATCTCCACGTGTCGAATGCGGAGAGGAGCAGAGGAGTTGACTGCCAGGCCGACAGGGCGCCGCTACAGTACTGGCTCACTCCAGTTACTGTTAAGTTTGTAACTTAGCCATTTTTGGCAAAGAGACAAACTGCGCACCTGCAAAAGCAACTGCCTGCGCAAAGTACTGTTGAGAGGAGGAGGGACAATGATACGATCCTTGGGAGAATCGTAGAACTCACGCACGCGGAAGAGTGAAAAACGAACGAAAGATGGGAAATCCCAATACGTCTACGGACTAAACCCCCCCTAAGTACTATAGATAAACCGAAGTCTCTATAACCCAAAGAGAAGGGTCGCCAAGCCACACGGGGATGATGAATGACACACAACGAGGTTTGATTTACTCGCTGATTCGCCGGATAAAGAATTTCTTGGTCACACCATAAGAAATTCGAAGATAAATCTCATAAGAGAAATAAACTGAAGTATTATTAATGAATAAAAGTGTTATTTTCGTCACCTATGAATGAGCCTTATTTATAGGCTTCAAAAAGTCCTAATTCCACAAGGAAACTAGTTAAAAACCTATCCTAAACTATACCAAACCAAATCCTAGTCTAAAAAGGAATAAAATCACTAAAATAAAGCTTAAAATAACCCTATCAACTAAAGTCTTAAATAAAAACGAAAATTATGAAAAATAATAAATTAAATAAACTACTAAATAATATCTTCAATCTTCATCCCATATCATCTATAATTCTGGGCCTCCGGGCTTCGAACCATGACTTACGGGCTCCATCATTCCCCTCCTCTTGAAGAGGATTTGTCCTCAAATCCTGGCCATCTCCTACATCAAAAGGAAAGAAATTTTGTTTCTTGATCTCTTCACATTTCTCCAACTCATTCAGACCTTCGAACTCAATTTGATGTCCACTTCCTTTAATTGATAATACGCCATGAAATGTATCTTTGGAAGAAACATCATCGAATGCCTGCACAAATGAATAAGTAGAAGAAAATAGACAATCAAGATCATTAGTGGACGAAACATTCGCCTTCTTCCACTTTGCCTCCATGGACTTCTCCTCATTCACTATCCACTCCAAAACATTACTCTGATCAAGTAGAGTCTCATGCATCAATCCATACTCGTTTGTCTCTACTTTCTCCTCCTTGGACTTCACCATCTCCTCCTCCTTTGACAGGTGCACTTGATCATCTTCATCCACTTCTGTTGGTGTAAAAGAAACAAGTGACACTTCATCCTCAACATGAATGATGTTCTCTTGTTGCTCTCCATCATACTCTTCATTCTGCATGCTCAGACCAATATCATCGAATAAAGTAAGCGGACCAGGAGGCGCCTCGATTTCTTCCACCACTTCATTCACTTCTTCATCTTTGAACACAACTCCACCATCTTCTCGAAGTAGCACCGCTCTTTTATTTGGACATTCAATAGTATAGTGCCCAAAACCTTGACACTTGTGGCACATCCGATCACGATGACGAGCCATTGGTTTGTCTTGAGTTGTTGAACTCGACAAATCTGATCTTGGCTTCACAAATGGACGTATGTACCTCTTCTTCTGTTGTTCTTCTTCTCGCTCTCCAAAAAATCTTTTTGAGTATAAATCATGAGCAGCTCTTGGTTGCCTCCAATCGATCTGATTCTCACTATAGTAATGAGAAGGCGCAAAACGTTTCCTCATCACTGCCTTCATCTCCTCGCCCCATTGTTTCACCATCGCCTCTATCTTGAATTTTGTTTGTTGATCAATCTCCTCATACGACATATCAGCAGAGTAGTGAAACTTTTAGATCTTGTCGAGACGTTTCCAAAAAGGTATTATGGAGAAAAATCGAAGTTCGTATGTGGATTCTATGACCGTTTTAAGGCTAGCCAACGAAAAAGAGTTTTTTTTTTTTTTTTTTTTTTTTTTTACAACGAATAGATAAGACACACAAAACGAATCTAGAAAACTACGACACGAACGAAAGAATGATAAGGAATGAATAACCTAGAAACGAATCTATGAAGACAAACGAATCTGATTTTTTTTTTTTTTTGACACTGACACGAAAAAATTAAAGCAACAAACGAATCTGGAATAGACGAAAACAAAAATAAAGATACGAAGAACCTGGACGATGAACCTGGCTCTGATACCAAATGATACGATCCTTGGGAGAATCGTAGAACTCACGCACGCGGAAGAGTGAAAAACGAACGAAAGATGGGAAATCCCAATACGTCTACGGACTAAACCCCCCCTAAGTACTATAGATAAACCGAAGTCTCTATAACCCAAAGAGAAGGGTCGCCAAGCCACACGGGGACGATGAATGACACACAACGAGGTTTGATTTACTCGCTGATTCGCCGGATAAAGAATTTCTTGGTCACACCATAAGAAATTCGAAGATAAATCTCATAAGAGAAATAAACTGAAGTATTATTAATGAATAAAAGTGTTATTTTCGTCACCTATGAATGAGCCTTATTTATAGGCTTCAAAAAGTCCTAATTCCACAAGGAAACTAGTTAAAAACCTATCCTAAACTATACCAAACCAAATCCTAGTCTAAAAAGGAATAAAATCACTAAAATAAAGCTTAAAATAACCCTATCAACTAAAGTCTTAAATAAAAACGAAAATTATGAAAAATAATAAATTAAATAAACTACTAAATAATATCTTCAATCTTCATCCCATATCATCTATAATTCTGGGCCTCCGGGCTTCGAACCATGACTTACGGGCTCCATCAGACAAGGCCACCTACCAAGCAACGGATCTCGGCCATATCTCCGCCTATAAATAGTGAAGGATCAAGACGTGAAGATGAAGAACACTACTTGAGCATTCGAGCGCCTACTGCAAACAAACACTCCCAGCCTTTGAGCAATCTTCGAGTCTTTGTTTCCAAGTGTACTCCGAGTTCCAGCCTCATCGGAACTCGTCTTCACAACCTTCACACCTAGATTCTAAGCCCATTCCAAATCTCAGCTTAGAAGAAGAGCTCTAGCCTACTTTACACTTACTATAAAGAGCTCTTCATAGTGTGTTCGTCGTAAACCAAAAACCCTAACCCTAAGTTCTGTTCGTTAGGTTTTTGTGTTCGTCGTTAGGTTGTTCCGATCCAAGGCTCTACTTTCATCGATAGTAGAAGCCTCGATCATAGAGTCTCGTCGGACTGAAGCAAGTGAAGCTTCCAATCCAATTTAGGTTTTTGGTGTGAACCCGGAATCACCCAGCGTCTGACAGATCCAAGCGAGTGAAGCTCGATCTTGTCTCAAGCTTTTGAAGAGCCCGTAATCTTCAAGTTCTTGAGTGAAGAGAACGAGTTGCCTAGTGCAACAAAGTGGACGTAGGAGCTTCATCTCCGAACCACTATAAATCTTAAGTCGTATCTCTCTAAACCCTAAACTCTTATTTCCTTGTTTGATTATTCATTGCACTTGCATCTAAACAAACACAACTTGGAACTTTAAATTCTTAGGAAAGATTTAACTCACCGAATTTCCGCATATACGAGTAAAGACTCACTCTTGATCAAGTGCTCACTTCAGTCAAGCAGTCAAGCTACGTACTGTAAATCTAGCTTCAGCTAGGTTTTAAGTGCTAAAGCGAGCTCTTTACTTGTCACTCTGAGTTAAGGAAAAGAAGTTGAAAAACTTCAAAAATACGTATTCACCCCCTCACCCTCTACGTATTTTTCCTATAACAAACCGGGACCAACAGGCTGTTGATCACTTCAGATAAGATCAACCTCCCTCCACATAGCTGCCACCTCTGTTGCCAGCTGTCTGGACCACTCGAAGTGCTGAGTCAAGTCTGCAACGGCTCTATGCCACGTCAGCTGTTTTCTAACGGTTATATTTTGCAGGACTCTCAACGGCTAGTTTTTTAAACTACGCCTATTTAAAGCCTTCGACAACAATGGTTCGAATACGGGAAACTCATTAATCTTACAAGCCGAATCGCTACAAGAAATTCTCTCAAAGTTCACATCCATTCAACACTCGAAAAACCTAGAGCTTTCCCAAGTGTTGAAGATTGAGAATTTCACCATTGTTATACCTCAAGCTTGTTGCGTTTACTGCTGCATCAAGCTCCCTGTACTCTCTCTCATATATTTAGTGATTAGCTAGTATAGTTGAGATTGTACGTTGATATTCGATTGTAAATCGAAAAGATTGTATGTTGTATGAAACTGATACTCAGTCAGTATAAACAAGAGAGAAGTAGAATCCAAAAGTAAAGGGATTTGTAGATCGAGTTTGATCTACCGTGGAAGTAGGATAGTTACATCCGAACCACGTAAAAATACCTTGTGTTATTTACTGTATTTATTCTCTCTCTCTATAAACTGCTCATTCATAAAACTGCATTCAACAGCCCCCTTTTTAAGGCTGTAAAAGATTCTACATCAAAGAGTTATCTAGCTCAACCTTTCCACCACATTCCACACTGACAGTTTGATAGATCAAGCTTGTTGTATCCACAAGCTTGATAGATCAACCTGTCTATCTCTGTAAAGGACTGCTTGACCAGCTAGTTCCTTGAAAAGACAGTCTGTTTTCTAAATTCAAAAAATAGTTGGCTATTGGTGTATTCCCCCCCCCCCCCCCCCCCCCCCCCCCCACACACACACCAATTAACTCTTTCTGGGACCAACACTCCTCTATGTTTTTCTCATCCAAATCGTTAGTAATATGCACATATGAGCATGTTTGGATAAAAGAATTAGAATTAGAAGAATAATTATCAAAATTTGAGAAAGTTACCGAACCTCCTACACCGGCCATGCTCAATGTGCCGGATCCAACGTCGATTCGAGTTTGAGTAGTAGCCATGAAAGGTCGTCCTAATAAGAGAAGATGACCTCTCTCACTCCTAGCTCCTCGCCCCACATCAAGAACAACAAAATCGGCGAGAACTTGAATTCCTCTCACAAGTAAAGCAACATCTTCCACAATCCCCAATGGACGACTCAAAGAACCGTCGGCGAGCTCGATGCAAAAATTGGTAGGCTTAAGATCCCTTGAACCCATTCTCTCAAAAATCGAGTATGGCATCAAGTTCACAGCTGCCCCCAAATCCCACATACCCAGCACACTATCCCCATTATCCAAAACAATATCTAATTTGAAACTTCCGGGATCACCTTGTTTTGGTAGAGATGAGAAATGGTCAGCTGAGGTAGGTGAGGCGCGAGAACGTTCTTAGCTTGCTTTGATGGCAGCCACAGTGTGACTTCTCCATTTCTTTTCTTGTGTCATTGCTTCGAGCTCTCGTTTTCTTCTTCCTTCGTCGCAGGTTAAGAGCACCTTCTCCTATTGATATCGTCGATGTGAGGTGTCAAATTCCATTCGAGACTTTGACAACCTTGCATACACAACACTCAACAAATGGATTAAACGCACCGAGTGGAAGGGAAAAGAAATCAAACAAGAAAGAAATTAAATAAAACAAATAAAAATACTACACACTTAAATAGCCTAAAGTTTTCCCCGGCAACGGCGCCAAAATTTGTTTCACTAAAAAGTGTTCGCAATAGAACGAAATCTATCGTAGCACTAACAAGTAAAACCCTAAGTCGAATCTCAAAGAAAACTTTGCAGGGGAAATAATCGTGTAGCAAAAATCCTAAACTAGCCTAAATCTAAGAAAGCAAGTAAAAAGAATTTTTTGGGTTTTTGGTTTTAAATTCTAGGCAATAAAATAAATCAAAGCAATTAAATCAAAGAAAGTAAATCATCTAATCTAGAAAGCAAAGAAATAATCTTAACTAATTAATCTAGAGAAATTAAATAAAAGCGATTAAACTACCTAGGCAAAAATCGTAGAGAAAAGCAATACCAAAAGCAATGAAGAAAACGAATCTAAACATGGATTAAACTAAATCTAAAAATCTAATAAAATAAATCTAACTGTAAGAACTTGGAAAACGAAAGAAAATAAACTTTTAAAAACGAGAGAAAAGAAAATTTGAAAAACGAATCTAAACTACGAACTAAATAACGAACAAAGGAATTAAACGAAGAACTAAGAATTTAAATCTAAGAAAGTAGAACGCAATTAATCAAACGAAAGGAAAGCAATAAAGAACTTACAAATTAAAAGCAGAAACGAGAGAACAGGAACGAACGAAAGAAACTTGAATAAAACTTGAATCTTCAAAAGTAATTTTCAATCCTAAAGTTACAAACTAATAAACTAAAGAAAAGTGCTCAAAAACTAGAGAGAAAGATGTTATTTTCGTGTCCCAAGAGTATGTATTTATAGTACCATCTAAAACCTAATTCAAAAAGGACAAGAAAGCAAAATTCGGCCCAGTTACTGGCAGAGCGCCCGCTCCGGTTTAGCAGCGCCCGCTCCGTTGCTGGTTCGCTGGGGCTGCGCGCGTCTTTCTTGTTTTGGCCGTAACTTCCTCGTTCGAACTCCAAATTGACCCCCGCTTTCGCCTACGTGCTCCTATCGAACCCCTCTTTGATAATATGCTTTGATTACAGATAAAATAAATCTTCATTCAAATCGAAAGAGGTTAGAACTTGGGCTCAATGATTGCTTAAGAACCTTTCTTCGCTCGTTTCACTCCATCTTCTCGACTTTTAGTTCCAAGCAATACCTAAGATCATAAACTCACAAAAGACCCAAATCATAGCAAAGTACAACGAAAAACAATCAAAATATAAAGATAAATGGATCCGAAACTACGACTAAAACAACACAAAATGACACCAAACACCGATCACGACCCACTACTTAACTATTCCACTCCACTATTTAATGTTTATTGAAACTCCCACCCCACTTAATCTATTTCCCCATTCAAACTTTTCTTTTCTCTCTCGCCTTCTCTAATCTTCAACGAATATTCGCTTCTTCTTCTTCTTCTTCTTCTTCTTCTTCTTCTTCTTCTTCTTCTTCTTCTTCTTCTTCTTCTTCTTCTTCTTCTTGACCTTCAATGGCTTCCCCGTCTCCCATGCCCTTTCCGGAATACATCAATTTCTCCCTCCCTCCCTCTCTCTCATGAGCTTTAACCAACCTGTTTGGTGTCATTTTGTCTTGTTTTAGTCGTAGTTTCGAGTCCATTTTTCTTTATGCTTTAATTTCTTTTCATTGTAATTTTCTATGATTTGGGTCCTTTGTACATGAGTTTTGTGGTCTTAGGTATTGTTTGAAACTAAAAGTCGAGAAGATGAAGCGAAACGAGCGAAAAAAAGGTGTTGAGCAATCATTGACCTCAAGTTCTAACCTCTCACGATTTGAATGAAGATTTATTTTGAGGCAATGAAAGAATAATATTGAACAGGGGTTCGATAGGAGCATATAGGAGAAGACGGAGGTCAATTTGGAGTTTAGACGAGGAAGATACGACCGAAACAAGAAAGGCGCGCACGGAAGACAGAATGCATGTGTGGGCGACCGCCCACGACTGAGCGATCGCCCGCGTGCCTTGCAACGATTTTCAGAACCTGTATGTGGGCAATATTGGGGTCGTTGTATATCTAAAGCAAAACCGGTTGTTTTAGTGGTTACGACGCCGGTCCACTGTTAACAATCCTTATCTGGAAGAATATGTATAAGCAAGAATAAAGCCCATTATCTCATGTTTTAGACCACGTGTCGATCTGAGTTCGGAGGGGATCACGAAGGTCGTTGACAATGATGAGATATAATCATATCACAGTCGAGATAGCTTGGGCTGAGCTATCGGTCTAGACTGCAGCTTAATGGTAGTGATGAGTCATAATCACTAATTATGCTGGTACGGTGGAACGTATTGAGGATCAAGGGAGATAATGCTCTTCTGATAATGACCCTATGTCAAAGGTGATATAGGTGAAGAGCTACAGATCTCAGGCTTTAGTAGCTCGATCTTAACCTTAGTAAACTATTAGATGTATATGTATTCCTCGATGTTACTTTGATTTACGAAGATATGAACTTCTCGCTAGTTCATTAACTCATG
The DNA here is from genome assembly GCA_029379335.1 of Thymus mandschuricus. NCBI lineage: Eukaryota > Viridiplantae > Streptophyta > Magnoliopsida > Lamiales > Lamiaceae > Thymus > Thymus mandschuricus. The sequence goes on along the minus strand of CM057075.1, from coordinate 14,780,164 downwards.
GTGTACTTTAGGTAACACGGAGATGCATACTATATCTAATGAGTGTTATCAATAAGCCGTGTCCTATCGAGTATAGGCTGACATTATCCCCTCAGGGAGTTCACAAGGTTTGTTATACCAAGTCATGCATGCTGATTAAGTTCAGGTATAATAATAAGGTGTGAACGGGTACTACCCGAGGAATAAGAGATTAATTAATTAGGAGCAGTCATGGTAGCTCTAATTAATTAATGGATATGGAAGGTCTTAAACACGGGGGTCGAACTAAACAAAATACCAGCCCCAATCTACATAATTGGGACAGAGCGGTGAATCAGTTATGACACTTTAGTGGAGTGCGTCATAGCTCGAATAAGTTACATGTTCAGGGGTGGACATGGAAATATCTTATTAGATAAGGCCCAACTCTGTCTGGTATCTGATCCCTAGGATGGCCCAAACAGATCTCGGGAATCGATCTAAATTGTATTATTGAGTTTGGACTCAATAATTGTACTCAGGCCCAGTATATGATATATATTGGATTTATATCCGGAGAATGGATATTAAATATAATTAATTTAGATTTATATCCTATGGGATAAGATTAAATCTAATTAGTTATTATTTAATTACTCAAGGATAAGATTAAATCTAATAAGATAAAATTTATTTATTTAAATCTTATGGGGATAATATCATATCTAAATATATTTTATATATATTTATTTATTTATTCTTCTACTGGTATTAGGATTAATTCTATTTGTTAGAATTAATTCCGGATATACAGTTGCATAACGGAACAAATTAATTCCTAATTAATTTTGTATTAATTAAAGGAATAAGATTTGTAGTTATGGAAAAAGAATAAATAAGGGATTGGCACAGATATGGTTAGAGATAAATAAGGAATCATATCTTCTTATTTATGTACCATATAAATACTCTAAGTCTCTCATCTAAAACCCTAGCACACACTAGAGTTGTCAGAGAGGTTTCACGCGAAAACCTAGGAGACGAGAGAGAGAGTGCCGCCAATTCTGAGTGAAGGAGATCGAGGTTCCAGTGATCTCGAGACGCCCACCGAGTCTCAGATCTAGAGGTGTGGGATCACATTCTAGAAGATCAGAACCGTAGATCGCTCAGATTCGTCTCAGATTCCCCGTCTACAGTAATCATAAGGTATGTACTCGAGCCCTTGCATGAACTTATGTGCACAATCGAATCACTACACCCAATCCAAGATCTGGGATTCGGGTGGCTTTCAAGTAGCCATCCCAACAATTGGTATCCAAGCCCGAGGTTTTGGATTGGCTCTGTGTTGATTCGAATTTTATGTTCATGCATTCGAGTCAATTATGATTATATGTGCATGTTGTTGTCCGGGAAATTATGTGCGTTGTTTTATCGTTTTTCGTATTTTTCGTTGTTCGTTTTTTTAATCGGCGAGATAATAAGGTGCCGATTAGATTAGGATTCGTTTTTCTTGTATCTTTTTTGATTTTGCATTGTTTTGTTGCTGGAATCGAGAGATTGTGGAAGATCGAGGTCCGAGGACGAACACGAGACTAAACGACGACGGCCGCAGGCGGCGGCGCGTCGGGACGCACGGCGGCAGCAGCGGCGGCGTAGTCTGCCGCGTTTTCGCGCGGCTGCCCCTTCGTCGTTCACAACGGCTGAACCCCTAGGGTTCATCCTAGGGTTCAGGCGACGCCGGAACGAAGGCCGGCGGCGGCAGAAACGGCGGCGGACGGCGGTGATGGCTGGTGCGGCGGCGGCGACAGAAAACCCTTAGGGTTTTTGGCTCGCGCGCGCTGCTGGGCTCAGGCCCGTGGCCCGACGGCGGTCAGACGACGACAGGGAGGCGCGGACGGAGGCGGATAGGAGGTCCGGTGGTCCCCTGACCACCGGCGGCGGCGGCTGTGGCGTGATCGGACAGCAGCGGCGGCGGCTAGGTTTTTCCCTTGCGCGCGCGCTGCTGTCGGACCTAGCCATAGCTGCTCGGGCTCGAACCCAGCACCTACGGCGGTGCTGGGACGTCGGCAAGGCCAGTGGGAGTGACCGGGCTGCGGCTCGGGCTGGGCTGCAATGGACGCACCCAGCCCGGACCCAGCCACGTCAAGCTCGCCGTGAGTTGAGACGGCAGCCCCGGTGCGCGTTGCGGCAGCGCGTGAGTTGCATGCGCGGCTCGGCGGCGGCGCATGGCCGGATTTTCGAACGAGGGCTGTTCGTTTTTGACGTTCAGTCCATGACGTTGACGACGGCTAGGGTTTTCCGAAACCTTGGCATGATCGTCGACGGCTAGGGTTTTCGTACCATAGTTCGTTCGAAATTAAATCGCATTCCGTTTTTGGTAATTAGGGTTTTAGCACCCTAGTTAATTCGAGCAATTACTATTTTTGGAAGGAGGACTTGAAGACCGGGGTTGACTTCCAATTGAAGATTGAAGACCGGAGCTTGTTTCGGGATTTTATTATAATTAAATGTAATAGATAGGGCTTTCTATTCCCGATCGGCAGCCTATTTATTTATTTTAATTATTTGCATGCTATCGATGATTTAAACTACGCAATGAGATGATTAGCATGTTTTGCATGTTATAGTTGCTTTTCATTATTTGCGTAATAGAAATAACATGCATAGGGGTCATAGCATGCCGGTTTTATGATTTCAATGCGAGCATGTTTTATTACTTGCACTTAGAAATCATGTGATATGACTTAATTGTCTATGTGCTACGTTGTCACACAAACCCTTAAAAAGACTAAGCGGTAAAGTTAATCAATTATTTGTTAATTGATTTAGAGGACCTCCATATTTGGTTTAAAAATGAAATAATTAGCGTTCGTGTTGACCTTGGGTCTTCCTCCCTATAGGAGATGCTAGTTATGGATTTCATTGGTTTAGACTTCATAAAACATAATTTGATTTAAAATGAAATAATTAGCATTCGCGCTGACCACGGGTCTTCCTCCCTATAGGAGATGCTAATTATATAATTCATTGGTTAAATTCAAATTGATAATATAGGAAAAATGATTTTATAAAGGTAATTCCTCCCTTCGGTAGGGTTACTCTTAATAGAATTAATTTTTCGGAATATTAAAATATGGTTGTAGCTTAGCTGCTTAATGATGAATCCTCCTATAGAGGTCACTTCTCGATTTAGCAGGGTCCTGAGACACGGGTTATTATTTCTTTGTTTCACAAAGGTCCATGTGATGGGATAGGAAATAAAATGATTGAGGTCATGGTCGATAATTTTATGGGTAGCATCCACCTATAGTGGACTATTTGTAAATAGTGTCAGGCTACTCGTTTGTTGGTTCAATGTTATTTTAGGGTTTTAACATTGATAACATAAATTATTTTTGCTTACGAGTTGTTTATTTACTTGTTATTATTTTAGATATGTCTATTGTTTCTATTCGCACAAAGATTTGTCGTTTAGCTTATTCCGATGATGTTCCGGATTCCTTTCAATTTCGACTACTTAGCTTCCTGGCACGGAAAGAGATAAGTTTCTTAAAGTTTGAGGATTTCCTCAACTTAAAGAAATTTCTTATGAGGTTCAAGAACCTTGTATTGATGTATGTGTCATATGGTGGCGTTATGTCGGAAAGGACAGTTTGTGAGGTTCTCCTTGCATGTTTCCTGAGTTGGTTCCTGGCTCTAAGAGAAGCAGTCATCCAGAACCATGTCGTTTACGAGGATCCAATTGCTCTTATAAAGGATTTGCTCGTGGTTGATAGGGAGAGGATTGATCAGTTGCAAGCTGCTTATGAGATGGAAAGGACCTTCTGGGATCGTCCTATTGATGAAAACATGGATGTTAATCGGCGTTTTACGGCTGAGGATAACGAGACCATCATAGATAACTATCTTCAATCACTGAGGATCGATGATTTTGGGTTTGAAGGACTCGTTCATGATGTGAATGAGCTGAACTCTGATCAACGCATTCAGGAGGTGAATGATGCCAGGAAGAAGAGACCTCCAATAGTGAAGGTCTATGAAAAGAGGAACAAGAAGTTGAAGATAGATGGAGGTATGTCAGACTCTTGTAACATAAAAAACCAAATTATACTAGTTCAGTCCTCGCGGACGGATTTAACTGGTGGATATTAATTATGGTTTGTTGCAATCTTTGTAGGTTCAGCTACAAGGAAAGAGTAGGACGACTTCAAGTTCTTGAGCTCGACAAGCATCATTCAGATGATGCAGTTGTCCAGAAGACTTGAAGATTTCTTATCTTACGTTTTATCTTGGTTTTTGGATATTAGCATCTGACTTATTACCTTTTTCATTACATTAGTTGCCTTATTTTGGCGGATACTTATGTTTTTTGATATTGATGGATGATAGATTTCTTACATTGTATTAAGGATTAACATCTTTAATACTGGTTGTTTTGACGTATCATTCGTAGTGGGAGTAATAATTTTTGAATCTTGAGAATATTCCAAAATGTGTTATGATAAATGTTGTACTTCTTGTTCGAAATTGTCTTTTAATAAAGTACTACTTCACTATGTCTAAATCTATTTCTTCTCCTTATTTGAAATGAAATGATTAAACATTCATGTTGATCATAGATTTCATTGTGATTTAATATGAATTAATTAGCATTCGCGCTGACCTCGGGTCTTCCTCCCTACGGAGATGCTAATTGTAAATTTCATTGGTTAAATCTGTTCGAAAATAAGGATAATTTGCACACGAAGTGTCGCAAGTTTAATGTTAGATTTAGTGATTAGTTGGATAAGTAGTCATTTTTCAAGAAAAGACAAGCATTTATTCTTGATTAACGCCCAAGAATAAAAGGAATTTATGGATTGGAACATCATAAGGCCGGAAGTACAAGACAGATAACCACAAGGATCTGCACAAGATTATTTAAAGATCCTTGTCACAGTGGGAGTATTTTCGGGTGTGTCTCGAAAATTGTAAATTGTTCATCGAGAAATCTAATTTCTTGGATCATGAACAAACCAGGTTAACTGTTAAGGATTAGTTAGATGAAAGTGGTTGCATATCATTGATTAGTCTATGTGTTTAACACTAGGAAGACTTGCAAGTTGTGTGCTCATATTCGTTGAGGACATACATAAGGGAACATGGATGTAGTTTGAGAAAAGTAAGTCTTTCTCTGAGAAGTTCTATGTTTCGGGGCAAACACATTGAAATGTGTAGTTCAATGATTAAAGCACTCATTTGTCAGACAACACAAATAAACTCGTTTATGAAATGTGTTGACAAATGGTATATCTTTCATCTACAAAAGACGTTGGAGTGGTTGTCTTGTACATTGTGTGCTAATATTACTAGCACTTGGCGACAATGTGAAAGTATTATCTGACACAATAAGTGGCGATTATCCGAACAGTTTAGAATGAAGGTTATGAGTAATGTTGGATATATCCTACTCAAACGGATAGTATAACATTATTCAAGTACTCTTCATAGACTACTGCTTTGGCAAAGTTTGCAATACACCTGGATATTGCATAAAGGGCCAGATATATTTTAATGCTCAGTGCATGGTAACGGATATAGTCTATCATTCTTAAATGTTTGAGGACACGGATAATCGAATGGTAGCTAGAAACGACATTATCGATCTTATACTATGTATTCACATAGAAAGCAGAATCATCTTGAGGATTCTCACACAGTAGAATGCTGAGAGGGAGCTAGATAATTCAGGGCTTGGCTTCGTGAATTGGCAGTAATCTTAAATTTGCTAGAATTCTTACACCCCTGAAAGAATTCTAAGTGCAGTAGCAAATTTATGAGATTTGGAAATGCCGGTATCAACATAGTGAGTACCGAATATTAAGGCGATATCGCGGAAAGATAGAAACACTATAGGAATGTACGATGACGGTTCCTTCACTAAGTGTAACATGTCAGGTATACCGTAGCACGTGGCTGACATTGTCTTAGTAGCCTCCCACGGCAAGGTAAAATCTTTGAGTATAAGTGGGAGAAAATGTATGATGGTTGTTAACGTTTGCGATTATTAACATTGTACATGGATGAAGTCATATGGTTTCCTGTAGACGTGTTGGTATACTAAAAGGTTTTACTTTAGTATAAGTGGGAGATTGTTGGGGTCGTTGTATATCTAAAGCAAAACCGGTTGTTTTAGTGGTTACGAAGCCGGTCCACTGTTAACAATCCTTATCTGGAAGAATATGTATAAGCAAGAATAAAGCCCATTATCTCATGTTTTAGACCACGTGTCGATCTGAGTTCGGAGGGGATCACGAAGGTCGTTGACAATGATGAGATATAATCATATCACAGTCGAGATAGCTTGGGCTGAGCTATCGGTCTAGACTGCAGCTTAATGGTAGTGATGAGTCCTAATCACTAATTATGTTGGTACGGTGGAACGTATTGAGGATCAAGGGAGATAATGCTATTCTGATAATGACCCTATGTCAAAGGTGATATAGGTGAAGAGCTACAGATCTCAGGCTTTAGTAGCTCGATCTTAACCTTGGTAAACTATTAGATGTGTATGTATTCTTCAGTGTTACATTGATTTACAAAGATATGAACTTCTCGATAGTTCATTAACTCATGGTGTACTTTGGGTAACAAGGAGATGCATACTATATCTAATGAGTGTTATCAATAAGCCGTGTCCTATCGAGTATAGGCTGACATTATCCCCTCAGGGAGTTCACAAGGTTTGTTATACCAAGTCATGCATGCTGATTAAGTTCAGGTATAATAATAAGGTGTGAACGGGTACTACCCGAGGAATAAGAGATTAATTAATTAGGAGCAGTCATGGTAGCTCTAATTAATTAATGGATATGGAAGGTCTTAAACACGGGGGTCGAACTAAACAAAATACCAGCCCCAATCTACATAATTGGGACAGAGCGGTGAATCAGTTATGACACTTTAGTGGAGTGCGTCATAGCTCTAATAAGTTACATGTTCAGGGGTGGACATGGAAATATCTTATTAGATAAGGCCCAACTCTGTCTGGTATCTGATCCCTAGGATGGCCCAAACAGATCTCGGAAATCGATCTAAATTGTATTATTGAGTTTGGACTCCATAATTGTACTCAGGCCCAGTATATGATATATATTGGATTTATATCCGGAGAATGGATATTAAATATATTTAATTTAGATTTATATCCCATGGGATAAGATTAAATCTAATTAGTTACTTTAATTACTCAAGGATAAGATTAAATCTAATAAGATAAAATTTATTTATTTAAATCTTATGGGGATAATATCATATCTAAATATATTTTATATATATTTATTTATTTATTCTTCTACTGGTATTAGGATTAATTCTATTTGTTAGAATTAATTCCGGATATACAGTTGCATAACGGAACAAATTAATTCCTAATAAATTTTGTATTAATTAAAGGAATAAGATTTGTAGTTATGGAAAAAGAATAAATAAGGGATTGGCACAGATATGGTTAGAGATAAATAAGGAATCATATCTTCTTATTTATGTACCATATAAATACTCTAAGTCTCTCATCTAAAACCCTAGCACACACTAGAGTTGTCAGAGAGGTTTCACGCGAAAACCTAGGAGACGAGAGAGAGAGTGCCGCCAATTCTGAGTGAAGGAGATCGAGGTTCCAGTGATCTCGAGACGCCCACCGAGTCTCAGATCTAGAGGTGTGGGATCACATTCTAGAAGATCAGAACCGTAGATCGCTCCGATTCGTCTCAGATTCCCCGTCTACACTAATCATAAGGTATGTACTCGAGCCCTTGCATGAACTATGTGCACGATCGAATCACCACACCCAATCCAAGATCTGGGATTCGGGTGGCTTTCAAGTAGCCATCCCAACAGGCAACCGCCCGAATGTGGGCGACCGCACTGGTGCCGGATTTTGTGAATTTATTTCCTTTTTCGAGTAGGTTTTTTGGCCTTATATATATGTAACCTTTTGGCACGAATTAGAGAACCTTTTTACTTAGTTTTTCAAGCACAATATTGTAGTTTTAGATTTCCTTTATGCTTTGGATCCAAGACGCAATTTTAATTCAAGGTTTAGTTCTTCGTTCCTCAATTCATCGTTTAAGTTCTCGTTCTTTAATTCGTAAGTTTATCTATCACATTCAATTTCGATTCTTTCCTTTAATTGTTTGATCTTTATTTGCTTTCTTACTTGCTTCAATATTTGTCTAGATTAATTAGATTAGTTTCTTCGATGTACTTGATTACTTTTCAAGCTCTTAGATTAATTTTCTTCACAAACATGTTAGGAATTAATTGCTTTAGATTCGTTTTAATTGCTTTATTTTATTGCTTTCTTTATAATTCCATGTCTAGGCAGGTTAATTGTCTCTTTTAATTGATTACTTGCTTTAAGTTAGTTTAATTTTTGTTCTTAATTTGAGATTCCTTCATTTGTTCTTAGTTTAATTCTTGTTTTAATTTATTTGCTCTTTACTTTTATTGCTTATTTACATCCAAGCCTAGGATTTAGAAAAACCAAAACCTCAAATTCTTTAATTGTTTTATTAGACTAGGATTTTATTTATTTTTGTTAGCCACATAATTGAATGTCTTGCTAAGTCTTCATTGAGATTCGACATTCGATTTAGCTTACTAGGCTACGATAGATCTCGTTCTATTGCGAGCACTTTTAGGTGAAACACCAACCAAATTGATAACTGATGCATAAGTTTCAACTTCAGTTTACGTTGGTTTTGGACGGAGATCAGTTGGGATTTCGAGAGTCAGTCGGCTTGATCGGTTTTTAGTTTAGAGGTCGGTCGGTCGGCCAACCGAATCGACCATTGCACACCCCTTATCTCAATAATGCATTAACATTTGCTCACAAAACTAGTACTCCCTCCGTCCCATTTAATTGTCCATGTTCTCCGTCCCATTTAATTGTCCACTTACGTTAAGTGAATTACTTTTACTTTCACAACTAATATAATACTAAATCCCACTATCTCACATGACCTTGGTTCTTGTGCCACCTCCTAAGAGGACAATTAAATGGGACGGAGGGAGTATTTTTTAAAAATTACAGTCGGTTATTAATGGAAAAGAAAAAAATCAATTGAATGTCATGTCACTTGAAATCAATCATCAGATACTCCCTCCATCCCACTTTAACTCTATTTATTATTTTAGACGAATTATTAAAAGTGAAAACTAAGCGGTTTACATTAAAATGTAAATTAATATATATATTTTTTCTATTTTAGGAAACCCGATAATTTGTACGAGACAACCCAACTAAGAAAACATGACAATTTAATTGGGACGAAGAAAATATATGATACTAGAAAGAAGTACTCCATATCGCATTTTTCATTTATTAATTTCATTTCTAAAAAGAAAACAAATTAATACACGAAAAACACGTTGGAAACTCATTTATCTTTATTTTTGTTGGTGCCTTAATATAATGAAACTCATAAATGAGACGGAAAAAATAACATTGTACATTATCAATATATTAAATTTTAGATAAACATCTCTCAAATAATTGTTCCGAAAAAATAAAATCGGTAGTAGAAGAAATACATTAAATCAAAGCTTGTTGAAGAATAATTTAGATGTGATTCGTATTAAATGAAGTGAAATACTACCATATAGTATTACTTGACTTCTTCAAAGAAGGAAAAAAGTTAAGCACCTTACCCAAAATTAAATAAAAACACCTGAGATTAAAGAAAAGAAAAAGGGAAATAAGTTAGAAGTAAAATTTCCGTGCAGTGCACCGCGTTCCACCAAACCCCAGCCCTGGCTTTCTCCCTCATATATAAATAAAATATACACTGCAGAATTTTAGGCTTTCTGCTTACTGGGCTTTGCTTTCCTCTCTCTCTCACACACACAGCGCTCCATGAGAGAGAAAGCTAGGATCGTATTGAATTCAACACATAATACAAACAAATCGAACATGCAAATGGCTACAAATAAACGGAGGGGCCTGAATGGAAAAATTGTGTGTTTATGAGTGTGTTTTTCGCCATTCCCCACACCTGCAATCAATCTAAATTGAGGTGTTTTTCAGCCCTCAAACCTCTCCTCTATTTTACCTCTTCTTTTGCCAGCTAATTTCACCTCTCTCTCTCTCTCTCTCTCTCTCTCTCTCTGCAATTTCCTATTTTTTTGTTTTTTAATTTTGTTGAGATATTGTTTTTTTTTTCCTTCAAATTTTCACATTTCATCAGCTTATTCCTCTCTCTCTCTCTCTCTCAATCTACTCACACTTTGTTTCTCTCTCTTTATCTCTTTTGACGAAGAAGTGGATCTGGTGTCATTTTCACCTATTCTTTACTAGGGTTTCCTGGGATTCTTAAATCTTTTTTTTATTTGAAAATTTTGTATACCTATGTGTCCTTCCATGTCCCCTTCAACAAAATTTTCAGCTTGTATTTTGTTATTGTATTCGTGAGAATTTGTCGCAGATTTGAGTTTGCGCAATTCTTTCCATATGTGTTCTGTAATTTTAAATTTGTAGAAAGCCTTTCCCCTGAAAATATTATACTAGAATTAAAGAAAATAAAAAAATCCGTGTGCTGGGTACTCTAAGCTGATTTTCGTTTCTGAAGAAATCCAAATTGGAGCTTGCTGGATCAAGGCAGTGATTTTTCATCTACTGTTTTTTTCGATTCGAGTACATTTCCTGTTTATTTACTCTTTATTGAACCTGCTATTACTGTTTTGGGTGTTGGATGAAGCGTGATCTGTGCAATTATAGTTTTTTGTTGTGTGTAGAGTTTATCAGCTGCCTCTTTGTTTGGCAATTACTTTGTAAAAAGTATGCCTATACAATTTGGAAAGTTTATTTGCTTATAGATATTGAGAAATTCAATAATTTCCAGTTTCTTGTGGTTGCTTAATGTTTATGGGAATACTTTTGCGCCTAGTCTTTGGTAATAAGTTATGTGTTTCAGAAAGTAAAGAGTTACTATTTTCTGCAGATCGATTCGATTCTCATTCAATATTTTCCTTTCTTATAGTTTCATAGTATTATGATAGCAATACTTTTGCACGATAAATCATTGGTAATTTTTTGTGTGTTTCAAAAAGTGTTTCTGCAGATAGTTTTAATCTGATCATTTCTACTTTTTCAGTTTTTCCTTTTTTGCTGAATAATGCGAGGCTTCATTTTTGCATGCATGCTGTTTTTGGTGATTTATTGGGGCTTTTAGTGCCTTTCTAAAGCAAACTTTTTGTAACACTTGTTGACCTACCTGCCTTTAACTTAGCGTTCTTGATAATCATTGCATATTTTGTTGAAGAGGAATATAAGAAACGGCTTTAGATTTTCTTTCTATTGACTGAAATGCTCATACTGCTGTACTTTATATGCTTGTAATTGATGATTCATGCAGTAGTTACTGGCCAGCTACTAAGATAAATTTTAACCTTTCTTTTCCGAACTATAGGGCAATCAAATATAGCTTTAACAAGTTTTCTGGGTTTGACTCATAGGGATATGTTGTATTGTACTGTGTGAATTTTTGACATGATCGTTTTCTTCATTTCTGGGAACGTGCTATATAATATTATTGTATTTTGCAGGATCTCTTTGGACGATAGGTCTCTTAAAGAAAGGAAAGTTGCTGTGTGTTATGCTGTTGTCTCTTATAACGTGCGGCTGCTTTATGGTTTATATGGGTAAACATCTTTATGGTAATTGTTATTCTAATTATTCACCACTTGTTGGGTGGGTACATAGCTTATTTTTTCTAAAGAGAATTAGAATCAGATATTCTTGGTTGCCTTAAACTCATCTTCTAGGGGGCATTTGCTTCGGGTGATAGGATCTATTGATACTGTATTATACATGTGTATTTGAAGGATTAGATGACCAAACAAGATCAAAATTAATCAACCCTCCAAAATTAATTGTAGATTTAGCCTATATTGTTTTTATTCTATTGATCCTATTACCTAAAGTGAAAACCCCATTAGAAATCAATGCATCTTATTCCACTTGCTGCACCACACTCATTAATTTGCTTCCTGTTCTTTCAAAAATTAGGAGATGATAATGTCGAGTGAAAGTGATGAGAGGACAAAGCCCAATGGTGGTGTAGATTCTCCGTCCGCTGATGATGCAATTGAAGGAATTGCAGGAGGGAATGGCCCTCTCAAAAAAGGCCCATGGACTTCTGCAGAAGATGCAATTTTAGTTGAATATGTTACAAAACATGGAGAGGGAAACTGGAATGCTGTTCAGAAACACTCTGGTCTCGCTCGCTGTGGGAAAAGTTGTCGTTTGAGGTGGGCGAATCACCTCAGACCTGACCTAAAGAAAGGTGCATTTACACCTGAGGAGGAGCGGCGCATAATTGAGCTCCATGCCAAGATGGGAAACAAATGGGCTCGAATGGCTGCTGAGGTGTGTCTCATTGCTTCTGTTTACTTTCATGTCTGGTGAACTTTGTCGTTGTAGGATCCGCCTGTGCATTTTATTGCAAATCCTGTCTTTTGCATCTGCATTTACATGGTATTGAATTAAGTGCAAGAGTAATCAATATCATAGTGGTACATTTAAAAGGACCAATACTTGCCCTCTAAAAATGTGCGGCTAATTTTTACAATGAGCTTCCTTTGACGCCACATCAAAGACTGTCAAACTGCAGTGAAATTTTTATGGCTGCTTGTATCGTAGCTCATTTCACATATTCTGATATCCTTTGTATGGTACTCGCTGCCTTCAAAAGGACACCACATTATTTATTTCCCATATGACTTTGTAATCAAGAAATATGTTATCGTAGACCATCAACCTTCTTTGAATATAAATAAATGAATTGTAGATGGATGCTCTTTAGTGATATAGAGATAGCTTATCAAAGTGGCCATTCTAGTCGGGAAATGATGCTCAAGATTAAGTTTGTTCGTTTCTGTTTATAGCATTCTTCCTTCCGATATATGTACTTTTTATTTATTACTTTTCGTGAGGTATAGCTTTATAAGTAAAACTATGAGATTGGTGGTATCAATTCCTCGTTAACACATTTTACCAGAGTTGAGCATTAATCTCTCATCTAAGAGATACTGTTGTTGCGTCTTTTTATACTCTTTCCATTGTGGTGGAAATATTTTGCTACACACTGGGGTACATTTCATGGTAACATGATGCTGCAAAATAGATTACAGTAATCTTACTTTTCATAGTTAAAATAATACTAGCTTTTATGTATTTAGTTTTCTGTATAATAACATCATCCTTCTCGTCTCATCCTTTCTCTCTTTACTGACAGTTGCCTGGCCGCACTGATAATGAGATCAAGAATTACTGGAACACCAGAATTAAAAGAAGGCAACGTGCTGGCTTACCAATTTACCCACCTGATATATGTTTGCAGTCATTGAACGAGAACCTAGAAGGTGACAATATGAATAATATATCATCTGGTAATGCACACCATCCAGAACTCATGCCAATCAACAATTTCGAAATTCCAGCTGTGGAATTTAAAAATCTGGAGCTCAATAATATGTATACACCAGCTTTTGTTGATTTTCCTTCTGGTAACTTGCTTGATGTTCCTGCAAGTAGCATTCTTGCACAGGGCCTAGACTCTTCATACCATAACAAGTCCTACCTCCCAACAATTCATCCATCAAAGCGTCTTCGCAGTTCAGAATCATTCTTCCCTGGCTTGAATTCTTCTATTTGTAATGCTTTCGCCACTGGAAATCATTACAACAGTGACAATCCTATGCAGATTGGTAAATCTTTGGTGTTCTCTGCATATGATCATAATAATCCTGCGATTGATCATGCAAGAACTTTGAGTTTACCTAATGGCAGCCATGCCATGTTAAATGGCAACTCTTCTTCTTCAGAGCCTCGTTGGGCAATGAAGCTGGAGCTCCCTTCACTCCAAACTCAAATGGTTAATTGGGGTTCGCCCTCACCCTCTTCGCCTTTGCCTTCCTTTGATTCTGTCGATATTTTAATCCAAACACCTCCAAATGAACAAAACATACACATGCACTCTAGTAATCTTTTGCCACAGAATAGTGGTCTATTAGATGCAGTTCTCCATGAATCTGAAACTATGAGAAATTCTAAGAGCAACGGTGTTGAGCAGACTCCGCATGCTTCGAGTATGACAATGGATGACTCGGCGCATGCTCCCCAAGATTCAGAATGGGGAGCATACGAAGAACAACTCTCTCCCTTGGGTCATTCTTCCTCGTCGGTGTTCAGAGAGAGTACCCCCATCAGTGGAAATTCGTTGGATGAGCCCTTCCCTACAGGTACACATTCGTTCCTATTCTCTGCTTGCTCTATCATTGACTAAATTGTCCATCACTATCAACCATTTTATAATTCTGCCCTAAATTACTGACTTTATCCAAATTAATACTTAAACCAAGTGCAACTGTGCAATTATCTACCCCCTGCAATTTTTTCCGTACCAGGAGATTATCTGGAATTTGAGCTTATCGGCTGAAAAAAATCGTTTCATGCAATATTGCATCAGGCCAGTATAGTTTGGCTGCGTAGGTTCCTATAATTTCTGGTTTTTAATTGGTGAAAGTTTCAAGTTTACGTTGCATTGGCTTCATCTGTACTATTGTAACGTGTAGTTAAGGAAGAAGCAGTAACCAGGGGCCATGTGCCATATGATGAGACAAGAAACCAGATGATCTTTACGAGACCTGACTTGTTGCTGGCTTCGAACTGCTTCAGTCCGGTTAAACACCCAACTAAGGATGCTATAGGAACATTTCTTGGTGATGATTTGGGCAAGGATTGCAAGAAACTCGATTCGGTCATTGGAACTCCATCAGATCAGCCCCATGATCATGATTCTAATGCCTGGAACATGCCTATGGTCTAGTCACTCGAAGGGGAGAAAAAACGCAGATTTTCGACTACCTCTGGACAGATTTTTCTATGATCTACTGATACTTGTTGCACAAATCACAGATGCCTGATTATGTAGGCAGAAATCTCTTATTTTTAAAGGACAGTTCTATTATACCATATTGTAACTTCAGCACATTTGTACCTGTTTTCGTGAGAGGTTGTATGAGGATGTTTTGCAGTTGAACTACATAAATATCAACCATGATAAATGCTTTCCATTCGTAATATTAATAACCCAAGATGTACCATACCAGAAAAGAATAGGGGAAAAAAAATAATTTCGATAATGAACAAAATCGGCTACAATATTCATTCACACAACTACACAAGACATACAGGGGCTGGTAGCAATTGCCATCACCATTACCACCAAAATTCAATTACAACATACATTTCTTGCTAATTACAATTACAAATTGTTACACAATACAGTATATATAGTTCTTCACGCAGTTAGCTAACGGAAATTCAAGTTCGTTGCCTAACCCTGCGGCCGCTGTTGTCACCACCATCAGAGAGTTGAGCCCAAACGCTTCCAGACTTGCCACCGCCATTGCTGCTGTCTTCATCACAGCCAGCCACAGTCTTCAAAAGCTCAGACTGTAGAGATGGGCAATTTTCTTTAAGATATTCAAAACCATCCGTACGCATCACAGCTGCAAAACACAGTCATGGAAGATGTATGCTACAGTGAATTAATGAACTAAAACCGAAATTCAGATGCTGACAGACTACAAATTCCTATGCCCAGGTTCTACCTGGTTGAGTGGCCTCATACACCTAAGAGATCAAACATCCCAAGTGTTGCTAATTATGTAAATCAGAAACAAACTGAAAGAGCATGGAAAGATATGACAATATGGTACACAATGTAGAACCTAACACAGCTAAACTAAAGCAGTTTGTGCCGTGGATATCAATCCATATGATAATATTGATAGACAGATGAGAATGTATAATCATTGTCTGAATTGTTCTCAGCTAAAATGCTTTATTTCAGATAACATAGTACTGTTGCAAACAAAGAGTTTGCATTGTTTCACTATCCACAGAATACATTGCACTTCTGTGCTATCCGAATGACCAACTATTTTTCCTCTGTTAGATAGCACAACTTATTCTCATCAAGAAAACTCATTCACTCTAGACCACCTCATTATCATCATCAGAGGTAGTCTGAATGTAGCTATGATTCATTCAAGACCTACTTATGCGAAAAATATCATAGCAAAAATAAACTTCAGATACTAAATCTTAGCCCACTGAACTGTCTCGAAATCTTGAAAGCATACAAAAATCCCAAAATTAAAACATTGAAAAACTCAACTAGTGTAGGCATGCTACCTTGCATTCAAATACATCTAATATAAAGTTAAAACACTATGTAAAAACTATAAAATAATTACATAGATGCTCTAATCAAAAGAATAACAAGCAGACTACAAATACGTCATATATAGGTAAAACCGTAAAAGTGACAAATAGACAGAAGAATTGGTCAGTTAAATATGGCATGATCTTGTTTCTTGAAAAATAGATAAATACAATGAATAATACATTCTATTATGAGTTACTTCACTACAAGGAAAAGTTAGCAACTAGCTTGGCCATTGACTAAATTTACACAACTCTCACAAGACAAACACCTAAGGAGAATTGTGTTTCCTCCAAGTTAACAAGCTATTCTAAGAAAACAAACATATATACTCAGAAATGCAGCTGGTAAAAATCTACGATCTATTGGCATAAAGTCTACCAGTACCATGAAGTAGACACTTCAAAAAAAAAATATATATATATATATATATATATATATATATATATATATATATATATTCTTTTTAAGCCAATCTCATTCACAATCTTAGTGTAAGGTAAAATAAAACTGATACAACCCTAGAAATGCCAAATCATCATGACAACAGATGGGAAAGAAGTTCCTCATAGGGACAATGGCAGGCAACATAATGAATATCAATTGTCATAAGGAAAGGAGTCATGAAACAAAAAATGGATCTCTCTCTTCTATCAGATAATACAAGAGTCGAAATCAATTATGGATTAAAGAAAAATGACACCAATTATATACCTGCCAGGTTTTCAGCAGCAAATTTTAGGCAAACGTCTTTCAATTCTGCAGCATGATAACGATCTGCCAAAGAAAGTACTTCTGTTACTGAAGTAACAGATATATCCTTGCACAGATGAGATTCACATATCCGTTTGAGTCTATCTAAGTCATAATGATCAGCTGCCGCCAGCAATTTTGCAGTTAAGGTGTCAGCTATTAAAGGAGTAGAACAAGAACTAGACACTATCAGCTCATTTTCAGCCAAGGCATCTCTGTAGATAAAGTGCAGCAGCGCCTGTCATGAATCAAATAACATTACCATTAACTCCATATTCCCCCTTGTGAAAATAAACAGACAAGTCACTTCATCAGCCCCGTTACTAGTAGTTCAGAATGAAAAATCACCAAATTGAGAAAGAGATAATAGGTAAGACATTTACTCTGATACAACCCAAAAGGGGAGATCAAGTCTAGAGATCTCAAATCTAGAGATTCCATTTACCTTGAATACTTTAGGTTCCATGTCTGGTACCATAACCTCTTCCGCTTCAGTATCCACTCCTTCAAGAAGTTCAGACCGAAATTTGGGGGAACGGGCAGCTAACACCAACTTGTGGGCATGAAATTTTTCGCCAGATACATTAAATGTGATATCACTACCTTCGTTGTTTTCTAAAAGCATGCCAATGTGTGACCCAATATCAGAATCTGGAACCTGAATTGAGTGTAACCTTGAACAATCAATAGCAGAAACAACAACTCCAACAGTACAGTTGATCTTCAAGCAGTCGTCTTGAAGATAATCCGACGTTTCAAGCATAGCTCTCCTGAAAAAGCGCTTGTATCCCCTGCATTAAGGCATAGAAGAAATTGAAACATCAATTTTGAAAAGGAAGGCACAAAATCAACCTAACAATGATTATTGATATTGTTCATATAATACAACATAATTACATAAAGATTCATGTCATCTTAACTTAATCACATGAGAATATACAGAAAGATCAAACTTTTCTGCAGCAAAGCCCATAACTCCTACACCAAAAAACCTGAGCATGAGCCTACACTCATACTTCTGATTCCTTAGTATTATTTTTTCTTCCCAGAAGTTTGCAGTAAAATCTGTAGCAGCTTGAAAGTGCTCTTATAGAAAGTAAAAACTTTAATTATCCTCAAGTCTGCAAAATATTCAAGCTAACTGCACTACCAAATAATGTCCCATATGTAACTACCATCAGTTAAAATCTGTGATAAGAATTTTCATTACACATGTTGATGTAGAATACTAGGTATTTGAACACAGAAGACAAACTACTATAGTTATATCCTGTTAAAAAATGCAAGCTAATCCAATAAACCTCATAGTCAGCTCAGCAAAACCACTTCTTCTCTAACCTACAGAAGCAGATTTTCCTTTATGAAGTAATTTCAGTATAATGACCATGATCTCTACTCCGCCACATAAAAAATCTATGAACACCATGAATTGTCAATGTTTAATACAGCCAAACAGTCAGAGCATCAGCCAAGCTATGCCTGAGTAATGTTTATAGCTGTTAACACGAGGATTTAAACACAGTATATACCAAAACCAAATAAGTCTTAACTCTCCACAGAAAAGCTACTATACTGAGAAGGACATGCAGTACAACCAGGGAACAAACTCAGCTTCCATAACAGAAGCTTACATGCTGCGAGAAAAACATGAAAGCATAACTTGTTGCTTCGATCCCCAGAAAAAATACTAGAAGCTAAACCAAGACAAGATGATATCAACAAAATAAGGTACGACACTCTAGAATCCTATTGTAAAACAGCAAAAGTCCATCCTCATACATATGTACTAAGGGAAATATATTTGTTAACGAGATTGCAGCCTATATAAACAAAATTAAAAGATAAAACTTAGACCAATAAGATTAATATCCCCGGTATCATCTAAAATCTTCAACAACAACCTTATCGGATGGCAAAAACCACAATTTAACAGATGAATCGCATTTCTACACCACAATGCGGAGAAACTCCGAGCTGGGCAATCGAGATAGGGATCTCATTACACCGCGCCGAAAGAATGACAACAAAATGAGAAACTCACCACATGCTACCGCGGTATTTAAGCGTATAGGGCCCGCTCTCCAGCGACCTATCGAAATGGCTATGCACCTTATGCTTCCCTTTCCCGCTCTGGTCCATAAGCGTGAGCTCAAACAGCGCCCGCACATCCGTGCCCTCGCTTGCCAGCGCTATGAACACCGAAACATAGGTTGAATTATCCTCAGGGTTCTTCCCGTCCGGATAGAAATAAATCGCCCATTTATACCCTCCCACCGTGAATTCCTCGCTCGCTATGTGTTTCCCGACGCCCATGCCTTTCGCCAGAGAGTACCCCTGAATCACGAACCGGTGCGACCCGTTCACCGTCTCCGTCACCGAGCTGGAACGCGTCGGCGATGCCTGGTTCGGCGTTTCCGCCATTTTAGAGCAGAGTCACCCTTGTTCTAGGTTACGACTTTCAGGCGAAACGCATCGGGCGCATGAATGGCGATGGATTGATGGGGATCGGAGGAGAGAAAGATAAGGGGGGAGAGCAAATTAGGGTTTTTTTTTCCTACTAATTGAATTGGTTTTGGGGATTTGGGATATTTTTGATTTTCTATTTCTTTTGGTGGCTGTCGGAATTGTGGGTGGGGAAAGAAAGACGGGCGACGGTTAAAATTTGGTCAGCCGCCTGATTATTGGCGAACCGATAACAATCGTTCGATTATTATTTCTTAATCATAAGTTTGGATTAGTGTATGATTTGAGCCAGAAACATGGTTAAAATGTCAAGAATTTTGGAATTGCGTTCTCTGATGCAAAAATAAATTGAGAAAAACGAGAAAATCATCTTAATATCTTTTTTATTTATCACCTTCTCACCTTTTTCTATTTTTCACCTTCAGTTGCACTATAATGGAGACAAAATATTATCTCTCCAATTTGGTGTTGTAAATATTTTTTTTCAATTTAAAGAGTAAAATGTCCCTATCATTGATAAAAGATGAGAATTTATAGGATCATTTTCTTTTTTCTCTCTTTTCTTTCGCATCAAAGATAACGCTACCTAAAAGTACTAATTTAACCCGGGTATCTATACTTATAGGATCATTTTCTTTTTTCTCTCTTTTCTTTCGCATCAAAGATAACGCTACCTAAAAGTACTAATTTAACCCGGGTATCTATACTTTATGGTATATAAACTTTGAGCATTTTTTGCTTTATGACCCAAACATTGATTTATTTTTTTAAAACCTTGAACTTTGATTTATTTTTTATATTTGTGACCCACACTCAATTTTCCGACACCGGAAATATGACTCACCTTGTTGAGGTGAGGCGTGTGAGATTCACTCGACAACCATTACAATCCAAACTCGATTGTACAAAGTAATTTTTTAAAAAAAAAAATCAGAAAAATTAGATAATAAGATCTTATTGTGCTACATGATTATGGCAATTACCACATTAGCCGGAGCGCCGCCGGGTTCCTTGAGGAATGTTGGCACCTCCGCCTGCCGAAACGCCAAAAATGTCGAGCACAAAATCTGGTGTGTGTGTGTGTGTGAGAGAGAGAGAGAGAGAGAGAGAGAGAGATGTGGAGCATAAAATCTCATGTAGGCAACGTGAGTCATACATTCGGTGCTGGAAATTTTGAGTGTGGGTCGCAAATAAATAATAATTCAAAGTGCAGGGTTTTTCAAAAATAAATTAATGTTTGGGTCATAAATCAAAAAATGCTCAAAGTTTAGGCCATAAAGTATAGATACCCCATTTAACCCCCACAATTAATCCCCCACAATTAATTTGAGAGGACCTAACTTTCGATCTTTTAGCTGAAGGTAGATTTGCATTTAGAACTAATAATACTTGAATTATCAAAAGTAAACACCAATCATACCATAACCAAGTTTTCACACATTTTATCAAATGACATTGACCATGAGAAACTAATAAATGCAGGTTTGACAAGCCAATTGATTTTTTAAAAAGACTAATAAATACACTTTAACATGATTAGTCACTTGAAGCTGGTTAACATCAATTTGAATATAGGTACTGTTGGGAAAATGTTAAGGATCTATATTAATGGGAACCACTTTGAGAGTCTTAAATAAAGGACTTAAATATTTTGATTCGATTCCAAAATCCTCCCTGTAAATCCTTCCTAAATCTCCCTATTTAATAATTAGATATGTTTAGTATTTTTCACTACATTTGATGTGATTTTTCCCCTTTTCTTTTGTGCAGATTTTGGTAGCCACTTTGGCTGGTTTTGTGGTTGATTTGGAGCATGAAAGGGGCTGACTTTGCAGCTTGATTTGGGGCTGATTTGAGGCTATCGAAGGGGCCAAATTTGAGGTTCATGAGGCTACATATTTCCTCTAGTTTAGCTTGTAATGTATTACGTATATCCATAGGATATTGGCCTATGTATAATAGTGTAGTATCTTTTATTCTTCTTTATTCATTCATGTAATGGAGCTTTGATTAATCCTAATTTTGTTTACTAAGTAAAATATAAGGTTTGTATGGATTAAGTGCGAGAAAGTAAAGAACGCAAGAGGTTTTACGTGGTTCGATCAATCAATCTACGTCCACGGGAGAAGAGAGAGGAAATTATGTATTGAGAGCAGTATATGTGTGTTACAATCAATCTCATCTTCTATTTATACCTAATCTAACGCTCATCATCGGTGATGAACGTGGGATCTTGGCCTCAATCGTGGGTGGCCGTTTTCATCCATTACTCCACGTGCGTTTTAGGGCTCAACTCCCCGGGCCTGTATTGGGCTTCTTGGTGTGGACTGGGCTGAGCTGCATATGGGCCGAGGTGGCACTTGGGCTACGCCGAGGTGAAGATGTTGGGCCTAGGGAGATGGGCCATATCCTATCAACCCCCCCCCCCCCCCCCCCCCCCAAAAAAAAAAAAAAGACGTGGGGTGATGGATGGAAGTTGTGTTGAAGTTTTGGACGTAGTGTTGTGCGAAAGCGATAGTCCGAGGTCAGATGTCCCGAGATCAGGATTTTGAAGTGACTGAAGCTGGTGTGTCGAGCTGCAGTGAAAGACACTGAGGTCCAAGCGTCGAGGTGCCTGTGCTAAGGTCACACAGAGTGTGTCAGTCGCATTAAATGCAGTCATTTGGGCTCCCGATAAAGTTGGGATGGGATGGGCGGTTACGTGAAACGGCGTCACAGGTTGGTGAAGAGGTGTATTCAATACGCGTGCCCCTTCATAGCTATCATCACCATTTCAAAAATTATTTACTCCTCTTTTGCAAGAAAAAGGAAACCTAAATTTCAAAAACACTCTCCGCTGTTCATTGTCATCAACCTCGATTTTCTGCAAATATCTTCCCTGCTTTTCACAAGTATGTCACGATTCTTCTACTCCTTCTTCATCTTCATACGAGCTTGTGATTATGCCGACGGAGACGTTAAATTGTGTGATTGTGAGTTCCCCAAACCCTTTTCCAGAACACGTAGATTTTCCTCCCAACGGACACGTTGCCAGAAAAGTGTCTAACACTAATTCTGTGTTGTCTATTTCTTTCCTCCATAAAAATAGCCCTTCGATTTAACTTTTCTCAAACCGCCATTCTGGCGCTGCCCAATGAAGGTAATATGGCTTGCTACCCTCCTCCCGGTTTTGTAACGATTTACAAAGACCACCTGATTTCCGGTCTTCGTGTTCCCTTCCCCACCATTTATGTCGATATCTTCGAGAGATTCGGCATTTCTCCTACTCAGTTATACCCCAATGGTATATTATAGATTACCGGGTTAAGGGTCGCGTGCAAACGCCTAGGGCTTCCCTTCTCGGTGGATACATTTGGTGCCATGTTTAGTTTTAAGGACGGAAAGGAAGGGTGGTATTTCGTTTCCTCTCGCCACTTGTTTAGGGTGAAATCCCCTTCGAAAGTGCCGGACTTGCACAAACGTTTTTTCTACTGTCGTTTTGATGGTACCCCCCGACTTTACATGGCAAGAGGGTGCCGTGAAGCCTTTAAAAATGACTTCGAGCTTCGCCGCATTGGCGAAGTCCTTAAATGTTCTCGGTGAAATTTCCAATGAATTCACCGAGGTCGAGTTGATCGACGCGGCTTTGAGCCCCAATGATCCTTCCACGGAGGTGGTACCGGGGAGGGGTGAGGCTCTTTTCTGCTATTTCTTTCTGTTATGAATGTTTTTCTCACCGCGGTCATTAACTTGTCGCTTCTGTGAAGTGAATATGATTAAAAAAAGGACTTCGGCTTCCCGGAAGAGGAAGGCTGAGACTTCGGCCCTCCAGTGCCAAAGGAAAAAAGAAGGTGTCCGTGTCTTCGTCTGAAAGGACGGAGTCCAAGGTGCCCAAGATGTCGCTCTCCCCTCCTCGGTCTTTTGAGAAGTTGGACATTTCGGGACTCCGCGACTTTGCGGACAATTCCGCCTCCTCCGAGCCTGAACTGCAAGTGTGGGCTTCCGTTCTCCACCTTCGGCCTTTCCCGAGGTACGTGTTTTTCGCTTGTTTACTATTGTTGTTGTTCGGCATAGGCTGATTTGTTGAATAATTGCAGAGTGTTAAGTCCACTATGGATGAACTAACTCGGTCGTCTGAGACCGTGGTGCGGCTAATTCAAGAGCCGTGAAGAAATTCTCCCGCACCGCGGAGAAAATAGAAAAGGTGGAGGAAGAAGAACCTCCGCCTTGCGTGTGACATCTCCGACGGCGAGGTGAAGGTGAAGGAGCTGCAAAAGCAGCTCGATGACGCGAGGGCCGACCTCGGTGCCGCGAAGGGCACGGTTCACCACCTCGAGAAGGAGTTGGCCGTCGCCCAAACAAGAGAGAAGGACTTGGCCTTTGCCCAGGGTGACGTTTTCCGAGCTCTTGTTGAGAGAATTTTCCACAGCAAGAAGTTCAGTTCTTTGGTGGCGGAGCTGACCGGTCCGGTGGGCATCCGCAGCGCGGCCGAGGTGCTGGATCAAGTCGTCGTAGATTTTCCCGAGCTGGACAAAGCGAAATACGACTACGAGGAAATCACGGACGACGAAATGCTCCGTACTTATGGCTGAGCCCTTTTGAAAAGGACCTCCAACTTCCCAGTTGTGGAGGCTCTCGCCGGTCAACGCACCCTTCTATCTGCCGAGGAGGTTCAAAAATGTGACGTTGACCGGGATTTTGAGTTCCAATCCCGGCTCGCCGCGGTGATCGAGGAGTTGAAGGATGCTCCCCTTTCTCTGGATGTCGAGGTCGGGGAGGAGGAGGAGGAGGAAGAGACTGCCACCCCGGGGCAGAAAGATGTCAATGCCGAGGAGCAGCAACACAAGAGCTCCGAGGTCGTTGAGACCGAGGCTTCCGGCGGGGTCAGTTGAACCCTTCTTGTTCTTCTCATTTTTTGTAATGTTAGCCCTTGAGGCTTGTAATCAAACTCTTTTCATTAATGAAAAATCTATTGTGCGCTTCTCTGAGTTTCTGTTACAGTTTTATGTGTAGAACAAACTTGAAATTGATTTGACTCCGTACCTCGACGAGATCAGACTGTCTAGGCTAGTTGATGCCAAGGATATCGAAATTCTCCGTGCAAACAGCCGAGTAGAACATATTCGTGAAGAATACGAAGTGAAGTATAAGGCCATGCAGGTTAAATCTTACGGGAATAAGGCGCGATACCTCCAGAAAAAGGACAAACTCACGGAGGCCGAGGTGAAAGTAACAGAGCATGCCGAGTACGAGCGGGTGATTCATGAGCTCGGTGGAGCCACAATAACCGAGGTGGAGGCTGAAGCTCTGCAGGTCATTAAGAGATGTGCAAAAGAGCAACATTACCGAGGTCCAGATTCTTGGGAAGTCAAAGATCTCATCGCCGAACTGAGGCGATTAACGAACTTATTCCCAATTATTGTTACTCGGCAATATGTGATTAAATAATGGCTTGACGCGTACCCACAAATACAGC
Source organism: Thymus mandschuricus (assembly GCA_029379335.1). Lineage (NCBI taxonomy): Eukaryota > Viridiplantae > Streptophyta > Magnoliopsida > Lamiales > Lamiaceae > Thymus > Thymus mandschuricus. The sequence continues at coordinate 14,755,264 of CM057075.1, read as the reverse complement.
CTGCCAGTGCCAGCACTCCTCGATTTCGAGCCTTGAGTCCGCCCGTGTCCTCACGTCGTCTCAGTGATCGGACATATTTACAATCATTCCCTGCACAAGTTCGGCGCCCACAACTCATTCCCAACCAAGGTGAGAGCCACCGAGTAGAGTATCACTCAACGTCGCGGAGCTAGGGAGGTCGTAGAGCATCGAACACAGGCCGAGATCGAGGCCGACGTACAGTGAAGATAGATGATATTTTCAATCCCGGATCTGGTTCCTTGGCTAAGTATTTTAACTGTAGTCGAGGTACCGGGGTTGGACCATCATCATAACCTGTAAAAGTTTGAACTCATATGATAATAGAATAATTTGTTTTCTTTCAGTAGTATATTGTTTTTGTAATATCTCATCTCGTGAATCCTTGTCTTTCGAATTTTATGGATAGTGTGCCGAGTAGAGTATAATACGACCGAAGTGGCTCTCAGGCCTATCATTGGGTTCCGAAGTGGCACTCGAGCCTATCAACGGGGACCGAAGTGAAGCTTGGGTCTATCATCGGTGGGTTCCTGTTTGCCGAGTCTATTGGTAGGAGTGGTCTTCTCGTTTTTATGTCATACCCGAGATGCGTGTCTCAAGGGTAACACACATCCTCGTCAGGATAGTGTGGAAAGACTTGTAGAGAGGTAATGTGCATATGTAGTGGAGTAATGCAAGACAAAATAGATCACACAAGTAAAATTAAAAAATACAAAATTTTATTAAGACGTTGAAAAATATTTGAAAGACAGACCCGAACCGACAAAAACGAACTGACTGACACATATTTAAAGAACTAGACTCTACCTATATGATACTCCACTTTTATGCATAATACCTCTTTAAATGAACAACATTTCATGGTCGTGGCATGGGTTCCCCTGATAAGTGGGTGAGCTTGTAAGCTCATTTCCCAAGGACCTCGCAAATTTGGTACGTGCCTTCCCACGTAGCTTCCAGCTTGTCGAGCTTAGAAGCTTTGCTGACCTCGTTGTTCCTCAAGACAAGATCCCCTACACAAAACTGCCGGTTTCTAACCCGTCGATTATAATATCGAGCCATGAGTTGTTTGTATCGGGCTTCTTTGATGTAGGCGAGGTCTCGTTTCTCCTCTAGTAAGTCGAGGTCCGCACATCGATTTTCATCGTTCACCTCGGGGGCGAAGTGAGTCGTGCGCGGACTCGGCATCTCTATTTCAATCGGGATGATAGTCTCACTTCCATAAACCAGGTTGTATGGGGTTTTCCCATTGGTGGTGCGAGGTGTAGTTCGGTAGGACCACAGGACATGGAGGAGGTGCTCAACCCATCTGCCTTTAGCTTGATCCAGCCGAGCCTTTATCCCTTTGACGAGTGTTCTATTTGTGACCTCGGTCTGTCCATTCGCTTGAGGATGGGCCACCGAGGTGAAGCGTTGTTGGATCTTTAACTCTTTGCACCACTCTCTAAAGATCTTGTCGGTAAACTGAGTTCCGTTATCCGAGATCAAGACATGGGGCACTCCGAAGCGGCATACCACATTTTTCCAAACGAAGTTGAGGGCGTTTTTGCTAGTGATCTTGGCCAATGGTTCGGCTTCCACCCACTTCGTAAAATAGTCTATAGCGACTATGAGGAATTGTAGTTGTCCGGGTGCTCTCTCGAAAGGGCCCACTATATCTATCCCCCATTGTGCGAAGGGCCAAGGACTTTGTATGGAAGCAAGGTCACTCTGAGGTAACCTTGTAACATTAGCGTGGATTTGGCACTTCTCACATCTCTGTACGAGGTCCGTGCAGTCTTTGAGCATCGTAGACCAGTAGTAGCCCCATCGCATGATCTTTTTTGATAATGCCCGAGGTCCGATGTGACTGCCACACTCCCCTTCATGCACCCCGCGCATCACATAGTTGGTCGCGGTGGGTCCCACACACCGAAGTAGAGGTTGAAGATATGACTTTTTATAAAGAATGCCTTCCACCACAACATAGCGTAGTGACTTGGCAAGTACCCTTCTAGCCTCCAACTTATCCTCGGGTAACTGTTCATTCTCCAAATAATCGAGGAGAGGTGACATCCATGTGGGCTGATCTTCTTCTGTTATGGTACCGACCTCGGCTTCCTCGATACTTCTTTGCTACACTTCTTCTACATGTGAAGAACCTGGGACCGCGACCATCTTATTGAGGATGTCAGCTCGGGAGTTTTGAGCTCGCGGTATGCGGTCGAGGTGAAAGTATATGAAAGCTTTTTGCAGGTCTTGAGCCTTGACTAAGTACTTCTTTATCCGTTCTCCCTTTCCCTCATATCTCCCCAGCATGTGACTCACAATTACTTGGGAATCACTGTGTACCTTCATTTCTTTGGCTATCAGAAGTCCTGCCAGCAGTGCCTCGTACTCTACCTCGTTATTGGTGGTTGGGAACTGGAACCGAAGTGAGTATGTAAACTCTTGCTTCTCTGGGCTGATGACGAGGACTCCAGCTCCACCCCCTGATTTTCCTAAAGCCCCTTCTACATACATCTGCTAGCAGTTCGGGGGCTCCTTAGCGATGGAGCTTGGTGGAGGGGCTGGGATTGGGACGGGTTCCAAAGGGATAGCGGTTTCCACAAGGAAATCAACTAGAGTCTGCCCTTTCATAGCTTGCCGAGGAACATACGTAATGTTATGTTCCCCGAGTTCTATAGCCCACTTCGCTATTCGGCCTGAGGCTTCAGATTTCGTCAATACTTGCCGAAGTGGAAAGTCAGTTTGGACTTGAACGGGGTGTGCATGGAAGTATGGACGAAGGCGACGTGTTGCATTCACTAAAGCCAAAGCAAGTTTTTCAATTGGTTGATACCTCACCTCGGGTCCTTTTAGCGATCGACTGATGAAGTACACTGGGAGTTGGCGCCCTGCATCCTCTCGTACGAGTATCGCGTTGATGGCCTCCTCCGAAGTGGCCAGGTATAAGTATAGCACCTCTTTCTCCTTAGGTACCGACAGGGTAGGCAAGTTGCCGAGGTACTCATTCAGTTGATTGAGTGTGAGATGGTGTTCCAGACTCCAATTGAATTCGGGAGCTTTCTTCAGAATCTTGAAGAAAGCCAGTTGTTTCTCTGCAGCTTTAGAGAGAAACTTGCTCAGCGCGGCAGGGCATCCCGTGAGCTTATGAACATCGTGAATTGACCTCGGAACACCCATCTCTAGCACAACCTTAACTTTGGAAGGATTGGCTTTCAATCTTTCTTGAGAGATCCAGCAACCTAGGAATTTTCCCGTAGGCACAACGAAAGTACACTTTTGAGGATTGAGTTTCAGGTTTACTTCACGTAGTAGAGAAAATACAGTTCGGAGATCGGCAACACTAGTGCTCTTCTCCTTGATTTTGACTACTATATCATCTACGTACACCTCAACCTCCTTGTCGATGTGCCTTTGAAAAATTTTGTCCACCATTCTCTGATAAGTGGCTCCGGCGTTTTTGAGTCCGAAAGGCATTTTGCGGTAAGCGAACACGCCGAAGTCCGTGATGAAAGCTGTCTTGGCGGCGTCTTCAGTATCCATCAATACTTGGTGATAACACTTGTATAAATCCAGAAAACCGAATACCTCATGTCCCACCAATGCATCCACTTTCTTGTCGATGTCGGGAAACGGGTAGCAATCTTTTGGGCAGTGCTTGTTGAGATCCGTGTAATCTATACACATTCGCCACCCCTCTCCTGCCTTCTTAACCATGACCGGGCTCGCTATCCAGGTCGGATAGGTGTCCTTGAACAAGATGTTGACCTCCAATAGCTGTGCCACCTCGGTCTGGATAACTTGATTTCGCTCTGCGGCGAAAGAGCGATGCTTCTGTTTGATCGGTTTGACCTCGGGATCTATGTTAAGCTTTTGTGTGATCACCCGAGGTGACACTCCTGTCATATCCAGTGGGGACCATGCAAAGACGTCTCTATATTCCCTTAAGAGCTGAATGACCTGCTCTCGAAGATGAGGCAGTTCGGTGAAGCCTACTTTAACGACCCTTGTGGGATCATCCTCATACAATGCGACCTCCTTCACTAAGCTGTTCTCGACAGGCGACGTCTTCCTCAGCTCCTCGTGGTTATGTGGTTGCTATGCTTGGGGTAGTTGGGGTGTAGACCCCGACCCCTTCAATGCCACGTGCATGCATTCTTTTGTTGTCTTTTGGTCACCTCGGATTACCGCAACTCCGCCTCTAGTCGAAACTTTTAAAGTGAGGTGGTAGGTAGAACAAACGGCCTTGACCGCGTTCAACCAGTTACGCCCTAAGATAATGTTATAGGGAGACTTGGCTTGTACCACGAAAAATTCTGTCACCTCGGTGGAGCTAGCGAGTGCCTTCCCGACAGTAATGGGGAGTTCCACCACGCCTTCTGGGTGTGTCTCGTCTTGTGTGAAACTCCGAAGTGGCCTAGCTGTCGGTGTGACCTTTGACTTGTCAATTCCCATCTGATCAAAGCACCCCTTAAAGATGATGCTTACAGATGCTCCTGTGTCGATGTGGATCCTTTTAACAAGCTTGTTGGCCACCACTGCCTCGATAATGATGGCATCGGAATAGGGGACCACGGGAGGTACCGGGTCCTTCTCGGAGAAGGTGATCATTTCTTCCTTCTTGAGTCTCTTGTTGACGGGCTCATTAGCTGGTAGAGTTCGTGCTCCATTCTTTAGGCGACTTGGTTTGTCCCTTGGTGAGGCCGGAGACGGTGGCGATGATCCCATCGAACTGATAGTCGCCATCCCCGTCAGCATCGTCCTCATACCTTCCTTTCTTTTTCACCTCGGTGTTGCAGCTCCCACCTCGGTGTTGTCTTCTCTTCTTTTGACATCGGGAGGTGTCAAACTGATTCACTCCTGCACCCCGGTCTTGATATTTCTTTAACGGGCCACTTCGGACTAGCCCTTTGATGTCGTACATCAAGTTCTTGCATTCTTCCGTTTCATGTCCGAAGTCTTCGTGGAAGTGGCAATACTTTTCTCTTGACCGCGGCTTTCCTGTATCCCGCATAGGCCGAGGTCTTTCGAACAGATTGGCATGCAGTTCGAGGATTTCTGACCTCGTTTTTGTCAACGGAGTGAATTGTGGGACGGGCCGCTGGGCAGGCTGCGACGCGAATTGATTTCGCGGAGGTGGTGCTGGATTTTGCCGAGGTCCCAAGCGGGATTCAAATGGACCGCGCTGAATACGTTCCATCACGCTCTTACGCGACGCTTCCTCCTTCTTCTTCTTATCCGATGTGTCACCTCGGTCACCCTCTCTCCTTCGCCTGGTTGCCTCATCAATTTTTGCGAACTTATCCGCGATGGCTCATAACTCTGTAACGGTTTGGGGTTCCTTTGCTAGTATCTCTTTGTATAGTGCGTCCGAGGTGATGGCATTTTGGAATGCCGAGATGACAAGGAGGTCGTTAAGACCTCGGGTTTGTAGACATTCCCTATCAAACCGTCATAAAGTCCTAGATGGACTCTCCTCGATTCTGCTTCACCGTGAGCAGATGAGCTGGCGTGTGCTTCACCTCGGCACGCTGGGAGAAGCTTTGAGAAAAGACGTCCATCAGCTCGTTGTACGATCTGATTGACCCTGCTGGCAAGCTATCGAACCACTTTCGAGCCTTATCGACTAGCAGCTCGGGGAACAACTTACACATGTAGATATTTCCCAGGTTCTGATTCAACATGTTGTATTTGAACTAGCTTAGGAAATTGTTAGGATTTCCTATACCCTTATACGGAGTAATGTTGGGAACTTTGTATCTCTCCGGCATGGGAGTGTTGAGGATATCATCTGAGAGCGGACTGATAATCCTCCCAAAAGCATCAAAGATTTCGGCACCTCCTACACGGTTACCCGAGGTGGAGCAACGTAAGGCGGGAGTGTTCCCTGCGGTAGGCTTCCTTGTGGGTGACCTCGGATCTGCTGGATTTGGTGTCGCAGATCATGTCCACCGGGTGCTACGGGTGGATCAACTCGGTGTCCTACGCTGGGCTAGGCTGCTCTCTGTTCCTCCCCGTACTGGTGTAGGAACTCTCCTGCCTTGGTAGTGGTAAGGTAGCTCCGCAGTAGTTCTTCGATTCCGAGGGGAGGAGGAGGAGCTGCGTTGTTGAGTCGAAGGACGGAGAAGGGCGTTGATTGACTTTGGGCTCGAACAACTCGTGCTCTCGCTACGCAGTGAGATCTTCAATATGGGCTTCCGGAGTTCGCCGGTGTTGCTGCCCCATCGGGTTGTTTTGAGTTGGATTTGCGGGGGAGCTTCCACGAGGTCCTAGGCGTAACCCTATGGGACCTCGGGGCGTTTGAACCGGGGTATGCGGCGGCAAAGGTGGCACCGCGGCATTCCCGGGTGTTTGAACCGGAGGATGTGGCGGCAAAGGTGGCAGCGCGGCATTCCCTCCGAGGTGATATTCGTCTTCCATGATCGGGATTTCTTCGTTCTCGTCGTGACCTGCAATAGGGACTTTGAGATGGGGTTGTTCTTCATGGGAAGAACCCAGTACTGGTTCTCCCGTTGGATTCTCCGGCTCCGTCGACGCCCTGGAACACTGGGGGAGGTTCTCGACGAACTTCCCCTGAAAAACCGTCTTCCGAGAGCCATGAAACAACGAACAGATAGAATTCGAATCACGAATTTATACAATTAACGGCGCCAGTGATGAATCCTAATTTCGTTGTTTACTAAGTAAATATAAGGTTTGTGAGGATTAAGTGCGCGAAAGTAAAGAACGCAAGAGGTTTTACGTGGTTCGACAATCGATCTACGTCCACGGGAGAAGAGGGAGGAAATTATGTATTGAGAGCAGTATATGTGTGTTACAATCAATCTCATCTTCTATTTATACCTAATCTAACGTTCATCATGGGTGATGAATGTGGGATCGTGGCCTCAATTGTGCTGCATATGGGCCGAGGTGGCACTTGGGCCGTACGCTTGGTGAAGATGTTGGGCCTATGGAGATGGGTCATATCCTATCAAGTGTAATAGGTAGGTCTTGACTAGTTTCCTCAACTTGCTTATGTCTAAATATTTTTCTTGTAATCTTTCATAATTCAATTAGTATTTAAATACCGTGGATTAGGCGACTAACATGCATTAATTAGCGGGGCAAAAATATATCTACCTATTCTCCTTAAGAGAAACTAAATTATCTGCCCTACTATAAAAAAGTGTGAAATATACCCACTTTTTCACCTATCTTCCTAATTTGTCCCTACTTTTCCCACTCTCCTTCTTTCTCTCTCTTATACATGCACATGTCAACATCACCTTTTAACTTTTCTCTTTTCTTTGTTTTTTTAATTTCAATCAAGAACCTTTTTATTTATTTATTTTTCTAATTTTTATTTCAATTTTCGTGTTCAGTTTTTTTTTTTTTTTAAATAATTTTATTAGGAACTGCAAAAGTTAGTTGGTTAGAAAATGACTCATTCTTACCACGCATGGTAAGAAACAATGTATAATCTTATAAAATGTTGTGTAAGAAGTCATGTTCATTCAAACAATCTATCTTACGAGTGCTCCAGTAAAACTTGCTAAGTAAGAAACAAACTCGTTTTTATTTACAATCTTTTCAATCTTATTATATATTGTAAGAATCCATTTACACTCTTACCACCTATTGTAAAAGATCATGTTCATTTTGTAAGAATCCATGTACAATCTTACCACCTATTATATATTGTAAGAATCCATGTACAATCAAGAACCTTTTATTTATTTATTTTCTAATATTTGATTTCAATTTTCGTGTTCAATTTTTTTTTTTTTTAAATTATTAAGCACTGCAAAAGTCAGTTGGTTAGAAAATGATTCATTCTTACCACGCATGGTAAGAAACAATGTATAATCATATAAAATGTTGTGCAAGAAGTCATGTTCATTCTAACTATTTATCTTACGAGTGCTCCAGTAAAACTTGCTAAGTAAGAAACAAACTCGTTCTAATTTACAATCTTTTCAATCTTATTATATATTGTAAGAAACAATATTTTCAATCTTATAAAATGTTGTGTAAGAAGTCATGTTCATTTTAACTATATATCTTACGAGTGCTCTAGTAAAACTTGCTAAGTAAAAAACAAATTCGTTCTTATTTACAATCTTTTCAATCTTATTATATATTGTAAGAATCCATGTACAATCTTACCACCTATTGTAAAAGATCTGTTCATTTTGCCTGTGCAAAAATCTTACAACCAAGTGCTCCAATAAGACTTGTTAAGTAAGAAACAAACTCATTCTTACTTTCATTCTTATTAGATACGGTAAGAATCCATGTACAATCTTACGTTAAAAAAAACTATGTAACTTTTAGACATATTTATGTAAGAAACGACCTCATTCTTACCATGGTTTATAAGAAATCGATCTCCATTCTTACAATCATATTTAATAAAAATCTTGTACCATCTAACTATCTTACTTAACAAAAAAACAATGTAAATATTTGCATATATTATATAAGAAACGATATCGTTCTTACGATACATTGTAAGAAACCGTGTACAATTATACAAACTTGCGTAAGAAATCATATACAATCTAACTAACTTACTTACCAAAAAAACAATGTAACATTAAAAGACATATTGTGTAAGAAACAATATAATTTTTATCGTACTTCGTAAGGTATCATATATAATCTTACAAAGTAACTGTTGGGAATTGTTAAGGATAACATGTTAAGGGGGAACTCAAATGAGACACTCGAAAATAAATGTATATGTTTTGATTTGATCCCAAAACCCCTAAGTATCCTATTCCCAAGCGACCCTAATTGATGTAGAATAGGTTAGAATTTTTCTAAGCCTATACTGTTAGGATGACTTTAACTTTGCTTTAGTCGCTTAGGTTTTAGACTGCAAGAATTTCAAGTGAAGACCACTCGCTTGAATGTACTTTTCAAGTGAAGCGAGTCTGGCGAGCCGAAGCGAAGCGTGCCGAAGAATGACGAAGCGAAGCGAGCGCTACAGTAGATTCGAAGCAAGTCTGCTAAAGCGAAGCGAAGCGAGCGCTTCAGTGAAGAGTCAAAGCGAGTCAACGATTACTAAAGCGGACACTCGGGAAATTTATTTCCTAAGCACACGCTACAGTATGACCTTAAAGTGACTCAACTTGAAGCGGACGCTCCAATTCTAAAGCGAAGCGAGCCCCTACCTAACAGATTGCGATAGCTCAATTCCCGCTCCAATTCAAACTCCAGTCAACTGAAGATCGCCGCATTAATTGCAAGATCTCCACGCGTCGATTGAAGAGAGGAGCAACGGAGTTGACCGCCAGGCCGACAAGGGCGCCGCAACAGTGCTGGACCGCTCCAGTTACTGTTGAAATCGGAACTTAGCCATTTTCGGCAAAGTGACAAATCTGCGCGTCTGAAAAGCAGCAGACCTGTGCAAGTACTGTCGAGAGGAGGAGGGACAAAGCCACCAACCAAGCAACGGATCCTGGCCAACCTTCTGCCTATAAATAGTGAAGGATCAAGACGGAGAAGAGTAGAACACTACTTGAGCATTCAGCGCATACTGCAAACAAACACTCCCAGCTTTCAGCATTCTTCGAGTCTTTGTTTAAGTGTTCTCCGAGCTTCAGTTCCTTCGAAGCTCGTCTCCGCAACCTTCACACTTAGAAATCTAAGCCCACTCATATCCAAGCTTAGAGAAGAACTCTAGCCTTCTTTGCATTCACTGTAAAGAGTTCTTCATTAGTGTGTTCGTCGAAAAACCAAAAACCCTAACCCTAAGTTCTGTCTGTTAGGTTTTGTATTCGAGATGTTGTAACGATCCAAGACTCTACTTTCCTCGATAGTAGAAGTCTCGATCATAGAGTCTAGATCCAGGCTAGCACAGTCCTCGATTGTGTGAAGCTCGATCGAAACTAGGTTTGTGTGGAAAGCCTGTAATCTCCCAGTTTCGGACTGAAGCGAGTGAAACTTAGTCCAGTCTAGGTTTTAAGGAGAACCCGCAATCTCCCTGTCGTCGTCAGATCCAAGCAAGTAAAGCTCGATCTTGACCAGGTTTTTGAAGAACCCGTAATCTTCAAGATTCTTGAGTGAAGAGAATCAGTTGCCTTGTGCAACAAAGTGGACGTAGGTGTTTTATCACCGAACCACTCTAAACCCCTGTGTCGTATCTCTCTAAACCCTAATCTCTTCATTTGTTTACTGTTTTGATTATATATTTGCACAAGCATCGTAAACAAACTTAAACTGAGTTTTTAATCACTTAGGAAAGATTAGCTCACCAAATTCCGCATCTCGAGTAAAGCCTCACTCTTGATCAAGCACTCGCTTAGGTCTAGAGGTTTGCTAAACATTGTAGATCTAGCTTCGAGCTAGGTCTTAAGTATTTGAAGCGAGCGCTTTACTTGTCACTCTGAGATAAAGGAAAAGAAGTTGAAAAACTTCAAAACACGTATTCAACCCCCCCCCCCCCCCCCCCCTCTACGTGTATTTCGAGCCACTACTTTGCATACCTGAAGCGAGTCCCCTCTCGCTTCACGCTGTCTCACTGAACCGGATCCTTTTTCCTAAGTGCATCAAATCTCACTCACGCATACTGCATTACTACTGATGTTTCATCATGTCTTCCTACAGTGCATCGAATCTTCCTCAGTTCTCAATTGAAGGTTATGAAGCATGGAGGAAGATTACTCTTCCAATGACTTCAAGATCGCCAATCTAGACCGTATAGCTCGCCATACGATGCAGAGCACGGTGTCAGATGCCTATCTTCCTAGGATTAGGAAGTGCACGACTGCAAAGGAAATGTGGGAAACCCTAGTCCTAATTTCCCAAGGCACTTACAAGATTAAGGAAAACAAGCTTGTCGTACTGATGCGGAAGTTTGAGAGCCTTACCATGAAGTCTGGAGAATCGATCGACGCCTTCGAGCTACGAGTCACCAACATTATTGCCACTCTCATCTCTCTAGGCAAAGAATTCACGGACAAGGAAGTAATTCTCAAGATCGTTCGAGCTCTCACACGGAAGTGGCAAACCATGAAGGAGTTATATCTGGCAACCAAGGATCTGTCGAAGCTCACACCGGAGATCCTGTTCTCTGAGCTCAAGGCTCACGAGTTCGATCTCAATCGGATGAGTCTTGACGATGAAGATGAAGGTCCTGCATCATCCAAGGGAGTCGCTTTCAAAGCTGCTGAGGCTACAAGCGACCAGACGCTTGTCAAGATGTCAAGAGAAGAACTAGAAGAGCACTGCGCGTTCTTATCTAAGAACTTCAACAAGATGAATTCACGCGTGGGGAAGTACAAGAGATTTTACAAGCAGTACAAGAGAAAGAGCACTGATGCTCGAGATGGAAAAGGGAAGAGAGAAGAGACTTCAAAGCCGATCGCTAGGGATATGATGGATGTGGAGTGTTATCACTGCCACAAGATGGGCCACTATAAGTCTGACTGCCCAAAGCTGAGTGCCAAGGAGAGAGAAGAATTGAAGGCAAAGAGAGAAGCTCCCCGGCGAGCGCTTGTAGCGAGTGAACCGCCAGTCGCTTCAAATGAGGAAGCCTCAAGCGACTCAGACACATTCACTGATCCAAACTCCAGCGAGGGAGAGGATCTTGGATTGATGGCGCTCACCGATGAAGACACGGAAGAGGTATTTTTCTATCCACCTATCAATTCAATTATATTGGCACACGAGCACGAAGAGGAAGTTGTTTCCTCGACATGGAGTGAGTTGCATAACAAGCATCACAAACTGTTAAGCGACCACGAAGTGTTGAAACAAGCTATGTCTGATAGCGAGAGAGAGAACCGAAAGCTAGCCACTGAACTTAATGAAATCAAGATTAATTTAAGGGCTATGACTAGTAAGTTCGAGGACCTCTTCGCCAGGCATAAAAGCTTGGAAGGAAGGTATGAAACCCAGTCCAATCTAGTAGCCAACTTGAACAAAGCCTCATACGCTAGGCAGGCACTAGAGAGCTCGCTTCTACCTTTTGGCAGAAAGGGAGGACTTGGATATGAGGGTGGACCTTCCAAGCCTATAGTCTTTGTTGGTTCTTCTAACACAACACCATCAGTTCCTTTGGATGTGCCCACTGCCTCCAAAGCAACCACTAACAAAGACAAGGGCAAAGCGTTTGAGAACCCTAAGAGGAAACCAATGAAGATGTCTATATCTTCAAGGGAAGAATCTAAGGGTAAGCCTAGCTCAACAGTCCCTAGCACTCACAATGCTAACACTTACCAATCAAAGGGTAAAGGGAAAAATGTTGAAGCTTCTAAGTCTCAAACCAAGACACTAGAGACAAAGGATCTTCCTCTCAAGAAGAGAAGTAATGTCTATGTGTCACGTGAGTCGGATTGAGATGGTCCAACCGCACTTACGTTGAGGGGGAAGTATTTGAAGCACCCAAGAGATCGCTTCAAACCCCAAAAGTTTCTCAAGCGAGTCAGGGTCAAAACCCTAAATTGACCGCTTCAAAGAAACCAAGCGAGTCGCTTGCAAAGACTAGAAACCCTAATTCAGTCTCCAAGCCTAAGGCTAATCCGAAGCAAGTCGCTTCAGGATATAAGCAAAAGGGCAAGAGCATAGGTGTGTCTCAAGCGAGTCGCTACCCCTCATGCACACACTGTTGCACATGTGAAGCTGCATCTAAGCAGAAGTCACAATTTAAAAAGGTCAAGAAACCCAAAGCACAAGCTAACTCTCAAAAGAGAGTGAAGCAAGTGTGGGTACCTAAAGGGACTAACCTGCAAGGACCCAAACTGATTTGGGTACCAAAACTTGTCTAATTGCAGGTGAGCGCCGTGGACCCCATGCCCAGTGAAGGTCAACCCATTTGGTACTTGGACAGTGGATGTTCAAGACACATGACTGGCATGAAAGCTCTACTTCAAGAATACACAGAGAAGAAGGGTCCACATGTAACCTTTGGTGACAACTCTCGAGGAACCACTAAAGGATACGGCGTACTAAAAATAGGAAAGCTCAGAATCGAAGAAGTTTCCTATGTGGAAGGACTAAAGCACAACTTGTTATCCATTTCACAGTTCTGTGATAAAGGATACAAAGTGGAGTTCATCTCCAATAAGTGCATTGTGAAGAACAAGCTCACATCCCAGATTGCGCTCACTGGAATTAGACAAAGGAATGTCTACATTGCGCAATGGGATAGCTGCAAAGAGGAGACGTGCTTGGTCGCTAGGAGTGCTACTGAAATTGGATGGTTGTGGCACCGACGCCTGAACCATCTCAACTTCAAGACGATCAATCGCTTAGCTCGGAAAGTGTTGGGAATTGTTAAGGAAGAATATGTTAAGGGGGAACCTATAAGGGACATTTTAAGAAATGTCATATTGTTTTTGATTTGATCCCAAAACCCCCAAGTGTCCTATTCTCAAGCGACCCATTTTGATGTAGGAAATAGGTTAGAATTTTTCTAAGCCTATACTGTTAGGATGGCTCAATTTTTGCTTAGGTTTTAGACTGCAGAAATCCCAAGTGAAGGCCACTCACTTGAGTGTGTTTTCCAAGAGAAGCGAGTCTACCAAGCCGAAATGAAGCGTGCCGAAGAATAGCGAAGCGAAGCAAGCGCTACAGTGGAATCAAAGTGAGCCCACCAAAGCAAAGCGAAGCGAGCGCTACAAAGGAAAGCCGAAGCGAGTTAACGCGGGTCAACATTTACTAAAGCAGTCACTCGGGAACTTCACTTCCCAAGCGACTCGCTACAGAATGACCTTGAAACGACTCACTTCAAAGCGGATGCTACAACTTCAAAGCGAAGCGAGCCACTACCTACCAGATAGCGACAGCACAACTCCCGCCCATATTTTGAACTCCAGTCAACAAAGAGATCGTCGCATTAATTGCGAGATCTCCACGTGTCAAACACGGAGAGGAGCAGAGGAGTTGACTGCCAGGCCGACAGGGCGCCGCTACAGTATTGGCTCGCTCCAGTTACTGTTAAGTTTGTAACATAGCCAATTTCAGCAAAAAGACAAATTGCGCACCTGCAAAAGCAACTGGCTGCGCAAAGTACTGTCGAGAGGAGGAGGGACAAGGCCACCAACCAAGCAACGGATCTCGGCCATCTCTCCGCCTATAAATAGTGAAGGATGAAGACGTGAAGAAGTAGAACACTACTTGAGCATTTGAGCGCCTACTGCAAACAAACACTCCCAGCTTTCAGCATTCTACGAGTCTTTGTTTCAAGTGTTCTCCGAATTCCAGTTGCATCGGAATTCGTCTTCACAACCTTCACACTTAGAGTCTAAGCCCATTCCATATCCAAGCTTAGAAGAAGAACTCTAGCCATCTTTCTACTGTAAAGAGTTCTTCACAGTGTGTTTGTCGAAAACCAAAAACCCTAACCCTAGTTCTGCTTGTTAGGTTTTTGTGAGTCGTCGTTAGGTTGTTTAGATCCAAGGCCCTACTTTCATCCATAGTAGAAGCCTCGATCATAGAGTTTAGATCCAAGCTTGCACTTACATCGTTTGTGTAAAGCTCGATCGAAGCTAGGCTGTAAGGAGAGCCCGTAATCTTCCTGTGTCGGACTGAAGCGAGTGAAGCTTCCAGTCCAGTTTAGGTTTTTGTAGTGAACCCGCAATCACTGCGTCTGTCGTCAGATCCAAGCGAGTGAAGCTCGATCTTGACCAGGTTTTTGAAGGACCCGTAACCTTCAAGTTCTTGAGTGAAGAGAACAGTTGCTCTGTGCAACAAAGTGGATGTAGGTTCTTTGCCACCGAACCACTATAACTCTTCGTGTCGTATCTCTCTAACCCTAAACTCTTATTTCCTTTGATTATTCATTGCACAACATATAAACAAAACATAATTGGAAATTTCAAATACTTAGGAAAGATTTAGCTCACCAAATTTCCGCATTTAGGGTAAAGTCTCACTCTTGATCAAGTTCTAAACTTGGGTCAAGAGATTTGCTTTTACTGTAGATCCAGCCCTTGGCTAGGTCTTAAGTTTCCGAATCGAGCACTTTGCCTTATACTCTGAGTTAAAGGAAAAAGTTGAAAAACTTAAAATACGTATTCACCCCCCCTCTACGTATTTTCCTTTACACAAACCGGGACTAACAAGTGGTATCAGAGCAGCGGTTCTTTCGAGCCTCTGCTTTGCATATCCGAAGCGAGTCCCCACTCGCTTCACGTTGTCTCATTGAACCGGATCCTATTTTCCTAAGTGCATCAAAACCTCACCCACGCATATTGCATTTACGGCTGATAGTTTGTTATGTCTACATACAGTACATCAAACCTTCCACAGTTCTCCATAGAAGGATATGAGATCTGGAGCTTTCGCGTTGAGAGCTTTTGTCACACCCCGATTTTCCTAACTCTAAAAATAATCCATTTTAATTATAACCAATTAAATCGGGATGCAACGAAGGATAAAATAAAAAGGGAGAAATCATATTCAATTGATTTTAATTAGTTTTAATTAAAATTCATTTAGTTTAGCCCGGAAATTTGGGCAGCATCTCCCCTATACCAGGATCAAGTCGTAGTAAATACCAAAGACTATACATCAGCTAACCAAGTACATAAACCATAACGATGAGGTCGGACCAGACCGCGCCATCATCGGATCCAAGGTATTTAATAAAAATAACTACCGAGGCGGACCAGACCGCTCTACAGTAGGATCCAAAGTACATATCGAAAGCATAACAACCGTGGCGGACCAGACCGCACTACAGTTGGTTCCAAGTATATAATTACATCAAAGTTGCGTTTAAATAGCGGAAGCGAATAAATAAACATTCATTTATTAACCGTTATAGTTTTTATAAATTCGTTCAAGTTTCCGTTATATGAATTCATACTTTCAAAACGTGAGTTCTAAACTAATCAAATGAATAACGAATAAACTTTAAACGAATATTAACTTTCTAAGTTAACTAAACCATAATTCCCATTTCAATTATTAAGTATGATGATTCGGTTATCTAAATAACGAAAAGGGAAATTGTTTAACGATCCAAAGCATACGTAAAATTGTTTATAACCAAATAAAAGTTTAAGAAACGGGAAAGGGTCTAACGGTTTAAGTTTTATTATCCTCGTCTCTTGTTTATTCCTCTTCTCCTTTTCTCTCTTCTCGTCCCGTCACTATGCCTCTGGCTCCCAATCTGCAAAACAAAGAAAGTTTCACAGGGCTGAGTACAACTAGCACTCAGTGGGAATCATTGCCAATCAAAGGAAAACAAAAGCAGGGCTTTCAGGATTTTAAAAGAGAGAAGAGAAAGAATAAGTCTTGATCCCATATGACCAAACCATTTAGGCGCCCATTTAGGTATTCCCGAGGTTACTCGTAATCAAATCCCGGTTAAACCACCCGTCGGATTATAAGAACATTTGCAGGGTGACATACATAAAGTGTATATAAACCCATCAGCTATGCTAGACGGCATAAATAAGTTATATGCAAGTCTATCGGCTAGGGATCGAGATTTCCGTGGTAAACCTCACTCCCGATCCCGGTGTACACCAGTTGCTCGTTGGTGTGTTAGACTTAACGATGTCAACCCGATATCGTAAAAGATTAGAGCATTAAACCTGGGAAACCTGTGATTCACAATTTAATCCTGAAACAAAGCCTGCACTTGAAGAATATAGAGCTTACTAGCTCAAGAGTTATCAAGAAATAAGAATCCCCAAGGATTTTAACAAGTTCGAATAAATAGATCCCCACCTTTACCGGTTACTCGATTCTTTGGTTCGAATCTTAAGCAGCTTCTTCGGAGAGTCTTCCTACAAATATTTCTTGAGGTTAAGTTACGTTCGTAGTTTCATCCTTAAAATTCTCTAACATAACTTTCTTTTTAATTATTAATATTCCCTAAAATTATATATATATATATATATATATATATATATATATATATATATATATATATATATATATAACTTATTAACCTATCAATAATTCTTTTCTTATGTTTTCGTCGTTTGCATGGCTTAGACTTCAACACAAAAGTTACTCTATAAATCATTAGGAATATTTTGGTGCAAAAATATTAGACATGCAAAAAGGGTAAGGGTCCTTCGAATCGAAATGAACACCGTTTCATTTTTAGAAAATTAACGGTGACTCCGATTGTTACCAAATTTTATAGGATGCTAGGTAATCTCATTTCGAAACTATATTAATATTTTCAAAACATTTAGACAGAGTCTCGACATGCAGGGAAACATTATCCATGAACAAAAAGAGGTATACCAACAACAGTTCATTTTCACAAGTTCATTCCGATTAAGAGGTTAATTATTAGGTTACGAACAACTTTAATTCGGCGATATGGATGCAAAAAGGAACACCGGCAACCACCAAAGAAAGGGCGGCTGCACGGCGACGGAGAAGAAGAGAAGATGCAAATGATGAAGGCGATGCATGTCCTATCTCGGGAGCTCGTGGCGACGATCAGCCACTACCCCTAGAATCGAAATCTCCCTACGAGTTCATAGAAACGAACGGCATACCTTTTCAATGATCGGAGAGAAAGATAGGAACGAAAGTCGATCGTTGATGATCGGGCTGCTTGCGGCTGCCTCGGCTTGAAGAAGAAGATGATGGCGATGAAAGGATGATGAAGATGGTGGCAGCAGCTGCTGCTTGATCGGAAGGACGAACGGCGGCGGTGGTGGTGGCGTCGGAGATGGAGAGAGAGATGGAACTGCTGCTCCTTCGGTTTTCTTGGAGAGGAAGGACGAAGGTGGTGGTGAAGGTGATGATCGGTGGAGGTGGAGATGATGATGGTGGTGATGATCGATGTTGATGGAGGGGCTGGAGGTGATGGTGATCGGAGATGGTGGTGGATGGCGGAGGTGCTGCCGGCGATGGAGGAAGGCGGAGGTGGTGTTCGGGAGAGAGAGATGAAGAGAGTTGGTGGGTTGGTGGATATTTTCTCCACTTGAGAAATGTGATAAGGATATGCTCAAGTGAGGCGGTGATGGCTCTTTTTATAGGGGCCGTCCCGTCTCCGATCGAACGTCTCGTTTCCCGACGAAAGGATATTTTTCCGGCAACGAATTCCGATTTAAGATTTCAAAGGGTTTACGGAATCCACAAAAAATATCGAACACAACGATATAGGTTAAAGAATTTTCGGAAGGAATTTGATAGCTCGAAGATTTTTAAAGAAACGAAAAGATCGAAAATAGACAAACGGCGACTCGGGTTTTCTTAACCGTTTATCCGAAAAATACCTAGCTTCTTTCATAATTCTTTTAATGTAAAAACTAGGTTAAATATATTAACATTACATTTTTGAAATTTTATTAAATTAGAAATAATATTTTTATTTAACTAATTTTTAATTAAATTAAATATTCTAAAATTCTTTTATTAAGAAATTTACATAACTAATAATATCAAAGCTTTTAAATTTAAAATAAATCCTTTTATCCTTTTACTATATAAATTATGAAAAGCTTATTATATTAAAGGAAACTATTTATTTTCTATTTTCTAGTATTTAAAAATACGGGTTATTACAGCTTTTTATGCTCCATCCACGACCGCATGTGGGAGGTCATAGAAGATGGGCCGATTGAAATCAAGAAAGCCATATCTGTGGATGTTCCAACCGCTGAAGGACGTCCAACCCACGTTCGTCAACAGTACGTGTGGAGAAAGATAAGGACGAGTATACTCCAAATGACTTCAAGGTCGCCAATCTTGACAAGATCGCACGCCACACGATGCAGAGCACTGTGTCGGACGCCTATCTACCACGAATAAGGAAGTGTGCGACGGCGAAAGAGATGTGGGAAACCCTAGCTCTCATATCTCAAGGCACAGACAAGATCAAAGAGAACAAGCTCGCCGTACAGATGCGGGAGTTTGAAAATCTTGTGATGAAGTCAGGAGAATCCATCGACGCCTTCGAGCTGAGAGTCACCAACATCACTGCAACTCTCAACTCACTTGGGAAGGAACTCACAGACAAAGAGGTGAACCTCAAGATTGTCCGTGCTCTCACAAGGAAGTGGCAGACTATGAAGGAACTCTACCTAGCTACCAAGGATCTGACAAAGCTCACGCCAGAGGTGCTGTTCTCCGAGCTCAAAGCCCATGAATTCGATCTGAATCGAATGAGCCTCGACGATGAGGATGAAGCTCCCACAACATCAAAAGGGGTAGCTTTCAAAGCTGCCGAAGGGCCAAGCGACCAGTCGCTAGACAAGATGTCTAGAGAAGAGCTGGAAGAGCAGATCGCATTCTTGTCGAAGAACTTCAACAAGATGAACTCGCGTGTGGGCAAGTACAAAATATTCTACAAGCAGTACAAGGGGAGGAACACTGATGCTCGAGAAGGAAAAGGAAAGAGAGAAGAGACGACCAAGCCGATCCCGCGCGACATGATGGAAGTGGAGTGCTATCATTGCCACAAGATGGGCCACTACAAATCAGACTGCCCAAAGCTGAGTGCGAAGGAGCGAGAGGAACTGAAAGCTAAGAGGGATGCTCCAAGGCGAGCGCTTGTAGCAAGCGAGCAGCCAGTCGCTTCAACTGAAGATGTCTCAAGCGACTCAGATGCATTCACTGATCCCAACTCCAGTGAAGGAGAAGATCTGGGATTGATGGCGCTCATCGACGAGGAGACTGGAGAGGTATTTATCTATCCCTCATCTAGTTCAATTACACTCGCACACACTCACCAAGAGGAAGCTAATTCCTCGACATGGAGTAAGTTGCTTGACAAACACATCAAACTGTCAAGTGACCACGAAGTGTTAAAACAAGTTTTGTCTCAAAGTGAGAAGGAGAACCGAAAGCTAGCCAATGAGCTTGACGAAGTCAAACTTAATCTTAGGGCTATGACTAGTAAGTTTGAGGATCTCTTCGCTAGACATCAAAGCCTGGAAGGAAGGTATGAAACCCAATCCAATCTAGTGGCCAACTTAAACAAAGCCTCGTATGCAAGGCAGGCACTAGAGAGCTCACTTCTACCTTTTGGTAGAAAGGGAGGACTCGGATATGAGGGTGGACCTTCCAAGCCGACTGTCTTCGTTGGTGCTTCAAACACAACACCATCAGTCACTTTGGATGTGCCCACTGCCTCCAAAGCGACCACCAACAAAGATAAAGGCAAAATGGCTGAGAACCCTAAAATGAAGTCAATGAAGATGTCTATATCTTCAACGGCAGATCCTAAGGGCAATCAAAATTCAACAGTCCCTAGCACTCAAAATGCTAAAACTTACCAATCCAAGGGTAATGGGAAAAATGTTGAAGCTTCTAAGTCTCAAGCCAAGACACGAGAGACAAAGGATCTCCCTTTCAAGAAAAGGAGTAATGTCTATGTGTCATGTTATCCGGACTGGAGATGGTCCAACCGGACTAACATTGAGGGGGAAGATTTTGAAGCTTCCAGGAGGTCGCTTCAGACTCCCAAGGTTTCTCAAGCGAGTCGGGGTCAAAACCCTAGTTTGACCGCTTCGAGGAAACCAAGCGAGCTGCTTCGACAGACTAGAAACCCTAAGTCAGTCTCTAAGCCTATAGCTAATCCGAAGTGAGTCGCTTCAGGATATAAGCCAAAGGGTAAGAGCATAGGTAAGTCTGAAGTGAGCCGCCACCCCTCTTGCACACACTGTTGCACATGTGAAGCTGCTTCAAAGCAGAAGTCACAGTTTTCAAAGGTCGAGAAGCCCAAGACACAAGCTACATCTCAGAAGAGAGTGAAGCAAGTGTGGGTACCTAAGGGAACTAACCTGCAAGGACCCAAACTGATTTGGGTACCAAAATCTGTTTAAATGCAGGTGAGCGCCGTGGATCCCATGCCAAGTGAGAGTCATCAAATCTGGTACTTGGACAGTGGTTGTTCAAGACACATGACTGGCATGAAAGCTCTACTTCATGACTACATAGAGAAGAAGGGCCCACACGTTACCTTTGGTGATAACTCTCGAGAAAGCACCAAGGGATACGTCGCACTAAAGTTTGGAAAGCTCACAATAGAAGAAGTCTCCTATGTGGAGGGACTCAAGCACAACTTGCTATCCATTTCACCATTCTGTGACAAAGGATACAAGGTGGAATTTATTTCCAATAAGTGCATAGTAAAGAGCAAGCTCACGTCCCAGATTGTGCTCACTGGAATAAGACAAAGGAATGTCTACATTGCACAATGGGACAGCTGCAAAGAGGAGACGTGCTTAGTCGCAAGGAGTGCTACAGAAATGGGATGGCTATGGCACCGACGCTTGAACCACCTCAACTTCAAGACTATCAACCGCTTAGCTCGCAAAGGTCTGGTGCAAGGCATACCCAATGAAGTCTTTGTCAAAGACCATCCATGCTCACCATGCCAACGAGGGAAGCAGACGAAGAAGCACTTCGCCAGTATTGAAGAAGCTTCATCCAAGCGAGTGCTCGAGCTGCTTCACATGGATTTGTTTGGACCAGTCACTCTAGTCAGTGAGAATGGAAGAAAGTACACTCTTGTTGTAGTCGACGACTTCTCTCGATACACTTGGGTTGTATTTCTCTTCAGTAAGAAGGAGACACTGTCCAAGCTACCACAACTACTCAAGCGACTAGCTGTGGAGAAGAATCAAGCAATAGCCACCATCCGCTCCGACAAAGGCACAGAGTTTCTAAACTCTACCATTGAAGCTTACTGCACGGAGCATGGAATAGCACACCAGACTTCCTCAGCACGAACACCTCAACAAAATGGAGTTGCTGAAAGAAGGAATCGGATCATCAAAGAAGCCGTTCGCACCATGATTGCTGACTCAAAGCTTCCGATGAAATATTGGGCTGAAGCTGCCAATGCAGCATGCTACACGTAGAATCGGACGCTCCTCAGCAAACGGCACGACAAGACACCATATGAGATATGGACAGGGAGAATTCCTAACATATCCTATTTTCATATCTTTGGTTGTAGGGTCTTCATCCATGATAATGGGAAGTCACAATTAAAAGCCTTTGAAAGCAAAGCTGATGAAGGAATATTCTTAGGATATTCTACATCAAGCAAAGCTTACAGGGTGTTCAATTGTAAAACCCTAATTGTGGAGGAATCACCTCATGTCGTATTTGATGAATCTTCTTTGAGTCTTCCACAGGAACAAGTTCAATCAAAGGAAGATAAGACAAGCGAGGAACCCAACAATTCATTAACTTGGGACATGCTTGAGGATGATGAAGAAATAAAGGACTCAAGCGAGCAGATCGTCCAAGGAAAAGTTGAAGCTGCCCCCAAGACTCCTGAAGCGAGTGCAGGCCAAGCACCCAATCCAGTCGCTTCAGATGGAGAAGCAAGCGACCAGGGAGAAGATGAAGACGAAGCTGGTGGATCCAAGCGTGCGTGGCTCAAGGATCACTTACCAAGTCAAATCATTGGAGATCCATCCAAGGGTGTAAAGGGTGTAGTGACCAAAAGTCAAGTGTTTGGAGAAAGTGCAATGTTTAGCTGCTTTCTCTCATGTTTAGCTGCTTTCTCTCAAACATTGAGCCAACATGCGTGGAGGAAGCCCTAGCTGATTCCAATTGGGTGATCGCCATGCAAGAAGAGCTCAATCAATTCACAAGGAACGACGTATGGTACCTCGTGGATCGTCCCAAATTCCAGCATGTTATTGGCACCAAGTAGGTGTTCAAGAACAAGACAGACGAGGACCACAATGTCGTGAGAAACAAAGCTAGACTCGTCGCTAAGGGCTACTGCCAAGAGGAAGCGATTGACTTCGATGAGACCTTCGCTCCAGTGGCTAGGCTCGAAGCGATCAGACTGTTCCTAACCTATGCAGCAGCCAAGAAGTTCAAAGTCTACCAGATGGACGTGAAGAGCGCGTTTCTCAACGGAGAGCTCAAGGAAGAGGTATATGTGGAGCAGCCACCGGGTTTCGAGCAGGGAGATAAGGTGTATCGGTTGAAGAAAGCCCTATACGGGTTGAAGCAAGCTCCCAGAGCTTGGTATGATACCCTATCCCAATTCCTAGTGGATAATGGATTCCACAAAGGAAAGATAGATCGAACCCTATTCACCATCAACCATGGAGAGGATATGCTGTGGGTTCAGATCTACGTGGACGACATCATATTTGGATCACCAAACCAGTCGCTTAGCAAGAAGTTTGGAGAGCTTATGAAGACCAAATATGAAATGTCTATGATTGGCTTGATGAGCTGCTTTCTAGGTCTTCAAGTGAAGCAGCAGGATGATGGAATCTTCATCAATCAAGCTAAGTACACTCGAGATATGCTTGCCAAATTTGGTATTCAATATGCTAAAGGTGTGAAGATCCCAATGAATACCAACTCGAAGATGGAGCCAGACCTTGAAGGGAAGTCTGTGGACGCTACAGATTATCGTGCCTTGATCGGATCCCTTCTGTATCTCACTGCAAGTAGGCCGGATATTGCGTTTGCAGTTGGAGTCTGCGCTCGCTTCCAAAACAATCCCAAGCACAGCCATCTTGAAGCTGCCAAAAGAATTCTTCGATATTTGAAGGGCACTGTCAACATGGGGCTATGGTATCCAGCGGAGGATAATTTGGAGCTCACTGGATACTCAGATGCTGACTATGGAGGGTGCCGAATTGATAGGAAATCAACTTCGGGCACATGTCAGTTCTTGGGAAGCAAGCTGATCTCATGGTTTTCGAAGAAGCAGACAAGTGTAGCTACTTCAACAACTGAAGCCGAATATATGGCCGCTGGAAGCTGCTGTTCTCAAATTCTATGGCTTCGTCAGCAGTTGAATGACTACAGAGTTGAAGCGAATGAAATTCCAATATTCTGCGACAACAACGGTGCGATATGCATCTTGCAAAATCCAGTGCTTCACACTAGATGCAAGCACGTGGAAATCCGACATCACTTCATTCGTGATCATGTCGAGAAGAAGGATATCAAGCTCGAGAAAATCCATACCGATCTGCAGCGAGCAGATATCCTCACCAAGCCTCTAGCTGAGTCTCGTTTCAATCAGCTATGCATGGAGTTAGGGTTGCTAGACCCTGGTGAAGAGTGCTAGATCTAGGATGCACGAGGGAGTGGTCGCTTTGAGCGTCCCTCGCTTCGGATCTTCACCAACTCAAGCGAGTTACTTCAAAATTCCACTCGCTTGAAGAAAATGGAGTAAGGTGGAGAAAGGTGGAGTATTGGAAGACGTTCCCTACCAACTTACAGGAATTGTTAAGTATATGGTTAAGGGGGAACTATTGTTTGCTATCGGAGCAAGCTACTTCCAAAGCGAGCAAAGAATGTTGCTATCTTGAATTTTGCATCACTTCAATTAACCCTATCAGGGTCAAGCGAGTCAATTGCAGATTCATTCCTTAGTGTGTAGGGAAGCTTGAAGAGCTACCTTTTGCTTAAAAAGGTTGCAGGGCTGGTGACATGCATCTGCTTAAAAACGAGATTGTCTTGTCAGAGCATTCTCATTGTCATCCTGTCCTATTCCGATCTGAGATAAGGACTTGTACTTATCCCCCATTCGTCGTGAATAAGTACACTTACGTGATGCTCCCCTCTGGATTGTAGTAAGCTTGTGTACTATATTCATTTTCTCCCCTATTCACATCGATGGAGGACTCTCTAATTCGTAGAGGAAGATGAATGCCAAGAAGATGAAGTATTCAACAAGGTGGTATCAAAAAGCTTCAAGCAAGACCAACAAGTGGATTCAACCAGTGGTGTCCAAATTGTCAAGATACTTCAATAAGTGGTATCAATCTCCTACGAAGTGAGATTGACTGGTAAGTGTTTCAATTTTAAGTACACTAAGTGAGCTGAAGTGTGCTAGAAACCTTCACTTACTATGTGGAAAATATGAAATGAATCTGACACAAATACAAAGAGGAAAACATTCTTGTTTATCCTCGAAGTATGTAGTCAGAAACATTTTAAATTAAACAAGAAATTTCGTTTCTTTAGTCCAGTCGCTACAGATGGCGAAGCTAGTGCCACGTCACTCCGCATGTCATCGCAAGCGAGTGCGGAACAGTCACGTGAAGCGAGTACTTCGCAAGCGAGTGAATGCCGAAGCGGCTACACTCGAAGCGAGCGGATACGAAGCGAAGCGTATGAGCTGTCAGCACTCGAGTGCGAATTTCACTTTTTACTTTAGCATTTAATGCAGCGGCGCGTACATCCCGAAACGACAGGCGCGTGCAACTCAAACAGAAAGTGAAGCGGGCAAATCGCCCTCGATCCAGCCGTCGAATCTGAACAGTTTTCAAATCCTAACCGTTGGATCGACACCGATTGGAGAAACGAATAGCAGGCAGCCACATGGACACTCCAAGTCAATATGACGGCTCACTTTTACTGTGATGACGCCGGACACATCAGATCCATCACCGAGGGTCCGCCGCCTACAAACAGGATTCTCGTGGATATTACTGTTTTACCCCTGCCACGTCAGCCGAACCCTAGCTCTATATATATGCAATAGCGGAGAACTGCAGAAAATTTCACAACTCTCTAAAATTGTCATTCTCGTGCAAGATCTGCGCCTCTGCAACTCACGAGTCTCAAACCCCTCAAAACCTTAAACCTTTCTCAAATCTATATACACACACCATGGGTAAGAAGGAGAAGACCCAAACGATGGAGCAGTTCCTGAACTCCCTCGATGCCAACATCAACGTTGAACCACACCTTGATGAAGATGTGGTGACGGAGAACGGATTCCTCCGCAGGGCCGTGACCACGGCCGGACTGTGGAAGTTCGTGACGGCTAGGCCACAGCAGATTCTGGCCAGAGCCGTCGCCGAGATTCTTCTGAATCTCAAAGAAGGAGAAGAAACGTCAACCTTCACTCATCCACAAGAAGGAAGGCCGGTGGAGATCGAGTTAAGCAGGATTGCCGGTGTGTTTGATCTGCCGAAGAAAGGACCAGTTTCATTGACAGAACTTGAAATGTCCGTTCAAGTGGAATATGCTCGATTTGCCAGGAGGAGAGGCGAGAAGTTTGATCCCGAAGCAGAGCAACATCAAGAAGGATCTATTGACTCCGTTCAATTATATCTGCGAGTTGTACACGAAGTCAGTACTGTGTGGTGTCGGCTCGCTGAGTCAACTGTCCGACACCAAGATCTTCGCCAACTCCGTCATCGTTGACAGCTTGACAAGGACAAGCTTCAACTGGCACCGCTGGTTCATCAACCAGATTCACGAAGTAGCGAAGGATTTCAAGCTTGAGGAGGGAAGTGAAGACGAAATCCTTCGGAAAGGAAAACTCAAAATTTTCTCCAGAATCTCCTACGCCCTGGAGAATCTGTACGAAAACTTGAGATGGAGTGGCAAGAAGGACATTTCCGAATACAAAAAGAACACCCTCTACTTTGAGTCATGGAAGTCGGAAAAGCTCCAGATCGACCGGGAATGCATCAATGTGACAGTCCTCCCATCCGCTCCAGTCGCTGAATCTTGTAGCGAAGCGGAAGAAGAAAGGCAAGCTCCTTCACCATCGAAGCGAGCTCCAAGGAAAGCAAGGTCAAGGCAACCGCAACGACTGAGGCCTATAACAACCATCATTGAAGAGAGCGTGGCTGAGGAGCAGCCGCTCGAGAGGATAGTGGAAGAAGGACAACCCCAGCCCTCACCAGAAAAAGAACTCCAACCCCAACCTTCATTACCCAAAGACATAACACCCCAAACTCCCCCTGCCCAAATCCAAACTCAAACCCAGCCACCATCGGAACCCCAAACGTCAACCACCGCCATTCCTACCACTCATACTCCATCCTCCCCACAGGAATCGTCATCATCATTCCAAATTCCTGACGTCCCCTTCCTAGGCACGGACCTCACCGATGCCTACAAGCTCTACACCATTCCACTCACAGAAACCACTCAACCCGAAACCACTGAAGCTTCCACCCCCAACACTCCATCCTCATCAGCTGAAACTGCTGATACCGTCCATACAGCCGAAACCACCAACACAACCGACACCAACCGTGTCATCATTCCACCAACGCCCCCATCTCCAACCGAGGAAGAGAAAATCCTTGAACGTTACGTCAGGGATCGGGAGCAAGCTGCTGAGCTTGTCCGCGGACGCTACCCCTCCGTGAAGATGTCCGATGACTTCTTCACCAGCTCTGTTGATTTCCTCACGTACATCACGTACAGAGGAACAGAGTACTAAAAAATCTTCAACCTCCGCAAGGCGATGAAGGAGGAGGTGATAGAAGCCAAGGAGGTGGAAGTCCTTAAGTTCGTCGGAGTTGATGGCTTCCACGTGTTCATCAACGAGGCTAACTACTGGGAATTGCTCGACGCAAGGGTAAAGAAAGAGTATCCAGATGCGCCCATCCCAGAATTTGTGCCTTCACAGCATGAACTCCGATTGATGAAGGAACATGAAGCCGAGGTGGAGGTGAAGGAGGTGGTAATCTCGAATCTACAGAGTGAGATCACCAAAAAGGATGCGGAGCTGACGACGAAGGTGCTGGAGGTCAATAATCTGCGTGCAGATTTTGACAAGAAGAAGAGGGAACTGGAGAAGAAGGCTGAGGAGAAGGAGAAGATTGTTGAGGAAAGGAAAGATTGTTGGAGGAAAGGACGAAGCGAGTAGAGGAGTTAGAGAGGAGTAGCCAAGATTTCAAACAATCTCTAGAGTCTGAGAGAAGCAGGCTTAGAGAAGTGAATGCCAAGCTGGTGGCAGTGAGTGGAGAGAAGAAGAAGTTAGAGGTGGAGTTGGAGAAAGTAAAGAAAGAGCTTGAGAAGAAGAGCGCAGAAGTGACTAAGTTGGGAAGTGACCTAAATCGAGAAAAGCTAAAGGTCCACAGTCGAGACAAGGAGAATGAGATTCTCAAGAGCCAAAAAGATAAAATGAATGCTGAGCTGGAGAGCCGACGGAAGAGTGCCAATGCCGTCACCCTGAAGCAAGCGGAGTTGAGCATTACGCTCGAGAAAGTTCAGAAGCAAGCGGAGGCATTTGCAACTAAAATGCCTGCCATGGCTCAACTCCATCTTTCTTTGAATCAACGAGAGCGATTCCTGGCCGCCACTAAAGCTGAGCTTGAAGCATCGAAAGCCCACTTCGACTTCTCCTTGCAAGAAGAAAGGAAGAAGATAACTAGAGATGTCGAAGCGGAGCTGGACGCTCGCTTCAAAGAAGTGGAGCCGTTGGAAAGACTGATGATCTCTGTGAAGGAGAGGGAGCAACAGTGCAAGTACCTGTTTGAGGAAATCACCATCAAGACATCAGAGATCGTGCTTTCCAAAGAGCATGTTTTTGCGGAGCGTGCCGAGAAGATGCTCCAAGATGTTCTGAGCAGAGTTAACGACATACACCAATCCATCAGAGGAACGGTGACCATTCCAGCCCCTGGCAGTCTTGATGATGCCAAAAAGGGGGAAATGATTGTAAGAACAACCGATTCAAGAAGCGAAGATGGAGAAAGAGGGAGTGGAGTGAAGCAGATTAAAGGAGGAAGTGAGGGGCGATCGAAGCCAGAGGCTTGATCGAAGGAGGAAATGGAGTCGGAGGAAGTGGTGCAGAGGAGGATGTGGTCAATGAAGCTAGAGCTGAGCTAGCTAGAATGAAGGGCAAGGAGAAAGTGACAGAGGAGCCCCACATGCCATTGGCCGGAAAACTTCTTGGCTCCTCAATCGCCTCTCACCCCCCTGTGATTATGCTGACCAGGGAGCAAAGGGAGCAGCAAATCGCAGCGGATGAGGCCCTGGCACGACAACTGGAGAAGGATTTTGATTTACAATCACTAACAGTTGCAGGTGCTTCAGGTTCTCAAGTGCCCGCTTCAGCTTCCGCACCCGCTTCATCTCTGGCGCTCACTTCAACTGCAGGAGCCACTTCATTCGCTCAAGCAGTCGTCCCTCCAAGTGCCATGAAGAAGGACATGTCGCCTCCCCCTCTACCAAAACAGACCTTAAAGCGGACGACGCCTGAAACAAGGGAAGATGACCCTGCTGCCAAACGTCAAAAGATGCAGCAGGTGGTCACAGAGAAGGCTAGTCGCTTCGAGAAGAGGCAGAAGAAGAAGGAAGAGAAGAAAAGGAGGAAAGAGAAGGATGAGGAAGTGAAGGCGAAGAGACTGAGGAAATTGGACGAGCGAATCGAGTCCCACTGGAATGAAGTGAGGCTCATCCAATCCGCCATCACGCGCAGTGCTTTCGTTCCCCACACGCCTGAGGAGTCGGAAGCTGTCCATAGCCAAGCATGGATGGACACTGGCAGAGTAACATTGAAAGAGATGATCGATTCCGGTCGCTACCCGCCAGAAGAACACGAATATCTGCGCAAGCGAGTCAATGAGATGCTTCCGAAGTGGAGCATTGACTCCAGTGCCAAATTCAACTCAGTCATGAAAGAGTTGAAGAGTAGGACGGAGGAGGAGCTGGCCACGCGAAGGGATCATCATCCTTCAGACTCAAGAAAAATTGAGGACTTCATTCCGAGAGACCTTCTCGAGACTTGGCTGATTTTAAAGGACAAATTCATTAAGGCCTACTACTACTGGGAGGTAGTGCCTTACCAAGACAAGTGCTCACGAATGGAAGCTCTCAACAACTTCCTGCGCCAATACAATGAAAGGTTGCGGCGGAAAATCTTTACTCTGGCAGAGGAAGCAAAGCCCCTACCTCTCATCATCAAAGTGCCAACAGCTAAGGACTTTCCCATGCCCCTCCAACCGAATTCAGATATTCCTAATCGAAGGATTATTGACGCGGAAGTGGATGAAGCTCTTAGATTGGAGCGCAA
The DNA here is from genome assembly GCA_029379335.1 of Thymus mandschuricus. Lineage (NCBI taxonomy): Eukaryota > Viridiplantae > Streptophyta > Magnoliopsida > Lamiales > Lamiaceae > Thymus > Thymus mandschuricus. The sequence continues at coordinate 14,725,593 of CM057075.1, read as the reverse complement.
GTGGAGAGAGAGCCAGCACAACATCATGACAATGGAAGGAAAGGTGCTATCTGCTTATTTCATGGAGGATGAGAAGAAGGAAGAGGAGAGAGAGGAGACGGAAGAACAGGAAGAGGCTGCAGAAAACCCTTGAGTTTCAAGTCTCATATGTTTTGTGAACCATTGTTCATATATCCCAATTTTCAATTTCCGTCACTTTGTGTCATTTACAAGCTTTGTGAATGATTTTATCATTTTGCTACAAAACTCAATCGATTTAACCGAAAAAAAAAAAGGGAAGGAACTTAAAAGAAAAATACAAACGAAGCCTGCAAAGGAAGCAGTCGCTTGAAGTTCTTTCCACGGTTAGATAGGCTAGATTTTACTTAATCTAAGTCAATGGGTTTTGGCATCATCAAAAAGGGGGAAATTGTTGGGAATTGTTAAGGACGAATATGTTAAGGGGGAACCTATAAGGGACATTTTAAGAAATGTCATATTGTTTTTGATTTGATCCCAAAACCCCCAAGTGTCCTATTTTCAAGCGACCCATTTTGATGTAGGAAATAGGTTAGAATATTTCTAAGCCTATACTGTTAGGATGGCTCAATTTTTGCTTAGGTTTTAGACTGCAGAAATCCCAAGTGAAGGCCACTCACTTGAGTGTGTTTTCCAAGCGAAGCGAGTCTACCAAGCCGAAGTGAAGCGTGCTGAAGAATAGCGAAGCGAAGCGAGCGCTACAGTGGAATCAATGTGAGCCCACCAAAGCAAAGCGAAGCGAGCGCTACAAAGGAAAGCTGAAGCGAGTTAACGCGGGTTAACATTTACTAAAGCAGTCACTCGGGAACTTCACTTCCCAAGCGACTCGCTACAGAATGACCGTGAAACGACTCACTTCAAAGCGGACGCTACAACTTCGAAGCGAAGCGAGCCACTACCTACCAGATAGCGACAACACAACTCCCGCCCATATTTTGAACTCTAGTCAACAAAGAGATCGTCGCATTAATTGCGAGATCTCCACGTGTCAAACACGGAGAGGAGCAGAGGAGTTGACTTCCAGGCCGACAGGGCGCCGCTACAGTACTGGCTCGCTCCAGTTACTGTTAATTGTAACTTAGCCAATTTTGGCAAAAAGACAAACTGCGCACCTGCAAAAGCAACTGGCTGCGCAAAGTACTGTCGAGAGGAGGAGGGACAAGGCCACTAACCAAGCAACGGATCTCGGCCATCTCTCCGCCTATAAATAGTGAAGGATGAAGACGTGAAGAAGTAGAACACTACTTGAGCATTTGAGCGCCTACTGCAAACAAACACTCCCAGCTTTCAGCATTCTACAAGTCTTTGTTTCAAGTGTTCTCCGAATTCCAGTTGCATCAGAATTCGTCTTCACAATCTTCACACTTAGAGTCTGAGCCCATTCCATATCCAAGCTTAGAAGAAGAACTCTAGCCATCTTTCTACTGTAAAGAGTTCTTCACAGTGTGTTTGTCGAAAACCAAAAACCCTAACCCTAGTTCTGTTTGTTAGGTTTTTGTGAGTCGTCGTTAGGTTGTTTAGATCCAAGGCCCAACTTTCATCGATAGTAGAAGCCTCGATCATAGAGTTTAGATCCAAGCTTGCACTTACATCGTTTGTGTAAAGCTCGATCGAAGCTAGGCTGTAAGGAGAGCCCGTAATCTTCCTGTGTCGGACTGAAGCGAGTGAAGCTTCCAGTCCAGTTTAGGTTTTTGTAGTGAACCCGTAATCACTGCGTCTATCGTCAGATCCAAGCGAGTGAAGCTCGATCTTGACCAGGTTTTTGAAGGACCCGTAACCTTCAAGTTCTTGAGTGAAGAGAACAGTTGCTCTATGCAACAAAGTGGACGTAGGTGCTTTGCCACCGAACCACTATAACTCTTGGTGTCGTATCTCTCTAACCCTAAACTCTTATTTCCTTTGATTATTCATTGCACAACATATAAACAAAACATAACTGGAAATTTCAAATACTTAGGAAAGATTTAGTTCACCAAATTTCCGCATTTAGGGTAAAGTCTCACTCTTGATCAAGTTCTAAACTTAGGTCAAGAGATTTGCTTTTACTGTAGATCCAGCCCTTGGCTAGGTCTTAAGTTTCCGAAGCGAGCACTTTGCCTTATACTCTGAGTTAAAGGAAAAAGTTGAAAAACTTAAAATACGTATTCACCCCCCCCCCTCTACATATTTTCGTTTACACAAACCGGGACCAACAGAAAGGCTTGGTGCAGGGCATACCTAATGAGGTCTTTGTCAAAGACCGCACTTGCTCACCATGCCAACTGAAGGAACCATATCTGATCGGTGAAGATCGGTTCGCCCGAGGATCTATTTCGGATATCTAACTATCGAATTAAACCTATCATGCTCCTATGAATTTAGTGCGGAATCATAGGGGGTTTATAGATCGATTACCTGAAGAAGTAGAGAACTCGCGAATAGATCTTCTGATCTGTATCCCTGCTCGATTCTGACGTTGGATGGACAACGAACCTCGGAATCAGCCACGGAAAACCGGAACCACCGAACTGCTACTCGCCCGGCCGCGCGTCTCTCTCTCTCCAACCCTAGCCTCCCTTTCTTGTTCAGAATATTTAAGTGCACTCGATTATTCTGATCATTAGGTTTGAACAAGACCTTGAGGGGGTATATATAGAGAAGACCCAGTGAGACTTGGGCTTAAGTTGCAGGCCAGACCTGCAACTTATGGACTAGCCGTCCAACTGCAGTATTGGCGCCCTCACTGGGCCCAATTAAGTGGTGGCCCACTTATTCCTTATACTGTGGCCTGTTGAGCTTTTTGGGCCAGATCAGGGATCTACTAGCTGGTAAAACCGAGGCCTCCCAATGGCTAAATTCTCCATACTCAGCCCAGAGTATAATTTAGTCCATAAGTACTAAAACATTCCACTAGAGTAATAGTACTGAATTACCTGTTTTACCCCTGTTGAGTTCAGGGCTAGTATTAGACTTAGCGACCCCCATATTTAAGATATCCCACATCCGTTGATTAACTTAGAGCTTCTGACTGCTCGTGTTATTCAACTTCTTTTATATTCCTGAGTAGTACCATTCATACCTTACTCATCGTACCGGAATTTAATCCACCTGCAGGGTTTGGTATGATAGTCCTTAATGAATTCCTCAGGGGATGTGATCAACCTGTTCTACCAGGATATGGTGCTCTGTTGCAGTTGCACTAAGAGTCGTACTAGTTATAGTTGCTTCCCAAGATACGGAGCATATTGAGTTACAGATGCTCTGAACTCTCACCCATGGTAAATCAAAGAAGCAGACTATAACTATACACCCTTAGGACTCAACTAGAGTTAAGGTTCATCTTAAGTCACCGAGGTCTTGATTCTTTCTACATCTGGTCAGAATAGAAGAATACACCTCACCGTGATCCTATCAGTACACGCACGTACTAGTATAGACAAGTAGCCAAGACAAGCTACTTATGCAGCCTATAGGCAACTATGGTCTTCTGTGATCTACAACACACCATAAAGCCTACAACTTTGAGATAATGGATAGATGTTTGATGCATAGATAACAATTCATACTTAATCAGATAGAAGATTGTTAGTGGCTATGGACAACACATGCATACAAGCTAAAAGGCCTGCTTTCTAGTATACAAATCCATCAATCTCCCACTTATACTAAAGCAAACTTTTAGTATATCATGTGACAAAAGGCAAAGTGTCTACAATCTAGCATCTATTACACATCTTCTCCCACTTATACTCAAAGTTTACTAGTATGGGAGGCGCTCCTTGTGCATAGATCCGCTAGATCTACCGTTGAAGGGATTATCTCAACTTCCACTTCTCCTCTTTAGACGTTTTCTCGTACAATGGTACTCTCTATGTTGTTACATACCTTGTGAGCTCTGAGTTCCATGCAGTTTGCAACTGCTCCAACATTATCACAACACGGTGTGATATCTTTGGGCAAACTGGGAACCAGGTCTAGCTCATTTAGGAAGTTCAGGAGCTTCACAACCTTTCAGTAGTGTTACAAGAAGCTACATATTCGGCTACATGGTAGAGTCTCCGTGACGCCCTCCTGCGTCACACCCTTCCAAGTGATAGCTCCACCTCCCAAGGTGAACACATAGTCCGAGGTAGATTTCCTCTCATCTCAATCACAGCCTGGAAGTCTGAGCCCGTATACCCTATCGGGATCATCTCATTGGACTGATAAACAAGCACATGATCTCTTGTCCTCTTGAGATACTTCAATATGTGCTTAACAGCAGTCCAATGTCCCTGACCAGGGTTAGACTGATATCTTGCCACCATGCCAACCGCATAGCAGATATCTGGTCTAGTACACATCATTGCATACATGAGACTCCCAACCACGGAAGCATACGGTATAGTCTTCATGTCCTCTATCTCCTCTTGTGTCTTCGGACACATGTCCTTAGATAGAGGTATGCCATGTCTGAAGGGAAGAAAACCCTTCTTGCATTCTGCATGCTGAAACGGGCGATCACAGTATCTATATATGAAGCTTGGCTTAAGCCTAACATCCTCTTACGGCGATCTCTGATCACCTTGATCCCTAGGATGTAACCTGCTTCTCCCAAGTCTTTCATCTGAAACTGTTCAGACAACCACTCCTTTACGCCTGATAACACGTTCACATTGTTGCCAATGAGAAGTATGTCATCTACGTACAGTACTAAGAATACCACGCTTCCGTCCGAACTGAGCCTGTAAACACAGCTTTCGTTTATGCACTGGACAAATCCAAAGGATTTTATCACTCCATCAAAACGAATGTTCCAGGACCTGGACGCTTGCTTAAGTCCGTATAAGGACTTCTTAAGCTTCTATACGAGATGCTCCTGGCCATCTCTCTCACAGCCTTCTGGTTGGCGCATATATATGTCCCTACCCTTTTCAAGGTACCCGTTCAAGAACGCAGTCTTGACGTCCATTTGCCAAACCTCTAGGTCTAAATGTGTGGCCATGGACAAGAGTATTCTGACGGACTTAAGCATGGCAACCGGCGAAAATGTCTCATCGTAATCGATTCCCTCTTTCTGAGTGAATCCTTTCGCCACCAATCTAGCTTTGAAGGCCAAAACCTTCCCGTCAGGTCCTCTCTTTCTCTTGTATACCCACTTGCAACCGATGGGCTTTACCCCATCCGGCAGCTCCGCAAGGTCGTACACGTCCATGTTAACTATGGATTCTATCTCCGAATCCATAGAAACTCTCCAGGAATCTGCATCCTCGTCCTCCATCGCTTCCTTGTAAGTCCAGGGGTCGATCTCATCATGTTCGATACCCGAGAGTAGTTCAGTGGATTCTCCCACGAACATGAAACGGTCCGGGTGACGAACAACCCTCCCACTGCGACGAAGCGATGGTGGAGATACAGTATCGGATAAGGGTGCAGTTAGTGGTATAACCTCTTGTACACTCGGCTGTTCTGGAATACTGGCTACTGCTGATGCTCGCAACTCATCGAGCATTATTTCACTCCTTGTCCGATGGTTACTAATAAAGTCCTCCTCTAGGAATCCGGCATTAGTGCTCACAATGACCTTCTGATCCTGGGGACTATAGAAATAACCTCCTTTCGTTCCCTTTGGATATCCTACAAGCAGCCTAACCTCAGTCTTAGACCTCAATTTGTCAGCCTCCTTAGTCAGCACGTGTGCTGGGCATCCCCAAACCCGAATATGACCCAAGCTAGGCTTGCGCCCTGTCCATAATTCGGAAGGAGTTTTGACCGTCTACTTTGTAGGTACTAGATTGAGGAGATAACCTGCTGTTTCCAAGGCATATCCCCAGAACGAAATTGGCAAGGATGCATAGCTCATCATCGATCTAACTGTGTCCAAAAGAGTACGATTCCGTCTCTCAGCTACACCGTTCTGTTGGGGAGTACCGGGTGTAGTTAACTGAGATGAAATCCCATTTTCTGACAGGAAAGTTCGAAATTCAGTTCCGAGGTACTCGCCACCTCTATCAGAGCGAAGTGACTTGATACTTCTACCCGTCCTCTTCTCCACTTCCGCTTTGAACTCCTTGAATTTGTCAAAGCACTCAGATTTCTTGTGGAGCAGGTAGATATAACCGTATCTCGAGTACTCATCAATAAACGTGACGAAATACTCGTAACCTCCTCGAGCTTGAACGGACATCGGTCCACACAAGTCAGAATGAACCAACTCCAAGAGCTCTTGGGCTCGATATCCTATGGACTTGAAAGGTCTGGTCACCATCTTACCTTCCAAACATGATTCACACGTTGATAAAGGTTCTATTTGGAAATCCAAAACACCTTCTTTTATCAACCTTTGAATCCTCTTTTGGTTGATGTGACCCAATCGTAAGTGCCATAATAGAGTTTGGTTCGTTTGAGACGGATTCTTCCTCTTTTTAGTATTCAATGATGAGGAAGCATTATAAGAAGAAGAATCATTCATAGGACAAGTAATGGTATAGAGAGACCGGGACAATGTGCCAGAAACTATAACCTCATTGTTTTTCATGATAGAAACGCCTCTATCAATAACAACTGAATATCCGTGAAAGTTTCGAGACCGAAACCAAGTTTCGCCAAAAGGCAGGCACTTATAAAATGTCTCTCAAAACCAAACTAGAATGTCCAAAATTAAACTGAATATCTCCAACCGCGACAGCTGCAACTCTCGATGCATCGCCCATGGAGATGGTAATCTCGTCATCATTCACCTCGTTTATCCGCAGAAAACATTGCAAGGTGTAACGCATATGATCAATTGCTCCCGTATCTACTACCCCAGCCTGGGTAGAACATGCAGTTGATCATTTCCCAGTATGACATACCAAAATTCTTCTTCTTTAGAGGGCAGTCAGCCTTCCAGTGTCCTTTCTTGTTGTATATGAAGCACTTGTCCTTCCCCTTTGGCCTTTCCTGCCATCGGTAGGCTCAACACCTTTATCTTCTTCCAAGCTCTTGTTAACTTGCTAGTGTTTGTCACCTTCTTCCTCACTTTCATCTTACGATGCCGTCTAAGGAGCAAACATAAGCACACAAGCTTCTTGACTCGCAAGTTCCATATCATCCAATTTCTAGAAGATTTCCAGGAGTTCTGGGATTTCTGCAATATCTGCCAAGTGAGAACACAAGGCTTGCAACCTTGGCGTCAGAGAGTATTTGACTAATCTTAGTCGAATCGTTACTCTCATGCCACAACATGTGTAACTCTCTATCTTCAATTGATGATACTAGAGCTTTCAGATAAGGTGTAGTGAGTACTAACTTGTACTCTTCATCAACAAGGACAATATCGAGATTTATTCCTTCACTCCAAATAGTTGGAATCCGTGAGAGGACTCAAAGTGAGAACATTTATCAACGGGCCTAAAGTCATATCTGATAAAGCAATAAACACGTAGACACTCGTAAGAATAGATCATGCATCAATTCGTAACGAAAATTATTGTAACCTTTTGATAAACCAATAATTTCGAAACCTTCAACAGCCCAAACAATGCGGATCGCAAGCCACGTTCGTGTGGACGTTTACGCTCCCACTGTTCGACCAAATACTCGGATCTTTAACTCTACTTATCTTGCCAACCTATCCTTATGGCAAATAGAGCTAATAGTTGAACCTTACCAGACCATATTAGATTAGAAAAGGGACTCCGTTGGGGAGTTGTATTCTAACTAATATCTAAGCTTTTAACCACAATCTTAGCCTAACTCGGAAAAAGCACTATTTTCCTTAAGCTATCTTTGTTCAAAAACCAACTCCAGAGAAAACCGTAGTTACTGTTCCGAGCAAGCCACGTTAGTGTGGACGTTTACTCAGAAAAGCTCCCACTTGTCATTTTGGTTAGAACATTTTTGTTAAGAAACCCTAAGTCTGGCGAACTCGTTCGATACGATGTGCAAGCCACGTTCGTGTGGACGTTTACACACTCGCACCAAACTTCACCTTAAGGTCAGTTGTGGAGGTCTTAACATTTTCTATACCAAAAATGTTTTTATCTGCTTAGTATTTTTCTTTCAAAAGGTTGTCGACATGCTCGATCACGTTGTCACATAATCCTAAGCATAATTTTCCAAACGCAGCAAATAAACCATGCTCGCAGAAAATTAAAACATGCTTATATTGACAATCCTAAAACATGCTCGACTAAGCGCAATTTAATTCACCTCGACAGGCAAGACATGCTATAATAATTTAAATTGCATCCATAGCATGCTTAAGAAAAACCAGATAAAAACAAAAATAAAACTCCCTTTTCGTGGTGTGACGACCCGTGTAAACTATTACATGAAATAATAAAATCCGAAACAGGCTTCGGTCTTGAAGAAGTCCTCCGATTTGATCTCCCGTTTCTCCCCAAAAATAAATTAATTAATTAAATAATTTATTCTCTAATTTTCGTTGTCATTGGGCTTCTCTAACCGAGATTGGGCCCACACCACGTGACCCAAAACTCTCGAAAAAACCCAAACCGCGCTCGTTTCACTCTCATGGGCCCACGAACCCGAAACCGAACCTAACACGGCCCGAATTCGTGACTGGGCCCGAGCCCGAACGCTGGAGGCAGCCCGTAAACGCGAACGGGCCGGGTTGGAAACCCTAGGCCCGTCCACGGGCTAGGGCACGGGCGCACAAGGCTGCCCGCGCCACAGCCGACGGCGTGAGGCCCTGCCGCCTCCGCCTCCCTAGCGCCGCTGCTGCTGCTGGCCGTCGATCCCTGCCGGTGACACGGCCGGCAGCCCTCTCCGGCGAAGCTCGCGGCGTGAATCCCTTGATAGGGTTCCGCCGCGGAAACCCCCCGCCTGCTGCCGCCGGTGACGTCCGCCGCGGCTCCTGCTGCCGGTGTTGATGTCGCCGGTGTGCTCCGCCTCCCTGGACGCTGCCTCTGCCGCCGTCGCCGTCGCCTTCAGCCGCGTTTCCCGCGGCAGAAAACCCTCGCGGGTTCTGCCGCCGCTGCTGCTCGCTCCGGCGCTGCCTGCACCTGCCGTCGACGATGACGACCACGCGGAGTCTGTCACCGGACTCCGTGGTCGTCGTCTCCGGCTCCCATGCTGGCCTGGACGACTGCCGCGGCGTCGAACCCTAACTAGGGTTCCGCCGTGGCCGTCCCTCGCGCTGCCGTACTCCTCCGCCGCCCGTCGCACCTCCCCAGCCCTCCCCCGACGACGTCCAGGCTCCAGCAACCTGCTGGAGCCCTGTCGATCACCGGAGAAGAAGGAGACACGCCGTTGGGCGGCTGCACGGGCGCGTGTCACTCACGCGCCGCCGAGTGCGGCGGTCGTCCATCGGTGTTCGTCTCCTCGTTCTTCGCGTTCTTCGTCTCGATGCAGCAAATACAAACGAAAAACAAAAACGAATATCTATCTAATCCTATTCTAGATCGCACCTTATTATCTCGCGATCAAAAATTACATAGATTGCCAAAACGGCCCCGAAAAATGACAAACACCATGAAAAGCGACATCCTAATCGATCTAACATGCATAATAATCGATAATTACTCAGATAGAGCCGAAAATCTGAAACCTAGCTCTGATACCAACTGAAGGAACCATATCTGATCGGTTAAGATCGGTTCGCCCGAGGATCTATTTCGGATATCTAACTATCGAATTAAACCTATCATGCTCCTATGAATTTAGTGCGGAATCATAGGGGGTTTATAGATCGATTACCTGAAGAAGTAGAGAACTCGCGAATAGATCTTCTGATCTGTATCCCTGCTCGATTCTGACGTTGGATGGACAACGAACCTCGGAATCAGCCACGGAAAACGGGAACCACCGAACTACTACTCGCCCGGCCGCGCGTCTCTCTCTCTCCAACCCTAGCCTCCCTTTCTTGTTCAGAATATTTAAGTGCACTCGATTATTCTGATCATTAGGTTTGAACAAGACCTTGAGGGGGTATATATAAAGAAGACCAAGTGAGACTTGGGCTTAAGTTGCAGGCCAGACCTGCAACTTATGGACTAGCCGTCCAACTGCAGTATTGGCGCCCTCACTGGGCCCAATTAAGTGGTGGCCCACTTATTCCTTATACTGTGGCCTGTTGAGCTTTTTGGGCCAGATCAGGGATCTACTAGCTGGTAAAACCGAGGCCTCCCAATGGCTAAATTCTCCATACTCAGCCCAGAGTATAATTTAGTCCATAAGTACTAAAACATTCCACTAGAGTAATAGTACTGAATTACCTGTTTTACCCCTGTTGAGTTCAGGGCTAGTATTAGACTTAGCGACCCCCATATTTAAGATATCCCACATCCGTTGATTAACTTAGAGCTTCTGACTGCTCGTATTATTCAACTTCTTTTATATTCCTGAGTAGTACCATTCATACCTTACTCATCGTACCGGAATTTAATCCACCTGCAGGGTTTGGTATGATAGTCCTTAATGAATTCCTCAGGGGATGTGATCAACCTGTTCTACCAGGATATGGTGCTCTGTTGCAGTTGCACTAAGAGTCGTACTAGTTATAGTTGCTTCCCAAGATACGGAGCATATTGAGTTACAGATGCTCTGAACTCTCACCCATGGTAAATCAAAGAAGCAGACTATAACTATACACCCTTAGGACTCAACTAGAGTTAAGGTTCATCTTAAGTCACCGAGGTCTTGATTCTTTCTACATCTGGTCAGAATAAAAGAATACACCTCACCGTGATCCTATCAGTACACGCACGTACTAGTATAGACAAGTAGCCAAGACAAGCTACTTATGCAGCCTATACTACAGCCTAAACCGACAGTTATATCCAGAACTGTCTCGACTGTGATACCCTTTTATATCTCGTGAGGAACCGGCAACTATGGTCTTCTGTGATCTACAACACACCATAAAGCCTACAACTTTGAGATAATGGATAGATGTTTGATGCATAGATAACAATTCATACTTAATCAGATAGAAGATTGTTAGTGGCTATGGACAACACATGCATACAAGCTAAAAGGTCTGCTTTCTAGTATACAAATCCATCACCAACGAGGCAAGCAGACGAAGAAGCACTTTGCCAGCTTAGAGGAAGCATCTTCCAAGCGAGTGCTGGAACTACTACACATGGACCTATTTGGACCAGTCACTCCAGTAAGCGTCAACGGAAGAAAATACACTCTCGTGGTAGTCGACGACTTCTCTCGCTACACTTGGGTTGTATTTCTCTTTAGCAAGAAAGAGACGCTGTCCAAGCTGCCTCAATTGCTCAAGCTTCTTGTTGTGGAGAAGAACCAAGCGATCGCCACCATTCGCTCCGACAAAGACACAGAGTTTCTAAACTCAACAATCGAAGCTTACTGTACGGAGCATGGGATTGCACATCAAACATCCTCAGCACGCACACCTCAGCAGAATGGAGTTGCTGAAAGAAGAAACCGAATCATCAAAGAAGCCGTTCGTACTATGATTGCTGATTCGAAACTTCCGATGAAGTATTGGGCTGAAGCTGCCAATACTGCATGCTACACTCAAAATCGGACGCTTCTCAACAAACGGTTCAACAAAACACCATATGAGATATGGACAGGGAGAATTCCTAACATTTCCTATTTCCATATATTTGGTTGTAGGGTCTTCATTCACAATAATGGGAAGTCACAATTGAAGGCCTATGAAAGCAAAGCGGATGAAGGAATATTTTTAGGATATTCCACATCTAGTAAATCTTATAGGGTATTCAATTGTAAAACCCTAATTGTGGAGGAATCACCCCATGTCGTATTTGATGAATCTTCTTTAGGTCTTCCACAGGAACAGGTTCAAGCGAATGACAAGAATTCAAGCGAGGAACCCATCAATCCATTGACATGGGACATGCTTGAAGATGAAGAAGAAGTTAAAGATTCAAGCGATCAAACTGCCCCCAAGACTCATGAAGCGAATGCAGGCCAATCACCCATTCCAGTCGCTTCAGATGGAGAAGCAAGCGACCCGCATGAAGAAGAAGAAGCTGGTGGATCCAAGCGTGCATGGCTCAGATATCATTCACCAAGCCAAATCATTGGAGATCTATCCAAAGGCGTGGTGACCAGAAGCCAAGTGATTGGAGAAAGTGCTATGTTCAGTTGCTTTCTATCCAACATTAAGCCAGCAAGCGTGGAGGAAGCCCTAGCAGATTCAAATTGGGTGATTGCCATGCAAGAGGAGCTGAACCAATTCACCAGAAACAACGTATGGTATCTTGTGGATCGTCCTAAATTCCAGCATGTGATTGGCACCAAGTGGGTGTTCAAGAACAAGACGGATGAAGACCACAACATCGTGAGAAACAAGGCTCGATTCGTCGCCAAGGGCTACTGCCAAAAGGAAGGGATCGATTTCGATGAGACCTTCGCTCTTGTGGCAAGGCTTGAAGCGATTTGACTATTTCTGGCCCATGCAGCGGCTAAGAAATTCAAGGTCTATCAAATGGATGTCAAGAGCGCATTTCTCAATGGACAGCTCAAGGAAGAAGTGTATGTGGAGCAGCCACCGGGTTTCGAGCAAGGAGATAAGGTGTATCGATTGAAGAAGGCCCTGTATGGATTGAAGTAGGCGCCAATAGCATGGTATGATACGCTATCTCAGTTCCTAGTGGACAATGGATTCCACAAAGGAAGATAGATCAGACTCTCTTCACTATTAATCATGGAGAAGATATGTTATGGGTCCAGATCTACGTAGATGACATCATATTTGGATCACCAAACCAGTCGCTTAGCGAGAAGTTTGGAGAGTTGATGAAGACAAATTATGAGATGTCAATGATAGGCTTGATGAGTTGCTTCCTAGGTCTTCAAGTGAAGCAGCAAGATGATGGGATATTCATCAATCAAGCCAAGTATACTCGAGACATGCTTGCCAAGTTTGGTGTTCAGCATGCTAAAGCTGTGAAGATCCCCATGAACACCAACTGGAAGATGGAGCCAGACCTAGAAGGGAAATCTGTGGATGCTACAGACAATCGTGCTTTGATCGGATCCCTTCTATATCTCACTGCAAGCAGGCCAGATATAGCATTTGCAGTTGGAGTGTGTGCTCGCTTCCAAAGCAATCCCAAGCATAGCCACCTTGAAGCTGTCAAGCGAATTCTTCGCTATCTCAAAGGCACTGTCAATATGGGGCTGTGGTATCCTGCAGAAGATAATCTTGAGCTCACAGGATACTCCGATGCTGATTATGGAGGTTGCCGAATTGAGAGGAAATCAACTTCGGGCACCTGTCAGTTCTTGGGAAGCAAGCTGATCTCATGGTTTTCAAAGAAGCAGACAAGTGTAGCTACTTCAACAACTGAAGCCTAGTACATGGCCACTGGAAGCTGCTGTTCTCAAATCTTATGGCTTCGTCAGCAGTTGAAGGACTACAGAGTTGAAGCGAATGAGATCCCAATCTTCTGCGACAACAACAGTGCAATATGTATCTCGCAGAATCCAGTGCTTCACACCATATGCAAGCACGTGGAAATCCAACATCACTTCATTCGTGATCATGTCGAGAAAAAGGATATCAAGCTCGAGAAAATCCATACCGATCTCCAGCGAGCAAATATTCTCACCAAGCCTCTAGCTGAGTCTCGCTTCAATCAGCTATGCATTGAATTAGAGTTACTAGACCCTGGTGAAGAGTGCTAGGTCCAGGATGCACAAGGGAGTGGACGCTTGCCCTCAAGCAACCATAGCCTTGGATCTTCACCAATTCAAGTAAGTCGCTTCAAAACTCACTCGCTTGAAGAAGGAGAAATAAGGTGGAGAAAGGTGGAGTGTTGGAAGACGTTCCCTACCTACTAACAGGATTGTTAAGGCTATGGTTAAGGGGGAACTATCGATTGCTCTCGGAACAGTCTACTTCCAAAGCGAGCAAGGAAAGCTGCTACCTAGCCTAGGATTCCTAGCAAGTGGGTATAAACACTTGCTAGTACCTTTTCTAGTAAAGGTTGTGGGGTCTTGTATCGGGCCTTCCCACGTAAAAATGGTGAAAGCTTAGGCAGGGCTGGCACCTAGACCTTGCGTCCTCTTCCCATCTTTCCGACAAAGAGGAGCATGTCTTCTTATCTCCTTCTCCATGGATAATCACTCATCTATTACTCACTCTTCATTGAGTTGAGCTGCCGGGTGTTTATTCATTCATCCCCCACCTTGAATATTGCATCGCTTCAATTTTCCCATTTTGGGTCAAGCGAGCCGAATGCATATTCATTCTGTAGATTTTAAGAGGAGAGCTTGAAGACCTTTTACTTCAAAAGGTTGCAGGGCTGGTGACATGCTTCTGCGTAAAACCGAGAATGTCTGGTCAGAGCTTCTTATTGTCATCCTGTCCTATTCCGACCTGAGATAAGGACTTGTACTCATCTCCCATTCATCGTGAATAAGTACACAAAGGTGAATCTCCCTTCGGGTTGTAGAAAGCTAGTGTACTATATTCATTCTCTCCCCCATTCACTTCGATGGAAGAGTCTCTAATTTGTAGAGGAAGATGGAAGAGATGAATGCCAAGAAGATCAAGCTTAATAGAGACTAACAAGTGCTACAACAAGAGGATCTACATATGTGGTATCAATCTCCTACAATGTGAGATTGACTGGTACACTAAAGCGTGCTAGAAACCTTCATTTACTATGTGGAAAATATGAAATGAATCTGACACAAATACAAAGAGGAAAACATTCTTGTTTATCCTCGAAGTATGTAAGTCAGAAACATTTTAAATAAAGTCAAAGAAATTTCAATTTCTTACACTAGTCGCTTTAGATGGTCAAGCGAGTGCTTCGTCACTCAAGCGAGACATCGCAAGCGAGTGTGGAACAGTCACGCCTAGCGAGTACTTCGCAAGCGAGTGAAAGCCAAGCGGCCACACTCAAGCGAGCAAGTGCGAAGTGAAGCGTATGAGTTGTACACACTCGAGTGCAATTTTACTTTCTACTTTGCATTAAATGCAGTTGAAGTACAAAGCAGATATTTCGGGCGCATGGTGCACACTTCAAATTTGAAGCGGGAAGTTCGCGCACGATCCAACCGTTGAATCTCAACAGTTTTTGAATCACAGCCGCTGGATCTACGTCGTTTGAACGGACGAGTTAAAGAAGGCCATGTGGAGTGCCAAGTCAACTTGACGGCTCACTTTTACTGTGATGACACCGGACACGTCAGTCACATCGCCGATAGCCGCCGCCTACGCATAGCACTGTCGGGGAAATTACCGACTCACCCCTGCCACGTCAGCCGAACCCTAAATCTATATAAGGGGTCGATGCAGAACTGCAAAAGCTTTATCACCTCCCAAAAATTGCCATTCTTGTGAAATTTCTGCAACCTCTGCAATTCACGAGTCTCAAACCCTCCCTTATATTCTTCACTTAAATCCCTCTAAAAACTCAACCATGGTGAAGAAAGCAGCAACACAGACGATGGAGAAATTTCTGGCCACCATCGGAGACAATATAAACATCGATCCCCACCTCGATGCGAAAGTCGTAGAAGCCAACGGCTTCTTCCGCAAGGTTGTGACCACGACTGGCTTGTGGGAGTTTGTCACTGCGAAACCCAAGAAGATTTTGGCCAAATCTGTGGCTGAATTTCTACTCAACTTGAAGGAAGGACAGACTACTTCCACGTTTACTGATCCGGAGGATGATAAGCTGGTGGAAGTAGATCTAGACGCCATCGCCGGAGTATTCAACCTACCAAAAGAAGGAGTGGATGCTCTTTCGGACTTGGAGCTGTCTGTTGACGTCGAGTTTGCTCGATTCGCTGCCGACAAAAATTCAGAGTTCACGGTGAAGCACAGCAACACGAGGACGGATCTTGAAATGCCATTCAACCTCATCTGCGAACTATACACTAAATCTGTGGTGTGTAGTATCGGGACCTTAGGACAGGTTTCCGACATGAAGATCTTCGCCGTAACAGTTATCGTGGATAGCTTGACTGGCACCAAGTTTAATTGGCACAGTTGGTTCATCAACCAACTGCATGAGGTTGCCATGGACTTCAAATACGAGAAGGGAAGCACCGAAGAAATCCTTCGGAAGGGGAAGCTTCCCTTTTTCTCAAGAATATCGTTTGCACTGGAACGGTTGTTCCCGAATAGAAGATGGACAAACATTGTGGAGTACAAGAAGAACACTATCTTAAAAGACCGAGAAGATCGTGGTGGGCGAAGGGATCTTCGAGGTGGAGGTACTCCCAGCAGTTCCCGTCACTGAAAAGCGAAGTGGGAAGAAATCCAAGCGAGCGAGGAGGAGGAGCAGCCGCTTGCGAAGGAAGTGGAAGTAGACCAACCCCAACCCTCTCCAGCCAAAACTCAAACCATTCCCCAACCTTCAACCACTCAAATTCAAACCCATCAACCCTAAGAACCACAAACTTCAACAACCGCACAACCCCAACCCGAAGTTTCCACCACCCAACCCCAAACTTCTCCCCACTCTCTATACCAAGAAGAATCTGCTTCTTCTTTCCCCATCCCAAACTTACCTTTTCTTCACACAGACCTTGAAGCCGCCTAGACACTATATGAACCCACTCAACAAACCCAGCAACAAGCACCCACCCAAACCATCCAAGAATCAACACCCAACTCCCCCACAGATACAGCCACTACAACCGACACCACCCACACCGCAGATACCGAAATAACCATTAAACCACCCACAAAACCCCCACCCCAAACCACGGAAGAGAGAGCCCTAAGACGCTACATAGCGGATAGGGAGCTAGCCGCAGAGAAAGTTCAGACTCGCTATCTCAACCTCGAGATGTCTGAAGACTTCTTCACTCAAGCCACCGACTTCCTCACGTACATAACCTACCGGGGAACCGAATACTTTAAAATCTTCAACCTCCGCAAGGCCTTCACAGAAGAAATCATTGAAAAGAAGGAGGCTGAAATGCTTCAATTGATCGGAGTAAACGGTTTCCACGTCTTGATCAATGAAGCTCGCTACTGGGAATTACTGGATGCCAAAGTAAAGCGTGCATATCCAGATGCAGTGATTCCCGAACGAATCCCATCTGCTTACGAGCAGAGATTGATCAAGCAACATGAGGCAGATATGACAGTGAAAGAGGAAGAAATTGCCAATCTTCAAGACGTCATTACACGGAAGATTGAGGAGATAGAGAAGAAGGAGGAGGAGGTCAAGAATCTGAAGGCAGATTTTGACAAAAAGAAGACCGAGTTGGAGGGAAAACTCGAGGCTGAAGGGAAACGAGTGGATGAGAAGGAGAAGCGGGTGGAAGAGCTCAAGCAGTCGCTTGAGGCTGAGAGGAGCAGGCTTAGAGATCTTAACACTAAGCTAGTCACTGCAAAAGAAGAAAAGAAGAAAATCTCTACATACCTTGACAAAATGAGAAATGTAGTAGATGAGAAGGATGGAGAATTGATCTAGCTCGGGAGTGAGCTAACCAGGACAAAGCTCCAACTCGACGCACTTGAGAAAGAATCAGATTTACTAAAACTCAAGCGTGCGGAAGAGTTGAGTGAGTTGGAGAGTCGCAGAAATGTTGCCCAGGACGTTGATCTAAAGCAGGCAGAGGTAGCTATCAAGCTTGATAAAACACAGAAAATGGCGGGAGACTTTGCCGTCAAAATAGCTGCTGCATTTCAGATCAATGTGATGCTCAACAATCGAGAACGTGCCCTTGCTACTCAACGGGCCGAGCTCGATGCGACCCAGACTCACATTGATTTGGTTTTGCAGGAGGAGTTGAGGAAAATTCGGGCTGAGATTGAAGCGGAGCTGGACGCTCGCTTCAAGGCTGTTGAGCCTCTGGAGAAATTGATGGCTTCTGTAAAGGAGAGAGAAGAGCAGTGTCAGTATCTGCTAGAAGAAATCTCGGAGAAGACGGTGGAAATCGTGCTTTCCCAAGAGCACACTTTCGCGAAGTGAGCAGAGGGGATGCTTCACGCCGTCTACAACGAATTCTCTGCTATCCGCCATACACTCACCAGAAAATCACTCGTCACTATTCCCTTTGGCAGTCTTGATGATGCCAAAAAGGGGGAAGGTAAAGCAGAAGGAAGGATAGAGGTGGAAGGAAGGGTCGAAGGGGGAAGCATGGTTGAAGAAGAGGAGAAGATGGATGAAGAGGTGCGAGCGGAGCTGGCTCGCAAGAAAGGGAAGGAAGTAGCGATCTTTGAAGAGAAGCGCAAGCCGCTAGCCGGGAAGTTGCTAGCCTCCTCTCTTGCCACTCAAACGGTCTCTGCTGCTCACACCCAGAAACAGATCGCAGAGGACGAAGCCCTCGCCTTAGCCTTACAACAGGAATTCAACATTCGCAAAGGGATCACTGAAATTCCATTGGTCAAGCCGCTTCAGGCTGTGGCTTCCCAAGCAGGCGCTACAAGTTCATCTATTCAAGCGCCCGCTTCAACTCTGGCCCTCACTACGACCACTGTAG
The DNA here is from genome assembly GCA_029379335.1 of Thymus mandschuricus. Taxonomy (NCBI): domain Eukaryota; kingdom Viridiplantae; phylum Streptophyta; class Magnoliopsida; order Lamiales; family Lamiaceae; genus Thymus; species Thymus mandschuricus. The sequence continues at coordinate 14,707,215 of CM057075.1, read as the reverse complement.
CCGCCACTCTTGCAAGCAAAGCGATCACTCCCTGCTGAAAAGAAGAAAGATATGCCTTCACCACCTCCTGCATAAAAAACACTGCTGAAGCGTACTGCACCGGAGAGTAGAGAGTTGGATCCTGCGGCTAAGCGCCAGAAGATCCAACAGTCTTTAACAACAAAAGCTACGCGCATATCCTTGAGGAGAAAGGAGGAGGAGGAGGAGGAGAGGAAGAGAAGAGCAGAGAAGGAAGAGAAGCTTCGTGTAGCCAGGATTCGCAAGGTCGAAGAGAGGGCTGCGAAGCACTGGGATGAAGTGAGATTGATTCCACAGGCTCTGGTCCGAAGTGCCTTCGTTCCATTCACCCCGGAGGAATCCGAAGCATGTGCAACGCAGAGAGACATCGATGCATGCCGAGTCACTATCAAAGAAATGATAGATTCTGGTCGCTACAAAGAAGAAGAATTTGACATCATCAGGAAAACTGTCAATCAACGACTCCCGAAGTTTAACACTGCGATGAGCGAAAGCTTCAATCGAAAGATGAAGGAGTTGACTGAGAGGACAGAGGAGGAAATCGAAGCGAGAAGGAGAGATCATCCCGATGCTCGAGAGATCGAGAATTTCCTATCTAATAACTTGATAGACGAATGGCTGCATTGCAAAGAGAAATTCATCAAGGCCTACTACTTCTGGCAAGTAGTGCCTCTGCAAGATGACTGCTCGAAGTTGGATGCGTTGAACAACTTCCTCTGCGCATATAATGAGGAATTGCGGAGAAATATCTTTACTCAGGCAGAGCTCGCGGAGCCTATGAAGATAATAGTCAAAGTGCCTGGAATGAAGCAATTTCCTCTGCCTCTCCTGCCGAGATCGAATGTGCCAGATAGAAGGGTGATTGAAGAAGAAGTGGTGAGGCACTGGTGATGGAGAGCAGTCACAGAGAAAGCAAGGAGAACGTCAAGACCATGGAAGTGAAAGTTTTGTCTGCCTACTTCAGCAAGGAAGAGGAGGAAAAGCCAGCAGATGAACTTTAAATTTCATATATTGTGAACTGCTCGTTCATATATATCTATCTTTTACTTTCTGTCATAATTGTGTCATTTACAAGCTTTGTGAATGATTTATCTTATGCTACAAACTCACAATATTAACCGAAAAAAAAAATAGGGAAAGGAACTAAAAAAAAATGAACAAGTCTGCAAGGAAGCAGTCGCTTGAAGTTCTTTTCACGGTTAAAGTCTAGTTGGGCTTTGGCATCATCAAAAAGGGGGAAATTGTTGGGAATTGTTAAGGATAACATGTTAAGGGGGAACTCAAATGGGACACTCGAAAATAAATGTATATGCTTTGATTTGATCCCAAAACCCCTAAGTATCCTATTCCCAAGCGATCCTAATTGATGTAGAATAGGTTAGAATCTTTCTAAGCCTATACTATTAGGATGACTTTAACTTTGCTTTAGTCGCTTAGGTTTTAGACAGCAAGAATTTCAAGTGAAGACCACTCGTTTGAATGTACTTTTCAAGCGAAGCGAGTCTGGCGAGCCGAAGCGAAGTGTGCCGAAGAATAGCGAAGCGAAGCGAGCGCTACAGTAGATTCGAAGCAAGTCTGCTAAAGCGAAGCGAGCGCTACAGTGAAGAGTCAAAGCGAGTCAACGATTACTAAAGCGGACACTCGGAAAATTTATTTCCTAAGCACACGCTACAGTATGACCTTAAAGCAACTCAACTTGAAGCGGACGCTCCAATTCTAAAGCGAAGCGAGCCCCTACCTAACAGATTGCGACAGCTCAATTCCCGCTCCAATTCAAACTCCAGTCAACTGAAGATCGTCGCATTAATTGCAAGATCTCCACGTGTCGATTGAAGAGAGGAGCAACGGAGTTGACCGCCAGGCCGACAAGGGCGCCGCAACAGTGCTGGACCGCTCCAGTTACTGTTGAAATTGGAACTTAGCCATTTTCGGCAAAGTGACAAATCTGCGCGTCTGAAAAGCAGCAGACCTGTGCAAGTACTGTCGAGAGGAGGAGGGATAAAGCCACCAACCAAGCAACGGATCCTGGCCAACCTTCCGCCTATAAATAGTGAAGGATCAAGATGGAGAAGAGTAGAACACTACTTGAGCATTCAGCGCATACTGCAAACAAACACTCCAAGCTTTCAGCATTCTTCGAGTCTTTGTTTAAGTGTTCTCCGAGCTTCAGTTCCTTCGAAGCTCGTCTCCGCAACCTTCACACTTAGAAATCTAAGCCCACTCATATCCAAGCTTAGAGAAGAACTCTAGCCTTCTTTGCATTCACTGTAAAGAGTTCTTCATTAGTGTGTTCGTCGAAAAACCAAAAACCCTAACCCTAAGTTCTGTCTGTTAGGTTTTGTATTTGACGAGAGGTTGTAACGATCCAAGACTCTACTTTCCTCGATAGTAAAAGTCTCGATCATAGAGTCTAGATCCAGGCTAGCACAGTCCTCGATTGTGTGAAGCTCGATCGAAACTAGGTTTGTGTGGAGAGCCTGTAATCTCCCAGTTTCGGACTGAAGCGAGTGAAGCTTAGTCCAGTTTAGGTTATAAGGAGAACCCGCAATCTCCCTGTCGTCTTCAGATCCAAGCAAGTAAAGCTCGATCTTGACCAGGTTTTTGAAGAACCCGTAATCTTCAAGATTCTTGAGTGAAGAGAATCAGTTGCCTTGTGCAACAAAGTGGACGTAGGTGTTTTATCACCGAACCACTCTAAACCCCTGTGTCGTATCTCTCTAAACCCTAATCTCTTCATTTGTTTACTGTTTTGATTATACATTTGCACAAGCATCGTAAATAAACTTAAACTGAGTTTTTAATCACTTAGGAAAGATTAGCTCACCAAATTCCGCATCTCGAGTAAAGCCTCACTCTTGATCAAGCACTCGCTTAGGTCTAGAGGTTTGCTAAACATTGTAGATCTAGCTTCGAGCTAGGTCTTAAGTATTTGAAGCGAGCGCTTTACTTGTCACTCTGAGATAAAGGAAAAGAAGTTGAAAAACTTCAAAACACGTATTCACCCCCCCCCCCCCCCCCCCCCCCACATGTTTTTCCTCTATCAAATCGGGACCAACTGTAACTACAAGAATCATGCATCAACTTCGATCTAATGCACCCCCAACAAAAGAAAACCCTCCGAGCTATGCTTTCGCCGCCGTCATAACTACCATCATCGCCGCCGCCAAGGTGCAAGCTTTCGAGCTGGAATTGCATAAACCAAACAACAGTCAACATTCTTCCAAATTAATATAAAGATATTAAATAACATTAATATCAGATAAAATCATAAGAGTTGATGCACTAAGAGATAGGGTAGCTAAATTTGTACAAATAAATAAGCATGAATTGAGCTATAAGGTTGCTAAAAGCAACTAACAAGAAGAAAAGGAAAAAACAATGTAATATTTGATCATATTATGTAAGAAATGACCTCATTCTTGCCATACTTTTTAAGAAACTAATCTACAATCTTACAATCACGTGTAACAAAAATTGTGTACCATCTAACTATCTTTCCGAACTAATCTACATTCTAACATTTTGTACATTCTTACATTGAATCAAAACGTTCTGCTTGATCATTATCTGAAGCAAAACTATTCCTCGTAAAGTGCATTAGATTCATTATTTGAAGAAGTATAACGTTCTGCTCGATCATTGAATCATACAGGTAATACAGTCTCATGGCCACTCGCCCTTCAATAGTATTGAAATCCAAAATAGGACGAATTCTCACCAAAGTTTAATAGCAAATTTGAAGATAGCTCATAAACTCACTCATTTAAACTAAACCTAAATCGACTTCAAAAATCTAAACTACAAATCAAACTATAAACACTTCATTAAATACAACCGTCCACCATGATCAAGTTTATATCAATACTAAACTCTATACTCCTACCATAACCAATCAATCAATATCATTCGAAGAAAAAAAATTTACAAACTAAACAACAATCCCAGCAGCAAAAAAAAAATATTTAAAAAAATTCACAAACAACGGCAAATTCATCGATTCTAGTTCTAGAAAAAAATTAAAATAATAGAAAATTTATCTAAACTAGCAACGAGCAGCTGACCTCATAATCACCACCACCAAAAAAAGTGTGTCGTAGCTCTCTGTTTCCCGTCAACGAACACCGAATCAAATCAGTGTATACTTAAGCCGTATTAATTTGAACAGGGGACCAACCAAAAAGGTATTTTCCGGAGGAGGAGGGAGTGTGGGAGAGATGCTATCGACATGAGCCCTAATTTGAGCTTGTCGCGAGCTTCAGAGAAGAGGTCTTCCCCTTCCACACAAACTAGTGCCGTCGCCGAAACCCTAGCCGCCGCCGACGAGGGAGGTCTTCCCCTTCCGCAGTCGGAGCTCTACGGCGACGAGCACAGATCGGCGACGGTGCTGGAGAAAACTCCTGAGTAGGTCGCCTCTCGCTGGAGAAGAGAAAGACTACCCTCTCCATCTTGCTCCGTCCCGCCACCGCGTCGCCTCTCATCGGAGAAGAGAAAGTAAATAGAGAGGGGGAAGAAATCGCAGGTGGGGAGAGAGAGAAAGTGAGAGAGGAAGGGGAGAGATGTGTTTATGTCGAGAGAAGAGGGAGAAGAGAGGGAGAAGGGTATTTTGGTCCACAAATGAAAAATATGGGTATATTTCAAGTTTTTTTATAATTTGAAGAAAAGTGTTATTTCACTTAAGATAATAGGCAAAACACTATAATACCTCTTAATTAGCCCTTGAATACTTTACTGCTTTTTAGGCCTAATTGGCTTCTCGTATTTACAAACAGCACGGCCCGAATCGCACTTGATGGGCTCGGCCCAATCTCCTAGTTAATGGGCTCGGCCCATAAAATAATTAACCAATTGAGCGACGATTAATATCGCACGTTCTTGAACTATCAACTTGGTAATTACTCGAAAAAGGTCATAGTGGATTCTGACTTAGTTTGTCATATCTTAATATGAATACTCGTAACTAATTATTATTTAGTCGTTTTTAGTCTAACGAAAATGCGGGTCATTACAGTATTATTGTGAGTCCTTACAAAGAAGGCACCTGCTCCCAAAGGGGGTCTTTATTGTTATTCATGTGAATTGGTCTATATATTTTTTTGTTTTATTTCAAAATTGCCTTCAAAAAGTTAATAGTATGCCTTCGAAAATCAAAACACTGAATTTATATGCATTCGTAAATATTTTAATATGTGAATTGGATTTCATGGTGGTCTATATTATGTTGATTTCTATATAATTATTTCTATAATGGTATTGATAGATCCGGGTTTGAGATCCACAACAATTTAGAGTATTGTTTATCACGTTTTGCAAAGAGCGTTCATAGATTAAGTGATATAGCAACAGAGAGCAAGAGATTCGCGCGTATAGAAAGCCATAAACGGGCATTTTGTGCAGAGTATGACTCGCGTAAGAACGACGGATGATAGTTGAGCTAGGTACAGCGGATAAAAAGCGTATTTAACCATAGACTAGCTAGGTTCATGGAGTTTTGCACTCATATAAACGAATAATGTAGAGATGGAGCGAGAAAAGTGAATAGCAAGGAGAGCAAAGCTCCGTTCAGCCTCATTCCCTTGAGGCAATGAGGGTTTTACCTTAGACTTGAGATAGAGTAGGGGGACAGGAGGCCCTCCTTGCGTCGAGGAGAATGGATGAACGTGAAAGGGGAACTGAGGCTTCCCGGAAGAAGGCCCCGAATGTCTTGACCGCTTGAGCTTAGAGGAGCTCACAGGAGAGAATGTGGAGAAATGAATGGAATAGTACGCGAGAATGCGTGTTGTTCGTAGTGAGATGTATTGTGATATGACGATGATCTCATGAAGTGTGCATTCACTTGGTATTTATAGGTGTGAGGAGGGCGAAAAAGGAAGCATTCGTGTGAGGGTAGGACAGAAAAGGAATTCCTACGGAAACAGAGTATCCTCCATCCGGTATGCAGTGGTCCTCACTCTACAATGTATAGATCACGCGGATCGTATGCTACGCAGAACCTTGAGCTTTGCTGCACATTTATGGGATCTGATCAGATCCTCTTAGCTTTGCAGATGCTTACGGATCTTATAGGGCTTCTGGGAATGGCAAAAACCCCACGGGTTCTACATGGAATATGGTTCTTGATTATGCTGAGCATTTCAATGCTCATGAAGTCTCTTTGATAACATGTTTTATATGCAGAACAACTCCCATTGAGTCCTATCAGGATTATTATCGAATGATCGTAATAATAATGATGGTAAGGCTTGTTTCACCCAGAGCTTATTATTCCATTTCTCCTTAGTAAGATTTCTACGCTCATTGTAGTTTCTAGTATGTCGTGACTTTAGAAATGATATCCCAGAGTTGAGGAGAGCACATATTCCTATCAACTCGAGTTATTTGGGCATTACGGCTGATATTAATCTCTATCAGCTACTCCCCCCCCCCCCCCTCCCCCCCCCCCCCCCCCCAGGTCCAGAAGCACCGGCACGAGAGCTTCTGACGAGTGTTTTGGCGGGAAAATAAATCTTGCTTCAGCTATTGCCTCTCTCTCTTTTTTTTTTTCAGATGCCTGATGGCGTGAGAAGCCGAAACGACGGTTATCTTCCCGAGAATAGAGCTAGGTATATTCCTCACTTCTCATCATTATTCCTTCCTTCGGGGTGGAAGAACACGGGGCTATTTAAGATATATTAAAAATGTGTCTTATTACTACCTTGTTTTATCTTTAGGCAAAAGGGGTATTTCCCTTTTTCTGAAACGTCGTGGGATGATAAATAAGAAACCACTCCACTCTTTCTTTTCAACCTCTTCATCTTTCTCTCTGCATTGTACCCTAGAAAGAAGAGGGCAATATTGTGGATCATCGGCTGTTCTCAGCAACTACTTCGACGATTACCCTTCCGTTCAGGTATTCCCTTATTTTACTTTCATGTGCTCTTGCACAGGTTTATTTTGAACTTCTTTAGGGCAACGTTTACTCCTTCCCCTGCTCATGTCTTGGGGGGGGGGGGGGGGGGGGGACATCGCTAGCTCTGGATTTTCGGGATTGTGATACTGATCGCGACGCAAATGCGGTTGATGTTTCGTCCTTGGAATTATTACTCAGTTATTAAGATTTATAGAGTTTGGCTTTATCTCCATTGTTCACACCCTTCCATCTATTGTTATTTTCGGGCGATTATCTTCGCCTTACAGCTATGGATTCTACCAAACAGGGTATGGGGCAAAAAGCTCGCGAAAAGCTATTGCAAATGATGGAGCAAACGAGATCTGGCGGCTCCTCTCCTACCTTATCGATGGGCAACGCTTCTATCCAGGAACCCACGGGCCCTGGGGGTGGTAACCCTTCCCAAGAGAATCCTCGAGAGGTAGAGATCAGTAAGCCTCGATTGAAGCCTTATTTTCTTCACCTGATTGGTTCTGATCGATCAACTTCATTTCCCACTATTTTCACTGATGGGGATGCTGGTGCTTCCTCCCCTGTTTCTCCAGTGCCTTATTCCTCTTCCCCCAAAAGGAAAAGCGAGTTATCTCCCCTCTTGGCTAGGAAGAAGGGTAAGGTGTCGGAAGGTTCTCCTTCCGTTCAAGAGTTAAGTCTAGAGCAATTGCGAGAGTATCTTTCTCAATCTGAGAAGAGCGGAGAACAGCTCCAGGCTGAAGTCCACCAACTTCGGGGATTCTTGCTAACCAGAGAGGAGCATACACTTTCTCTCTCTGAACGGATAAGAGAACTTGAGAGAGCTCTAAAGGCTTCATCCGAGAGGGTAGAGCAACTAATGGACATTCAAGTAGCAGAAATAGCGCAGCTGACACTCAGCTATGAGAAGGAGCTAGTATAGGCCCGAACCTCCTCATTTACTCAAGGGAGGAGAGAAGGGATGAGCCAAGGTGTTTCTTCTGGAGTCAAAGATTGCAAGTCCAACCTGCTGATGACTCCTCACGGTCAGGCCTTCCTGGATTCCCTAATCAAGCGCTTGCCTGAGGCCTATCTCCAATCCCATGATTTTTGGCTACGTATGTTCGAGCCTCTAACTGCATGGACAGCCTCAGCTATCCTTGAGTGCTGTAAACAGTTGGGGATTCCCGAGCGTGTCACTGCTATCAACGCTGGGGCCATAGTAAGAATGTTCGACACAGAGCCTGAGTCCCTCCGGAGGGGTCGTCCCCTTCCTTCCACAGAGCCGTGGTATATGCCTGCGTTGATAGAGGCAGCTCAAATTCTTCGCCAGCCTGCCGGGATCGTCGAGAATCTCCCTTCTTGGGAGGCGCCTCTATTCCCTCTTTTTCCTCATAACACCATGGTTATGAGATCCATTCGGAAAGTTCTTGACCAGGTATTTTCTCGTTTCTTCGTTGCTTGCTTCATTTTTGGAATTTTATCCACTTACTATGGAATTTTCTTCTCCCTTAGGAACTAAGAGGAAAGAAAGCTTCAGGTCCATCTACCAACAGGACATATGCTCCCTTACTACCCCTTTCTGAGGAGGTAGGAGATGATTCCAACGAAGGGGGCGCTCTATGGGCTCTCGCGGCCTCTCCCAAAAGTGGTCCCTCTACTTCCTCTGCTTTGGCTGCTATCGAGGAATGGGCTTCTTCCTCTCACTCATCCAGCTCTGAGGATTTGGCTCCTCTTCCAAATCCTTCGTCTTAATCTCATCGCTTTGGATAAGATATTTGTTGAACAATCTATTTTTTGGTGTTTGTGGTGGGGTGCTTTTTATGACCCTGAAACCGTCTATTGGGGCACAAACAATTGTTATTTTTGATTCGGGCCAGATGCTTCTTTTGAGACCCTGTTTATGAAATGTTTCTGTTATTCCTTATTCAGCTTAGAATGTTATCTCTCTTACTCTTGTATTTATGGGGGCTTTACTTTTTACCCTGTTTCCACCTGCTGAGCCATTCTAAGATGGTAAGGTAAAGGTATTCCCAGTATTTTTAGGGTGATGGGACAAAATAGCAGGATAATAGCAGCATTTTGAGATAACATTTTAAACTAATGGGATATGGGTATAGCATTTTAAGCTAATGGGATATGGGTATATGGGTATATGGGTATCCCCTACTCCCCCCCCCAAGTGAGGTGTAAGGGACTGAAGGAATTACACCTCATTTGAGGGCTAGACAAATACGAAATATAACTACTTTAAATAACTACTTTAAAGATAAAGAGGTATGATCCGATGTTCCATACATCAGTTAATCATGGAATAAGAGTTTTTTCAAAGCGGATAAGGGGTGACAGCCCATCATACTTTCTTCTTGAGATTAATTCTCAATTTTCCCTGCATATTTCGAGGGTGATAACTTTCCCTTTGCATGTTGTCCCCTCGACATCTTCCTGATCCAACCCTTCCTTTGCACTTTTGACTTTAGCCCTTGCCTGGGTTATCAACGCTTCCCACTGCCCTTTCACAATTGGGGCGTGACACCTGTCTGTGGCTTCAGCTTCAGGCCCTTTAGTTTCGTTTATCTGTTGCAGCAGTTGTTTGGCTGGGTCCTGGGATATCATCAGTTCCTCAGGAGGGTTGTTGCTAGTGATCAGCAAGTGCTCCATTGAAGTGGAAAGGTTCTGGCCTTCTCCTGCTGGAGTTGGGGTTTCGAGCTTTTTCCCCTCGAGTTTCATCTCATCCCCCTCGGTAACGGGTTCTGTCATCGGCCTTTTCCTGGCCTAACCGATTGGACGTAGCACCTTCGCGAGACCTCTTGATCTCCTGATATTTGCCCTACTTGATTTCCCACGGGGAATTTCATCATCAGATAGTAGGTGGAAACCACTGCTTGGAGCGGGTTTAATGCAGTTCTTCCCAGAATGATGTTATAGGAAGATGGTTGTCGCACCACCAAGAAGGTGACTGGTTTTGACACTCGTGTAGGCCCTTCACCCAGAGTGAGCATTAAATCAATTGATCCTAGCGACATCACCGGGTCTCCTGAGAAACCGTGCAGTGCCATAGCTACTCCATTCAAGGGCTTCTGGAGGCGCATTTGGTTGAAACAACTTTCAAATATAACATTGACTGCGGCCCCTGTGTCTACAAAGACCCTTTGGACCTGGTACCTTTCTATTTCCACTGTGATGACTAATGCATCATCATGCGGATGAATTACTTTCTGGTTATCCTCTGGCCCAAACGAGATTTCTGGTGGAGGTAGGCCTGCTTCGACCTTCCAGACCCCATGCCTTTCATGCATACGCAATTCCCTGGCAGATGCTTTCCTGCTTCTGTTGGAGTCTCCCATGGTTGGTCCTCCATATATCATTTTAATAACGCCTTTGGGTTCTGGCCCTTGGCTGACATCAGTTGCTTTTTCAGGAGCTTCCTTGCGCTTCTTGTTTTGTTCTGTTTCTCTTTTAACATATTCCAAGAGTTCTCCTTCCTGGATTAACTTTTCAATGGCAATTCTTAGGTTCCTACAATCGTTGGTCATGTGACCAAAGTCATTGTGGAACTTACAGAATCTTTCAGAAGGTGGATTCCTTGGCGGCTGCCTATGTCCGACAGGGATCTGAACTCCAGGCTTCCTCAGGACCACTTCGAGCAGATCAACCGGTTGCTTGATTAATGGGGTGAAAAATCTTAGAAACCTTTCGTTCTTATCAGTTTTCTTAGCATCTGGAGCCGGTCTTTTTCTTTCTTCCGGCTTCTTTTCTTTTTGAAAGGCCAATTCAGCCCTCTTGCTACTCAGAGCTTCCTCCATATGGATATACTTTTGGACTCTCGTCAGTAATTCTTCAAACGAAGCAGCCTCTTTTTTGATGAGGGAGGCAAAGAACTGTCCGGGCTTCAGGCCGTCTACACAGGCATGCACCTTTAATTTCGGCTCTACTCCTGGAATTTCCAGGACGGCCTCATTGAAGCGTGTCATGTAGTCTCTCAGACTTTCGTTGGCACCCTGTTTTATGGTTGTCAGATGCAAGGAGTTCCGAGTAGTCCTTTTAGCACTGACGAATTGCTGTAGAAAAACCTCTTTCAAGTCCATGAAGGAATGTATGGAGGCCCTTGGCAGCTGTTTGAACCAGTGTTGAGCAGTTCCTGACAGGGTTGTAAGGAATACCCTACACTTAACCCCTTCTGAGTATTGATGAAGGAGGCATAAGCTTTCGAACTTCATCAAGTGCTCTTCAGGGTCTCCCTTCCCCTGATACTCGCAAGAGATTGTTTTGAAGCTGCTTGGAACAGGATCCGTTTGGATGTCCGCTGAAAACGGACTGTTCTCGTCAATGTATAAGGGAAAGAGCTCTGACTTGTCTCCCCCATTCCTATTGTTTAAAGAAGGTTTTGGATTCTTCCCTTACTGCGAATTGCGGAGCTCTTTATCGCCTGTCTCCATGTCTTTTGAGGCCCTTTCCACGACCTGATTTTGTTCCTTCAGTTTTTTGACTTCCTTTGCTAAGAGCTTCATTTGCTCTTGATGTTGGGCATACTTCTTGGAAGTATGCCCATGCATTTTCAGGAATCTCATTGAGATTTCCCTCAAGTTCTTCAGGACCTTCCTCATCTGGGGATTCCCAATCAGTAGAAAATCCTTCTTCCTCTTCGGCAACTGTCGGAGGCAGCCTTGAGACTAGCTCTTGGGTTACGCCTTGATGTATAGGCTTCTGCTTATGCATTGCGGGAGTACTCTTACTTCCTCCCTCCTCCTGGGTCTCGCCCAAGGGATCTGTGTTCTGAGGATTTGCCTCTAAAGCGTGGAGTCTTTTTTCAACAACCCCTTCTACCGCTCCTTCGATAAGGGCTTTCATTTGCTGAAGCATAGCTGGAGAAAACTGAGTTTCCATGTTGAAACTAGCCTCTGTCAACATAGTGCCCGTCCCACTACAGAATTTCCGGATTCCTGGTGGCTTGACCGGCTTCCTTGGAAACGGCATCTGATGTAACATTCATCCTTATAGGGATCTGCAAAGGTTTAAGTACGTGTAGAGGATTAATTCCAGATGCTCTTTGAGAGAGACTTGAAGTATATGTAACTAGCTATTAACAAGCTTTCTGCATTTGAGCATTACTTATAGTGGTTTCAACGTGTATGGCTTATTCGCTATAAGGCTCTTAAAGGGGGTGGCTTCTGCCAATGTACGGTGAAGGTAAGTAATGACTTAAAGATAGAGGTCTAATTATGATAAAGGACTTTGACATAGTTTCCTCCCTTTGACATGAGGCATCTGATCATATGGGATTTAGTTATGACCCACTGCTGATTTAGCAAATCCTGTTACAATCGTTAACCATTCGAAGCGGCTTTACCAAGCGGGGTTTACTTAGTATAAGGTTTTTCAAAGATGGCTTTCGCCTTCAGGGAGTTGATGTCAGTGACATCTGTCTTTACAAAATTTATTTTGCTAGGTTGTTTGTCTTCCTAAGGCCTTCCTGACGAGACCTCTGGGAGGGATCTGATCAGAAGGAGAGGCTATTAAAAGTTTGTGTGGCATCTTATTTTATTAAGCTTAATGTGATATGCCTCGGCCGTATAGCCCATTTTTATCACTAGCACCTATTTCATAGGATTTTCTTGTTAAGATATTCCCTGTTAGCCAGGGATTGTGAGAATGGTGTCCCTTATGCGGGGTTCCTAAGCCCATTACATATTGAACCAAGCCCACGAGAACTTGGTCCATTTTATAAAGCTTGCAGAAGCGCTGACTATCAAGTTAAGCTTACGAAGACAATATCTTCCTTGGAGGTTTATACAAAGATGTCGCCTTTAAAGCAAGGCTTAAGGGTGATATACAAAGATGTCGCCTTTAAAGCAAGGCTTAAGGGTGCACCGCCCATTTAATGAGACTTATAAGGAATTTTACCTATTGTATGAAGTTTAGGAGGATGTCGCCTACTGAATAAGGCTTGGGAAAAATTCTGCCCATTGCAAAGGGGCTTGCGAAGGAGTCATCTATTGGATAGGGCTTTGTAGAAGATTCTGCTCATTGAATGGGGCTTACAAAAGAGGTACCTATTAGATAGGGCTTTGTGAAAGGGTTGCCTAGCAAGTAGGGCTTATAAGGTGTTCTGCCCATTATATGGGGCTTATGATGATATTGTCTGTTAAACAGGGCTTTTTAAGGAGGATTGCCTATTAAATAGGGCTTGTGACGGGTTCTGCCCATTATATGGGGCTTACGATGATGTTGCCTACTGTGTAGGGCTTCTGAGGGTTCTGCCCATTACTTGGGGCTTACGAGAGGGTTGCCTGTTAGACAGGGCTTCTGAGAGTTCTGCCCATTACTTGGGGCTTACGAGGGTATTGCCTACAAGGTAGTAGGGCTTTTGGGAGCATTTCCTGTTAGACAGGGCTTATAAGAAAGGGTTCTGCCCGTTATACGGGGCTTACGAGAGGGTTGCCTGTTAGACAGGGCTTCTGAGAGGAGGTTATGCCCGTTATTCAGGGCTTACGAGGGAGTTGCCTGTTAGACAGGGCTTCTGAGAGGAGGTTCTGTTTCCAGATGCGGGCTCCTTTCATCAACATGAATGGGGTAGCCCTAGCATCTTTCGACTCTCCGTTTTCTTTAATGTTTTTATTACTTCATGGGTTTTAGGGTCATGGCAATTCAGGAGCATTCGACTAGCTTTAGTGGGGATCCTTATTTTGTAATCACCAGACCTTTGCATCTTATGAATGGATTTCATATTGAGCATATAACAGGAAGAATTGTATGCTCACCAAGTATACAAGGTGACGCGAACGTATTTTGGAATTGCTGTGGCTTGTGATCCGTCTTTTCTCTGGATCCCTCACAACCTTAAGTTTTTGACAAAAACAACAAAAGATTAGCCATCACAATTCATGTCATGAGAGAGATGAGGCCTTGAGATTGCTTCTAATCGTTGAATTCACGAATTACAAGTGATATAGCTGTCACAAATTCATGGTATACATACTAAAATTCTCCAGGAATAATATAAATCTTGCGTTCAATACATATTCCTTCTATTAGATAGCTGCCCTTCTAGGTGGTCACCACAGCATAGTAGGTGATAAGACGAGTTTATGCACACATCATCAGAATCAATTAAAACTTCGAGGATAAACAGGGGATTGGCCTTCTGACCCCATGGATTTTCACAGCACTTACAGATATCAATTCTTCGTTTACATTCAGAAAGAGAAAACCGCATTTAAGGAGAGAAAATCAGTCTTTCAAAACACAAGTTTCCTTTCAATCACAAGGTTTATCACAATTTCCACCTCAGAGAGAGCATAATTATAAAATCACATCACATTCAACGGCTCACGGCCGTGGAAAGCTTTAGCAAATATCAAGCGGTGGTATGCACATGATGGAGCCCGTAAGTCACGGTTCGAAGCCCGGAGGCCCAGAATTATAGATGATATGGGATGAAGATTGAAGACTTTATTTTAGTTTTAATTTTCGTGTGTTTTGGGTCAGGCCACGTTTTTGGGTCTTAAAAGACTTATTTTGGGTTTTTATCATGTTGGTTAATGGGTTGGGCCATACCACGTTATTTCCTAGTTAGATTAGGTTTAGATGGTTTTATTTGCCTCCCTATATAAGGGGGTCTTTGTGGACGAAAATCAGTTAGTTTTATCATTAATATTATTGTGAGTTTATTCTCTTTTGAGAGTTTTCGAATTCTTCTTGTGTGCAAGTCGAATTCTTTATCCGGCGAATCATTCGAGTTCATCATCCTCGATTGTGTGTCAATCATCGTCCCCGAGTTGCCTAGACAACACTTTCGTGTTCGATTTAGGAGGTTTTGGGATTTCCATCGGTATCTTTAGTCTTCCGCATGCGTGAGTCGATTCGGACCTACCTAGGTTCATATCATTTGGCACCAGAGCCAGGGTTCCGGCGCCGCCGCCTCTTTTCCGGCCAATCCGGCAGTCCGATCGCCACCAAACTTGGTGGGCGTGACGGGACGTCCCCCAGCGACCTTCGGTGTGAATTTCACGGCAATCCAACGGTCGGATCGCCGGCGGCGTTCATTAGGGTTCACTGCGCTGTTCATCCTTCTCCGGCGAATCTAGCAGGCGGTTTGGTCTGAAACTTTTCCTGGTGTCTCCCCTCATCAAGGCGACGCTCTCCACAAAGTTTCAGCCCTTTCTATTGAGCCGTTTGTTCGGAGCAATTTTTCAAAGTTTCAGGGCGATTCTGCAAATCGCGAGTGCAGATTCCCTCAGCGGCGACTCTGTTGGATCGATTCCAGCCAAATCCAACCGTGAGATTTGGTCGGATTTTTGTGTGGGGACTCTCCTCTCATACCTGAAGGTCTCTGCAAAGTATCGGACCCATCCTTCGAGCCAAACTTCTGGGTTCGATTTTTCAATTCTTGACAGCGATTCTGCAAATCCGGCGCCCTGCGGTCACCGGAGCTGTTACTGTTCCACCATATTCCCAGCGATTCACTCGGGTAATTTGGCCGATTTTTCTTGGAGTCCTTCTACACCTCAGTACGAAGATCTCCATCAAATTTCAGCCAGTTTCATCGATTCTGTGATTTTCTGGGATTTTTGCAGTTTCCCCCGGCGACGACTACTGCAGCCGGCCGACACTGTTTCT
The DNA here is from genome assembly GCA_029379335.1 of Thymus mandschuricus. Taxonomy (NCBI): domain Eukaryota; kingdom Viridiplantae; phylum Streptophyta; class Magnoliopsida; order Lamiales; family Lamiaceae; genus Thymus; species Thymus mandschuricus. The sequence goes on along the minus strand of CM057075.1, from coordinate 14,691,704 downwards.
GTTCCATCTTATCCATAAGTTTCCATAAGTATGGTTGAAGAAGCTTTGATTAAAAATTTTATGGAAGAGATGCGGAGTATGGTAAAGGATGCATTTAAGCCTATCCATGAGAGGTTAGATCGACTCAAGCATTCTCGGATAAGAGAAAGTCAGAATTTGCTTCATCCAATCACATATCCTCAAAAGCGATTGAAGAGAGAAGATCCAAAAGTGACGGTCTTGGAAGAACAAAATGAAGAGGTGGAAGAAATTGAAGCACCTTCTGGACCGCTTACTTTATTCGATGATAGTGATCGTGATGTGCAAAATGAAGAGTATGATGGAGAGCAGCAAGAGGACGTCATTCATGTCGATGATGAAGTGTCGATTGTTTCTCTTACTCCAACACAAGTGGATGAGGATGATCAAATGCAACTGTCAAAGGAGGTGGAGATGGTGAAGTCTAAGGAAGAGAAAGTAGAGACAAACGAGAATGGATTGATGCACCAGTTTTTACTTGATCAGAGTAGTGCTTTCGAGTGGATCGTGAATGAGGAGAAGTCCATGGAGGCAAAGTGGAAAAAGGGAAATGTTTCGTCTCTTGATTGTCTATTCCCTTCTACTAATTCATTTGTGCAGGTATACGATGATGTTTCTTCCAAAGATACATTTCATGGCGTATTATCAATTAAAGGAAGTGAACATCAAATCGATTTCGAAGGACTGAATGAGTTGGAGAAATGTGAAGAGATCAAGAAACAAAATTTCTTTCCTTTTGACGTAGGAGACGGCCAGGATTTGAGGACAAATCCTCTTCAAGAGGAGGGGAATGATGGAGCCCGTAAGTCATGGTTCGAAGCCCGGAGGCCCAGAATTATAGATGATATGGGATGAAGATTGAAGACTTTATTTTAGTTTTAATTTTCGTGTGTTTTGGGTCAGGCCACGTTTTTGGGTCTTAAAAGACTTGTTTTTGGGTTTTTATCATGTTGGTTAATGGGTTGGGCCATACCAATGACTTTGGGTCAGTTATTTCCTAGTTAGATTAGGTTTAGATGGTTTTATTTGCCTCCCTATATAAGGGGGTCTTTGTGGACGAAAATCAGTTAGTTTTATCATTAATATTATTGTGAGTTTATTCTCTTTTGAGAGTTTTCGAATTCTTCTTGTGTGCAAGTCGAATTCTTTATCCGGCGAATCATTCGAGTTCATCATCCTCGATTGTGTGTCAATCATCGTCCCCGAGTTGCCTAGACAACACTTTCGTGTTCGATTTAGGAGGTTTTGGGATTTCCATCGGTATCTTTAGTCTTCCGCGTGCGTGAGTCGATTCGGACCTACCTAGGTTCATATCAGCACATTTGGGGTTTTTGCAGATTAAACAACAAACAGAGCATACCCAACCCATATAACATCAGATTTTCTCATATTCTCAACATAAGGACAGAATAAAAGGAAATCATAAACAATATTATACCAATGAGCTGGAATTTTGCATAAAAAACAGGGGAAATCAACATCTCAACTCAAGAATTTCCCACAAACGGCGCCAGTTGATAGATCCGGGTTTGAGATCCACAACAATTTAGAGTATTGTTTATCATGTTTTGCAAAGAGCGTTCATAGATTAAGTGATATAGCAACAGAGAGCAAGAGATTCGCGCGTATAGAAAGCCATAAAAGGGCATTTTGTGCAGAGTATGACTCGCGTAAGAATGATGGATGATAGTTGAGCTAGGTACAGCGGATAAAAAGCGTATTTAACCATAGACTAGCTAGGTTCATGGAGTTTTGCACTCATATAAACGAATAATGTAGAGATGGAGCGAGAAAAGTGAATAGCAAGGAGAGTAAAGCTCCGTTCAGCCTCATTCCGTTGAGGCAATGAGGGTTTTACCTTAGACTTGAGATAGAGTAGGGGGACAGGTCCTCCTTGCGTCGAGGAGAATGGATGAACGTGAAAGGGGAACTGAGGCTTCCCGGAAGAAGGCCCCGAATGTCTTGACCGCTTGAGCTTAGAGGAGCTCACAGGAGAGAATGTGGAGAAATGAATGGAATAGTACGCGAGAATGCGTGTTGTTCGTAGTGAGATGTATTGTGATATGACGATGATCTCATGAAGTGTGCATTCACTTGGTATTTATAGGTGTGAGGAGGGCGAAAAAGGAAGCATTCGTGTGATGGTAGGACAGAAAAGGAATTCCTACGGAAACAGAGTATCCTCCATCCGGTATGCAGTGGTCCTCACTCTACAATGTATAGAGTCACGCGGATCGTATGCTATGCAGAACCTTGAGCTTTGCTGCACATTTATGGGATCTGATCAGATCCTCTTAGCTTTGCAGATGCTTACGGATCTTATAGGGCTTCTGGGAATGGCAAAAACCCCATGGGTTCTACATGGAATATGGTTCTTGATTATGCTGAGCATTTCAATGCTCATGAAGTCTCTTTGATAACATGTTTTATATGCAGAACAACTCCCATTGAGTCCTATCAGGATTATTATCGAATGATCGTAATAATAATGATGGTAAGGCTTGTTTCACCCAGAGCTTATTATTCCATTTCTCCTTAGTAAGATTTCTACGCTCATTGTAGCTTCTAGTATGTCGTGACTTTAGAAATGATATCCCAGAGTTGAGGAGAGCACATATTCCTATCAACTCGAGTTATTTGGGCATTACGGCTGATATTAATCTCTATCAGGTATGCCTTTGAATTTTTTTTTAGTATGGTTTTTATATTATTGTAGGGACAAGAATTTAGTTATTAAATCAACTAGTTTTTAAAATCCACTGAATTTCAAAATGTGATTTAACTCTACTACTTTGTAAGAGTTTGATTGTGGAGTGGTGACCAAGCTGCAAGTTGTTGGCCTATTTCGATTCCTCACAGGTTTGATATACAAAATTCGTATGATTCATTTGCTTTCGATCTATTCATGAACTGGGTGTTTCGTAAAGGCTGTAATTTGGATAAGTCAATGTCGATCCACTGGCAAGAATCTGTTTGTAGTGATGTTTATAATTTTACTTCGTTTTTTAAATTTTTTTTACTATTCTTGTATGTCAATTTGGATTTTGCGGATTACAGTGTTGATTCCGTCCTCCTCTATGAGCAGATTGAAGAGATTATAACTCTATACCTTAGGAATGTAATTATAGTAACAACTATATTGAGTAGCAGAACTACCAAGAGATTGAGAAGAACACACAACGATTCTCCTTCGTACTCTATGATTAACAGAATGCCTACACAACTAAAACACTTGGAGAGATTGATTGGTACTACTAATGCAAATTGCATGTCTAATCTACGTGTTGATAGAAACACATTAATTTGGTCGTCTTTGTTTGTTGTTACGCGACGTAGGTGGTGTGAAAAATAACAAGTACGTAACTGTAGATGAACAAGTAGCCTTGTTCCTAGGGGTTCTAGCTCATCATAAGAAGAATAGGGTTGTCAGGTTCAATTGTAATAACCCGTATTTTTAAATACTAGAAAATAGAAAATAAATAGTTTCCTTTAATATAATAAGCTTTTCATAATTTATATAGTAAAAGGATAAAAGGATTTATTTTAAATTTAAAAGCTTTGATATTATTAGTTATGTAAATTTCTTAATAAAAGAATTTTAGAATATTTAATTTAATTAAAAATTAGTTAACTAAAAATATTATTTCTAACTTAATAAAATTTCAAAAATGTAATGTTAATATATTGAACCTAGTTTTGACATTAAAAGAATTATGAAAGAAGCTAGGTATTTTTCGGATAAACGGTTAAAAAACCCGAGTCGCCGTTTGTCTATTTTCGATCTTTTCGTTTCTTTAAAAATCTTCGAGCTATCAAATTCCTTCCGAAAATTCTTTAACCTATATCGTTGTGTTCGATATTTTTTGTGGATTCCGTAAACCCTTTGAAATCTTAAATCGGAATTCGTTGCCGGAAAAATATCCTTTCGTCGGGAAACGAGACGTTCGATCGGAGACGGGACGGCCCCTATAAAAAGAGGCCATCACCGCCTCACTTGAGCATATCCTTATCACATTTCTCAAGTGGAGAAAATATCCACCAACCCACCAACTCTCTTCATCTCTCTCTCCCGAACACCACCTCCGCCTTCCTCCATCGCCGGCAGCACCTCCGCCATCCACCACCATCTCCGATCACCATCACCTCCAGCCCCTCCATCAACACCGATCATCACCACCATCATCATCTCCACCTCCACCGATCATCACCTTCACCACCACCTTCGTCCTTCCTCTCCAAGAAAACCGAAGGAGCAGCAGTTCCATCTCTCTCTCCATCTCCGACGCCGCCACCACCGCCGCCGTTCGTCCTTCCGATCAAGCAGCAGCTGCTGCCACCATCTTCATCATCCTTTCATCGCCATCATCTTCTTCTTCAAGCCGAGGCAGCAGCAAGCAGCCCGATCATCAACGATCGACTTTCGTTCCTATCTTTCTCTCCGATCATCGAAAAGGTATGCCGTTCGTTTCTATGAACTCGTAGGGAGATTTCGATTCTAGGGGTAGTGGCTGATCGTCGCCACGAGCTCCCGAGATAGGACATGCATCGCCTTCATCATTTGCATCTTCTCTTCTTCTCCGTCGCCGTGCAGCCGCCCTTTCTTTGGTGGTTGCCGGTGTTCCTTTTTGCATCCATATCGCTGAATTAAAGTTGTTCGTAACCTAATAATTAACCTCTTAATCGGAATGAACTTGTGAAAATGAACTGTTGTTGGTATACCTCTTTTTGTTCATGGATAATGTTTCCCTGCATGTCGAGACTCTGTCTAAATGTTTTGAAAATATTAATATAGTTTCGAAATGAGATTACCTAGCATCCTATAAAATTTGGTAACAATCGGAGTCACCGTTAATTTTCTAAAAATGAAACGGTGTTCATTTCGATTCGAAGGACCCTTACCCACCCTTTTTGCATGTCTAATATTTTTACACCAAAATATTTCTAATGATTTATAGAGTAACTTTTGTGTTGAAGTCTAAGCCATGCAAACGACTAAAACATAAGAAAAAAATTATTGATAGGTTAATAAGTTATATATATATAATCTTAGGGAATATTAATAATTAAAAAGAAAGTTATGTTAGAGAATTTTAAGGATGAAACTACGAACGTAACTTAACCTCAAGAAATATTTGTAGGAAGACTCTCCGAAGAAGTTGACTAAGATTCGAACCAAAGAATCGAGTAACCGGTAAAGGTGGGGATCTATTTATTCGAACTTGTTAAAATCCTTGGGGATTCTTATTTCTTGATAACTCTTGAGCTAGTAAGCTCTATATTCTTCAAGTGCAGGCTTTGTTTCAGGATTAAATTGTGAATCACAGGTTTCCCAGGTTTAATGCTCTAATCTTTTACGATATCGGGTTGACATCGTTAGGTCTAACACACCAACGAGCAACTGGTGTACACTGGGATCGGGAGTGGGGTTTACCACGAAAATCTCGATCCCTAGCCGATAGACTTGCATATAACTTATTTATGCCGTCTAGCATAGCTGATGGGTTTATATACACTTTATGTATGTCACCCTGCAAATGTTTATATAATCCGACGGGTGGTTTAACCGGGATTTGATTACGAGTAACCTCGGGAATACCTAAATGGGCGCCTAAATGGTTTGGTCATATGGGATCAAGACTTATTCTTTCTCTTCTCTCTTTTAAAATCCTGAAAGCCCTGCTTTTGTTTTCCTTTGATTGGCAATGATTCCCACTGAGTGCAAGTTGTACTCAGCCCTGTGAAACTTTCTTTGTTTTGCAGATTGGGAGCCGGAGGCATAGTGACGGGACGAGAAGAGAGAAAAGGAGAAGAGGAATAAACAAGAGACGAGGATAATAAAACTTAAACCGTTAGACCCTTTCCCGTTTCTTAAACTTTTATTTGGTTATAAACAATTTACGTATGCTTTGGATCGTTAAACAATTTCCCTTTTCGTTATTTAGATAACCGAATCATCATACTTAATAATTGAAATGGGAATTATGGTTTAGTTAACTTAGAAAATTAATATTCGTTTAAAGTTTATTCGTTATTCATTTGATTAGTTTAGAACTCACGTTTTGAAAGTATGAATTCATATAACGGAAACTTGAACGAATTTATAAAAACTATAACGGTTAATAAATGAATGTTTATTTATTCGCTTCCGCTATTTAAACGCAACTTTGATTATATACTTGGAACCAACTGTAGTGCGGTCTGGTCCGCCACGATTGTTATGCTTTCGATATGTACTTTGGATCCTACTGTAGAGCGGTCTGGTCCGCCTCGGTAGTTATTTTTATTAAATACCTTGGATCCGATGATGGCGCGGTCTGGTCCGACCTCATCGTTATGCTTTATGTACTTGGTTAGCTGATGTATATTCTTTGGTATTTACTACGACTTGATCCTGGTATAGGGGAGATGCTGCCCAAATTTCCGGGCTAAACTAAATGAATTTTAATTAAACTAATTAAAATCAATTGAATTATGATTTCTCCCTTTTTATTTTACCCTTCGTTGCATCCCGATTTAATTGGTTATAATTAAAATGGATTATTTTTAGAGTTAGGAAAATCGGGGTGTGACATCAATTTTTGGAGGTCCTGTGAAACAATATCGAGGTAGGTACACCCGTCCTCAAGGCCGTTGATACACCCGTGGATTAGTAATATTATTATTATTTAGTTTAATATTTAATTTAGTTATTTAATTGAGTCTTGTTATTTATATTACTAGTTTGTGCACCCGTGCGATGCACGGGTCATTACATTGCGGTTACAATAACATTACATGATGGCGTGTGCGTGTGTTAGCCAAACGATAGGGGGTTAAGATATGGGGTCAAAGGTCACGAGTTTGAGTCATGCCCTTTAAATTTCGTGTTAATTTTTTCAAAAAAATATTACATGGTGGCTATCTAATAAGAAGTTGAAATATTGAAAGAAAATTTCCCCCAATTTCTTTTTTAAATAATATAAATACTTGATCTCAATGAATCTCCATTTGTTAATCAAAGCTAAAAAATATTTATACATTTTTAATATCATCGATAATATGTTTTTTAATATTAAAAAAAATTATGACTTGATTGTGGTTCACTATAGGCATAAGTATATATATATATATATATATATATATATATATATATATATATATATATATATATATATATATATATATTGTAATAACATCAATGCAAAAATATACAATTTATAAAATTTACAAATATTTCCAATAATTTAGGTGATACTTGCGGAATCCACAATGTTAAAAGAATATATATAAAAAATTATTTTTCGTCTAGAATTTATAATCTATATATATTTTCTGATGTAATGGGGTTTTTCCGAACATGTGATATTTTTTTTTATATAAGAAGACAAATTAAACAAATATCTGCGATAAATGTACTTGGCAAAGAAGAAGAAAAAATTTGCTCAAAAAAAAAACAAGAAGATGATGGTGATGATGAAATTTTATAACAAAGGGTAAGGATCGAGGCTAATTGGAAAGAGTAATAAAATTAGCAAGCTAAATCCACATTTCTATAGGTTCATTATGAGCATCGGAATAAGATTTTAATAGACACTTGATGATGTCTTTTGCATTTACCGAGATTAAAAGTAAATTGAAAAAAAAAATAAAGATAAAATTTAATTAATAAAACAATATTGTGAGTGAGTAGTTTAGGCGGGAAAAAAATAGGGCAAAATGATTATGTTTTTTTATATATAATAGATAATAGATAATAGATTGGGTTGGGCCACTTGTTAAGCCCGTAGATTAGGTTTATTATGCGTCGTGGTGGATTTGCATGCGCCGTGGTGGATTTGTGAAATTTGCTTTGTTGTGAGCGGTTTGATTTGTAATGGTTTGACGAAGTTTTAAGGGAATCAAGGGAAAAGGTTTGATTGGAGATTGGTGTTTTCGTCCGTGAAAGATGTTTTGGTGTTTGAGGATTAATTATTCAATTGTTTTGCTCACGAATTGGACTTCCCTTTGAAATCTTTATCATGGATCTTAGTTATCCAATTGCATGGGGACAACGATTGGAATCCGTTGTTGATAGGCTGGAGAGGCTAATGCAAAATCAGCATAATTTTTTTGTTAATTCCTCTCTCGATGCTCAATTAGAATTATCCAAGTAATCTCAAGTTACCTCTGTTTTGAGTTATCAATTGGAGTTTGAGAAATTGAGCAGCAGAGCAACGACGCCTTAATTGATATTGGTTAGTCTTTTTATCTCTGGACTGAAACCTGAGATCCCCTCGGGAATCGCAACTCAATCGCCCGTCTCATTGAAGGAAGTTTTTGCATTTACTCGATATCATGAATCTAGATTAGAAGATTTGAAGCATGTGGAGAGTGAAGTCGAAGAGGAATCAAAACTCGATCGTGGTGAATAAAGTTGATGTTGAATTGACAAGTTTTGAATTAGGGACAAAAGCTACGGAGGTTGAAAACAAGATTAATAGTGTTACATTGGATATGAAAGTTGCTGAAAATATTACTGATGAGGGGAGTGGCTGCCAGTTGGATCAAATAGTGATCAATGACTCAATGTTGCAGCTAGAGGCTATCAAAGAAGAAGGGATAATGCCATTTATTGATGCTATGCCCATGGGTGATATTCCTTTGATCGAGTCGTTCGTTGATATCTATCTTACTACTAATGTCTTGGGTAGCGGAAGAAGAAACGATAATGGCATTCAGAAGCTTAATAAGTTGTTGCAAGTGATCATGTTCATCGCTGAAGATGGCATCATAGTAGCTAATTTTTCAAGTGTTGTTCAAAGAAAGATTCTGATAGCTCGACGAATGGCGGTTCTCAAGTTCTATGCGCTCAAGGAAGTCTATCAAAAATCATACGATTTCCACCTTGAGGACAAGGTGGATTTGAAGGAGTTGAGAATGATACCCCCGTGGATTAGTAATATTATTATTATTTAGTTTAATATTTAGTTTAGTTATTTAATTGAGTCTTGTTATTTATATTATTGTGTTGGGCCACTTGTTAAGCCCGTAGATTAGATTTATTATGCGTTGGAGTCTTAGTTAGTATAAATAGTTGTACTCTCTCATTATTTCATAAATAAGATGATTATTGATATTTCAGTTCTATAGCCTTAGGGTTTAGAATAGGCTTCGCGTGATCGTGGAGATTAGGGCTTTTCACGAGCTTATCGTGGATTATCGTTACGGTTCTGCAGCATGATCGTATCTACGGGCTTAACAAGTGGCTCAAACCAATAATATAAATAACAAGACTCAATTAAATAACTAAACCAAATACTAAGCTAAATAATAATAATATTACTAATCTACGGGTGGAGGGGCGGAACCAGACTTCCTAGGCAGGGGGGTCACATACAAAAAATATACATTAAAAAAAAAAATCAAAGTAAGGAAATAGTATTAATAACTTTCAATAGAAATGTGATGCAACTGAACTTACAAAATAAGTTAAAAAAATTAAAAATTAATACAGAAAACTTCATAAAATTCCTCTTCTTTCTTTCATCTTTTGATATCGCTCCATAATTGTTTCATTCGTAAAATTGACATATGCATCCTTTTTAATGTATGGAATTATGCAATCGTTCATTAGGTCGTCTCCCACACGATTCCGTAAAATATTCTTGATGAACTTCATCTCCGAAAAAGCTCTCTCAACTGTAGCAGTAGCAACCGGTAAAGTCAAACACAACTTAATAAGCAAATAGATCAATGGAAAAACTTGATCTTTTCTTGTCGAAACCATCTTCTCAGCAAGACCTCCAATCCCTGATAGCTTTGAGAACTTTCCATCCATGCGCACATCGATTATGAAGTTTTCAAGCTGGCTCTCAAGCTTATATAAATCAAATTATGAAAATTATGAAGGATAAAACTTTGCAAGGAGAAGTAGCTTCTAAGCATCAAATGCAGCAAAGGAATCTCTAGGATCAAAGCATGACATGTACATAAGTAAATCAATGTTGATTTCATCGAAACGATGATTCAACTCTACAGTTTGCATGTCAATCACTGTATAAAATAGCTCAACTCGGTAGTAGTGGAGATTTGTCTTTTCTTCAGCCCTACATCACCCCCCCCCCCCCCCCCCCCCCCCCCCGACCTTCATATTCATCTTCCATATCCAACAACTTTATCTTATTTTTGTTACAAAATTGAGAAACTTCAGCCACCAACATGTCCCAACCTTCATCTCTCATTATTTGCAACCGAGACTTCGCCACCTTAACAAGATGTACTGCATTAGCAATATTCTGATCTTTTCTTTGCAGCACTTGAGATAAATCATGGGTGATTCCCAAAATTTTCCTCATAAGATGTAGCACAAAAACAAACTCAAGTCGCCCAACAATATCTAACAAATCCATAGCCTCTTCCTTTTGTGAATCTTCATGAGCAAATTTGAAAACATAATCAACAGTATCAATAATGGAAGAGAATATATGTATCAAGTTGATAAGAGTACCGTAGTGAGAACTCCAACGAGTATCTCCGGGTCGCTTCATTCCCAGTTCTTGATTTAATCAATCCTCTTCCAGTTTCAATTTCATCACTTGCAATGGCTTCCATAAGCTTCTCCTTTTGACTCTCTCGAAGCATATCTATGCGTTTACAAGAACTCCCAACCACATTGCATAAATGCGAGACAGTATTGAAAAAAGATCCAACAATCATATGCTTTCTTGCAACAACAACAATTGTAAGTTGAAGCTGATGAGCAAAGCAATGGATGTAATAAGCATTAGGATTCCTTTTCAATATCAAACTTTTCAACCCCTTACATTCGCCTCTCATGTTGCTTGCACCATCATATCTCAGACCCCTCAAACTAGAAATACTCAACCCGTGAGTAGAGAACAAGTCCTCAATACCCTCCTCTAGTGAGACTGCAGATGTGTCAATAACATGGACAAAACCAAGTACACGTTCAATGACGAGTCCTTTATGATTCACATAACGTATAACAACACCCATTTTCTCTTTGACAGATACATCCTGACACTCATCTACTAATATAGAGAAAAAATTAGTTCCAATATCATTAATGATAGGCTTAGTTGTCTCAGCAGCAATAGCTTTAACAATATCCCTTTGAATGTCGGGTGATGTAAGTTTCAGATTTTCAGGAGCATTCTTCAAGACAACTTGTTTGATCTCATCATTGCAAGAAGCCAACACTTTCAAAAGCTCAAGAAAATTTCCTTGATCTAAAAATTTATCTGACTCATCATGTCCTCGCATTGCTAATCCTTGCAAAATAAGGTAGCGAAGGCAGATAACTGAGGCATTTAATCGACAACGATAATCAATCTTGGATTGTTTCGATACTCTAGAAAGAGACACTTCAATGTGTTGAGCTTGATTCATCAAATTATCGCATGCCAATCTACATCTACTATGCTCACTATTATGATCTCCTACATGCTGATTTAATCTATCTTTCTTGTGCCTAGAATTAAAGCCCTCAGATACAGAAGCATCGTGTCCTTTTTCAGCCTTTCCCGATGAAAACAAATAACAATACAGACAAAAAAATGCATCTTTAGCAATATTGTATTCTAACCACGACTTGTTTTCATTAAACCACGATGGAACAAATCTACGCTTCTTATTTCCTTCAATTTTTTGTGGAAAAACATGACCAAGTGGTTGACACTGACCCTTTAACAAGTAAGCTCTACGCACCTGCTCAATTAGATGTGTAGGATAGCTCATTATCTCAGGTCGTAATCCCGGATCACCAGATCAAAGTCGACTTCCTTCAATGATGTTTCACATAGCTCAACTACTTCATTATTTTCTTCCATCGATGTTGCTTCGGGCTGAACAAGTGTAGGGCTATCAACCGTTGATGATGAACCACCCTCACTATAAGTAACACAATTAGAGAACCGCCCCATTTTGAATTGTTGATTGACCATAATTTTCAATTCCTGTAGAGTGGATAGTATAGAAATCAATTAGACAAGCATGATAAACAAATTAGAAGGCATAAAGCAGAAGCGCAGTGAAGAGTAACCGAAGAAAAAATGTGCAATAAAAGATCAATCATTACCTTTACAAATACACAATCTCCAATATTTAAGAGAAAGTTTACAACGTTGGCTTGAGCATAATGGCTTTCGGCATTCAGTATGATTTTGTCTTCTTCATCATCGCTGAAAGTGAATTCAAGAAAACTAGTATGAGATTCCGGAAAACTCGAAAAATGAATAATGATGGCGAGGGGCATGTTACATTACAGCCATAAAGATAATAATGTTCATAAGGAATCAAAAAATTGATATGTATCTATTTTCACATAATCAATGAAAACTCTTTGCATTTTCATTTGTAGTTGAGTTCCAACTGAGTACAGATTTTATCTCATCAATGTATATCCTCACAAAGGAATTCTACATCAAGACATCACAGAAGATGTTAGCCCACAATTTGTAGATTATAAATCACACTCCTAACTATAAACATAAATCAAGACATCCCACAAATTCAAATTTCTAATGGATATATTCAATCCTAAGTCCTAACATGATTTTCAAAAGCTATATAAATGTTACTGATATGGTATGTTTTAAACATATTATCTAAGTGTTTAATAATCGTTTTCTTGTTTTATTTTGATAGTTTAGCTCATGTTTTGTATTGTTTACGTTATTTTGAGCTAGATTACGCTTTTGGGTTGTTTTGAGTGTTTTTAGGGCTTTTGAGAGAAAACCCAAGATGAGATGAGAGACGGCGAAATCAAGGAAGATGAGGAATCGATGATCCCGAGTTCTGACTTTTCACGATTTTATTGCATATTTATTTTGGAAGTAATGAATGCATAATATCGAAGAGAAGTTTGATAGGAGCACGTAGACGAAAACGGAGGTCAATTCGGTCCGGACGAGGAAGATATGGCCGAAACAAGAAAGATGCGTTAGACCTCTCGACCCTCTCGACCGAGAGCCCTGTCGAGAGGGGGGTCGACAGGATCTCTCGGGAATCCTGAAATTTTATATTTTTTTATTCTTTTAACCTATTCCTTGTACACTTAGGTAACCATTACGAATCCTTACTTTATAAATACCCCAAAACTCGTCATTGTACGCACGTTTAGCTAATTTTTCATAGATCTCTCTAGTCTCCAACATACCTTAGATTAGTTTTTATTCTTTTCTCTACACTTTTATACTTTAGATCTAGATTTATTTTATGTATGAAGACCATTGAAGATTGAAGATTTATTCAAGATTCAAGAGTTTTTCTATCTCTTTCTCTTTTATTTATGCTTTTCATTATGTTTAATCTTCCTTCTACCTTTCTTTTGATTATGTTTAGCTAATTTACCTAGATTGATTCTAGGGTTTGTATGTTTAATTGAATCTACATGAATAATTCTTAGATCTATTTTAGCCTTCCAATCTAGATGTATGTTTCATGGTGCTTATTCTCATGCATGATTACTTGATCACTAATTATGTATGCTTAGTTATGTTTTTATGCCTGGGCCGAATAATTGCACAATGGATCTCATGAATACATACTATGTTTGATTCGACTGTCCTGACCGAAGTAGATCATCATAGGTCTAACATATAGTTGATATAGGTGTCGTGACTGAACCTTGTTGATTATATTTATCGATACTTGATCTTTATTGCGCTTGATTTAATTCCTATGAGACCGGGAGGAGATTATGATTTTATTAAGTGACTGTCAAGATTGCCCTGACCAGAGTCTTTGATTACTTTAGTGTATCGCATCTAGGTTGGATTAAATTGGTTAGATAGATTTATTGGTTATTTATGTATGTTTGATTATATTTACTACCCTAGGATCAATGCTTTCTTTTATTTGTTAGTTTCTTTATTTTTCGTATATTATTTGATTTGTTATTTGTTTCTTTTATTTGATTTAATTTCTGTTTTAGATAGAAAACCAAATCCTAAAGTTTTGCTTGCCTAGACATTGCTGAGAAGCTCTAGTAGAGGTAACTCCTATATTTCGGATGTCGGTCCCTAAAGATACGACTCCTGTTTCCCTTTACTACACTATTTTAGGTGGTGAAAATAGCAGCGATCAGTTACCGTTTAGAATCAACACCAAGTCTACAACGATGGTAATGTAGAACTGTCGAGAAGAGGACGTTCCTGGGAGAAGGGCAAGCTGCCGAGCTCTGACGAGAAAGGGCAGTCTTCAGTCTTCAAGTTCGCGGACTTCACTACTTAAAAAAATCAAATTTTTATCAATGGAGAGGGAGAGATTGACATAATCGAATGAAAATGAGGGAGACATTGTTAATACTACACATGATAAAATGTACCAGAACCTGAAGTCTTGATGAGATGGCGGCGGCTTCTGGCAAATTAGAGGTGACGGTGGTGGTGGTAACCTCTGAAATTTGCGAGAAACGCAGATGGCGAGGCCGCGAGAGAGACAAAGATAGAGAGAGAGCGAGGATTTAGAGAGGCGAGAGGCGTCATTATCGGTGTTCTACAACGAGATGGAGATGGCGACGACGGATGGGGATGGCGCCACGGCGTGATTGAAATTATGGGATTGGGGGAGGCGTTCTTCAGTTCTGAATTGGGGGAGAATTGTAAAAATTAGTAATTTTTTAATATTTTTAATAATAAAATTGTGAAATTACTAAAATACCCCTCATTGTTTTTTTTAAATTTCAGTGGGGTCACTTGACCCTACTGCCACTACACTGCCTCCGCCTCTGTATGGGTGCATCAGCTGTTCTTAAGCTACAGGGCTGCTGTTGGTGAAGCCTGAACCTGTCCCGGCAGATTGCCAAGATTCACCGTGAAATGGTTCAAGGTAACTCGTAACGGAGATTATTTAAAATTGTCCAATATTTTAAGTCGTATGTTTTGCATTATATATTAACATGGTATCTTCTTCTACATACGCAGGGATGTCTAAGAGCATTGGACGAGACTTGCATTAACGTATAAATGCCAAATATTGATAAACCACGATTTAGGATAGAGAAAGGTTATATCTCGACAAACACACTGGTTGTGTGTGATAGGTATCTGAGGTTTGTATACGTTTTGCCAGGATGGGAGGGTTTGGCAGGCGATGCAAGGGTTCTAAGAGATGTTGTGAACATGGTACATGGCTTGAAAGTACCCAAGGGTAAGAAACATTCACTCTACTATTAATTTAGGACTTGCCGTGAATAAAAAAAAATTGTGTTGACTGTTCTTTTCTTTGTGTATACATTAGGGAACTATTACTTATGCGATAACGGTTACGCCAATAGCGAGGGGTTCTTCACACCTTATAAAGGGTTTAGGTATCACCTAAAAGAGTGGGGCCCTAACGCTTAAAAGCCCCAAATGCCCCAGGAGATATATAACATGAGGCACACAAGGGCAAGGAATATCATCGAGCAAGCATTTGGAATCATGAAAATGAGATGGGGAATACTACGCAGTGCCTCGTTCTACCCAGTTAAGACCCAAATTAGGCTCATCATGGCTTGCTTCCTCCTCAACTTTATCCGCAACGAGATGAGTGAAGATCCTCTTGAAGAAGCTCTTGACGCGTTGGCAGATGATGTTAACGGAGCACAAAACACTTTATTTGGGTTGGCGAATATCATGATTGGAGCGATGCTAACGGTGCACGAGATGCTACAAGGGACACCAGATTACATACTCAATCTCATGGGACACAAACGGCATCATCGAGGGGCAGTCCAATGTGAGATAATGTCATAATTCGCCCCCAAACTGGTGCGATCGATGCCGATGTCGTTCAATAGTTTGCCATGACTTTCACATGTGTTTCCCTCGTAATGCTAGGGGTGATTGTTGGTCCGGTCCTGTCTAAGATGATGTGAATGTGTGTATGTAGTGGACATACAGTATGATTATTCCTTAGCCTATGTTTTAGTGATCGGTTATGAATTTGTGGGTTGGTGTTGGCATTTGTCCTCATTTGTTTTGGATTATTTGGTTAGAAATATATGTTAAAAATGTATGAAACACTTTGCATTACTATTTCAATTGGACATTTCACATTCACGTGTATGTCTTTGTAATATGTCCATTTGTATATAAATGTCTAACCATGCACCACAAAAATAAAATGCATTAAGTTAGGAGGAAAGGGGGGGAGGAAAATCAAGGGAAAATGGCATTCGAGTTCCCTCCTCAATATGATTTTTTGTTTGATTCCAAGTGGGATGCAGATAAGGATCTATGTTTCATAAATATCATTGTCAAGGATATGGAAAAGAACACGAGGGAGAAGCTTGCCAACATTCCGATCGCATCTTTGCATCAAGCAACGAGGGGCTTGAATGAAAGGTATTACTCAGAGTTCTCTTGGGATGACGTTTGTAGCCGATATGCTACGTTAAAGGATCGGTACCGAACATTAAGAGCTCTCATTGCGCAGCCGAGGGTCTTTTGGGACGAGCTCACGAATGTGGTACACGCCGATCCGACTATTTGGGCTCGAGTTTGCGAGGTAACTTCATCTTGACCACTTTATAATTGTATATGCAATTATCTAATTATTCGGGTAACATATTACAAAACACTTCTTCTCCTAATGTGTATAGCACTGCGAGCTTTCGAAGGCATACTATTGTTGCGGTGAAAGGGTTTTCGATGAGCTTCAAAAATTGTTTGAAAAAGCGGAGAATAAAGAGTTTTCATGGGAGAAAACTACCAAAAAGGACGAGCATAATATGCACAACAAAGTGACGTCTCCAACGATGCAACACGCCTGGCGACGCCTCTTCCGTGATGCAAGGCTCGATGGTAACAAGTTCCCACCCATAAGCCCGACTTCATTTTGTTTCGTTCATGCAAGGACAAAGAGTCAACTTCGGAGGGTGATGTTGTAAACTGCAAGGATCAAGGTCCAAGTTCAACATCTAACAAATTCTAGGTACTAGAGTTGGACAATAAAGCCATGTAGTTGTTAGAGCATAACAAAGCTGTGTTGTTTCCTAATAAATTTTTGCCAAGGTTCAGTTTATCAGAAATATGCTAGATTATAGATCTATCTTCTGGTCACATTATGCTATGATCCATATCAAAAGCAAATCACAGTCAAAGAAGCAAACTATGAATACATCAGAGCTTGTAATCCAGAATACAAGTTGACTTTTCAAAGTACCACCTCAAAGCATATGTAAATTACACAACAAGCATCTCATCATTTACTAGTGCAAGAGAAGCACCTACATACATTCAACACCATACGACTGCATGAGCCTAGTTCAGATTCAAAAACATTGCGCAGTTACACAATAATCACCCATCACCGCAACAAACGATTCCTTATGTTACGAAACCCAAAATACATACTGCCTCAGTACCAAAACAACAAAATCTATTATGGATAAAAGACGTGTGCCATCAGATTGATGAAACCATGATGGGCAAGAATCAACATTCAATAAAACATGAGTCAGCTTTTTATCCAACCTAAAGTTTGTTATATTTTGTACATTTGCATCAAACTATATACTGCAATAATTTCTCGAGGAAGAATTGATTATCAAACAATAGAACCAACATTTCTCCTACAGTCCTACTGTATGTATTTTACCAACATAGTAAGAGAATTGACCTAAACTGAAATCACATGCATAAGTGATTTAAGAAAATATCACGAACATCAATAGTTGGTACATCCCAACTTATATCGTACCAAAGGCTATTTCAACAGAGCCATGGTGCCATGGCAAAATAAAGTAAATGGTAGTAATATTATAAAACAAGAGATGGTTTCAGATAACTTTCCCAAGGGACATCATAGACAACAAAACTAGTATTTTTTTTTTAGTAAGTCTTGATCCAAACATAAACCTAAACAAAAAGGAAAGAAAGAAAGGGAAGAAAAAAAAAAACTGCAGAGACACATTATTGTTGAGGTATTATCCAAACATGTGATGGCATCCATGACAGCCAAAAGACATTCGATCTGCCCAAATAACCATCTCATCTTGCAAATCAAATACAAGTAGATATGAGAACCATCAAAGCAAATTAGCTGGAACAACACATAGCAAGTGCACCCTCAAAAAATATTGAAATATCAAAAACCCATATACAATCCCAAAAAAACACAGCCTTAGACCAAGAGGTTGGTAGTACCTGATCAGTAACACCAGGGTACTTTTTCTTAGAGTTCATGTTGTTTATCTTCATCGCATTGCACCATTCACCGAGAAGAGGGAATGATTTTGGGAAGTTTTCCTCCGTAATGTCGAAAAACGATGCCAATGAAGGTAAATGGATGAGTAGAAATACCTATAAAAAAATAAAAATAAATTAATAATAATAATAATAATAATAATAATAATAATAATAATAATAATAATAATAATAATAATAATAATAATAATAATAATAATAATAATAATAATAATAATAATAATAATAAAACACAAGCATTAGCAATAATCATTCAAATTATCAATTAAAATTATAAACGTATAAAGAATAAATTAAAGAAACAAGATTTTACCTTGAGAAAAATGTCATTCCCATTGAATACAAAATTCGCCGAATCCACTTTGACGACCGCAAGATATGATGCGTGTACGCAAGTAGATCGGCGCCCCATGCATAGTCATTCACCCTGTCGAAATCCTTGACGAGTTGAATGAATGCGGTGGGGACATTTAACTTTGTAAAGCCACTAAAAACAACACATTCAATAAGAAATAGCAAGTACGGTATGGCGTACTTTTTGAGGCCATCTCCTTGCATATTTTAGCTGTCACAATCTCGAACATTTCCCTCAGATAACTGATACGATGTTCTTTTTCACCTCTATTCCAAGAACTTCTCCCGCCACTTCGGCACAGTCTAGTTCACTTGGTACAATCATGTCACCCACAATTGGCAAGCCAGTGATCATCAACACATCCTCCAGGCCGATGTACAATCGCTTGTATCCGATGTGGAAGGCCTATCTCGATATCTGCGCACTACCAGCCCAAAGAACTGGCCTCCCCTCTGCTTGATCTTTGGTATAGATTTAGCAAATTGGTAGAGGCATGTATATAAGCTCTACCAATTGTTGAACTCTCGGATCCAGGTTCCACATATGAAGGGAGTCAATATGCTCGACAAAATCCATGTTAAGGCTCTGATTGCCCTCGTAAGGTTGCATGTTAACCTGACATAAATCAAGATAAAAATCACATAAGTTTATATGCTGAATAATGATTTAACAGTTGTATGCCATTCAAATTATGGTAAGTTTATATGCTGAATAAATAATCAAATATGGATTTAACAGTTCTAGAATGGTTTTTTCACTTAAAGTTGCTTACTGTACTTACAAACAATCATAAAGAGAAGCATGCAAAACTTGATTGTACCAACACACCACAACATATGATCATGAAAATATATATAACAAATATGTAAATTCCATTCCCATCAACTTATATGTAAATTTCATTAAAACTTCTAAACAATTACAAATTCAGAGCTTTCTGAATCCAAATGTTTATATCATTAGTTTACGGCAACAAAGGTTCTCAAGTGCAAAAGTTGGGCATAATTGAAAACAACTCACCTTAAATCCTCAACAAATTGAGTCTTGGAGTGTTGTAAATTGGAGAAGAAGAACGTGCAGAAGAAGAGGATGCAAAACAATCATAAATTGGAGAAGTTTTGGAGTGTTTGAACTGTTCGCCCTTTCAATAACTGCCCTTTCAATAGTTAGGCTCTTGAAGGATTGAATTGGTAGGTTAAAGATCCGGCTTTTGAAGATTGTTTTTTGAAAATTTGAAAATTTCACAATTGCTTAAAGATCCGGCTCTTGAAAATATGAATTGTTTTCGGCCCATATAGATCGTTGATGCATAAAGAAGACCGTGGATTGATTTGGTGTAAAAATTAATTTGAAAATTTTTATGTTTTCGGCCCATTTCAGGTATATGCCCTAATTTGGCTCTCCCTTAAGCCTTAATAGTAGAAGAATGGCCAAAGAGCCCTAATTTGGTGCAAACGATTAGAAATATCAAAAATACATGATGGGCAAAATGATTCCTAATGGATGAATACCTCAATTAGTGTGTTAAAGTGATGGGTAGTGGGTTAAAGTGATGTTTCTGAATTTTATTGGATTAGAATTTTCGATTTTGGGAAAGGTCCCTATATAAGTGGGACGTCCCAAAAGGGAAAATGTCCATTTATCAGTGGGACATAGGGAGTACTTAACCAAAATAGAGTTTGATTCGAATGAAGATTAATGTTTCTTAGATAGAACACAACACCATCCTTTAACCCTACGGTTGTTATATGCAAAAAATAGGAAGCATGCTTCATGAGATCAGGCATCACCTCTAGACACCCTTGCCATTGAGGAGGCGCCGGACGTAAGCAGGTCATGCCGGGCTTGGTAGGCCTGAAAAGAACTCCAGCTTCTGCGTATTCTCAATCACCACATCGGAAGAATCGAACACCTCTTTCATACTCAACTCCGAAATGGCATCAAGCATAGCCCACACTTCTCTCCTCGCCTGGTCCAAGTCAGTTTGGTAGCCAATCCGGGGGGAAATGGATTCGAGCCTGTTGTTGGTGTCGCGCTGCATCTGGGTAAACAAATCACACAGAGTCTTGTCAACATTATCAACATGTTTCCTCTTTCGCGGCAGCCTAGAGGTGCCCACATCATAGCGTGATGAGTTAGCTTCGCTGTCCCCCATATCGACAAGGATAGGGGGCTCGAATGGATTAGCAGTAGCCTCCTCGCGAACTATATCATCAATCTTCAGACTATCTTCTTTAATCAGTTCGTTGACGGCCTCCATGACATCTGTTTGGTGTCATTTTGGTTAGGTTTTAGTCGTTATTTATTATTTGTTTTTGTGTCGTTTTGGAGTCGTTTTGTGTCTTTATAGCTATGATTTGGGTGTTTTGAGTATTTTACTTGTTAGGGATCATGGGAGCCGAAAGAAGGAGAAAGAACGAGAAAAGGAAGAAAAAGGAGTGCAAAAACTGGATATTCAGCGCAGAGCAGATGGAGCGCTCGCTCCAAAGGTGTGGAGCGCCCGCTCCATGAACAGTATTCGAGAAGGATTTGCATGGCCTCGTCGGAGCGCCCGCTTCAGGAGGATGGAGCGCCCGCTCCGGTTCATAAATTCAAGCAGATTTTGCGCAGCCGATATGGAGCGCCCGCTCCTTCCCTTTGGAGCGCTCGCTCCATGTGGCGTGTTTTTCTTATTGTTTCCTAGTTTGGATCAAACTCTTACCTTAGTATATATATGCCATTAGGGCACGAATTATGATAAGCTTTTATCTTAGTTTTTCAGTTCTAAATACTTTAGCTTTAGTTTTTATTGCTTTCTTTTGTTCGAATCCGGATTCGTAGTTCGTTGCAGTTTAATTCAAGTTCTTCGTTTCTTCGTTATTTTCGTAAGTTATTTTATTGCTTTCGTTTAATTGCTTTAATTACTTGCTTTAGTTCTAGATTCGATTTCTTTATTGCTTCGTTTAATTTCCTTAGTTTAATTTCGTTCGTTTGGTTTTCAAAGTCTAGTTTAGATTCGTTTTTCTTTCGTTTTCAATTCTCTCGTTTTCAAAGTTCTTAGAGTTAGATTTATTAATTTAATTTCCAGATTTTCAGATTTAGTTCAATTATGTCTAGATTCGTTTTATTTTCTTTCGTTGCTTTCTTTATTGCTTTCCTTTCGATTTTTGCCTAGGTAGATTTATTGTTTTCTTTAGCTTAATTCTTAGATTAATTTCCAGCTTTCTAGATTAGATTTATTTGCTTTGATTTATTGCTTTGATTTATTTTCTTGCCTAGGATTTAAAACCAAAAATTCAAAATATTCTTTACTTGCTTTCTTAGTTTTAGGCTAGATTAGGTTTACTACATAATTGATCGCCCTGTTAAGTTTTCCTTCGAGATTCGACATTGGGTTTTACTTGCTAGTGCTACGATAGGATTTTGTTCTATTGCAAACACTTTTTAGTGAAACAAATTTTGGCGCCGTTGCCGGGGAAAACTTTAGGCTTTTGATTGTGTAGTATTTTTATTTGTCTTATTTTTATTTGTGTTTATTCGTTTTTCTTATTTCTCCCACTCGGTGCGTTTAACCCTGTTTGCTGAGTGTTGTTTTTGCTGAGACCGAAGCGATGGCACGATATATGGGAGATTTTGCTCGCCCTACCTTCACTGCCACTACTTCGGCGATTGTTCTGACGGAAGCGGTCAGAAATCACGAGCTGAAACCTCACCACCTGGCGTTGCTCCCTTCCTATCACGGGCTGGCCAACGAGGATGCACTTACGTTTATTCGGGAGTACTGCACCGTCGTGCAATCTTTTCCACTATCAGGCCTTACGGAGGACAACCTGAAGATGAAGTGTTTCCCCTACACTCTGAAGGATCGGGCAAAGTCATGGTACCTGTCACTCCCAGCCGAATCTCTCCACACTTGGAATGAGGTGTGTGAGAAGTTTATGTTGAAGTATTATCCTAGCCGCAAGACTCAGGAGGTGCGGTCGCAAATCATGAATTTCTCTCAGGACCACGACAAGCCATTTCACGAGGCTTGGGAGAGATTTCAGGACTTACTTCAACAATGTCCTCACCATCAGATGGCTCCTGAGCTTATTTGGCAGTACTTCTACGATGCATTGAATCAGACCTGCCAATTCATGGTGGACAGCTCGGCCGGAGGAAATATTGCGGTCAAGACAGCCGATGACATGAAGAAGATTTTCGAGACTCTTGCTGCAAGTTCCCAACAGAAGTCATCTAGGTCAACGAAGATGGAGGCAAAGGCGGTCACGATGAGCCCCGACATGAAGAAGCAGATGGCCGATATGTTGAGAGATCTCGAGGATTTAAAGATGAAGCAGAACGCACCGGCACCTCAAGTGGAGACTAGGAAGCCGGACCGGTGCGATATTTGTGGAGAGCTAGGCCATATCAAGGAGGTTTGCGAAAATATGGGAGCATTCACATACGAAGGAGGAGCCGAGGTCTATGCCGCCCAAGGTTACATGCCGCAAGGACCATCACCTCAAGGGCAAGGTACGAACCCGAATTTTCAAAATCGTCGCCCCCCTCCTTATAATTATCCCTACCCTCCTAAAAATTCATACTATCCCTCTCCACCACCATATTATCCTCCTCATCAATATCCACCAAACCCATATTATCCACCACCTCCTCCATATTATCCTTCATCGCCATACCCTCCACCTCCTCCCCAAAATCCTCGTCCTCAACCCCCTCCACAAAAGTCTCCCGTCGATGAGGATCGTTTCCAGGCCCTTGATGCAAACATAAAGAGGCTCGAGACGGCTATTGGACAAATTTCAGGGGCAATGCACTTGATTCAACAACCGGGACGAATTCCGAGCCAAGGGATTCAACCACAACAAGCCAACGAGGTGCAATATCCTCCATATGTTCCTCCGATTCCGCCCCAACATCCGCCAACTTATCAAGCTCAATCAATTTCGGTATTGAGGGATGGAAGAACGGTGGATAATGGTGTCGTCATGCCCGATATAGGAGGAACGGGCCCAACTAATGGACGTTGGGACCCGAGCAGCAGCTGGATCCCGTCGAGAAGCAGTCCCAGCGCGCAGCATATGGAGCGCCCGCTCCAGACCTTGGAGCGCCCGCTCCAAGTCCAGCAAATTTCAGATTCCAGCGCGTCTCAACTGGAGCGCCCGCTCCAACCCTTGGAGCGCCCGCTCCAACTCCTGCAAATTCAGAGCGAGCCCTGCACGGAGCGCCCGCTCCAACACTTGGAGCGCCCGCTCCACCCTCTCCAGCAGAATTTAAAATCCAGCGCGCCCAGCATGGAGCGCCCGCTCCAGTTCCCTGTTCCGCCACTAGCATCCGAATCAGAAGAGAGAAAGAAGGAGGAGACCAATTTTCATAAGGCGCCCAATCCTTACGTCCCCCCCTATCCCTTTCCCGAGCAGATTGAAGAACAAGACGCAAGGTGAAGACAAGCAAATGAAGAGTCACACGGTGGCCGCCGTCGAAACAAGCCGAATTCGTTCTAACACCTCTCCTACCTCGACCGGTCATCTCTTATCTCTACCGAAACAAGGTGATCCCGGAAGCTTTACATTAGATGTTAGTTTGGATAATGGGGATCGTGTGTCGGGAATGTTGGATTTGGGGGCAGCGGTGAACTTGATGCCTTATTCGATTTATGAAAAAATGGGTTCAAGGGATCTTAAGCCTACAAATTATTACATCGAGTTAGCCGATGGTTCTTTGAGTCGGCCCTTGGGGATTATGGAAGATGTTGTTTTACTTGTGGGAGGTATTCGAGTTCTTGCCGATTTCGTTGTGCTAGACGTGGGGCGAGGAGCAAGGAGTGGGAAAGGTCATCTTCTTTTGCTAGGACGACCGTTCATGGCAACTACTCAAACTCGAATCGACGTTGGCTCCGGAACTTTGAGCATGGCCGGCAAGGGGGGTTCGGTGACGTTTTCGGTATTTCAAAATTCGTCTTCTATTCCTACTTCCTCTATTCATACTTGTTCTTATGTTAAGCTTGCTAACCCTCTTGTTGAGGAAAATATTTGTGAGGATTTTAATAGGGTAGCACGTCATGAAGAGCTCGTTGAAGAAGAGGATGACGAGTTCTTTAGTTGTGTGGATGAGGAAGAGGACATCGAGCAACGTCTACGGGATTTGGAGGAGATTGATGAATTAGATGAGGAAAACTCGCCACCTCCATCGAATGCGACAATTTACAAGGACAAGGTGAAGAGGCCCCATGACAAGAGGATCGTCTACAAGGAGTTCAAGCCCGGGATGAAGGTACATCTTTGCAATTCTCGTCTTCGTCTCTTTCCGGGCAAGTTCAAGTCCAAGTGGGGAGATCCTTACACGGTGGTTCGAGTTTTTTCCCATGGAGCTGTGGAGATCAAGAATGAAGAGTCGGGGTACATATTTTCAGCTAATGGTCAAGACTTGAAGCCTTACATTGAAGGAGAGACGTGGCCGCAAAAATCGAGACCATTTTTATCCCCGATTCCCCTTCTTTTTCGTCTTGATTAAATTTTTGTAAGTCAAGCTAATGACGTTAAAAGAGCGCTTGGTGGGAGGCAACCCACGTAAAAAAAAAAAAAAAAAAAAAAAAAAAAAAAAAAAAAAGAGCGAGCCTGTGTTGGAGCGCCCGCTCCAATAGTTGGAGCGCTCGCTCCACTAATGTTGGAATTTAATTGTTTTCAGCGCAGCTTAACTGGAGCGCTCGCTCCAGTTATACGGAGCGCCCGCTCCGCCTCTTCCGGGTCAGGTATATTTCCTATCTCTTTTCTATTTTTATAATTCTTATTTTCCTATCTCTTTTGTGCAGCCACACGAACCCTAGCCACACTTCCTCCCTTTTCTTCACCGACACCGACGCTACCATACCGGAGCCGCCGCCGCCGCCGCCGTCATAACCACCGGAGTTGTCACCGGCCACCACCCTCACTTACCCTGTCTCCCCCTAAACTGTCCCCTCCGGACCACCACCAGCTTGCACCGCCGACGCCGCCTTCTGCACCACCGCACTGCCTGCAGTCGTCGACCGGAGCGCCCGCTCCAAGAACCAGGAGCGCCCGCGCCCATTGTCCGTCCGGAGCGACCGCTCCACTCGATTAGAGCGTCCGCGCGCAGTCCAACTTCAGAGCGCCCGCTCCAGTAATCCGGCGCGCCCGCTCCATCAACCACGCGCTGTTTTTCCAGTTTCTTGGAATAATTGTTTTCCGTTTTATTCTTCTCACGGTTTTCTTCTAAGTTTTCAGGTCCTACGATGTCGCGGAGAAAGAGAGCAGCCCCGATTGTTGGAGCGGCATCATCCAGTCTTCCATTCTCTGCCCGGATGTCAGCTCGTCCAGTTGGAGGGATTACACCGGGAGAATACGGTGTCACCTTTCGTGTTCCCTTCGATACCGATGATGGGTATGAGGAAAAATAGAAGGGAGCAAGGTTAGTGGTCCGGAGTGTTACCTGTTGTGGGCTGCTAAGAATCATGTGCAGGTTAGCATCTCCCATTTCATTTGGAACCAGATCATTGGCAACCAGTCGAGGCACAATGCCCATCCCGCCCTCTCTCAGATAGCTACGGGGATAGCTCGTTACATGGCGGTTCCATTTTATCCCATTCCTCCGATGTCTCTCGTTCCGAGTCGGGAGATCACCCCAGCTGAGCTCATCAATGGCTCTTACTTATCTTCCCCTACTCAGTTCAAGCCATGGCATCTACGGGGTTCGGTCAGAAACTACATTGCCATCCATGGAGCACCGGCCGAACACGAGGAAATTCAAATGGATGAAGGAGTCGGAGCTGCACAACCCGAGGAACCCCCAGCTTACTTTCGCGCATATCAAGAGGGGTTCAACACGTTTCAGACCGGGTTGTTCGAGAGACTGAATTCCCATGCCGTGCTATTTCAGTCGATGACGACGAATATGGAGAACTTGGGACTTCAAATGCAAAACATGGGGACGAGAGTTCAAGGGGTCGAGAATCGGGTCTACGATATTGAGCGCCATCTTTCGAGGTATACCGATTTTCACCCTTCTTCTTCTTCTTCGCAGGCACCTTGGGATCCTAATGATCCAAATGATCCTCGAAACTTTCACCCTTGATAGCTATTTGTTTTTCTTTATGTTTATTTTTATTGTCTTTGGTCATTTTAGGAGATATTACGCTTGTTTGGTATTTTTGTCTTTGTTTGTTTTGTAGGTTGCAATTCTTGGGATCGATCAAGGTTCCGATTTTTGTGCCAATTGTGGTCGTCAAAAGCGATAAGTTTTCTCCTCTCTTTCTATTTATTTTCTTGCAATGGGACATTGCATGATTTTAAGTGTGGGGGGGGTGTGAATAATTATCACTTTTGACATGTTAGTTGATGTTTGTGTTTTCGTGTCTTGTTTGTTTTTTGTGTCTTTGTTGATTTTCCCCACTTAGAAATTTGTTTGTGTTCAAGCATGTAAGCATGTGATTTAGGATTAATTTGAATAATTTGATGATGGAGTATTTAGTTGTTGGAATTGATTTGAGCATAAATTAGGTTGGTTTAATCTTGAGTTGTGATATATTATGATTCGATGAATTGTGGGGCATGAATTGATGTGAGTTTGAGGAAAATGATTTATGATTTTTGGTTGAGTGATTAGTCTAGATTGTTGTAATTTGGATTGCTAGTTTACTTTCCCCTTTAAAAAAAAAAAGAGAAAAAAAAAAAAATAGTTGTGTTTATGTGAATAAAGAGTTGATAGGATTTCTGCTCCTCTTGCTTGTAACGTATAAAAATACTAGAGTAATGAGCATGGGAAACCACATGAAAAGGCTTCGAGAGACCCTCGAATGATCACATTTCATGAACATCGTCCTAGATGATACTCGTGTATATTAGAATAAGTGTTCGTAGGCATTCTACCCCTCTTGACAATGGGTACGGGAAACCGCACTAGGAGGCTCGATGTGACCCATCGATGATTAAACCTAGTGAATTTTGTGCCATAAACGTTCACAAGTTTAAAAAAAAAAAAAAAAGAGTTGTTTATTTGTTGAATAAAAAGGGGAAGTAGGCTAGTCGTCTAAGTTGTGGTGATCTAGATATTTGTGAGATGTGTGATATCATTGCTTTTCCTCTTACTTGGATTGATTTATAAGCCGCATAGTTTGTTGATGATGATTGTTCGTAACTTGGGATTAAAGTGACCTTGTTTGAGTTTGTCGATTCCGATGATTAAATGTTCTATGATTTGGATTATTTGAATTGAGTCTAAGTTATATGATTATTTTGCTTGAGGACAAGCAAAGGTCTAAGTGTGGGGGAGTTGTTTGGTGTCATTTTGGTTAGGTTTTAGTCGTTATTTATTATTTGTTTTTGTGTCGTTTTGGAGTCGTTTTGTGTCTTTATAGCTATGATTTGGGTGTTTTGAGTATTTTACTTGTTAGGGATCATGGGAGCCGAAAGAAGGAGAAAGAACGAGAAAAGGAAGAAAAAGGAGTGCAAAAACTGGATATTCAGCACGGAGCAGATGGAGCGCTCGCTCCAAAGGTGTGGAGCGCCCGCTCCATGAACAGTATTCGAGAAGGATTTGCATGGCCTCGTCGGAGCGCCCGCTCCAGGAGGATGGAGCGCCCGCTCCAGTTCAAATTCAAGCAGATTTTGCGCAGCCGATATGGAGCGCCCGCTCCTTCCCTTTGGAGCGCTCGCTCCATGTGGCGTGTTTTTCTTATTGTTTCCTAGTTTGGATCAAACTCTTACCTTAGTATATATATGCCATTAGGGCACGAATTATGATAAGCTTTTATCTTAGTTTTTCAGTTCTAAATACTTTAGCTTTAGTTTTTATTGCTTTCTTTTGTTCGAATCCGGATTCGTAGTTCGTTGCAGTTTAATTCAAGTTCTTCGTTTCTTCGTTATTTTCGTAAGTTATTTTATTGCTTTCGTTTAATTGCTTTAATTACTTGCTTTAGTTCTAGATTCGATTTCTTTATTGCTTCGTTTAATTTCCTTAGTTTAATTTCGTTCGTTCGGTTTTCAAAGTCTAGTTTAGATTCGTTTTTCTTTCGTTTTCAATTCTCTCGTTTTCAAAGTTCTTAGAGTTAGATTTATTAATTTAATTTCCAGATTTTCAGATTTAGTTCAATTATGTCTAGATTCGTATTCTTTTCTTTCGTTGCTTTCTTTATTGCTTTCCTTTCGATTTTTGCCTAGGTAGATTTATTGTTTTCTTTAGCTTAATTCTTAGATTAATTTCCAGCTTTCTAGATTAGATTTATTTGCTTTGATTTATTGCTTTGATTTATTTTCTTGCCTAGGATTTAAAACCAAAAATTCAAAATATTCTTTACTTGCTTTCTTAGTTTTAGGCTAGATTAGGTTTACTACATAATTGATCGCCCTGTTAAGTTTTCCTTCGAGATTCGACATTGGGTTTTACTTGCTAGTGCTACGATAGGATTTTGTTCTATTGCAAACACTTTTTAGTGAAACAACATCTTCAGCACTTGTTCCAGTAGCCTTGTCCTTCCCAAAGACCTCGGTCCAACGATCATAGAACGGCCACGATTTCCCACGGATGTTCTTTGCATCGACATCAACCTACACAAGCCACAATAAAATATTAATGCATCCCTTGGAGCTGAATGAGCTATATAACAATGTACTGCTCACAATTACATTATTGATAATTGGGCCATTACAACAACACATCATACTAAAACACTCAATATGCATAAATCAGAATAGCCACACAACAATTATAACAATAAAAACAAATTCCCATCAGCTAATATACATATACTCTCAAAACATACAAATTTCCAATAGCTAATATACAAACTTCATATAATCGAATACTTGTTCTTGCATTCCCATTTTGCACCATACACTTGCATTGATTTATAAAAATTATTCCAATGACATGTATTGGACTTAATCACAAAAATAGGGGGCAAAAAACATACAATAATGTGTACTGAGGTTGTGTGTTCATGAATTTGTATCACATAAAATATGATATCAACTCATAGTTTATATCACAATTTGTAAACTGATGCATTATACCAAAACACACAAAGAAAAAAAACATATAAAAAAGTATCTATGAATTAACCACATATCGAAGTGAATATAAATGGAGAGTCGAAGGGAAGATACGCTGCAAATTTGTTCCCACTGTCCGGGCTCGCAGTCGACGGTGAAATCACCGTGCAAGTTGAACCCCACGCCACTACGACTAAAGATATAACCAGCGCGAAAGTCGTTGTCTGACTTCCATCCCGTTGAAACGAGCTCCTTCAGCGATGCCAAAAGCACGTCTTCTTCCTCCGCATTCCACGTCCGACGCCCCTTCCATCGATTCTCTGTCGTCGACCTCCATTGCCGTTGTTCCCTACATAATTTACGACCATTCAATACAAGCATTCAACCAAAGCTCTGCTACCCGAATAATAATCATAAATTTATTGAAAGATGCCCCAAAATTTCTAGGGCAAAAACTCTAATCTTCATTGCGTTTTCAATCTCACTTGGAAAGTTAGAAAAACAATTTAAAGTATTGGCTACTAACTCGGTGCAGCGACCATTGCAATATCTCTATTCAGTTTCATCGTCTCGAACCTCCAGAGATTCGGCACGCCTCTCCTTACTTTTCGAACCAACGACGCGAAATGAATGAGAAGTGAAACTAGGGTTTACTGTTTTAAATGAGAGTGTGTTAATTGAAGGGTCTTTTGGATATTTCACTATGATATCACATATACAATAGCATGTACCAAACATGCACCAACAAATCAACATGTATCTTGACTTAGATACCAAACAATAAGCAAAAAAAACCCAAAACACGACTTTTAGGTTCTTATCCAGATTTTTATGTTCGAGCCCTATATCCCAACATCCCTACCAAACGCCCCCTAACACTTTATCACTATTTTTTAACACTCTAACACTTTAATACCATTAAAAAAATTAGATGAGTTCACAATTATTAAACTTTAACACTTTAATACGTGAATTTATTAATATATTATCAAAATGCAAAAAACATTTATTCAAAATTTATATTCAAAATGCCTTTGTGTGGATGTGTGAAAGGGTGTATAATGGATTGGTAGACCTACCAATGACTGACGGTCCGTCGGGTCAGAACCGGACCCGGCCTGGAAGTCAACGGGCCCCGATCGTAATGAGGCAGGCCGGTTTACATGTTTTAAGGCTCGGAACTGTCAGGCTGGCCCATTGAGCCCTAAAATCTATTTTTTTTTTAAAAAGCCCAACCCAATAACCCTATTAAACTCGGTAATTCTATCCACAAACCTCATTTTTCTCACTGCCCCCAATTTAATTAACAAAAATAAATATTAAGGAATTTACATTTTTACTCCCAAAAGCCCCCAACATTATTTCTCTCTCCCCCATCTTTTTGTCAGCGACACCATTTCTCATAGCCACCATACTTATTTTCTCTCTCCTCCAACCTGGCACCCCCTACCAGGGCC
Source organism: Thymus mandschuricus (assembly GCA_029379335.1). NCBI lineage: Eukaryota > Viridiplantae > Streptophyta > Magnoliopsida > Lamiales > Lamiaceae > Thymus > Thymus mandschuricus. The sequence continues at coordinate 14,660,719 of CM057075.1, read as the reverse complement.
GGTCCTGTGCTCCATGAGGCCCTAGGCGGAAAAAAAAAAAATGGGCCCTCAAGAATCGAGAAAAAATATTGAAAAAAATGATAATAATTTGAAAAAAATCTTAACTTATCTAAATACGTGTAATCTATATGTTCAAATGATTTTGACGATTTTTATAGCTCTACAGATATCTCGAATGTAATATATTTTAAACTCAATAATTAATTAAACATGAGAATTGAGAAGATTGAATAAAATTAGAAGTAGTAAATTGTTGACATAAAAAATTAAAATCAACGTACACAAGGAATTAACTTATCCATTCGAAAAATAAAAGGTGATTCAAAGACCATTTTTTATTTATTTTTTCTTTCACAACAGTTTGCATGAGTTGAAGACATATATTATGAGGGATGTTCACCTACCCATTGTGGGCATTCTCAAGTGCTTACGAATAATGTGACATACAGTTACTTAATAAATGATATTAATATATACTATAACCTATATACAAAAAAGGTAAACCGTCATCAGTTGTGGCACATTGAAAGTGTCCACGATAGATAGCAGCTTTTCTCATTGTATTAATTTTGTCCCTACAAACTCAAAATATTTTTTGAATATAATTTGAGCTATAAAATAATAATACAACTCAAAATAACATATAATATATATATAAATAGTTATCAAAAATAAAAAAAAATTAATTTTTTTTTTTTTAAAAAGTGGGCCCCAAAAATTGTGGGGCCCTAGGCATGGGCCTTGTGAGCCTATAGGCAAGTCCGGCCATGCCCCCTACTTCGCCAGTCGGCGGCCATCCACTACAACCACCGCCATCGCCGTTATCGTGAAGCTGTCGATTATATGAAGCTTTCAAATTTCAAAATTTTAAATGCGTATATCAATTTTAATTCATTTTTTTACATTTTTTTCCCCTTACATTTTTTATTATCACAGCCTCGCCTAGGGGTGGTTCGGTATGGCATACCGCAAAATTTTCGCCATACCGTATACCGTACTGTTAGTTGCGGTATGAGATTTTTCATACCGTTGCCATACCGTACCTTTCGGCATACCAATGTTCGGTATACCGAAAATTCGGTATGAAAAAAATCCATACCGTTATCGTACCGTCGTTTCGGTATACCGTACCGTACTTCGGTATGGTACGGTATACCGTATGCCAGAAACATACGATTATCCATAAAATTAAAAATTCATAAACTAACAAAATTCATACAATAAAATCCATAAGAAATTACAATTCATTAATAAAAAGTCTAATTAATCCTTAACCATTTAAAATACATACATATTTCATGAATCAACATTTATACATTTCACTAATATTTTTCGATATATTTACTTTAAAAACTAAAATATTCAGAAACTACGCTAGTATGCCTTAAATATAAATCAAACTGCTATTAAAAGAATACTATTTGTAGTATTTTACTCAGATAATATAACTTATATAACATATAAGTTAAATATAACTTATATAACATATAAGTTATTACATTCAATTTTTATTTTTAGCTAGTATGTTTTAACTTAATTAAATTAGTAACATATGTTATCATGTTCATACACTTACATACAATCATACTTTTAAAGTTTTAATGCGTAAATATTAACATATAATATATGCTAGTGTATTCATTAATCATTATAAATCTTGTGATAATTTATTGTGACATGCACGTAAATTTGGTGTATACCGCGGTACGGTATTTATCGGTATACCGCGGTATTGTAATTTTGAATACTGTTGCCGTACCAAAGCTTGTCGGTACGGTATCATACGGTACCGAAAAATCAGTATACCGTCTCTTTCGGTATTTTCGGTTTTTTTTCGGCGCGGTATGTTCGGTATTTCGGCGTAACGATATCCCGACCCACCCCTAGCCTCGCCAACATCGTCATCCGTGGTTCTGCAACCACAACCAAATTCTTTCATTATTCTTTCAATAATTAAATTTTTATCCGAATGGAGTTTGAGTGTTCTACCAACGAGCCATTCAAATCTAGACGTATAGTTTTTCGTGAGATAAATCAAAATAAAAATCATCATAGTAGGAACAAGATTTGTTGAGGCAACACTACGTGGGAGATTCGAAAGAATTGAGGGGATAAGAAACATGGGTTGTACGGTGGTAGTGGAGAGAGAGCCAAAATGATTTGGAGGGGTATTATTCCGAATTTCTTATTAATTTTATTATTAAAATAATTAGGGGCTGTGAGTAGTAATCTGGGGGTTGTGTATAGAATTACCCTAAACTCAAACTTCTACCCATTTAAACCCAATTCAAGTTTAAGTCCAACCCAAATTGTATACCTACCTCTTCTTCCGAACACTATGCCTGGAGCTCGCCTCCGTCTCACTATCACATCTGTTTTCCTTCTCCGCGGCCACCTCTTCCATTGTCGTCGCTGCAACGTCGCTCTCAGTCGCTTCCTACTCCAGCCATAGATTTCTCTCTCCTATACAGACGACTCTCACTTCACTCGGGTTTTGGCCTCTCTTTCTCCGAGCTGGCGACGTCTCTTCCCACTGCCCACAGCCGTCGCTGCTTCCCACTCCTAGCAGCCGCCGCCGAGTTCTCTCTCCTTCTCTGTTCCTTAACGCTAATCCTCCTCCAGTCTTCCTTTGATTTTCTTGCAACACTATCGGCGTTGCTGGGTTGCCCTGTTGCCCCGTCTCAATTGCCAGCTTGACCCTGAAAACCGTGGTTTTTAACTGGCCTGGAACTGTCGGTTATTTAGCCCCGCCCGTAACCTAATAGTGGAGATGGGTTGGGCTCGGTTCAAGCTTGAGTGACTTCTGGACCGGCGGGCTATAAAACCTCATATGATCATTTGTTCCTATTTATGTGTACTAAATAATTATATTTATTATTTTTATAATATTTTTTCATAAAAGTAAAAAATGAACTATTAGTTAGGATTACTTTCTTTATGCACTTGTTTTATTTTTGGTGTTGATTTTTGCCAATTAGTAACTCCAAATTATGTTGTATGTGAACTTGGATTAAAGTAAGATGATTGGCAGCTGAAAATCTTTGCTTGTTTTGTAATTTGGGTGTCACATATTCTTTTAAGTTTGCTTAGTTAACTCCTGGGTAAACACTTTGTGTAAATTAGTGTAGGCATCATGTTCAATGGTATTCATGTGCGATTTTTCTCTTCCGATTGTGCTTCATGCTCGTTTTTTCTCTTCTGCTTGTTCTTCATGCTTGAACGCCGATCATTGTCCCGGATAACATAGTAGTAACATGCAAGCTCTTTATTTCTGTAGGAATTGCAAGTCTGTAGTACAAGAATGTGTAGCTGCTGATTATTTAAGTCCGTATGCAAGCTCGTTATTTCTATTTGTGCATTGAAACTAAGTTTATTGAAAATCATCACCGGAGTTTTAGTTTGTTCGTTTAAATCTGGTACGCAATTTTCATATCGTACCGATCTGACATTAATTTTACAATATTTTTACTAGAATTTCGATTTTGTTTGTTCATTGAAACTAAGTTTATATTGTTAGTTTTTTATTGTTCGAGGTTGATTTGTTGTTGTTTAATTTAATGTTCTGAAAGGCTTTGGATTGTTGAATTGGAATTCCAATAGCTATAGCGTTGATAAACTATGTACAGGTGCATTAGCTTTTGGAAGACTAAGATCTGGTAATCAGTTGACCATAATATGCTTTGCTTCTCGTGAAAGCAATAGGTGTTTTATTCACTTTGTGATTTGAGGACTTATGTTCAAGTACAATTGGCGAGTGGAAGTTGTAAGAGTTGGTACAAAGAAAGGGTATATAGAAATCCACTTAGCTTCTGCAAGTGTAATATCACATTTACATTTCATGAATCTTCTTGAAGTTGTAGGAAGACTTGGCCTATTTGCGTCAACACCTTTATAGCTTCTTCTCCTTAAATCTTTATGTGCTTCATAAATCACCTTTTCTAGTTTTGGGGTCTTTTATATTAGTAAATTGTAGTTTTCAGCTCTCTTTTTGGGGACTCGTCAATTTTATTTTTAGTTTCAGGGTTTAATTCCTCAGTAGACTTTAGTACGAAGTGAATCTATTTCGTACCAATACATAGTTGCTTTAGTACGAAGTGAATCTATTTCGTACCAATATATAGTTCTTTTAGTACGAAGTGAATCTTATTCGTACCAATAACTGCATAATTACATCCTCAAATATGTATTTCGTAATTCTTATATATAACTGGTACGAATTTGTTATATTCGTACCTCCTTAAAGTTATACGAATATCACAGCTACAGTAGTCGGGGGGAAAAAAAAAGAAAGAAAAAAAAAACTTAAATTCAAAAATTCGAAAATTAAAAAAAAAATTTAAAAATAATAATGAGGAGAGAAGAGACACGTGAAAAGGGAGAAGAAGGGTGAGGAGAGAAGAATGGTGTTGACTAGTAAAAGTCAAAGTCCATTAGTAAGGGTATTTGTGTCCTTCGCATCAAAAATGGGTATATTTTGTGTTTTTTAAATGTGTGTCCTTATATTGATTTCCTTATCACTAAATGGGTATTTTATTTTTCCACTCTAATAATAAATTAATGTGTTAAAATGTTAAAGTGGAATAATTGTGGGTCCATTTGAATTTTTTAATAGTATTAAAATGTTAAAATAATAAAAAGTAGATGTATAAAGTGTTAAAGTGATTGTAGGGTCTACGCAGTTCCTGTATCCGAAGAGGCCCTAGGCGAAAACTAGAAAATGGGCCCTTTAGCAACAAAAAATATATAAAAAACATAAAATATTTATCAATATCTCCTACTTGTGTTAAAGTTTCATCTTCATGTGATTCTTTTTTCCCTCTTAACTTGAAATATTTATCATATCTCCTACCTAACTTTTTTTTTTTTTTTTTTTTTTTTTTTTTTTTTTTTTTTTATCGGGCAAATGTTAGTTGTTAGATTAAATGTTAGTACGCCACATACCCAATAACTCCTAAAATTTCTCCAAGCCCACCTTATATCTCCCAAATTCGCTCACACAAGGGATCGAACCCGGGTCACTCCTACCTAACTTAAAACTATTTGATCCTCTCTTTACATTTCTTTTCTTTCCTTTTTATTTTATTTTATTTATTTATTTTTTTGATCGGACAAATGTTAGATGTTAGATTAGATGTTAGTACGCCTAGCTCCCAAACACTCCAAGAAAATCTCCAAACCACCTTATATCTCCATAATTCGCTCCCACTAGGGATCGAACTCGGGTCACTCCTTCAAGGGAGGAGCCCGGTGGCCAGGTGCGCTAAGACACCTGGTTATTTCTTTTCTTTCCTGAGCAGATGTGTCACGACCCGGCCTGCTAAAACTAGCTGAGCGAGGTCGCGACTCAAGAAAAGGGAAACAAATAAAAATGAACAAACGTCATGAGGGGAAAACGATGTGAAAACATGGTTTTGAATTACATTCGAGCTCTCCATCATTCGTCGAGAATGAATGGAGGAAGTACTATTCGCTACGGAAGCATTTTACATGGAATAAGCGGAAGCGTTGTTCGTAAAAAGAAAAGCAACGTCGATAACTGGACCGACACATTGCTACGATACACAAAATAGGAGTTAGTCTATCTACTCATAGATTACAGCGGAAGAACGTGAGATGCATGTATGGAGACATGCACCACCAAGAGACTTCAACACTTTCCATGATCGACAAAAGCTCCTTCCGGCACCTTCACTTCATCCTGCTTAACCTGCACATGAGAAATATGTACAGGGCTGAGTACTTTGAAGTACTCAGTGGACACGTGCCAAAACATTTTGATTGCCAGCCATTCAAGTGAAACATAGGGGTTCGAAAAAGACCTATGATCACTAAAACATTTTCATTAAATGCGCTTGCGCAAGCTTTCGTTTTCTTGGTGTAATCAGTCATATCTGACATTGTAAAAATGTATCCGGTAAGGGTGGCCACCCTTCCCGGATACCTCGATCGGCCAATACGTAGCTCACGATCGACCTTGCTGAGTGCACTTAACTCATCGAGGAGCGACCTCGATGAAATCTTGTGGCCGAAGCCCTTGTGTGGCCGAAGCCTTCTAGGCCGAAGCCTCTCAGATAGACATCATACAAAACAAAACATTTATGGCATGACAATTCTTTTTAAAAGAACATAACATAAATAAACATTTTCTTTGCATGAAAGCCCACCTCGATAGCTTTCCTTTCCTGGTCATAATTTATATAACCCTGAGCGCCGCCTTAGTCTCGGCCTTTCCCTTCGCCTAACCTCGTTCAAAGAACGTAAAATAAGAGACTTGGAATAAAATCGATAATCTTATCGATCTATGCGAAGGTTATCTTCTATCGAGGTTATGTTCTCTTTTACTGATAACGTTATCATGGTTATCCTTTTAATCGAGAGCTTCTCGATTATCATTTTGAAATCGATCACTTCGATCGATACTTGTGTCTTATAGTTCTTTCATCCTCGACAAGAATCGTAGGATGTCGGATCTGGTTGTCTTATGAAGCTTCATGACTTTTCTTTTTACATAGTATAAGTGTTTTACACTTATAATGCTGTTATCTTGATCATTCGATCACTAATAATCTTCGTGGTTCTATTAAAACATTAGGGCCTTAACCCAAATACTTAAGCTCGGAAAATTATCACATTAACTCCGAAGAGTCGTTCCATATTCTCGGCCCATCATGAATTAGAAATCCGGTCCAATCGGTCGGCCCGACTTATTGAATAATTTAATCGGCCCAATCGGTTGGCCCGATTTGTTAAGTACATTATTGGCCCGTTAGGTAATTATTGGCCCATTAAGTATTTTATTGGCCCGTTAAATAATTTATCGGCCCATTTGATTTTGAAGTTTCGGCCCGACTGAAAAATAAATTCGGCCTGACCATTAATTAGTTCCGATTATGAGGCTCGGCCCAACACTTCCCGTCAGCCCGGCCCAATCTGCCGCGGTCCATCAGTTGGCCCGGCCCAACTCTATACTTGGCAAATCACTCTCCCCCTTTTCTTCTCTCTTCTCCATCGTGATCCCCCTCTCTCTCTCTCCCTTTCGCAGCAGTTCCCCGACACACCATCGTCGTCCACCTTTCATCTTCCCGCCGGCGTACGTCAACCGGCGCCCCGTCTCGACCTCCGTCGTTGGTTACCCTTTCTCCCCACTTCCGATTTTACTCAGGGAGCCCTAATCTAATGGAGTTCACAATTTGGGGAAAACTGGAGAAATTCCGTCGGCTCCGTTTCCTCCGACGCCGGCCTCGCCGGCCGTGTCTCTCCCTCTCTCCATCGCGGATTTCCCGGCCAGAGGCTGTTGCTTAGCCTCCGCCGTTGCGTCTCAGCCGCCGCCGCTTCACTTTGTTCTCCCTCCCGCCTCGGCTTAGTCTTTCATTGCCGGCGGTGTCGCCTCGATTCCACTCTCGGCTCCTCCCTTGCCTCCGGGCAGCCTTGCCGTCTCCATCGATACGCCGATGAGGTTCGTCTCTTAACCCCCACTTATTACGTTTTATGCTAGCTCAATTATGAATCGTGTTCATTGATTAGGGAGCTTATAGGGGTTGATTTATTGGTGTTTTATTGAGGGATTTCCAGCTTTTCAACATGTTTGAGTTGGGAAAAATTTCCAGATTCTATGCACATATGGATTTTGTATCCGTTGAGTTGAAAGGCTTGATTGGAGATTGTTTTTATGCTAATGTTTTAGCTTCGTAAAAACTGAAATCCTATGGTTAGATGAAATGTCAAGGTCAAATTTTTTTGAGTTCCTTGTACATGCATTGCTTGTGAGATATTGCTATGTTGCTTGGGTTTGGTTTTTAGGCCTTTAAACTGGTTTTAGCATGCTTTAAGGTCTTCTCACACTTGGGCAGCCTCTAAATTGCATTCTAAGGTCATTTTAAGGGTGAATTTCATGCTTGAGGGTTCCTAATACTTAAAGAGTAATTGTGAGGGAGTCTTACTTGTTGTGTTGAGATCGAAGTCAGGTTTTCGAGCTCGAAAGGGGCTGTCCACTTCTCTTCACTGCTCTCCTTCCCCCTCGTCCCTTCTTCTTTGGGTAGTAGCTCATCACCTAGAGGTTAGAGTTAGTTCCTATGCATTTTGGCCTCACTCAATTCTTCTATAATAGGGAGGAAGCTCTTACTTAATGAGATGAAACCGAAAACTGCTCCTAAGCTTGAGAATGAGGGTTGTCCTCTCTTGATCTTGCCTTGCATGCTTTCCTTCCCTCTTGTTTTTCCCTTGTTTCCCCTCCTAGGGAAGGAGGTGGAAGGTCCGGTGCTTAAAGAGCGAATCGGGGCTGAACTCCGGCTAGTTCTCGGCTGGAAATCTGCCCTCTTCTCCTTGTGTGTTTTGCTTGCTTTATTTCTCTATGATTTCCAGATTTTGGGTGATGAATGTGTGAGTTGTTGTTGATGTTCCAAATGGTTTTTGCAGGTTGCAGCTACTCTTGGAGGATTTGGTGTAGGAAGGAAGTGTCTTCTTTAAGAAGATTATTGCATGGGTGACGTGTGTGGAAGGGGGCAAAAGAGGAGTACACGTGTATAATGCTTGGGAGAGTTCTTCTAATTGTAATTATAGAAGGGATTAAGGTTTCTAATTGTACTTAGGGACACTAATGATATGTTTTATTTCCAGATTTGTGTGGAATTGAAGCCGCCGGTTTTTCCTAGGCGGAATCCCTGTTTTCATTCTTTTCTTTTTCTTTTATTTTTATTGTTATATTATATATATATAAATATATATATACATGGATTATTATTGTGGGCTTAGAACCACTAATCTTGGGCCCCTTTTTACATCTATTATTGTTGGGTATTAAATCTGAAACGGGCTCTCTCTCTCTAGGGCTAATTACAATCGAACTAAAAAAAAATCGTGAAGTGGGCCTCGGCTCTTAAATAAAATTAATTGGTTTGTTTTTAATCGGGTCTTCTTTAAATAATTCAGCTCTTGTTTCGGGAATTACTAATGCTACTAAATGTATACTACTAAAGTGCTACTTGTTATTTGTCACACTAATAATAATAGTAACAACACTAATATTAATACTAAAATAATGCCGAAAGTTTTTATTTATCACTAATAAAAACTGCGGTCATTACATCCTACACCCCTTACGAAAAATTTCGTCCCGAAATTTACTTACCTTCTACAAACAAATTTACTTACCTTCTATATATATATATATATATATATATATATATATATATATATATATATATATATATATATATATATATATATATATTTTTTTTTTTTTTTCTATCCTTTTGTCTTCCGACTCTCTCGTGGCTTCCTCCTGTCCGTGGTGCTTTTATCGTACTTTCATTAGAGGGATTTGCTTATTCCTAAGCTGTTGAATCTTTCGATCTACTATAGCTTCAGGTCTTGCTCTATGACTGCTTCTTCTTGATGTAGTACGTGTCTAGGGTTAAATACTTACTTCCCTAGTTGGGACATGTGGAACATGTTGTGGACGTTTCCTAGGTTCGGAGGAAATGCTAACATGTAAACCGCAGGTCCTATCCCTTCTAAAACTTCGTAAGGTCCAACGAAACGAGGTTTCAGTTTGCCTTGATTCCGAATCAGGTTATTCCCTTGGTGGGGAAAATTTTCAGGGAGACCTTATCTTCTACTTCGTGGGGCCACTCGAACCTACGTCATCATCGTAAGACTTCTGTCTACTATACGCTTCTTTTATTATATCTCTAATTTGGCGCATTATCTCAGCCGTCCTTTGATCACACACTGATCCTAATTCTTTCTCATCTCCCTCCTCGTCCCCGTAGAGTGGTGGTCTACACTTTATTTCATGCGGTGCATTGCACGATGCTGTGTCTATGGTATATGGTGGGTCTAAGTAGTTGAATTAAGGGTTATATCATTTTCCAGTTTCCGTCTCCATCATGTACCACCTTCTTAAACAGGTCTTCGAGGTTTGACGGGATTGGTACGTTAACCTTCACGACACTTGTCTTATCTTCTCTAGATACTCGTAGGGTCCAAATAGACTGTTATTAGTCTTCCTTTCGTGCTAGATCTAGCTATTACATAAAATATGGAACTTTTTGGAAGGTTTGTTCTCCTAATCCGAATCGTAATTCAACTTGTCGGTGTTAGAATTAGTTCACGAGCGTCTAGACCTTCTTCGTCGGCCTTGGGCATTTTCCCAAATTTGAATCTACCTTAATCATATACTCAAGTCCATATATCCTTCTATCTACTTCATTCACGAGTGTAATCAGGTTTCACTGATAATCCTAGGGTCGGGATATTAATCGTTTCAAAATTTGTACTTCGTTCAAGTCTATTTCCTCCTTGGTCTTTACGCTAGTGTAGCCATGACCTACCCTATGTACTATAGTTGACTCATAAGTCGCGGTATTAACAACCATCAAATAGATATTCATGTTTTAACTCGTTGGAAGAGGTCAATCATCTATGGATCACTCGTAGTACTTCGCATCTTTATTCACACTTGTCTGTGTAAGGTAGAGATAAGTACCGTACCTATACTTGTCATACGTGTTATATCGACAATCTTGACACTCGTCGTAGAGGTATCACTATGGCTATATTCCCTATTGTAGAAATGTGGTTTATATATATCAGCTGTTTTCTCTCCCTAAAATTCGTGGTATGAATTCTTCAGCCTATGCAATTCTTTCCTACTGATTGTTGGTTCTGGGTGTCGCTCTATTATTGTAAGACCAAGTGTTTTCATTTCCTTTCGCAGTCGTTTATGAATCTAGGGTATCTAGATGTAATGTCTCGTAAGCCCGGCTGATGTCATACTTAACTGGTCAATTAATCTGGGCTACGAAGGTGCTAGTGGCTCATTTGTTATTTATCCATGCATAACTATGGTACTTTTAAGGCATCATGTGCGGGTGTCTGTTCTAGAGGAGTTCTCATGAGTTCTACTGTTTACCCTCCTTAATGCATCGTCTTATCTTTCATAAGATGTAAAGAGGTATTCTCAATTTATAGTTGGTTTCTTCCTTTCTAAGTGTTATTCAAGGCTTTCAAGATTTCATTTTAGGGCTTTAGCTCACCCGTCTTCCTTCATACTGCCTAGATGACTACTTGGGTTGAGTTCATAAATCGTATAGAGTTGTTACTCATTATCGTGACTACACTACAGGACCGTGATTTTTCCTATAGCGGGACATTTTGGGTTGGACATAATCTCCTACTCAAGCTTCATGATATATGTGACTCGTAATTTTATCTTTTGTCGTCTATTGCATGCACTAGTGCACTTTGATATTACCTTGGACCGAAAAATGTTAACTTCTATTACCATCCTTCTCGAGGCTAACTTACATATTTGTTAGAGATTTCGGAAATCCTAGATAGGTAGTCTCGCTATCTCAATTAATAAGCTTTGATGGCGGGGCATTAATTGCTTCCTTGAAATGAATCCAAAGGTCTCAGTCGTTTAGTTTTCTACCTAATCAAACATTTTCTCGTTTACTTGATTAACATTCCTTCTATATGTTTTTAATGACTTCGTATGTTTGTACCTCACATAATAATGATTCTGTTACGGGAACACTTAAGGTATTGAGTCTCATTAACTTAAGGGATTTTACGAAGATAATACTATGGTTTTTAATTATCTACTCAAACTTTCAATATGTATATACTAGGTATCTTGGCACGTTGAATGCCCATACTCTTCTTGGTTATGAATTTGATCTAGACGGCTTCCGCTTGACTCTTACGAATCTCTCTTCTATTAGTATCTCCCCTTATGATGCGATCTAATCAAACAACTTGTAGGTTCGGCCCAAATTTTATTGTTCCTTGCAACTCGTCGGCCTATTATCAAAGTCATATCCCAACTATTTTACATATGCGTTGACCGACTTGTTAGACGACTATGGCTTTTCTTAAAAGAAATTTGTTCCTCATATATTTCATCGGGTCATTTCTATTAATGTACTCTTACACTAGTTCTCGTCCAACTTGGTTCCAACGTGCATCATTTCCATCGGCGTACATTTCACTCCTTCCTACCATCGAGTTGTGGTCTTTCAGGTGACCCATGGACCATAGCCATGTTTAGACCCTTTAGACTTACGTTTCATTCAATGCTTATTCTTACTTGTGTTTCCCTCGCTCTATTGTCTATCTTGTACACTTCTCGTGGAGGGGACTACATTAACTTTGCAATAATGACAAATTTTATATTATTCATTCGAAGGTAGTACTTATGGTTGTGTATATTTATTTCATGAATATCCCCCATACTACTTCGTTGTTTCTAGGTATCATGTCTATGTGGCTACATAGTTAAAAATTCAATTATTCTTAGTTTACTTGTGGTTTAGTCTCAGTGGTTACGATCTTAGTGTACTTATCCTTGGGTTCTCACCGTTGTCCCACTCTATACTTTTCTTGACAACTTTGTCTCACTCGTGATCTACACCAATCCTTCTTATTTATGACTTGTTCAAGGCTTCTCATTTCATATTGTTTATTATGGAAAAAGTTTTCCTAACGTTATCTTCCCTAGCATCAGCTAGCATCCCGTATTTCGTAGTCCGCTACAATTCATCATTATGTCTGGCCGACTGATGTCATACTATGATTAATCCTTTCTTGGTGACGAATTTAGGTCTCACTATTTTCATATAACTTATGGCTAGTGGAAAATTAATTCTAGTCTGGTCCACGTTAACCTTCTAAGAGGTTTCTGATCCTCGAGCTAGGGGAAATCCAAAATAACGTCAGGTCACCGACCTCAATCATGGGATACTGTCTTTCCTTTAGTTGCCTATTTAATCTGGATTTTAGGGATGACAACTCATCATGTGCCTGACGCGTGTAGTGCTCGACTTCGGGTCATTTATTTTCTAATATCCTTACCATTTTCAATCTATCGGAAGATTTTAAATTTTCATATCCACGAGGATTTCATCTATTTAATAGGTTTTCTACCCTTGGTCTAATCAGACTCTAATATTGTTAGCTCTTAGTGTTGGACTTATCGACCTTCAGTGTACTTTTCTTGGGGAACCCCCTTAGAGTATTTATCTTATGAGTTTTGCATTTAATCATTATATTTCCTTTTTCTAGGTCTTTTTGGAGGACCTGGTTAGCTTTACGCTACTTACTGTTGTGCTTGTCGCAATACTTGTTCCTATCTTTTAGATTCTTGTTTCACCCATCATACTTCTTAAGTACATTATAAGCTTTCATTTCTGGGTTACAACATGTAAAATTTTCCTTAGAAGGTGGGGAAGTCTCTGCTTTACCGGCATATGTAAACTAATTAGCACCGCATTGTCAACCCCTAGTCTTGTGTAATACCCTTAACGGCCTATCCATCATCCATCCTCTTATGCGTAAACATCAACAACTCAAAGAGTGTGAGACCTTAAGTCATATTCTATAACTTATAATAATCTAATCTTCGTAGTCTTATCGCTTTAGGATGACCAATTGGATCAAAACGAAACAAGGATATCGTGGTCTGACTATGAGAAATAATAGTACGAGGGTCCAAGTGGGAATATCAATTATCCAAAATAGCTCATCAAGGATTCTCCAGACAAGTTTAGAAGAAATAACCAGAGGGTAGAAATGAAGTGACAGGGGTCGGGGGGGTGGGGGACCCCTTGTTGTCGATACCCATCCGATTTCTTGTCTGTTGGTGACGCTACCGAGAAAGAGATTATGTGAGGTGGCCAGTCCCACATAGGCATCTTTCCGGTCACATGAAGGAAAAATTGTTTCTCTTACACTGGTGACTTTTGATTCACAAAGACACAGAAGATCGAACAAAGCTTGGTAAACAATTCTTTGGATTTGGAATTCCTCGACTCCACGTATATTACAAAGGTCTTTCTGGCTTCAAGAGGTTCAAAGGGAGGGTTTCAAAAATGCAATGCATTAGAACGTAGGGTCTCTTCTAGTCTACGTGTCTCCGTGAGGACTCTAGTACCTTGCACTCGCGTAAATGACCTTGACATATGGAATTGTGACTTGCTTATTAGCGTTAGCAATGTAGAGTCATTTCTAAGGGCATTAATATATGTCTTTATTGGTTGTCTTCTGGTACCCTAACAGAATAAGACGTTAGATCGCAATCCGACTAGGTGCAAATTTCTTTCTTCGACAGTCTCTTAGTTCTGGGTGGGAGGTTTCCTTACACTTCCTCAAGTCGTACTTGGGATGTTAACTTACTGATGATTCGTTGTTTTTGCCATTCAATGGCACGCCTTAGTCTCTTTTATCGTATAGTCTAGTCCCATCACCCATGGGGATTAAGCAAATTATATTGCTTTAGCTTCTAATCTTATATTGGATATCAATATCCATTTTACGGGCTCATCGATAAGCATGGTTAATGGTCTTATTTTACCACATTCTTCAAGCATGATCCTCTACTCGGGAAAGTAGAGGCTAACACGTTTCATCGTAGTTATTCGTGTGAGTACAACATTTAGAAGTCTGGGATTTTAACGTTTCTTTGCCCGAGATTTCTATGTTGGTCAAGACCTTAACCTTTCTTTGACTTCTGTCTTTAATTCATAGTAACGTTTTCTTCTTTTAACCATGGATGCGGAAACATCCAGGAAACTCTGGTGGACTTATCATTATTATGCCACCACATGAAACTTTTATTATGGACTAAGTTCTGGTATCATTTCTTTATTATCCTTAGGAAGCGTTAATAAGTACGTTTCATTCCTTGCCACACGGAGATGGAAAAGTTAGAGGCTCATGTCATTAATTCGAGCAATGCTCGTCCGATTCTTCTTGCACTCCCCGACTTAGTTTTCTTGAGCTGGCACATCCTTTATTCATGTAATAGCTTTTTGGAGAGTTATCACTGCTCCCTTGAGTTGACATTTTGTGTAAAGCTTCACTTGCTTCCTCGTCTCATCGTCCTTCTTGTGCCATAACCGAGGTTAGAATAATTGATTCGCTCAAGCACTATCTTAGCATGTGATAGAGGGAAAGCACTTAATTTAAGCGAGCTATGTTCTCTAGAAAGGCCTTGGCTTTTCTACTATATGTGAGCCCTATGTTATCTTGACTATGTTCTCATACTAGCATGTGATAGTTACCTCTTCTCTTTCATGGTCCAGCATGATGTCGTGAAGTGCCGAGCTTTTGTCGAGAGCTTTATGAAGTCTAGCGAAGCAAGTCTAGACTTTACAATGAAGAAGAAGACTCTTGGATTTCAGAGCGAACCAAATGCTCTGATACCACCCTGTCACGACCCCACCTGCTAAAACTAGCTGAGCGAGGTCGCGACTCAAGAAAAGGGAAACAAATAAAAATAAACAAACAACATGAGGGGAATACGATGTGAAAACCTGGCTTTGAATTACATTTAAGCTCTCCATCATTCGTCGAGAATGAATGGAGGTGAGTACTATTCATCAACGGAAGCGGTTTACATGAAATAAGCGGAAGCGTTGTTCGTGAAAAGAAAAGCAATGTCGATAACTGGACCGACACGTTGCTACGATACACAAAATAGGAATTAACCTATCTACTCCTAGATCACAGCGGAAGAACGTGAGATGCATGTATGGAGACATGCACCACCAAGAGACTTCAACACTTTCCATGCTTGACAAAAGCTCCTTCCGGCACCTTCACTTCACCCTGCTTAACTTGCACATGGGAAATATGTACAGGGCTGAGTACTTTGAAGTACTCAGTGGACACATGCCAAAACATTTTAATTGCCAGCCATTCAAGTGAAACATAGGGGTTTTCAGAAAAGTCCTATGATCACTAAAACATTTTCATTTAAGGCGCTTGCGCAAGCTTTGGTTTTCTTGGTGTAATCCGTCATATCTGACCTTGTACCGGATACAATTACCAAATACAATTAACATTCTCACTAAATAATACTCCCTTAAAAACTGTTGAAAGTTTTGACTCAATTTTAAAAGACGGAAGAGAGTATAAAATTAATAAAACTTGTACAAAATTTAAAATCAAATACTGTACAAGATTGATACATAGAATAAAGATAGAGGATCCAGCTATAAAACCGTCATTTGTAGAGAGAGAGAGAGAGCAGACTTACCCCAGAATCAGAATCTAAGTGGGCCTTTATAGAGGCGATAGGTTCAGTCGAGTATATACTGCAAGAAAGAAGAAGAATTCAACCACTGTAAAGAATATGGCCAAGTGAGGAAGCAAACAAGAAAGGAAAAGAAGAGAAAGACATCTATCCTCAACTAGTTTGCGAAAATGGCGGACGCCAGCAACATGTTATCGGTTGAAGAGGCGGTGGAGATAGTACTTGGCGTCGCGCAGAGGCTGCCGCCGGTTACGGTGCCTCTCCACCGCGCACTCGGCAAAATCTTGGCCCAGGACGTCGCCGCTCCCGAACCGCATCCGCCGTACCGGGCCTCCATCAAGGTCTCTCTCTCTCTCTCTAATATTTGGAATTTAAAAGTTGACTCCTATGGTGGTTTATTGAGTTTTAGATCGAAAAATCCGGAAGTAGTGCATAAAAATAGATTCTTTTGATGGTTTAAAGGGTTCTTAGGCTGCGGAAATTACGGTTTCACTGCTCGGACTGTCTAATTTGAATGTATACGTATACTTGCGTTTTGTGGGTTCCTTTAGTAAGGATGAACAGTTATGTTGTGGTTCGAGGACTCGGAATATTAATTTCGGTTGTGCTACTTTAGCTGTAAGTCAAGCTTTGCTAGCTGTTCTTGGTGCACTTGTTACCTTTTTGTTTCGGTACTTTCGCTTCCGAAATTCCTCTATTGCTTCATCCTAGTGGTTTTTTTTCCAGAACTAATTGCTTGGTTCGTCGGTTTTCTAGGATGGGTATGCTGTGGTTGCTTCAGATGGTGCTGGTGAGTATCCCGTAATCACCGAGTCACGAGCAGGGGATGATGGTATTGATGTCACAGTGACTTCAGGAACAATTGCTTATGTGACTACCGGTGGTTAGTCATCTACTGGTCAACATTTTTGTTTCAGCCTTTTAGCTCATCTTGTGAGAATAGGAAGTATGCCATTTTCCTACACACAGTAGCAGTGTACTTGAGTTTTAGGGGAGTTGGCTAGTCAAGTATAAAATGATGTGTAAGAGCCAAAACATATTAAAATAAGGATTGTTTTAACTAACTCGAAAGTGTTAATGAGAACTGGAATGAAATTCAGCAAGATAGAAATATTTCTGATTCCGACCTCCAAGTTGATAATCTTAAAATAGTACTATATGCCCTTCCCTCACATCTATGAGGGTTATTTACAGCTATGTACTACATAGTAAAATAGGTAAGGATACTAAGCTTATTAGGATTCAGGATTGTTCTACACTTCTAGTCCATGACCCGACCGACAAATCATGCCTCTTGGCTATTATCCCTTTCATCTGTCAAATTTCTTCTGTTTGATTGTTCTTCCATTGTAAATAGACTTACAGCCTATCTTCCTGCATCTCTATCTTTGTCTTCTAATAGATAAGTACCCTTGTCAGCTTGTCCAAAGAGTTGAGGTACTGAAGTAAACTGTACTTTGACCTGTGAAAAAATTTACCCAAGTTGCTTTGTCGCATATGCATTTCCTTCACATTGAATACTTGAATAAACACCTAGCATTCTTTATCAAGTTAGTGATATAGAATTTCATCAGATGTATCTGTACTCTTCCAAGACGTACACTTTCAGTGTTCGGCAATAAAATCTTAATGGCTTAAAGAGTTAAAGTCTTTTGCCTCCAAAAGTGTGAAAAGTTAATGTGATCACTCAAGTTTACTTGACATAATATAACTTTGGTAGCAGAAAGTAAACATAGAGTTTCCTTCGGAGAAAAAATACGGAACCTTAAAAAGATGTCTGCTGCTTACTACTTTTCATTTCAAATATGTGCTGCTGGGTTTTCTGTACATTTTGGTGTAGTTGATTAAGTAGCCTGGTATTGTGAGCATGCTCATTGATGCCCGATTCTCCAACTACATGTCGATGTAGCTTTGGGGGAGATCTCTTGCAGAAATTTTGAGATATACTCCATTCAATGTCTTTGGTATGTATATTTGGTCCTACAAAGGGATCTGTCCAACGATTTCAGTTGTCAGCAATGTCATCTATGGCATATAACGTGTTATGGCAGTTCGCCAAAAAAACCGCAACTAGGGTTATGACTGACTTCGTCGTAGGTTAAGGTGGACGACTGAAAATTTTAATAAATTATTAAATATATAAGGAAATAGAATTTTAAATTGCATAAATTGAAAAAATATATATTAGAAAAACCTAATATCTCAAGTTTTACCACAATAATAAAATGTAGAGTCATAAAGCCATAATGTAAAAATTGTCAATTATCTCTAACCTCATAACATAAGCATCATCTTTGTTATCATCCAATGGAGCAAATCTTTCTTCCTCTTCTTCTTCAGATTTCTCAAAGTTCCCTTCTTGATCTTGATCTTGATCTTGAATTTCATCTTCATTTACAACTTACAAGTCGTCTCAAACTTTCTTTCCCTTTGGATGTGGATTCCATCGTGCCTTTCTTAGAACCTCACCGCTCATTGATGATGTTGGTGGCTCTTTTCTTTTCCTTGCAGTACGCGGTACGCCTAGTATATGTTCTAGGCTCTTCAACCTCAGGAGCCTCATAAACAAGGCCCAATCAATTGACTCATCATTATTAACCAAATTCCTCGCATCATCCTCATCTCTCTTGCTAACCACTTATTGCGCTCATCAATGTCATCGAGTGTAATAAGATCAATTATGTCTCTTATTTTACGTCTATCATGCATTTTTTAGTCATGCATTTTCTTGTGATCATGCCTATTCCTCTCTTTTTGGAATTCCGAAATTACAATGCCAAAGTCCAATTTTTCTTGTTGACGATTAGAATGCTAAAGTCCAGTTTTGCCTGTTGATGATGTGAAGTGTTGCTACCTTTGGATGATAGGAAATTTATCTTGCCTTTTTCTTTTGGCTCAGGACCAATACCCAACGGTGCTGACGCTGTTGTTCAAGTAGAGGACACTGTACAAGTAGAGAGTGCAGGAGCGGGGCAAAAGCGAGTGCGGGTGTTGAAACAGGTTGTGCAAGGACTTGATATTAGGCCAGTGGTATGACACATTCGCTTCTGTTATGTTCATTTGTATATTAATTCATTAATAGTAAGGACTGCATGCATGGAAGGAGCTTCTTGGTATCGTTCACCGCCGATATCTGTCACACAATTCTATTTAAACTTTGCTCGATCTTAATTTTATTACCGGCCATGTAACTTATATGCTCATTTGTAACTAAATGGTTGGACAAAATCTTTTTTATACATTTTGGAGTCGAAAGCTTGACCATCTATAAATATTGCACGTGCACGGTGCACCTGGATCACTACAGAGAATTGGTCTTCCGTTCCGAAGAAATAAAATCACTCACTGTCCAAATTTTTTGCCTTACCAGGCAACAGGCTATAAAGCCCCAATTTCTTCCTATTGTAGGCTCTACTTGTGAGTTCCACATATTCAGTTTGTACATCATGATCCTGCAGATGGGATATTGCCATTCAATGTATATGGAAGCAACTACTTCAATTAATCTTGTCTTAATTGACTGCAAATAATTGCTACTATATGCCGTCCTTCCCTTTGGTTTGCATGCATGCATTTAAGTTTCGTGTGAATGTTGCTAGGGTTGTGATATTGCTAAAGGTGATCTAGTATTGAATTCTGGAGAACTTTTAGGTGCCGCAGAAGTTGGCCTACTTGCAACTGTGGGAGTTACTTCTGTGAAGGTATTAGTTTAAAATCTTTTGTCTGCTTGTTTCTCTTCCTCCTCCATGCCTCCTTAGTGCTGGTCCCACCGACCTGTAAAAACTTGAGGACAATTTTGTACAGGTTTATCCTATGCCAAAAGTTGCAGTGCTTTCCACAGGGGATGAACTTGTTGAGCCAGAGTCTGAGTCTCTGAAACGTGGCCAGGTAGTAGAAAAATTCCAATTATACTATTAGCCAATATGAGACTAGTATTTAGGATTCTGTGTTGATTTTAGATTTCAGTATGTCCTGTTGGCATTAGTCTCAAATTGCATCTTTTCTGAGGAAGTGGTTGTGGTGACAAGTATAATTCATTGGTATCCAGGTTGTCCATGAAGAAAATTCTTATATTATTGAAAGTCGCGGATAAGTGCTGTGATTGTGGAGTATTTACACTGTCCATATTTTCTATTGAGTATAGAGTTACTGACATTGTTTTGTGAGTTCCTGTGTTTTACGTTTTAGCATAGTCTATGTTTCCTATTTTTCCTGTAAATGGTATTGAAAGCCTCATGCCTTCTAATATGCATGAGATTATATGCTTTGAGCTGAAGATGGTGCTTTAAGAAGACAATATCTTGCTTGCTTTCATATCTCATCCTCCAAAAATTTCTCTGTTCTTTTTGATTTCTTACATTATATTGCCTAAAAAAATTTATTCATCTCATATGTAGGTTTAGTTTCTCCTCACTTCAACTACCCTCTGTAAAAAAATTCTGACATCCAATCCATGTAAACAATCAACGGGCTATGGTTTAGTTTACTTTTATGGTGCATCTCTTTGCTTCCTATCTTCTACTTTCTTTTCCTTGGTAACAGATCTTACTGGATCAAAATTTTGGAGTTATAATGCGATCAGTATGGTGGATCTGGGTTTAATTATGTCTATTCTTCTGCAGATTAGAGACTCAAACCGTGCCATGATCCTAGCTGCTGCACAGGAGCAGCAGTGCGAAGTTCTTGATCTTGGTATAGCTCATGATGATGAAGAAGACATTGAGAGGATCTTTGATAGAGCCTTTTCAAGTGAAATTGATATACTGTTGACCTCTGGAGGAGTTTCGATGGGAGACCGAGATTTTGTAAAACCCCTACTTGCAAAGAGAGGAAGATTACATTTTCACAAGGTAATTATATTTTGTAAATCCCCTACTTGCAAAGAGTGGGGAAATATATTTTCCACTGTAGCTTCATCCCTCTATACATGAAACACAGGCGTGACATCAGATTCGAGGTGTCTGATTTGATTTTGTCATTGCCTGCTGTTCGACTCCCAAATATCTTCTTCTTTTCTCTTCATATTATTAAGAGATCCATGGACCATAGAATAAAAGTTATTTTGGTACAATCTTTTCATTCAGGTTTGTATGAAACCAGGAAAGCCTGTTACATTTGCTGAGATCCTTCCTGAATCAGCTGATGGGAGGGCCCAAAAGAAGGTTCTTGCTTTTGGTTTACCTGGAAATCCAGTTAGCTGCATGGTCTGTTTCCACCTCTTTTTGGTTCCTGCGATGCGACATCTTTCTGGGTGGACTCAACCTTGCCTTCCAAGGTTTATAAAAGTTGTAAATCTCCTTGTTTCTATTTATCTATTATCGCTCTTTGATATCAATCCTCATTTCTCCTTCACCTCCCAATCACCCTTGTACGTGGTCATGCTCTCTTACAATTCATGTACATGCTTTGTAGAGTACATGCGCGGTTAAAGCAGTCAATAAAGGCAGATCGAATTCGCCCGGAATTCCATCGTGCAACTGTTAAGTGGGAATTTGATAAGGAAACAAAAACCACTGGGTAAATTTTTTATACCTTCGTGAAATTGCTACTCTTTTGCTCCCTCACATCCTCTCTCACCCTCTCAGTCTTTCTCATATTGGTACTTATTTTTTCATTGTCTGAAGAGTGCAAATGTTTGTTTTAGCCTCACAAGTTGGTACAGCTTTGTAACTTCTGGTTATCAAAAATGTAAATAATTCCCAGATTCATTGCGGAGAGCACAGGCCACCAGATTAGCAGTCGGCTTTTGAGTATGAAATCAGCAAACGCCTTGTTGGAGTTGCCGCCTACAGGAAATGTGATTCCTGCTGGGACTTATGTGGTGGCAATTATTATTTCTGATATAATTGGTTTTTCGGGGCCTGCTAGTTTGCCACCGTCAACTCTAGTCTCTAAATCACAAGAACCTAATCATAACCGTATCAAGACTGTAGAGTCTCATCCAGGTTCTGACTATCGAGTGGCTATTCTTATTGTAAGTGACACAGTCGCAACAGGGATGGGGCCAGACAGAAGGTTAGAAACTTGTTACTGTACACTTTTTCATTATCTTATAATGTGATAGTTATTGAAATTGGCCTCACTAATTGGCCGCATTCTCTTACTGGAGTGGTCCTATTTGGATTAGCATTGGTATCTCAGACACCTTGCCAGTGGTGGGTGTAGGGAGTCGAGATATAGATTACACAGGGCAATTCTTAGAGAGCTTATATAGAGGAGATTAGGTACTCAACCATCTTGTATAATGTTTTGAGTGGTACTTATTTTGACTTAAGTTGTTCAAGTGTTGGTAGAAGACAAGATTGAACATTCAAGGTGTTAATAATGTCATTTAAGCTGTGTAGATTCAAAGTTGCTGTATAAGATGTTTTTTTAAAAACAAACTTTTTGTGGCATCACGTCATTTAGAATAACATATAAGCTCCCTTATTTTTATTTATTTTTTATCTTAAAATATATTTGCTTCAAACAATTTCTGACAAATATTCTTATTCAAATAATGCACATTTACATACGAGGGCCATTATATCTCTTTCTTACTAACCTTCAAATTCAGTTTGTCCTCTTTTTGTTCTCCCTCAGAGGAGTCAGATTGAATTTTGATTCAGAGAGCAATTTCAGATTTTTCTTTAAATACGAAGTTAATTAGTGAAAGGAACCTTTAGTATGTTTGGTTTCCAAAAAATTTCAATATTATATAGAAAGAAGTTTCATTTGCCAGTTAAAATATTAACTAGAATTCGATGCATCATGATACATCTTTCAGAATCATGATTCCTGAAAGATCACTTTACTGATGCTAAAACAAATGCAGCACTGATATTAAATCCATGTGAAAGAATAGTATGGGTTTTCTGAAGACTTTTGCAACAATTTCCCATCGAAATGACATTGCATTGATGTGGTTGTATTAAAGGTAACGTGGCTGCTTTGGAAATTTAGGGCTTTCTATCCAGTTGATTAGTTCGTTGGTATAATATTGATGATCTTTATAAATGCTTCTTTTTAATCATGTTTATCTTTTTTGTTGCATTGAATCTTAAACGATCATTAAAAGTAATTTGTGGGAGGGCTTTACTGGAATCATAAAAGTAAAAGCTTTATCATGATTGTAGCAGTCAAGTATGATTATTATGTATTAATGTGTCTGTTCATTATTCCTGTCTCGATAAGATATACGAGTATAAATTTTGCAGTGGCCCAAGGGCAGTATCTGTTGTGAATTCAGCATCAGAAAAACTAGGCGGGGCAAGTGTTGCTGCTACAGCTGTTGTTCCGGATGAAATCCCAAAAATTAAGGAATTGCTCGAGAGATGGAGTGACATTGATAAAATGGATCTCATTCTTACTCTTGGTGAGGATTCTGATATTATATTTGATGTGATACTATGTCTGTGTATTTAAAATATAATTTACAGTATTATCTTATTTAAAATTGTGTCCTTAGAGTTAATCTATTTATCATCTGATCTATGCTAGTTGCCTTTCAATCTTTGACAGTTACTTAATTGTTAATAGGTGGTACTGGATTCACCCCAAGAGACGTGACTCCCGAAGCTACCAAACAAGTGATACACAAGGAGACACCGGGCCTACTTTATGTTATGATGCGAGAGAGTTTAAAGGTACCTATATTTTTTTCATTTTCGCTACATCGAGTTTTAAACTATCTGAATAGTTTCCTAATGTAGACTGTGGGTCTTACCCTACTTGGAATTGTTGATATTTAAGCCATGATATCTGGGCATGCACTCAACAGATGTTCATTTTGATTTTATACTGTAAATGATGAAACATAATTCTAATGAAATGAGACGTAGATCAGGAGTTTTTTTTACGTATCATGTACATCTTGTTATTGATTTTTTGGGTGATCACATGAGCAGGTGACACCATTTGCAATGCTGTCACGCTCTGCAGCTGGAATACGAGGATCAACGTTGGTCAGTAATCTTCCTTCTCTGTTTATTACAGTAGTATGTAATCTTATAAGTACCCTCAAATTTATCTTTTCCAACTGTCAACATATTAATATGCTATCATGAGTGACCCCTCCATATTCTGTGCGTTCGCTTTTGAGTTTGAAACGAGCCCGGATTTGAAAACTAAACATTTCCAGAAGAAAACATATTATTTCTTGTTATTCTGTTTGATGCGTTCCTTCATAGCAAGCTAGGGGACTTTTCTTTTTGTTCCGTTCCTTAAGAAACAAATCAAATCAATTATTATCAAGAACATTGAGATTGAGTGACGAGCTGAATTTTGAAAGAGTTACTATGTTCTTTGTTAGTACTTTACAAAGCTGTACCTGCTCGACTGAGTTCTCTCTGTGTGAATCAGATCATAAACATGCCAGGAAATCCGAATGCTGTAGCTGAATGTATGGAAGCTCTGCTACCTGCCCTTAAGCATGCATTGAAGCAAGTAAAGGGTGACAATAGAGAGAAACATCCGAACCACATACCCCTTGCGGAAGCTACCCGTACTGATACTTGGGAACATAGCCACAAAATTGCTGCTGCTGCTCAAGAAACGGCAGGTTGCTCTTGTTCCCATTAGTCGTGCTTCAACAAGTATATTTTTCATAATGTGATAATCGAGAATAAAATGAATGAAAAGATGTGTAAAATTCTGAGCAATTTTGTGCGAGGTATGTGGTGTATTTCGCTCCGAGAGCAACGCATAAGGAATCCAGGACTATTTTGTTTCTGGATGCCTTATAAAAGATGATGGTTAAAACATCCTGCAATAAAAATAAATTGAATTAGAGAGTATATATAACTAAGCTTTACTCATTGTGAAATATATTTTTCGATGTTTGATGTCTAACAAACGAGGTAAAGAATGAAGAATCTTTGTGTTGTAACTTGTATTGATTATATTGTACAATAGTGGAGGATGGAGATGTTGTAACATTGTTATCACCTATTTTTTGAAAACCGAACTGGAACTCCTAGTTTGACCGGTCGAAACGGGAACTTGTGCTAAGATTGGTTCTGGTAGCACAACATATCACGAGTCTGAAGAATCTCCTATTGAATTGGCTAGGTTTGAGAAGGAAAATCGATTTTAGGAAACTAGGCCCGTTAGCATACTCAAACATCCATTAACTATGTTCTAACATAATCTCCTAAAATTATGATCGAACTCGTTGCCTCTAAATTTAGTTGCTCTCCAATTATAACAATCTCATTATTGACTTTATAAAAAAACCATAGTCGGATCTATTGCTAGGTTACCCCTCTGACATGGTCATGGTATAATGTATATGTATCTACTACTTGCGTATTTCATGTGTCGAAGGAATCGACTTATACACGGATAGCAAGGCTTCCGACCACGCCACTTTCACAATTCATAATCATGTTAATATACCATGATGTCAAACATAAATTACAACATGGTACATGTCTCATTATTTGAAATGGTTGGTATTGGGATATACAGATCCAAGTTGATGTTTTAATACTACTAGTTTTGTTCACCCGGCTTCGCTCGACAACCTTGTTTTGTTATTTTTGTTAATAAGTTTGTTTATAATTATATTTATGGTTTCTTATTTATTCAATTTTATAATTCCTGAAGATTGTCCGTCACCTCACGATGCTCCTGGTAAAAAAAAATTTATCATACACAACAATATTGATTTAACCTTTTGTAGAACATAGTGAATGTAAGAATGTTAGGCATGTCCCAACAACTCTTCTTAGTGTGACATTTACGATTCAATTTATACGACAAAGTGTAATATATTGTATAACTTTTTCTCACATTTGTGTGAAATAAGAGTCCCACCAATGTATAGAAGAAATTTCATATCATAAGTTAAAAGTTTGTTTCAATTGTTAAACATATATTTTTTTCTTCATTACTAATTTACAATTAATATAGGATAGCTAAACACTATATTATGAAAAAAAAGAAAAAAAAAAGTAAATTTGTTGAGAAAATTTAATACTCCGGACAAAAAAAAAGCATAGAGAAAGGGGAAAAAAAACTAGATTCCCGGAAAAATTGTTGGTATGCCGTATGTACAGATATAATTAATATTATTGTTAGTCTATTAATCCGTTATTAAAATTAAATATCTGTATTTTTAAAATTAACTTTTCATAGTAAAAGACAATTTTATCCTTAATTTGGAGGGGAAAAATAACTACCTTTTTGTTTTGTTTTAATATATTATATAGATTATATAGATTGGGATATTTGTAACTATATTATTACATTGGTCACAACTTTTCAACAAACACAACTTTTTCTTTCTTACCACAATATTTTTCATACTAGCAGTAGTTTATTCTATGGATCGACAAATACGAGAATCAATATTCTCCATACTAAGCAAAAATAAACAAAATGAATCAAAAGAACTCATGAATTACTAAAACAAATTGAGCAAGAAAACTACAAACAACGACCAAGTACAACCAAACCCACCAAATACATTCAAAATTCGTACAAATGATTCAAATGTGGAACATAAAAGAAAAGGTTCAAGAGAGACATTGTCACATTGATAAATAACCTCCTTGTTGGTGCTCATCGGCAGAAAGAAGGTGCAACACTTGAAACTACTGAGGAGAAATGATTTGCCTCGATCTAACTTCTCTCATGAACCAAAAAACCACGACCTTTGGACACCTGCGCAAAATTCAGGATTTGAAATTAGTGAGGGTATTTTTATCCTCTAACTTCTCTCATTCATAAAAAAAAATAATAATAATAAGTAATAGTAATAGTAGTATATAATACTAGCCTATATATAAAAAAATTATTTTATTAATAACATGCATTCATTTATACGTATGTCAACAAACTTTACGATCAGTAAATAATAATAGCCTATATATACATGATTTTTCTATATTTTGTAATATATTGGCTATTGATTTTGTGTTGCAAAAATTGTTCAGATAGGAATGAGTTCTATAGTGGTTCTGACCTTAATCAATCAACTTATCTTTTGTTTATTGTATACGATTTCAAGTTTAGTGATCTAAATTTTAATGATAATAACAATATACTATAATAGCATCAATTGAGTTTAGAAATAAGTGAATGATGAACAAATTATGTAATGATAGATAGACATGGATTCTTCCATGTGATTATATAACTCCTTCTTATACTATTTAAACACACACTAGAACCCAACATATAGACAACGGAGTCAGGAATCATTTGATATATTTTCTCTTTTATATTATTGTTCCATCACACACACTATCATGTAACCCTTTTGCAGTTTGATAAGTCGTATCAAAGAAACATGCAATACTACTTTTGCTTTAGTGTTGAAACTTCGAGTTGTACGTTTGCACAAATTGTATGTTTATGGAAGTAGCAACTAAGTTTCACCGTATGAGTTAGTATGTCATGATCGTTTAGGCTATCTTATTCAAGTACAATTAGGAAAGTTGATCTTGAACATTTCAAGGTTAAATTTGTAGTTTGGGGGGGGGGGGGGGGGGGATGATTTTATTTATTTCAAAGTGCGTGGTACAAGACTACTACAAAGACGTTTACATTTGTGTCACATATTGAAACAGGAGTTGCCGACATCATAGATAGTGCCTTCTCATTAGTCATGTTTGATTTCCATGATTTTTCCACACTTCATAATAATGCAAATTTGGAGGTTAATATATTTTTTTCTTACTATGTGTAATATATTTTTTCCTTACTATGTGTTGCTTGGTAAGTATATACGTAACTCATAATCACTCACAAATGTATCTAAAATTGTGTGCAAATATTTTAGGAAAGGTGAATAATGTTGGCAATCCAATGACAAAAAATATAAATAATCGTGAATTTTTTACAGTGGAAGTAGAGCTTAAAAATATTGAGTATGTCTCTAAAGAATTTTTATTTGTGAAGCTTTATCAACATAAACATAAAGACGTCGACATGGAGGACTTGAACTCAAGATCTTTGGCCTCGAAACTTAACCCCTTACCGATAGGCCAACACACGCACACGTCTCTACAATTTTATTTTTTTATTTTTATTTTTTAGTACTAGTCATGTGTATTATATTCATTATACAAGTTTGATTTTAATATTTGTTAACCGTTGTGATTCAGTTAGCAATGACGATCAATACAAATCATGGCCAATCTTTCTCACACGTTGGTCCCCCTTTTAAAAAATCAGTCTTTTCTTATGATCAAATTTATGTTGCTATTTCGAGGGCACGAAGTCGTGTGGGCTCAAGATATTGATATGCGAAAAAATGGCAACGCCAACTCATGTACTACGAATGTAATATATAAGGAAGTTTTTCATAATTTATATTCATAAGAATTTACATCTTTGATATTGTTTTATTTGGATATGTGAAAATTGATCTTTTTCTATTGAACTTAAAAATTTTCAAATAATATGCATCACTTATACGAAACTCAAACAAAAATATTCAAATGAATATAAACTTCAATATCGCCAGATATATTATTATGCGAGTTTTATAATAAATATATATAGTTACTCTTGTGCATCGCATGGATATATTCCTAGTATACATAATTTACGATTTATTTTGATCATATTATGATCATTAAACACAAAATTTAGATACATAATCTTTCACTTTTATCTTATGTTGCACATGACATAAATTTGGGAGAAAAATTGACACATATAAATAATTTGGAAATTAAATTTTAATTCAATCAATTTTCAATGAAAAAAATATCGTATTATATGAGATTTTAATTTGCGACATCATCTTTAATTTTTCCACACAATGATTACATAAACATTAGGTAAATTCAAAAGTTTGTACTATAATTTTACTCAATATTTAAAAGTCATAAATAGTACTCGTATATAAGAATTAGTTAAAATTTTTGTCTATTAACGATAATTATCCCAAGTTAATGAAACATTTTATTATAATTATTATTAACAAATAGATAACATATATGCAAAAACATGAACAATGACAAATGAAAAAACATCAAAAAATGCAAATAGCCAAATATTATTATTTATTATACTATTAAGGGAAATACCAATACAATACTTCAGTTATTTAAAAACAAACTAAAACATATGGCAACTGATAGGACATGGCCCACCTCTCCGGCTCAGCAGAAGGCCCAAGCTAAAATAGGCTCGTTAAGAGCAGGCCCGCGAGTTTGGCCCACAAACAGTCCCTAACCTAGTTGACGTAGAAAATAAGATCGTTACGAATAAGGAAGGCATGATTACGGGGAGATTTGATGATGGCCATTAGCGAGATTCGTGGAAACGTGCAAATATGGCCGGATTCTTCCATGTAAAACTCCTGTATATGCACAGTAGCTAGGTTAAAGAGGGGATACGCACATTTTTTGTACTCTCAAACCCTAATAAAGAAACGATCATCTTTTTCCTCCCGTAGACGTAGATTTACAACGTAGATCGAACCACGTAAATTCTTCGTGTCCTTGTTTACTGTTATTATTTCTTATTAGCCATCAATAAAACGCTTTCAAAATCCATACTCGATCACTGGCGCCGTCAGTGGGAACGTATAAATTTCGTAGATCGAATTTTTTGTTCTGCTGACGATCATGGCTCCCAAGAATCAACCGGCAAGGAGGACGAGAACCACCCCCGCTGCTACGAGAGGCCGACCGAATCCGGTGCACCACGAAGAGACTGCAACGCAAATGAAGAAGACACCGGAGCCGACAACCTGAACCGAGGTGCCAACGGCGAGCTGCTGCTAACAGCTGCCCCGACCGAAAATGCCCTGAGCAACCAGCCCGGGAGACAGACACCCGAAGCTCACTTCGAGAACCTCACCGGGCGACCAGATCGGGAAACAGAGCTGTTTGGGACAGGAACCAACCCAGTGAACGCGCCTGCTAATCCAACAATGGATACCCAGCGAGGTAATCCAAATTCGGGTACCCAGCCCGACGTGGGAGATCTGATGAGAGCCTTCCTCAACACGGAAAAGGCTCAAGGGTTATTCCGGCAGTACGAGCTGGAGCACCGAACTGAAAATCAACAGCCAAGAAGAGAGCGGCCTCGACGCGAAAGGAGCATGGAGATCGTGGGAGAACGTCCCCGCCACCCCGCGCCCTTCTTCATGGCAGGAGGATTCAATGACTGACTTCGCAGGGCCAGCCCCCCTCCACCTCCACACCCGATCGGGGGATATGACATACGCGATCTTATCTAGCAGAACAGAGGACGAGGTGGACATGAGGCACCTCGCACTGGAGGAATTTTCGACGCGTACGGAAGAGTCCAGAGCCCTCTATCCGACGAAATCCTCAACACCCCCATGCTAGTGGGGTATAAAGTTCCGAACATTGCCCCATATAACGGAGTGGGCAATCTCAAGAACTTTCTTGGGCAGTTCAAGTATAATATGTTGAACCAGAGTCTCGGAAATGTCTACATGTGCAAGCTATTCCCCAAGCTGCTCGTAGACAATACCCGGGACTGGTTCGAGAGTTTACCAAACGGATCCATTAGATCATACAACGAACTGATGGACGTGTTCTCACGCAGTTTCTCCCAGCGAGCGGAGATAAAACACACCCCGGCTCACCTTCTCACGGTGAAGCAAAGCCAAGGTGAGCCTGTACAGGACTTCATGACGAGGTTCGATAGGGAGTGTCTGCACACTCGAGGTCTCAATGACCTCCTTGTCATCTCGGCGTTTCAGAACGCCATTCAGTCCAATGCCCTGTATAAGGAGATCCTCACAAAGGATCCTCAAATGATCATGGAGTTATGGTCCATTGCAGACAAGTTCTCCAAGATAGATGTAGCAGCGCGAAGGAGAAGAGATGGAGACCGAGGTGAAGCCTCAGACAAAAAGAATAGGGAAGAGCAGTCCCGAAAGAGCGTGCTGGAGCGCATCCAGCGAGGTCCTATAGAATCTCGTCACGGACCTCGGCCGAGTACAGCAACTGCAGTCGCGCCACCTTGAGCTCAGTTCACACCGCTCACCAAGCCACGAGCAGAGATCTTCGAGTTGCACGCAAATCTCTTTGAGAAACCGCGTCCGATTCGAGAATCTACCAAACAGAAGTCTTGGGACAAATACTGCTGCTTCCATGAGGATTACGGCCACGAAACAGAAGAGTGTCGCAACCTGATGAGAGAAATTGAGGGCCTAGTGCAGAGTGGCCCGTTGAGGAAGTATCGAGACCATAGCAATCGAGTCAATCAGCTCGATGCCCCCGGAAGTCAGAAAAAGCGAAAGCAACAAAGAGAAGGGGGAAATTGCAGCTCGGGTCTAGATAAAAGTTTAAACGTGAAGATGATATGGATGAAGATGGCGACTATCAGTACAATGCTATCATCGCAACCATCTCGGGCCTTCCAAAAGGCCAGACCAAAACCTCACTGAAGACCGAAGCGCGAACTGTCCCGCCAGGCGAGCCCTCCAATAAAAGGTTCAAGCGGGAAGAGATGATCACGTTCTCAGAAAAAAAATCCAGTTCCCGCAGTTGTCCCTCACCACGATGCCATCATCATCGAGGCGGTGGTGGCCAACAAGTTAGTCAAGCGGGTCTACATCGACAGCGGAGCGTCGGTCAACATTATTTTCAAAGGATGCTTGGACCAGATGGGAGTGGACAAAGCACTTGTCACCTCAACCGCTCGCCCACTTCGGAGTTTTGCCCAGGAGGAAACTCAGTCTGACGGGGTCATAGAGCTACCAGTTACTGTTGGCAGAGCCTCGGCGAGCTCAACAAAGATTGTGGAATTCTTCCTTGTGCGAGCTAAATCGCCATATAACATCATACTGGGCCGCAACTGGCTAAATACCGTGAGAAAGGTATGCTCCACGTATCACCTCACGGTGAAAATCCCCACTAAGGGGGGTGGGGATAGTAGTGTTGCGAGGTGACCAAAAAGTCGCCAAGGAACGCTTGCACGTCGCGTTGAAGGGAGTTGGGACCCCCAATCAACCGCATCATGCATAGCAATCACCAAACTCGGAAGAGTCAAAGGGAACTTCGCCTGTTCGCATCAGTTCAACGGAAGACATCACATTATACGAAGACGACCTCCACAAAGTCGTCAAAGTAGGTCTTACCGAACTGCCCCACCTCAGAGAACATGTCATTCAACTCCCCGGAGAGTTCTGCGACGTCTTCGCGTGGTCAACGCTCGACATGACTGGGGTATCGCCACATGTGATAACCCATAAGCTCAACATTGACCCAAGAGTAAAGCCCATCAGAAGCAGCGCGCTTTCACAGAGGAAATAAGCCAAGTCATCCGAACTGAAGTGGAGTGTTTGATGTCATTTTGTTACGTTTTAGTCGTTATTTATTATTCATATTTGTGTCCTTTTTGTGTCGTTTTGTGTTCCTATTGCTATGATATGGGTATTTTTAAGTATTTTGGTTGTTAGGAGTCCGGAAATCGAAGGAGGAAAAAGAACGAAGAAAAGAGTATTGATTCTTGAGTTGACTTTCACTGCAAGCGAGTGCTCGCATTGTTGCGAGCGAGCGCTCGTTTCCCTCCTCGCTCTCTCTCTTTTTTTGCACTCTT
This sequence comes from Thymus mandschuricus, assembly GCA_029379335.1. NCBI lineage: Eukaryota > Viridiplantae > Streptophyta > Magnoliopsida > Lamiales > Lamiaceae > Thymus > Thymus mandschuricus. The sequence continues at coordinate 14,628,168 of CM057075.1, read as the reverse complement.
CAATCAATACTCTTTTCTTCGTTCTTTTTCCTCCTTCGATCTCCTCGACTCCTAACAACCAAAATACTGAAAAATAGCCATATCATAGCAATAGGAACACAAAACGACACAAAAGGACACAAATATGAATAATAAATAATGACTAAAACGTAACAAAATGACATCAAACAAATTCCCACACTTAGATCTTTGCTTGTCCTCAAGCAACATAATCACACAACTTAGACCCAATTTAAACAATTCAAATCATAGAACATTTAATCACCGGAATCGACAAGCTACGAACGAAGTCACCTTAATCCCAAGTTACAAACAATCAAACATCAATGAACTATGTGGCTTATAAATCAATCCAAGTATGAGGATCCAATCAACGATATACACACATCTCACAAATATCAAAATTGTTACAAATTTAGACTTCTAGCCTACTTCCCCTTTTATCAATCAGCACAAGTACTTGATCATATTAGCATATACTCCGTAATTCATTAGGTTTAACCATCAATGGTTCACATCGAGTATCCTAACGCGATTCCCGTACTCATTATTCTATGAATAAGCGGAGTAGAATGCCCATGAACAATTCATAACTCATCATTTTTTATATCACAAACGAGTATCATCTAGGATATAGATTCACGAAATATAATCATTCGAGGGTTCCTCGAAGCATTTTCACGTGGTTTCTCATGCTCATTACTCTAGTATTTTCATACATAGCAAGTAAGAGGAGCAGAATCCTATCAACTCAATTATTCTCAATAAAGCATAAATCAACAATCCTTTTTTTTTTTACACATGGGGAAGTAAACTAAAATTCCAAAATTGCAACAATCTAGAATTAACACTCATAATCCAAATCATCGATCATCACCTCACAACTCAATTCGATCATGCCCCACAATTCATCAAATCATAATCGTTAACAACTCAAGATTAAAACAACCTAACTCAAGCTATCAATTCCAACAATTAAACACTCCATCCTCAAATCATTTAAATCAATCCTAAGTTACATGCTCATATGCTCAAATACAAACAACTTTCTAAGTGGGGAAAAACAAAGACACACCATTCAACTAACATATCAAAAGTAATAATTTTCAAACACCCCCCACACTTAAAATCATGCAATGTCCTCATTGCAAGAAAAATAAATAAGAAGGGAAAAGGAAAACTTATCGCTTTTGACGACACTACTTGGCACAAAAATTGAGACCTCGATCGACCCCAACTGTTGCAACCTACAAAACAAAGACACAAAAATAAAAGAATTAGAATTTTTTTTTTTAGTGGGTTGCCTCCCACCAAGCGCTCATTTAACGTCATTAGCTTGACTAGAAAATTCTCATCCAAAATCTGTTGCAACAAGCAACGTCTTTAACCATCCATAGGCGACTCTCGAGGCACAGGTGGAGTTTTCTTTCTCTTCGACTTGAAACTCGAAAAGAGGGTTATCTTGGACACTAATCTCCCCCACACTTGTGTGAAAATCCATGTGAGAAATATCATGATCTTCAAAACTTGATGATGGATCCTCCACAAAAAGTGCTTCCTCGTCGAGATTGGCGAAAAAATTGTCCATGATTTCTTTCTCTTGTTGTGAGCTCAAAACCGACTTCTCCATATAACGATTGTGATCCTCCTTGCCTTGCACATTGCTCAAAAATTCCTCCACAATCTCTTCCTCATCCAATTTGCTCAAAAATTCATCAATAATGGCTTCTTCCTCATGCATAGAAACCTGAAAATTCTCCTCTATCTTTTTCTCATCCAAATCGTCAGTAATATGCACATACGAGCATGTTTGGATAAAAGAATTAGAACTAGAAGAATAATTATCAAAAATTGAGAAAGTTACCGAACCTCTTACACCAGCCTTGCTCAATGTGCCGGATCCAACGTCGATTCGAGTTTGAGTAGTAGCCATGAAAGGTCGTCCTAACAAGAGAAGATGACCTCTCTCACTCCTAGCTCCTTGCCCCACGTCAAGCACAACGAAATCGGCAAGAACTTGAATACCTCTCACAAGTAAAGCAACATCTTCTACAATCCCCAAGGGACGACTCAAAGAACCGTCGGCTAGCTTGACGCAAAAATTGGTGAGCTTAAGATCCCTCGAACCCATTCTCTCAAAAATCGAGTATGGCATCAAGTTCACCACTGCCCCCAAATCCAACATACCCGGCACACTATCCCCATTATCCAAAACAACATCTAAATTGAAACTTCCGGGATCACCTTGTTTTGGTAGAGAAGAAAGATGGCCAGCTGAGGTAGGTGAGGCGTAAGAACGTTGTCAGCTTGCTTTGATGGCAGCCACGGTGTGACTTCTCCACTTATTTCCTTTGTCTTGCTCCTCTTCAATGACCGTTAAAGCATGAGCTTGTTTGGGTTGGCTCGGCTTCCCAATTTTTAGCTTCTTCAACTCATTAATTGCTCCAAAAATCTGCCCAATAGTGGTCTTAAGGCGTCTAATCATGGCATCTTGCGCTTCACGAGCCAACTTGCTCTCATGCATAAATGCGGCGAGACTAGCCTCATCAAGTGGAGATTGTTGTGGCGGAGGTGGGTAGAACTGTGGCGGCGGTGGATAGTAAGACTGTTGGGGAGTGTAGAATGGTTGTTGGTGAGGAAATTGTTGAGCATATGGTGGTGGCGGGTATCCTTGTGCTGCGTAGACTTCGGCTCCTCCTTCGTAAGTAGGCTCGGTCTTCCAAGTGCACTCGTTGATGACATGGCCGACTAGTCCACACATGCTACAAAGCTCCGAAGGTGTAAGTGGAGTCTTCATCTTGAGTTCTTGTAGATCCCTCATCATATCGGCCATTTGCTTCGTCAAATCCGGGCTAATAATGACCACAATAGCCTCCATCTTCCTCGGCCGAGACGACTTTTGTTGAGAGCTTACAGCAAGAGTCTCAAAGATCTTCCTCAACTCATCGGCCGTCTTCACTCTGATGTTTCCTCGGGCCGAGCTATCAACCATAAATTGGCACGTTTGATTTAGAGAATCGTAGAAATATTGCCAAAGCATCTCAGAAGCCATTTGATGGTGAGGAAACTGCTGCAACAATTCTTGGAATCTCTCCCAAGCCTCATGGAAAGGCTCATCGGCTCCTTGAGCAAAATTCATGATCTGCGATCGCACCTCTTGTGTTTTGCGGTTGGGATAGTATTTCATCATGAACTTCTCGCACACCGCATTCCAAGTTGTGAGAGAGTTGGTCGGGAGAGTGAGATACCATGACTTTGCTCTATCCTTCAACGTGTATTGGAAACACTTCATCTTCAAGTCGTCCTCCAAAAGCTCTCCCAATGGAAAATTTTTCACCGTCGTGCAATATTCGGGAATGAACGTGAGAGCATCTTCGTTGGGCAGCCCGTAGTAGGTAGGGAGCAAAGCCAAGTGGTGCGGTTTAAGCTCATAATTCCTAACCTCGGTGGTTAGGACAATTGCCGAAGTGGTGGCGGTGAAGGTGGGACGAGCGAAATCTCCCATCTTTTGTGCCATTGCTTCAAACTCTCGTCTTCTTCTTCATTCGTCGCGGTTAAGAGCACCTTCTTCTATTGATGTCGTCGATGTGAGGTGTCAACTTCCTTTAGAGCATTCGACGATCTTGCATACACAACACTCAACAAACGAATTAAACGCACCGAGTGGAAGGGAAAAGAAATTGAACAAAAATAAAAATAATAATAAACAAAATACTACACAATTAAATAGCATAAAGTTTTCCCCGGCAACGGCGCCAAAATTTGTTTCACTAAAAAGTGTTCGCAATAGAACAAAATCTATCCTAGCACTTAGTAAGTAAAAACCCAATGTCGAATCTCTAAGAAAAACTTTGGAGGGCAAATAACTGTGTAGTAAAACAATTCTAAACTAGCCTAAATCTAAGAAAGCAAGTAAAAGAATTTGTTTGGTTTTGGTTTTTAAATCCTAGGCAGAGAAAATAAATAAGCAATAAAATCAAAACAAGTATATTTATCTAATCTAGAAAGCAAGAAATAAATCTAAACTAATTAATCTAGAGAAATTAAATAAAAGCGATTAAACTACCTTGGCAAAAATCGTAGAGAAAACAATAACGAAAGCAACGAAGAAAACGAATCTAGACATGAATAATTAAATCTAAAAATCTAATAAAATAAATCTAATTTTAAGAACTTGAAAATCGAAAGAAAAGAAACTTTAAAAACGAGAGAAAAGAAACTTTGAAAAATGAATCTAAACTACGAACTCAAAAACAAACAACTAAATTAACCAAGAACTAAGAATTAAATCTAAGAACTAAGAATGCAATTAATCAAACAAAAGGAAAGCAATAAAGAATTTACGAATTAAAAGCAGAAACGAGAAAACAGGAATGAACGAAAGAAACTTGAATAAATTGAAGAATCTAATCCGGAACAAATCGAAAGCAATAAAGTCTAAAACCTAAAATATTCGAAACTAAAACTAAAGGAAAAGAAATCTGAAAACGAAAAGAAAGTAAAATCGTCGTTTTATTCGGCCTAATGCCCATATATATTAGAAGAAAGAAATAGAATTCTAATTGAATAAGGAAATCGAATAAAAAGCAAAAGCGAGGGACGCTCCAATTAAGGTGAGCGGGTGCTCAACCCAATTAATCCTAATCCAACGACCGCTCACATAATCTTGATTCTTGAGTTGACTTTTCACTGCGAGCGAGCGCTCGTTTCCCTCCTCGCTCTCTCTCTTTTTGTTTTTTGCACTCTTCAATCAATACTCTTTTCTTCTCTTTTCTTCGTTCTTTTTCCTCCTTCGATTTCCTCGACTCCTAACAACCAAAATACTGAAAAATACCCATATCATAGCAATAGGAACACAAAACGACACAAAAGGGACACAAATATGAATAATAAATAACGACTAAAACGTAACAAAATGACATCAAACATGGAGCAATTGTTGAGAGCGGAGATCCTGTTTGAAGTGAAATACCCGACATTGATCGCTAATCCGGTTATAGTGAAGAAAGGAGGGGGTGGATGGTGGATGTGCATTGACTACACCGACCTCAACAAACACTGCCCGAAGGACTGCTACCCCCTCCCAAATATCGACAAAAAGGTGGATGCATTGGTAGGGCACGAGGTATTCAACTTTCTAGACTTGTACAAAGGATACCATCAAGTGCTTATGAACGAAGAAGATGCAACCAAGACAGCTTTTATCACCGACTTCGGTGTATTCACGTACCGGAAAATGCCGTTCGGACTAAAAAATGCGGGAGCCACCTACCAGAGAATGGTGGACAAAATCTTCCAGCACCACATCGGGAAGGAAGTGGAAGTGTACGTCGACGCATCGTCGTCAAAAGCAAAGAGAATGGCACTAGTATCTCAGATTTCCGAACTGTGTTGTACCTACTCCGCGAGGTGAACCTCAAACTCAACCCGCAAAAATGCACCTTCGTGGTACCTTCAGGAAAGTTTTTGGGATGTTGAGTCTCTCAAGAAGGACTAAAGGTGAATCCCTTGAAAATCCAGACGATATTGGAAATGAAGACACCGAAGTTAATACATGATGTACACAAGCTGATCGGTTGCCTTGCCGCACTGAGCCGATTCATGTCTAAAGCCGCAGAAAAGCAGCTCCCCCTTTTCAATGATATTGAAGATGGCTCCGAACTTCAGTTGGAGAGAAGAACACCACATCGCACTCGCCGAACTAAAAAACTACCTCGGGAAATTACCGACCCTGTCAGTACCCACTACTGGCGAGGTGCTTTCTCTATGCTTAGCCGCCTCAAAAGAGGCTATAAGTGTTGTTCTGGTTTGCAAAGAGGGACGCCATCAGCTCTCGGTGTACTTTATTAGCAGATCACTCAAAGGACCTGAGACGAGGTACCAGCCCCTTGAGAAGCTCCCATTGGCTTTGGTGAATGCATCTTGGCGGTTGAAGCCATACTTCCATGCGCATTCTGTGCGCGTACTCACTGACTACCCACTTCACCAAGTATTGACAAAGCCAGAAGCCTCGGGCCGAGTTGCGAAGTAGGCCATCGAGCTAGGAGAACACGACATCGAATACCTACCTCGCCAAGCTATCAAGGGACAAACCCTCGCCGATTTCCTAGTGGAGACCGCTCTCCCAATTGAAGAACCACTAGCTAAAGATACCACGAGCGCAGCTAAAAGCGACCCTCCCGAGCCCACCCCCAACGCGCCAGCGGATTGCTGGGATATATATGTAGATAGAGCATCGGGAAAAGCAAGAAGCGGCGCTGGAATCCTTCTAATCAGTCCTGAGAAAAGCGAACTCACGCATTCACTTTGCTTCAACTTCCCCACAATGAACAACGAGGTAGAGTACGAATCACTGCTCGCTGGACTCCGTATAGCTAAGGAAATGGGGATTCGAGTTGTACGCGTCCATAACGATTCTCAGATCGTTGTAAACCACATGCTAGGGAAGTATGAAGCCAAAGGGGATAGAATGAAAAGATATCTCGACAGAGCCAAGCATCTGCAACAATCTTTTTCTCATTTCGAGATCATCCGCATCCCCAGAAGTCAGAACGCCCGAGCTGACGCACTGAGCAAGCTAGCTTCCACTTCGACTACTTCACCGGTCGAAGAGATACAAGCGCGGAGCATAGAAGAAAGCAAAGTCAATACCATCATTGAAGAGGGCCCCAATTGGATGACACCCATCCGGAGTTATCTAGAGAAAGAAGAACTGCCAACAGATAAAGCCGAAGCAAGACGAGTACTGAGCAAATCACTGCACTACACGTTGCAACAAGGTATCCTCTATAAAAAAACATACCTTCAACCTCTGCTTCGATGTGTGGGACCCAACGAAAGCAACTACGTTATGAGGGATATACATGAAGGGGCTTGTGGCAGTCACATAGGAGCTCGGGCACTCGCGAGAAAGATAATGAAGTGAGGATACTATTGGCCCACAATGTTCCATGATTGCACCGAGCTCGTGAAGGCATGCGAAAAATGCCAGATCCATGGCGACGTTCAACGACTGCCGCAGTCCGAGCTCGCTAGCATGCAAAGTCCTTGACCTTTCGCTCAATGGGGAATTGACATCGTTGGGCCATTTGAGAAGGCACCCGGCCAACTCCAATTTCTGATAGTCGCCATCGACTATTTCATGAAGTGGGTGGAAGCAGAACCACTGTCTAGGATCACAAGTAAGAACGCGCCAAACTTCGTTTGGAAAAACGTCGTGTGCCGATTCGGTGTGCCCCATGTCTTAATATCAGACAACGATACCCAATTCACGGATAAGGTCTTTAAAGAATGATGCGAGGAGCATAAGATTCAACAATGATTCACTTCGGTGGCTCACCCTCAAGCGAATGGTCAGACCGAGGTCACAAACAGAACACTAGTTAAGGGACTCAAGACTCGATTGGACAAAGCAAAAGGGAAGTGGGTAGAACATCTCTCTCACGTTCTGTGGTCATACTGCACAACACCTCGCACCTCCAACGGCGAGACTCCCTATAGCCTGGTCTATTGGAGTGAAGTTGTCATCCCGGTTGAGATCGGAATGCCCAGCCCTAGAATGATCCACTTCTCACCCTAGGTGAACGAAGAGAATCAGCGAACTGATCTGGATCTACTAGAAGAGAGACGAGAGCTCGCCTACATAAGGGAAGCCAAGTATAAGCAAGAAATGACGAGGTACTACAACCGCAAGGTCAAAGGCCACCAATTCTCTGTAGGCGACCTCGTCCTAAGGAACAACGAGATCAGCAAAGCCGTCAAGCTCGGCAAGCTGGAAGCCACGTGGGAAGGACCATACCGAATACACAAAGTTCTCGGCAAAGGGTCCTACAAGCTCGCCCACATGTCTGGGGAGCCGGTACCGCGGGTTTGGAACGTTGTTCACCTCAAGAGGTACTATGCGTATGAAGTCCAAATAGGAAGAGTCAGTAATTAAATTTTGTTACATTTTAGAGTCAAGTACTATATAGAGTCAGTCCGCGAATTTTCGTTTTAACAAAGTTTCACAATCTTAATAAACTTTTATCTTTTATGGTCATTTGCTTGTGTTATTCTATCATGCATACTGTCGTCACCTACGCATATCACCTCTATCTTATTTTTCCACACTATCTTGATGAGGACAAGTGTACGTTACCCTTGAGACAAGCATCTTGGGTATGCAAATAATTCAATAAACGCGTATGAGGAGTCCACTCCTACCGATATGTCTCGACAAACATGGAATATAAGCCTGAATTTATTTCGGCCAAGTTGAAGCCCGAATTCATTTTGGCCAAATGTAAGCCCGATATCATTTTAGCCATACATAAGCCCGAAGTCATTTTCGGCCAGACATAAAGCCCGAATTCATTTCGGCAAAAATATATAAGCTCAATTGTCGTCGGCAAAATATTTAGTACAGTTTAATATTACACAATATTTTTTCTACATTTAAATTACACAGGCACGGAAGAAGGGCCCACACCGGAGTTCGGGCCACAGTTGAACCACAGGTCCGCAGAATTGGGTCTTAATATATCATCAATGCTCATCCTTCCTCTGACTCTGCCTCTTGCCTGACCTCGCCCGCGAGATTGCCACGCGATTGACCACCTCGGGACACACTTCGGCTAGACTCTCCTAGTACCGGAGATGTGGTACTCTGGATACGCAGTCCGCAAGGCGGATTCACTTGCGCAGGAAAAGACATGGACCTGTTCGCACCCCGGCTACGCTCAGTCCGCTCAGTCAATGCCAAATTCTGTGGACTAATTATTCGGAGACCCGGTTGCCCACGCTGTAGCACACCGGGCTGCACATCGGGAAAGGTGTCCAACCATTCTTTGATAATAGGTTGCCGATCCATGATAATTTTGAAAACTGACGTCAAACGCTTCAACTCCGCAACCTGTTCATCCAGCTCCCGTGAAGTGGCACCATACCGATCTAAGTTGTCAACACATCTTTGAACCACTTGGAGTGCTTCAGCCTCCACTTCTGATATATTTACAAAACCCACTTCGTGAAGTACATGCCCGTACTCCGAGTGCTCCCGCCTCACCAATTTCAACTTCCTCTTCGTGCGATCTCGACGGTCCTTCATATCCTGGTACCGAGCTCCCAGGTTGTCGTTCTTAGTTTGCATGGCTGTATGCTTTACATCAGATTCAGCTTGGATATAATTAACGTCATTCACCCGAGCTATCTCAGTGTCTTTGGAATCTACGATTCTTTTCAAGGACCTAATTTCCTCTAAGTATGGAGATACATCTATCACTTCGGTGTTTGACTACAATAAAGCAATAAAGATGAGATCAAAAAGATGAAAGACACTTCATTCAATCAAAACAAAATGATACATGTTCACGGAGTGTTTACAAAGACAATGAAGGAGCCTCACCCCTCCCCGGAGCCACCGAAGTGGCTGGATCATTGGGACCCAACCCAGCTCGGACCAGGGCCTCGGAGAACATATTCTTTACAACCCCGTAACTATCTAAGGTCATTAGGAGATCGCCGAACTTATCATGGGAGATCCACCCCTTAATCCTACCATTCCTCCACTCGAACTGGAGGGCCCCGTCGAACTGGCAGAAGAAAAAATTCTTTTGCCAGTCTTGGACTTTGTTTTCACTTTCAGCTCGGAATGCGAGCCGCGGAGTGAGGTAATACCAACTATCCCTATTTTTTAATGAAAAAAGCGACTCACTATACCTAAAGTCACCGGGAATTCGTGTCGATGAGAACGTACACCGACGGCGGTGACGTGATGGAAGGCGTTAGGGGTCAGTTGGGCAACGCTCATACCGAGATGACGTTCCATCTCGGTGTAAATGGTAGGGTGAGGGACTCGAAGACCACAGCTAAGTAAGTCCTCATATATGGTTACAAATCCTAATGGAGGCCATGTAATATCCCGACTCCTAATTAGCCTAATTAATTAAGATTAGATTATCTTGATTATTTTGCTTAAGCTATTACGATAAGAATTACGAAGAAGTGAATAGGGATTTTATTTAAATCCCGAAATTTGTAGGAATTTAATAAATTCCTATACGATTATTTTTCGATTTATATCGAAAATATATGATGATGAGATGTGATGAATAGACGAATGATAAGAAATTATTCGAAGGATTCAAGATTTTATTTAAATCTTGATTGAGTTAGGAAAATTTCATATTTTCCTATTGAAAGTTTAATATTTCGTTTTCGATATTTCGAAACGAAGGAAAGAAAATGTCGACTATTATTAGAATAAATAGTAAGACATTATGAGAAAAAGGAATATTTCTATTAAAAGTGAATTTTTAGAAATATTTTGGTATAATGAGTATAATTTCCGAAAATATACCCCATAAGTGAATTACGGGGTATCGGTACCCGTTTAATATTTCGGGCTGTAATACCCCGTATCTTAATTAAGCTAATTAATTATTATTAGAGACTATTATAATATAGTTAAGCAATAATAGTCTTTAAAAATAAGAAGTTGAGATAAGATGGAAAATAGAAGATTTAAATTAGACTCTCTTGGAGAATTTTAAGATTTTCGAGGAAATTATTTTCGTTTCATTCTTTATGACCTGAGACGAGACATATATAAAGGACGTAAGCTATATTTAATTATATAGTAAAATATTTATTTAGTTATAGGGATTTTAAGCCAATCCCTTAAGATGAGAATTATAATTATCTTAGCTTCATTTTATTTTTCATTTATTTCTCAAATAAATGAGGTAGAGAATAAAAGTTCTTTTTAATCTTTAAGACATAAGGTGTGTGTTATTGGAATATTATTTATGTAAGAGATGGGAGATTAAATGATGGAAGTTTAGTTATTATGATAATAACAAGAAATAAATAAAGAAAATAAGAAAAGAAAAAGGAAAAGAGTGAAAAGGAGCTCAACCTCCCCTTCCTCTCTCCCACCCGTCACTTTACTCTCTCTCTCTCTCTCTACCCCACCTCTTTTCTCTCACTAAGAGACATACACACACACCCACCTCCATTAATTTTGAAGCTTTCCAAATCAAGGATGTAGACAAAACTAATATTTAGTTGCTAAATAAGGTAAGCTCCTCATTTATTGAGTTATTGCTTGAAGAATTTGAGAAAAACAACAAACCCATTTGAGATTAAACTTTCCAAAATCTTGATGATGCTACTATATATTTTTGATTTATTATCCTCTTGACTTCTACTTGTTCTAAGATGATGATTATGGAGTAAATTAAGAAAAACCCATCTTTCTTTCAAGAATTATGACATTCAAGGTTTAGGGTAAATTGGAGGTTTTTAATTTCGAAATTTCTTTTGTGAAATTGAGCTTGGATATATGTTTATATGAGTGTAGGAAGCATGAATTAAATGTTTGAGAATTTTTGGAGATCAAATTCACCAATTCTTGAAATTAGGGTTCTTCATGAAATTAGGGACTAATGATTTTGATTTTATTTTATGAAACTAATGAAGGGGATATGAAATTGACATTATATGATGCCTAAAATGATATTTTGTGGTATTTTTGGAGCCCATTTATATAAAAAACGAAAATGAATATATAATTTAAAATTGGGTTGGTTGATGTTTATGCTATATAGTTAAATTGATGATGAAGATGTGATATGTATTATTTGATGTTTGATGGAAATTTTTGGGACTCCTTTAAAAACTATCATTTTTAAGTGTAAAGAATTAGGTGTATAAATTGATTTGATAGTATATATGTTTCACTTGAGACTTGAAGAATGTATATTATTTCCATTTGAGCTATTTAGAATTTATTTGAAGATGGAAATCTAGAATACTTGGTTTTATTTATATTATGAGTTGAAGAAACAAAAGGATTTATGTCTATATGTCTACATAGAGCCTATATATTAATACATTACTACTTTAGTAATGTGAGTTAAGATTATAGTTTGACCATTACCTAAATAGAGGATAGATGAGATAAGTAAGATGTATTACTAATATAGATGATGAATTATCGAGGAAATGTTAGCTAAGTAAGTTAAGGATAGAATGTTATTTTCTATCTACTTTCGTTTCTCTATCGTTTATTTATATATATATATGCTTCGATGAAGGAACGAGTGGAAACCCGAGACAAGGAAATAACTGAAGAAGGAAGAGTAAGTACGAGCTAATTAACTGGAGTCAGGTGGGCTTTCTAACTCAAAGATGATAAGAAGCTTTATGCAAATTATATGATGATTTATGATTGGAAGTATATGATTATATGATGCATTGATGATATGATGTACATTATGTATATGTTAAAGCGTGATGATTTGATGATATGAAGTATTTGATGTTTATGTTAAAACATGAGTTCTATGAAAATGATAATTTGCATATCTTGCTTGATCATCTACATTTTGATGATAGACGAATTCGGGCCTTGTAAAAGAACAAGGTCGTGTACACTAAAGAGACCGTGAGTCGTCTGTATGTCGACCGGTCGTATGTCGTGGAGGAGGCCTACTCCCGACATATTATAAGAAATGAGACCGTGAGTCGTCTGTGTGTCGACCGGTCAAATGTTGATAGACGAATTCGGGTCACGTATAAGTATATAACAACGTGATCGTGTACACTGAAGAGACTGTGAGTCGACTGCGTGTCGACCGGTCGGTATGTCGTAAGAAGGCCTACTTCCGACATATTTAAAAGAGCTTGTAGATGAATCAAGCAAGATAAAATGTTGGCCAACACTTATGATTATGTTTTGAAGAAGTTTTAAGTACATGTTAAGTTATAAAGATTATTTTTGAGTTATGAAACTTATACAAGTTTTCAAATGTTTTTGGCACGTGTCCACTGAGTGCAATTATTTGTACTCAGCCCTGCATGTTTTTCTTTTAAATGTGCAGGTTATAGCTGGAATGAAGATGGAGCGTGCTGAGCAAGGCTTTGTTGTTGTTCGAATTTTATTTTAATATTATGTATTGAGGTTAGAAATTCAAGTTCTCGGATTTCATGTCTTCATACATGTTATCCTTATGACGATCCTTTCCGCTGTGCCATTCTGAAAATGTTTAATGATGATTAAGTACTGAATTTGAAGAAGTTTATGATAAACATTCATTTGACCCCCTGATTGTGTTAAAACCACTTCACTACATTGCCTCAAATTTTATTGAATTAATCATCAATTCATTTTTCTTCTTTGTTATAAGAAAATTTTGGATGTAATTTGAGGTGCGTTTCGGTTTGAATATCGAAATTAACTAAGTGTTTATTTAAGTTCATTCGTTGTTTGTCCCTAAGTCACATTAGTCGGCGTAATTCCCTTTATAATTAAGTCGGGATGTGACAGGCCAACAAGCCCAATCCTCTTTTATGGGGACGGCTAGAACAGCAGAAGGGGGAAAGCTGTAAACAATGCTAATTTATACAAGGTCTCCAGATTTTAGACTCGATTTGAACGAGGTTACTTTACCGTATATCGACACCTCACGGCTGGGAAATTCTACGGTTAGGACGGACGAAGTAGGAGAATTCCTAGTTATGGCTTCTAGCTTAGCCACACGAACGGATGGAGCCACAAACGAAGAACGGGAAGCCAGAATAATAGAAGAGGGAGGATCCATAATTACTTACTAGGATTTCTGGAAAGATCCGGTAACAGGGACGGTGGAAGCTTAGCAGCGGCGGAGAAGACGGTGAACAGTGCTGAAAACGAGAGAAGATGAAGATTTTTCGATTTTGAAAAAGGAAATAAGAGTTGGCGTATGAAGGAAGCCATCATATAACCTACGATAACCGTTTGACTTCACCAACCAATCACATCCCAACTTTTGGGGGAACTTAATCGATGCATTTAATGCACCTGACACATGCCGTCTTCGACATCGGTGCACTCGCCACTTCGACATCGGACAACCTATTCGCATGTGCCGACCTCACAACCTAGCGAGGTGGAACATCACTTTCACTTCGGAAAATAGAGCCCAACGATTTCGCCAGTATTTCAGCCCGGAGACAGAGTCCGCACAGGCAGACCCGGTTACTATGAGCCCCCACTTCGGAAGTAGCACGACTTCGTCACTTCAGGAATCCGCATCACATCTTCTACGTCTTTTTTTTTTTTTTTTTTTTTTTTTTTTTTTTTTTGGGGGGGGGGGGGGGTGTGTGTGGAGGGATAGGACATGACCCACCCCTCCGGCCCAGCAGAAGGCCCAATCTAAAATAGGCTCGTTATCAAGAGCAGACCCGCGAGTTTGGCCCACAAAGAGTCCCTAACCTAGTTGACGTAGAAGATAAGATCGTTACGAATAAGGAAGGCATGATTATGGGGAGATTTGATGATGGCCGTTAGTGATATTCGGGGAAACGTGCAAATATGGCCGGATTCTTCCATGTAAACTCCTATATATGCACAGTAGCTAGGTTAGAGAGGGGATACGCACACTTTTTGTACTCTCAAACCCTAATAAAGAAACGATCATCTTTTTCCTCCCGTGGACGTAGATCTACAACGTAGATTATTGAATTATTGAGAGAGAGAGAATTTCCGAGAGATGGGTTTCATAGAATTGAAGAAGAAAACCTTTATTGCTTGGAAAAAAGTTTTAGCACAAAAGGAAACTACAGTATTTAACTACAACCTAACTGCTGACTCACCAAAGGAAATAATAAACTAATGCAAAAAGAAAAAAACGTGAAACAAATAAACACGACTCTTCCTCTACTGCTGCAAAAACCATACAGAGAATCTTCCTATCTCTTCTTCACCAAGCACTGCTGCATAACATTTCTTCCTGCTCCATCTCTACAAGATTTCACATCTTCACACTCCCCCTCAAGATGAGCATGTATATTGCAAAGGCTCATCTTGCCCAGAAGACGATTAAAAACAGAAACAGGGAGAGGTTTAGTCAGAATGTCAGCCAATTGTAACTCACCTCGAATGTGCATGGGCTTAATCAGACCTTGAAGGAAGCGTTCCCGAACAGAGGGACAGTCTATCTCAATATGCTTTGTGCGTTCATGAAACGCTGCATTGGAAGTAAGATAAACTGCTGCATTGTTGTCACAGAAAAGAGGAACAGCCTTTGATCTCTTCACTCCAAACTCAGTTAAAAGAACACCGATCCAAGACACTTCACAAGCTGCCTGAGCTAAAGAGCGGTACTCTGCCTCCGCGGAGGAACGAGAAACCACATTCTGCTTTTTAGAACGCCAAGAGATGAGAGAGGTGGCTAGAAATAGGCAAAAACTAGAAACTGACCGCCGTGTGTCTGAACAAGTTGCCCAATCCGCATCAGCAAAAATGCTAGGAGTGAGAGTTGAAGTAGAAGAGTAAAACAATCTAAGGCCCACACTGCCTTTCAAATAACGCAAGATGCGATGAGCTGCTGAAAGATGATGTTCGCAAGGCTCAGAAAGAAACTGACTAAGCCTATGCACAGCAAAAGTAATGTCTGGTCTTGTAATGCAAAGATACAAAAGTCTCCCTATCAACCTCCTATAAACCTTCTCATCTTGCAGAAGAGAAGAGCCATCTTGGTGCAGTTGGACACCGGAATCCATGGGAGTAGTGGCAGGTTTACACCCAAGAAGTCCAGTATCATGCAGAAGGTCTAGAACATATTTTCTTTGGCAGACAGAAATTCCTTGAGGAGTTCGAGCAATCTCCAAACCAAGAAAATATTTGGGTTTCCCCAAATCTTTGAATTTGAAGTGTTTACCCAAATGAACTTTAAACTGCTCCACAATGTTAGTATCTGAACTAGCCAAAAGAATATCATCAACATAGATGATCACCCCAAGATAAACTCCATTCTGCAATAAAAAATAATAGGAATGATCTGCAGCAGACTGTTGTAAACCAAAACCAACCAATACCTCTGTGAATTTTAAGTACCATTGCCTCGAAGCCTGTTTAAGCCCATACAAAGACTTATTGAGTTTACAAACAAGATTTTTCTGCTCCCCCTCAATAAGTAATCCCTTGGGTAGTTCCATGTAAATTTTTTCCTTTAAATCACCATATAAGAAAGCATTGTTAACATCCAAATGAGTGAGATGATAACCTTTTACAGCTGCTACTGCTAACATCAACTTAACAGACACCAACCTAGCAACTGGAGAGAAAGTATCGAGATAATCAATACCTGCTTGTTGGGTGTATCATATCCCTTGGCCACTAACCGAGCCTTATACCTTTCTACTGTTCCATCAGACAGAAATTTAACTTTGTAGACCCATTTACAACCAATAGTTGTCTTCCCTGCAGGTAATGGCATAAGGGACCAAGTATTATTGAGTTTCAGTGCATCTAGTTCAGCTCTCATGGCATCTCTCCATTCAACATAAGCAGCAGCTTGTGCATAAGTGGATGGTTCAGGTATAACAGTGATAGAGGCAACAAAGGAAGAATACTCAGAGGAAAGATTAGAACTAGTAACATAAGAACTCAAGGGATAGGGACAAGAAGTTTGAACAACACCACATATGTAATCATTCAAGTATGGTGGTGCTTTCACTATTCTACCTGAGGTGGTGGTAGGATGAGAAGAACTGGTGGATGGAAGGATAGGTTCATGTATATCAACACTTAGGCTGAAAATCCAGAAACTCATCCCATACAATGCGCAAATCAGTATAATAAGTGTTCACATCATTAGAGCCCTGTCTCAAGCTATATAGTTGTTGTTTCAATTCATAAATCCTAGCAATATTTCCTTGAGAGAATCGTTCCTTAAGATCAGACCAGATTTGAGAGGCAGACTCCAAGTACATCAAGCTAGATCTAATCTGAGGAACTGTAGCATTACGCAACCAAGAAACAACCATTCCATTGCACCTTTCCCATAGAGATAGATTTGGATCTAAAACATCTAAAGGTTTCTTAACAGATCCGTCTATAAATCCAAGTTTATGCTTAACCAACAAAGCAGTTTTCATCGATCTACTCCAATTAACGTAGTTCGAACCATTTAGCAACTCGGTAACAAGAATTGTACCAGGATTGTCATTGGGGTGAAGATAGAGAGGACTTGACGGAGGAATCGGTGGATCGTCCGGGAAATTCTGTACCTCGCGATTGTTGTTGTGAACCATGATTAGGAACTAACAAGAGATAGAACGCTAACGCTGCGGAACCTTTGCTCGTGATACCATATTGAATTATTGAGAGAGAGAGAATTTCCGAGAGATGGGTTTCATAGAATTGAAGAAGAAAACCTTTATTGCTTGGAAAAAAGTTTTAACACAAAAGGAAACTACAGTATTTAACTACAACCTAACTGCTGACTCACCAAAGGAAATAATAAACTAATGCAAAAAGAAAAAAACGTGAAACAAATAAACACGACTCTTCCTCTACTGCTGCAAAAACCATACAGAGAATCTTCCTATCTCTTCTTCACCAAGCACTGCTGCATAACATTTCTTCCTGCTCCATCTCTACAAGATTTCACATCTTCATAGATCGAACCACGTAAATTCTCTGTGTCTTTGTTTACTGTTATTATTTCTTATTAGCCATCGATAAAACGCTTTCAAAATCCATACTCGATCTGCAACTAAGAAAATATAATGATATGAGCATCTGGAATGAATATTGCAAACCATTTCCGAGTAGCATATTATTCTCAACCCTACTGCAAATCTCATTTTATTATATTGCATTTTCTATGGGGGTTTCTTCTTCTTCAAACGCAAATTTACGTAAAATGGCAATTTATATATATATATATATATAGAGAATAGATCATATGGGAACCCTTTTATTGGTGAGAACTAGGAACCAATCTCCACCTTTAGATATAAGAGATTAAGGGTTAAGATTTAATTGTTATTTTCGGCAGTTTTAGTAAGTAGAGGGGCAGTATAGTAATCTTTCCTCTATCCTCCTTAAATTGTGGGATTATTTAGTTTTCTCTTTATTCTCTCTCCATAGTAACCGTCTCTCATGGAAATTAATCTATCTCTCTCATCTCATGCAATTGACAAAATTAACTTTCTCTCTTATTCTAAATAATTAAAATATTTTCTTCACAATTTAATTTATTAATTACATTGTTGATTTTGATTTACATTTATTAATAGTTTTCTTATGGCAATTAAAAAGTTTATCTAATTCTTCTTGATTTTTTTTCCGCAGTGCTTACAAATTAGATCAAAATCAAAACACTAAACTAAAAGATAAATATTAATTTAGGTTAAGAATTTAAGGGTTTAACAATAAAACACGAAGTAATAACAAACAATAACGAAAAAGAATAAGCATTTGGATAGTTAAAAATAAGCATTGATTTTACATTTCAAATGATGCTTAATAGCTTGAAAAATAATGCTTAAATAGACTTAGGGATGCGATGCCAAATCGTTCCAATGCTTATTATAGTAAGCATTCCGAGATTAAAAAATAAGCATCGGTATTACATTTCAACTTATGCTTAACATGTCGAGAAAACATGCTTTAGCAATTATTGTGGGACACTAAAGTGTTGCAATGATTATTATGTACTAGTAATAATATTATTATTGCTATACATATTAGAGAATTAAAAATATTCTTGGGATATGTCCATCGAAATAATACTTAATTTATGTTGTGTGAATGCTTATTTATGTTCTCGTTGTGCTTAAAATAAATAAGCAATGATCTAATTACAAAGAATGGAAACTAAACCCTTTTCGAAAAAACTAAAAACTAGGGGAGAAAAAAGTAAACCACAAGTTTTACATTTCTACAATAGTGTAACTTCTGCGCTTAGGGTTTAATTTTCCCGATAGGGCTTAGCTTACCCTAAAAGGGTTTAGTTCTTATATAAGTGAACCCTAAATTAACTATGGTGTTTAATTTCCTTAGATAGAGTTCAGTTTTTCAATTTCATGGTATAGTTTTCCCCATCAGGGTATACTTAATTTTTCTCACAGGTTTTAGTTTTTCCTCTAGGGTTTAAGCTTCCCATTATTTGGTTTGGATGTTACAATTTTCTCGTGTTTTTAAATGCTTAATGATCTTGTCTTGATGCTTATTAGTTTATATGGAATGCTTAATTATGTATACACTTAAATAAGCATCACAAGAAACTTAAATAAGCTATTACCCCAACAATATAAAATAAGCATTTAGAAATATAAGATGAACAATGGAATGATTAATTTATAGCTAAAATCATTAGTATAACATTTTTGTAAATCAAAATATCCTTCTTAATAAATCATTTCGTGTTTTCTTATGAATTAACCTCTTGAATGCTTAATCTAATTATTTACATATAGACAACAAACTCATAATACTAACATATAAGCAAATCTTTTAAGTATCGATTAGTTAATTATATCACATTTAATTAATTTTTAAGCATCGTATACTAATTATTTAAGCATGGTAAAAACTAATACTACGATTCAAACCAAACTCTATTAGGGGAAACTAAACTCTGTTGAGAAAAACTAAACTCTATGGGAAGTAAACATTTTTGGGGGAAACTAAACCCTAGGGTTTAGTTTTTTCCGTTAGGGTTTAGTTCCTCCGACAATGTTTAGTTTTTAATCTCAATATTTAGTTTTGCATCCAAGAGTATACTACTACTTTTCTTAATTATTATTTTTTGTAATGCTTGGATGTCATTATTATATTGCTTATTAGCTAATATTATCTAAAACTAAATTTATAAATTTAAAATTCTTATTTCACTTTTGTTTGGTGCTTTTATTAACTATTTCTCGATGCTTAATGCTTTTAGTTTATTAATGATTTTTTTACTATCACGTAATATTTACAATTACATACAAGCCATAAATACTAGATTAATAAATAAACATTAGTTAAGAAATAAATATTACCTTTTTTTAGTGAAATTTTTATGCTTATTTATGTATGAATACGTGCTTTAATCCACGTATTTATAGAATTTTGAAACAAGTAATCATAATCATGAGACAATAAAATCACTATTAACTAAATTATAAAATAAACATAATGCTAATTATACGATTTTAGCATCAAACTAATTTGTTTAATAAAATACTCCCTAAAACATTCCTAATTTAGTGGAATTATATTGATTAGTGGTGGAGATAAATAAGGAAGTAGAATCTTAATTGGTTTTTTCATGACTAAACTACCCTTTTTAATTAGGAAAAAAATATTTAATCACAACAATATAAAATCTAGGAATTAATCGTGGCCATAGATTTGTCATAATTAAAGGGCCTAGATTAGTTCCTAGTTCTCATGATCTAACTAGTCTCCATGAGAACCACCCCCTATATATATATATATATATATATATATATATATATATGGAGTGGTTCGTGTGCAAATAAATCCTTGCATGCTAAAATGCGAAAGATGCTTAAAGCTATACAAAATCATGCTTAAATCAGTATATATTTATGCTTACAACACCATTGTGCTTTTTAATGTACAAATTCATGCTTAAACCTAGTCATGCTTATGATACCTTATAATCATGCTTAAATCAATTACAGCCACTGATCAAATTAAGATCAATGGTTCAGATCTATTTCTATTTCTCACACCAAGACTTATTTCTATATGATCCATCCTATATATATATATATTATGATTGGGTCATTCTTTTATATTTTGTTGTAGTTATGATTTGTCAACGTGAGATTGTTTGGGAAGGAGAGATGGTTGGGAAGAAGGAAAACCCGCCTATACAAAAGAAGGATGGTTTGGATGAGTTGACTAATTTGAAAAGGTGGTAATATAGTGTTTTACTTAATACTCCCTCCGGTCTTTTACAGTTGAGTCGAAACTTTTCCACACGGGAATTAAGAAGAGTTGTTTAGTACTTTAAGTGTGCTTGGTAATTGAGAAGAGAATGAGATTATGTTTATAATTGAGAAGAGTTGTTTTAATTAATATAAAAAATGTTTTTTATTAATTAATATTTTTTTTTGTTTTTCAGTTTATTTTAAATTAATTTAAAATTTTCTGGATTTTTTTTTATAAAATTATTGTTGATGTTTAAAATTAAAATAAAAAACTTTTCTGGATTTTTTTTTTATAAAATTAAAACTTTTCTGGATTTATTTTAAATTAATTTAAAATTTTCTGGATTTTTTTTTATAAAATTATTGTTGATGTTTAAAATTAAAATAAAAAACTTTTCTGGATTTTTTTTTTATAAAATTAAAACTTTTCTGGATTTATTTTAAATTAATTTAAAATTTCCTGGAATTTTTTTTTTATAAAATTATTGTTGATGTTTAAAATTAAAATAAAAAACTTTTCTGGAATTTTTTTTTATAAAATTAAAACTTTTCTGGATTTATTTTAAATTAATTTAAAAATTTCTGAATTTTTTTTAATAAAATTATTGTTTATGTTTAAAATTAAAATAAAACACTTTTATGGATTTTTTTTTTTATAAATTAAAACTTTTTCTTGATTTATTTTAAATTAATTTAAATTTTCTGGAATTTTTTTTTTATAAAATTATTGTTGATGTTTAAAATTAAAATAAAAAACTTTTCTGGATTTTTTTTATAAAATTAAAACTTTTCTAGATTTATTTTAAATTAATTTAAATTATTTCGAGAGAGACGGCAATGACGATAATGGAGAAATTGAGAAATTGGGGCGTAATTAGTATGTTAATTAAGTAAAATAAGGGGTACAATTAGTTGTGTGTTTAATACTTAATTTTTACCCAAAAAGGAAACGACTCAACTAGGAGAGACCGGCCCAATCGGGAAAGTGACTCAACTGTAAAAGACCGGAGGGAGTATTACCTTCATTCATATTCATTAGTCCCGTATTCTATTTTGGAATTTCTCAATTATTAATCTCGTTTTCATAAACATCACATCGCCATCTACAACACACTCAATTAGCCTAAATTAACTCTAATTAAAAGTGGATGGGGTAGTATTAAATTAAATTAAATTTTAATTTAACATCACATTTCTATCTACATCACCCCTTATTCCATTTTCCTTGGCTCTTGTACCATTTGAAAATAAGATTAATTAACATGGATTGAGGTAGTATAAAATACTTCAAAAATGCGGTTGGATGTAGAGTAAACGGATTCGAGATATCCAAATTGTTTCATAATTAGAAAAAATGAATAAAAACGAAAAACGCCCACAATATAAAAGGAAAACATAATATAAAAGGAAAAGGCATGTTGAAGTCGAAAATCGCACAAAATCGAAAAACAGTGAACTAAAAAACCGTATATAAAAATCTAAAACTGCCAGTCCCAAATCGTAAAAGCCGATTTAGGGTTTAGCTCTTCGCGAAAATCAGCTCCGTCGAAATCTGCTTTCAATCTTTGAATTTCGACAATGGCGCGGAGGCATCGCCATGATTCTAGCAGTAGCGAGGACGAGGAGAAACGAGCCAGGCACTCGCGTTCGGATAGGAGAGAAGAAGCCAAATTGGATGCCGATTCTAGCCGCGATGACCGGAGAGAGAGGAGGAAATCGAATCTGGATTTGGAGGGCACAGGTAGGGCAGAGAGCAAAGATTCGGATCGTGGTGAAGAGGAAATTGAGCATAGGCAGAGTAGGAGAGATGATGTGGGTAAGGAGAGAAAGTCTCGGGATGACTACGGAAGTAGAGAATTGAGTAAGGATAGGCATAGAATTGATGGAGGGGATGATAGAAGTAGCCGCAAGGATAGAGCGCGTGGTCGAGATTCAGAGAGTGGTAGAGGAAGGTGGCAGAAATCAGACGAGGAAGAAGGAGAGTACAGAGTCCGCAGCGATGATAAGGAGAGAGAAAGAGATGATAGAAGAGATGGAGAGCGAGACAGAGATAGGGAGAGAGATGTTAGAAGGGATAGAGAGAGGGGAAGAGATGATAGAAGGGAGAGAGATAGGGGGAGAGATGATAGAAGGGAGAGGGAGCGAGAAAGAAATAATAGAAAGGATAGAGAGCGAGAAAGAGGGCACGAGGAGAATGGCCAGAATGGTGATATGCATAGGCATAAGAGCAGTGAAGCCGTGAACTTGAAGACGACGAAGCGAGACGTGAATGTTAATCTTAATGTTGATGCGGTGGCGAATCAGGGGAGGAGTGGTGGAGTGTATGTTCCTCCTTTTAAGCTGGCCAGAATGATGAAGGAAGTGGAGGATAAAAGCAGCCTCGAATATCAACGAATGACATGGGACGCGTTGAGGAAGAGTATCAATGGTTTAGTTAACAAGGTGAACGCCACAAACATCAAGAACATCATCCCGGAGCTGTTTGCAGAAAATCTGATAAGGGGGAGAGGTCTGTTCTGTCGATCATGTATGAAGTCTCAAATGGCCTCTCCAGGGTTCACCGATGTGTTTGCGGCATTGGTTTCTGTTGTCAACACCAAGTTCCCTGAAGTAGGGGATCTTCTGCTGCGGAGGATTATACTTCAGCTTCAAAGGGCTTACAAGCGAAACGATAAGGTAGTTTCATATTTTTCAATATGATTAATGGGCTCTTTCTTTTTGGGTAATGTATACTTATTTATGTGTTATGGTGGAAATCTTGTTGCAGCCACAACTACTTGCAGCAGTCAAATTTATAGCTCACCTGGTGAATCAGCAAATAGTTCACGAGCTTATCGCTCTTGAGCTGTTGACATTACTGTTAGAAAAGCCCACGGATGACAGTGTTGAAGTAGCTGTAGGTTTTGTTACGGAATGTGGGTCATTGCTGCAGGACCTTTCGCCCAGAGGACTGCATGGTGAGTTGCTTAGGCTTTATGTTTATTTATTTATTTTTTCATTTCAAAATATTCCTTGTTTTGTTTTAGTTTTTGGTAGTTGAAGGTAGTCAAATTGCTGATTTCCAAATAAGAATTCAGCTTGAATTATTGTGTAGATTTAAGAAGCAGGTGCATAAGCTACCATTCACTCTGAATTTTGCCACTGCCAATATGGCCTGGATCTTTATCATCTTACCCTAGAGAGGCAGTAGTGATGTTGATTCTCCATTTGCTGAAGTTTCCTTTTAAAAAAAATTACTGAATTTTTCCACTGCTAGTATACTACTTTCTCTTTAGTGAGTGAATGCTTTGTTGGGTTTTCAAGAGGGTGGGCAAACGAGTTGTTAGTATAAGTAGATTTGTCTTGCAACATTTTTCTCAGATACACTTCTTTTGTGTTCCCACTAGAGGATATTTAAGCAAACCTAGATGTGACATAGGGTATTCAGGAATATTCTCTCTCTCTCTCTCTCTCTCTCTCTCTCTCTGCTCTCTCTCTTGTGGTAACTCCATTGGCATGTCTGATTCACATTTCGGTTTTTCATTTGACTAGGTATCTTTGAACGTTTTCGTGGCATTCTTCATGAAGGAGAAATAGATAAGCGTGTGCAATTTTTAATTGAAGGGCTCTTTGCACTACGAAAAGCAAAGTTTCAGGTGAGCTTCAATTATGAATGGAACTGTAATTCAATATATGAAACCAGAATGTTAGTTACAAATCATGGTAAGTTTTTATATCTGGAACCTAACTGATTAATGCTCCTGATGTAATGCAGGGGTACCCTGCTGTTCGTCCCGAACTGGATCTAGTGGAGCAGGAAGACCAACTGACTCATGAAGTTTCTTTATTGGATGAAATAGATGCTGAGAACACTCTAGGTACTTCTTTGTTGAAGTTGACCTGACTTATTTCTTAAACTGTCAAGTACTCCGAAATGATATAGTTCGCTGTTGCAGATATTTTTCGGCCGGATCCTGAGTTTGCAGAGAATGAGAAGAAGTATGAAGATCTCAAGAAACAAATCCTAGGCGAAGAGTCTGATGATGAAGGAGAATCAGATGAAGATGCAGATTCAGAGGAGGAGGAGGATGATGAAGATGAATCAGATGAAGAGGATGAAGAGCAGATGAAAATTAAGGACGAGACAGAGACAAATTTGGTGAATCTGAGGAGAACAATCTACTTGACGATTATGTCTAGTGTTGATTTTGAAGAAGCAGGGCATAAGCTTTTGAAGATCAAACTAGAGCCTGGCCAGGAGGTGAGTATCACTATCTTACATTTTTGTAACTTTTCCTCTCTGGGTGAAGTTGGAACATAATTTGAACTAGAGTTCGGCATATATTGGTTCTTGCATATTGTATGAGCTATGTCTTTGCATCATGAGCTTGATTATGTTATTTAATCCGAATATGGCTGATTTTGTTTTCATATGCAGGAAGGAATAAAAATGAATGAAGTGCCACTTTTTCTATGCTAGTGCTATTACACGATAATTTTTATCTAGGTTTCTCTTTGAATAAATTTTGCCTTTCATCTCCACTTGTTTTATAGTGAGATACAGTGCAATCCAGCATGATAAAGTGATGTCTTACCTGATCTCTGCACCTTTATTAGAGAGTCTGCTGGTTTATTCCATTGAGTGGTTTGAATATAAAGGCCTCCCCTGCAGTTGCTGTATTCAGTTTACTCCCTGAGTATATCTTGAATCCTTGTCAAAATTAGTGGCAATATTTTAATCTAGATCTGTACTTCCTAAATTTAATATCCGTGAAACCTCTTTAGAAGTTTTCTAATATGTTATTTGCATTTTATATGACGATGAAATCTAATGGTTTCTTGTTGTTGGTTTTGGTTGCTTCAGATGGAATTATGCATTATGCTTTTGGAATGCTGCAGCCAGGAGAGAACTTATCTGCGCTACTATGGACTTCTTGGCCAGCGTTTCTGTATGATCAGTAAAGTACACCAGGAGAACTTCGAGAAGTGTTTTGTTCAGCAATACTCCATGATCCATAGGCTCGAAACCAACAAACTGAGGAATGTAGCTAAATTTTTTGCACATTTACTCGGCACGGATGCTTTGCCTTGGCATGTGTTGGCTTATATACGGTTGACTGAAGAGGATACCACATCTTCTTCTAGAATCTTCATTAAGATTCTCTTCCAGGTACTTAAATATTCTCAGCATTCTAAATTCATTTGGTAATTTTAAAAACCTTTACTTTGGTTTCTTTCAAGGCTCTTTATTTGTAATATTAATGAAATGCATAAGGTTTTGTGTGGTGTTATTCTGTTTCATACCATTTAGTCCATTGCTAAACTTCTAGTGTGCTGGTCTATTGTTGCAGGAACTATCTGAGCACCTTGGAATTCGGTTGCTTAATGATCGCCTAAGTGATCCCGGCATGCAAGATTCATTTGACTCTATATTTCCTAAAGATAACCCAAAAAACACTAGGTTTGCGATTAATTTTTTTACATCTATTGGGCTTGGAGGGATCACAGAAAATCTTCGTGAGTATCTCAAGAACATGCCCCGTCTCATCATGCAACAGCAGAAGGCAGTCCCCGAGTCAGATTCCGATGGATCTGGATCTGGATCTGGTTCTGGTTCTGATTCCGATGGCTCTGAATCTGGATCAGAATCATCAAGCTCTGAATCTAGTGAGAATGAGAGCGAGAGTGATAGAGATCGTAGACGGAAGAAGAGGAGAAGAAACTAGTGATCCATCCGCAGCGATGATGATCATGATGTACTTGATGTTGTAAAGCTTGCAGTTCTTGTACTTCAGTTTTGCTTATGATCTGTGATTTGCTAAATTAAATTTTTTTAGATGTGAGATTCTTGATACTAGTTCTGTTTCTAGTAGGTGTCTTTGACACTTGTGTCTTAGTAAAATGTTAGTGGTGCATAGAATCTCGAACATATTTCTTGGCACATGCTCCTTCCCATTTAGGGCATGTTTCTTTTAAGTTCAAGAATTAACAATGAAGTGTTCAGAAATTACGACATGGTTTATTTGAGCATGAAAATTAATGAGAGTGATTATGAGATACATGTTAACTAGGAAGTGTTTAGAAATTACGATATGATTCTTTTGGGCATGAAAATTAATGAGGGAGTGATATAATACGACATGTACTTCTAAGCACGAGAATTAACAAGGAAATGTTTAGAAACTACGACTTGTTTCTTTTAGGCACGAAAATTAATGAGAAAATGTATATGAATTTAAGTGTGTATACTTGCTTAATCTATGTTTAAATGTATAAACATATTGATGTTTGATTTTTAAAAAAAGAATGCATCGGAACGTTGAATTTGATATAAAAATTGTAAAATTCAAAGAACAAACGAACAAATTACGATAATTGTAAAAGTTTTACTCCCTCCGTCCCACCTCACTAATCATACTTCTTTTCGGCATGAGATTTTTAATGCGCGAATGAAGTGAAAAGTAAGGGTTCACATTAAAAAGTAATCGTTAATTCTTTCCATTTTAAGAAACAAAATTATTGAAGTGAAACGGCCCAAAATATAAAACATGACTTATGAAGTGAAACATAGGGAATAAAATTTAAATTACATTGAAATTCATGCATAGTTACGTACGCATTTGAATTCTTTTTAATTAAATCTAATTCATGTCGTTTGAATGGGACGGTGCAAAGAAGAATACTTCGTTAGCTTCAACATGTGTGAGACCGAACCGGTTGTATTAGTAAAATATTTTGCCAAAGAAATAAAGTTAGCACATGAATGGATATAAACATATGTTACTATTATCCGCTAAAGGAGTAGAGCTTCAAAGAATTAAGTTCACAATTGAACCAAGTCTCGGGGGTTTGTGTGTAGGTTGGTGCAGTGGTAGAGGAAAGTTTCGGGATCAAAGGCTCCAAATCAAAGGTTTCGAGTTTCCGGCGACACCGATCTTTAAATTTCATGTTAATTTTTTAAAATAGTGTTAAATGCGTGAAATCACACAAATTTGTCTTAAATTTTCATTTTAAACATAATTATTCAAAATTTCAAAAAATATACATCAAGTCACACATGATTAATTTTGACACAGATTCAAAATTTGCCCAAATTCGTTCTGACGTGGCAAATCCCTCCGTTCTCTCCCGATTCTCGTCCTCCACTTTCTCTCCTCTTCTATCTCGGATTTTTTCAAATTCTCGCCGCCTGTCTGTCATCGTCACCGCCGCGCTAACGCTGCCACTGTCATGGTGGTGTCCATCCTTTTCTTTACCTTAAATCTCTCCCAACTAAAGCCATAATTTCAGAATTTAACTCCAATTCCAACTCCCTCTCCCTCTCCCTCTCCGGCCTCTCCCTCTCGCGATTTTCGTTCGATTCTCCGGCGACTTATGGTGCTCTGACATTCCGGAGCGCTTTCGTATATAACTTGGCGCTGAAGCACCACCGCTGGGCTGCTCTTCTTCCCTTGACGGTCCGCCGCCACTGCTGCCTAGAAGGTACCGTCACCACGTTTCCCACACTGGCGTGGACCTTCGCAACGGCGCACTACTACCGTCTTCTTCTCCATCTCCATCTCAGCCTCTATCTCTTTTGGCGCCTCCGTAGCTACAGCACAAAACAGTTGCCACCGTCAGCTTCGCCGATGCTAGGGATTTGAATATTTTCAGAAACATCTTCTTTTCACATCTTCGGAGCGACGTTCTACCAGTTGCGACTTTAGTTGGGGTAAGTGTATTCTTCTTCTTCTTCATCTTCTCTTTTCTGGAATAACTCATGGCTGAATTCGCCTTCTTCCCTTCTCTTCCTCTACCGTTCCAATTTTATGGACTTTCTCGAGTCTCTGGATTGTTAATTACTCGATCATCTACTTACGTGATAGTTGCAGTTGGCATAACATTTTCAAAAAATGGAGTAATAAAATTGGTATTGTTGTCTCTATGCATTGCCACAAATATTATCCTTCGTGGTTGTTTCGTTTTCATTCTAGGAAGAATGCTGGAAATTGCTTAACAATGAGGTTCTATGAATTATGATGAGAATTACTATTAAATTAAACAATGTATCAGTGCTGAGAAAATGCATTTTTTCGTGAGAATAAATATGAAATGCATTTTAAGTATGTAGTTTACCCAATGGCTAGATTTACCTCTTCATATTCTTGTAGTTGTAGAACATGAGCTAAATAAGTGCTCAAGACTCCTAGATAAAAGTTATTGGGGTAAAGTTCCAATTAGTCATTTTAAAAGCTCTAATGTTTTGTATGTTTATCTACGAGAATTTAGAAATCTAATTCAAACTGGGGTCAGATGCTTATCTACTAAGTTTTTCAACACTTTCTAAGAACATTGTGCAAGTGTTTTATAAATGTCATCAAGTATGCACTAAATGGTAGTTACAAAGCATTGGAGATTTGTAATGCTAAATTCATTTTGCATTTAGTTGCTGGCCAAAAGCTTAAGGTTTAGAGTTAGCGCTGAAGTAAATCAAAGCATGTAGCCACCTATTTATAATTTTCTGGTAAATGTTTTGTTTGGCTGATTATTATGTTTGAAAAGATTTTTATCCATTGAAGTTTGCCATTTTTACTGACTTATGCATGCTAATTATTCCTCTGTCCCAGGTATTGATCTCTTCTGCTCCATTTCCATTGAATCTTTTACTCTTGCATGTCCCTCCTCTCACTTCGTTGTAATTCTGATATACTACCTTCCCTCCCCCCCCCCCCCCTCCCTTTTTTTTTTTTTTTCCCTGATCTCTATTCTCTGCCTTCTCCGACATCATTTACTATTTCCTTTTTCCCTTCATTTTCATTCATCCTCAACAACGAGGTGAAAACCCTTTTCTTCTGTACGACCTACCAAGGTTACACGGTATCTATCCCATTTTTTATTACTTCGTAAGAAATGTGTGCTATCGTGGAGTAATCCTTTTGTAACCATGGTCTACGTCCTTCAAACATTAAACCAAAGAATGACCTTGCGCAGTAGAATTTTTAAAGCTGCTAACTTTAAAACTCTGCCAAATCCCCCATCCAGCAGCTCTCCAGAGTCGTTGCCAGACCCTGCCACCATCACTAATCTATTTCTCAAATCAAACAATCCAGAGTTGCTAGCTCAATCTATCCACACCCTCTCTCAATGGACTCCAGTATTAGTCCAAACAATTCTTAAACGCCTCTGGAACGATGGTCCTAAAGCCCTCCAGTTCTTTAATCTCCTTGAAGACCACCCATCTTATGCCCACACAGCCATCGCCTTTGACCATGCTATTGACATTGCTGCAAGATTACAAGACTACAAAGCTATGTGGACCTACTTATGCAAAATGAGATCCCGGAGACTGGGACCCTCCCCCAAAACTTTTGCTATTATTATAGAACGGTATATCTCCGCTGGAAAGGCTGATAAGGCTGTGAAGGTATTTCTTTCCATGCACAAACATGGCTGCCAACAAGATTTGCACTCGTTTAATGCATTGCTTGATGCATTGTGTAAGTCAAAACGAGTAGAGATGGCACATAGGCTGCTTGGTGTATTCAGGGGAAGGTTTAGAGCTGATGTTGTCAGTTACAATATTATTGCAAATGGGTTTTGTTTGAAGAAACAGACGCCACTGGCATTAAACATTATGAAGGAGATGGTTGAAAGGGGCATTGAGCCAACATTGACAACGTATAACATTTTATTAAAGGGTTATTTTAGAGCTGGGCAGATTAAGGAAGGGTGGGAGTTTTTCTTGCAAATGAAGAAGAGAAAAATTGAGATTGATGTTGTGACCTACACAACAGTGATTCATGGATTTGGTGTGACAGGTGAAGTTGAGAAGTCAAGAAAACTGTTTGATGAGATGATTGGAGCTGGCGTGCTTCCTTCAGTTGCGACTTATAATGCTCTTATTCAAGTTTTGTGCAAAAAGGATTATGTTGAAAATGCCATAGTAGTTTTCAAGGATATGTTAGTGAAAGGTTACGTGCCAAATTCAACTACCTACAGTGTAGTCATTAGAGGATTGTGTCATGCTGGAAAAATAGATATGGCTATTGAATATATGGATGAAATGGAAGAGGATTGTGAGCCAACGATTCAGACATATAATACTGTCATTAAGTATTGTTGTGAGGAAGGGAGAATCGAGAAAGCTCTGGAGATGCTTAACAAGATGAATGGTGGGTCTTGTTTGCCTAATTTGGATACTTACAATATTTTGATTGGTTCTATGTTTGTACGGAAGAAGTCAGATGACTTGTTGGTTGCTGGAAAGTTGTTGGTAGAAATGGTTGGTCGAGGATTTGTGCCTCGAAGACATACCTTCAATCGGGTTCTTATTGGGCTTATGCTGACTGGCAATCAAGGTTTTGCACAAGAGATATTGAGGCTGCAAACTGCTAATCGGGTTCTTCCTCGTCATTTTAGACTGTGAATACTTCTGATTTATTTGCACTGGCTACCTTGTGTCTGGGCCCTGATTACTAGTGGAGATCTGCACTGGAAACAATTTTGGTATACAAAGTCCTTGTAGTGCTTAAAGTATATGACTCACCGCGAGTTTTTGGGATGATATTTATGTTTCCTGTGAAAGTAGATGTGGGATAATTGTCATGTTCTTATTGATTAAAACGTACATTTTGTTATTACTTGTTCTAAATGACAAACCTCATTCATTGTTTAGCATGAAACTGGCATTTCATAAAAATAAGGAGCCTAAGGGGAAACCTATGCTCAGTCAGCATACCTACAACGGTGTGATTTTTGAGCATAAAGTTTTAAATGTAACCATTGCCAGGGTTCATATGCTGACAGTTTTCACCCTCTTTATTTTTCTCGTTGTATCAAGATCTTAACATTCGGTATCAAGTCAGTCTACCTTGTTACATATATATTCTAATGAAGAAGAAAATGCAGTGCTCGAGACCAAAACAGCTCCATGAGCCATCGCATTATGATAAACACTTTCTTTACTGTTCTGATTTCTAATACTTTCTTCTTGGTAATAGTTTTGAAATATTTCTGGGGCTACACAATATTTGTAATGTTTATCAGCTAGGATACTTTTGAGCCTCGTTTTTGGAGTTGAATACTTTGAGCTTTTCTAGTAAGTTATTTTTGTTTCTATGTTGGAATAATGAGAAGATTGTGGTTGATATCAAGAGTAGACTGTGGAGCTGGGGAGCAATGAGAAACTCTTTTTTCTCGTAATTTTTCTACCTCTGACTTGTAATGCCCCTCTTACTGTATTCTTTTGTTCTCCTCAAGGTACTTCACTTTCCTCTTTTTACTTTCCCGATAAAAAATTCTTATTTTCATTTCTCTTGACAAGAGGCCCGTCTTTTCTGAATGGTTTGATAACTTAAGAGTACATTTTACATTGGTCTGTTATAACAGCAGGTTGTGTTTGTTTGTTGTTTAAGGTACCAGAAATGAATATGAAGCCTCAGTTACAGGTGAGAGCACGCATGAAGATGTGGTTCGTATTAGTTTAACCCTAAGAGTGCCGTTAGTTATTTCTATTGGAACCTGACGTTCATGTTAGTTGTTGCAAGCACATTAACAAAATCAAGCAATCTGCAGGTTTTCCCAAACGTGCCTGATAATTTGTTAATATTTCACTTTATATTTACTTAACTGGTCTCTGTGGCTCTGGTGCTTGTTGGCGGCGAGGGTAGTACATGATTTCTGGATTGGAGGTGGTCGCAATGTAGCTATGTATCACAGTACTTGTGGCCTTGAATTGTGCTTTTCGTGCACTTCCATTTTCTTCCTTCCGTTCTTCTACATTGATACATGTGCACTGAGGCACTCGGTGCTTTGTAAGAGCAGCAGCGTCCCTCTTGGGTCTACTATTTGCTTAGCGAATTTGATATCTAATTTTTTCAGGGCATCGTTATTTTATCAGGTTCGTGTTCTCTTCGATGGTATGGGAGGAAAAAGAAAAAATCTCCATCATTATGATAGATAATTTTTTTCGGGGCAGAAGAATTTTCACTCTTTGCTCCAAATCATGATCATGATAATATTTTTTGTACCTATTTGGACGGATAATATTTTCCCACTTCTTAAACTCCTTTTCTACCTTAGCAAACATAGGATAAAATAAGTTGGAATCATAACATGGATAAAATTCTCATTTTTTCTTATCCCTTATTTTCCTTTTCTATGAAAGGGAATACAACCTTATTGGCATCTTTCGTGCGATGGCAAAGTTGTTTCTTAGGTGCTCTAATCTAGGGCTGGGGAAATATACCGAAAACTCGGTATACCGTCCATATCGTATCGAAAAAATATCGAGAATACCTTAATTAAGGTATACCGAGATTTTTGGTAAGGTATCATACCGTACGTAAAACTACGGCAAGTTAAAAGTATGAACTTTCAAATACTGAGGTACACCGTCTCATACCGTATACCGAGAATTTAGTGCATATTATAGTATTCTGAAACTCTAATATTATATTTTATCTCAAGTTGTAATATGATTTAAATGTTATTATAATTTTACGATATCATTGATATTGTTATATATATATATATATATATATATATATATATATATATATATATATATATATATATATATAATTAACAGTAATTTTTCGATACGAAAAAAAATTGATATCAAGATATATTTTTGGTGTATCAAAAGTAAGGTACGACAAAGGTATACCGTCATACCTTACCATGGTAAGGTATACTGAATGTACAGTAAGGTAAAGGTATGGAGTTTACTCCATACTGAAATTAAGGTATACCGACTTAAGGTATACCGAAAGACACATAAAGGTAAAGTTATGCATATTTTGCATACCGCAATTTAAGGTAATTCTAAACGGGATAAAAGGGTGCAAAACCCTACGTTGGTCTATAGTGATTGATGTACTATATTAGAGTGTACATAGTACTAGTATAATGTTTCATGAAATAAAGCTTTTAAATTTTATGATGAATAAAATGGGCTCGAGTATAGTAGGACGGACGACCTTCATAAGTTTCTTGACATTTGAAGTTTGTTGTGAACTCGATGTCCCAATACGAATTTGTTACTTAATGTATTAGTCTTTTCGTCTAATTCAAATCTCACTTGACATAGTGTACTAATATACACTATATTAAATAGAACAAAATACCATATCAAGTGCCGTTTATATTTTTATGACATTACTTTTGGGCAGATAAAAATACTTTCAAAAAAGTATGCAAAGTAAAATGGAGGTACGAATGGAGTATATCCACATACATACTTTAGCATAAGATGTTACTCAATAGTTTTATTTAGGGTCTATACTTGGCAATGATTACTGCTGCAAATAGCTAGATTAGTAAATATCAACATGAGTCATTGAAGTACTTTTATATCGTCAATGTCCACCAAATGTACGCTCTTCTTATCTTTGTGGCTAACTCATTTTTGGACGGTAGATCTCGCATATTTTTATATTCATTTTATTTTTAATATTTACTCACATTAAGTGCATTAAGTGGGCTTCAAACATGATTTTGACATCACTCATTACAAAATTAAAAACCATGCTGAAAAAATTTAAGCATGTATTTGGTGTGAATGAAGTGAGTATAATTTACTTGGATCTATGAGTGATTTACATGATT
This sequence comes from Thymus mandschuricus, assembly GCA_029379335.1. Classification (NCBI taxonomy): domain Eukaryota; kingdom Viridiplantae; phylum Streptophyta; class Magnoliopsida; order Lamiales; family Lamiaceae; genus Thymus; species Thymus mandschuricus. Next base: position 14,593,908 of record CM057075.1, on the reverse strand, counting down.
TCGACATTCTTTAATTTCACCTTTGTGAATGATCATTGATCACATTTAAAATTTAAGAAAACTAAAAATGCTCATGTTTAGATACTATTAACAAAAACTGTTAATATTATATTCTTTATGTCTATCTTTTTTGTGCTTTTAATGTCTCTTTTCACTTTCAGCCGTGACTGAAGAGTATGCTTCATCCATTTTTAGAGATATACTTCACATTCATTATTCATTTCACACCACAAAAGTCATCCAAATTTTATTTAAATATTCACACGTTAATAACCATTCACATTAAGTGGGATCCAAATAAAACCTTAACATCCAATCATCACAAAAATTAAAAATTGCGTCAATAAGATTGAAGTACAAAGATAACAGACAGAGGGATTAATAAAACTAAAACAAAACAAACAAAATAGAAAAATAAGCTGAAATCTATCTTGAGTATCATTTCTCTTGGGTTATATTTATCGACAACCCCAAGGTGGGGTTGTCCACATGTGGACAAACAACTTTTAAAAAAGAAATTGAAAAAGGAAATAAAATTGACCAACCCGGTTGTTATAAAACCCAAGACTACAACCTCTATGGTCCAGTAATATATTACCACATGTCGCGTTCTTTTTCCTTTTTTTTTTAGAAGCATCAATCCGGCACATGTTGTATTGCTTTGATGGCCACTTGTCACTTTTTGAGATAGGGTGAAATGTGCTTTTTAAGAAAAATATTATCTACATATATTTGCAAATAATTCACAATTAAATATTATCTCGTTATGATTGATAGGGCACACAACTTCAAAATAGAGACTCATGAAGTTCTTAGAAACAATTTATTGAGTATATATTGCCAAAAGTTTGGGCCCGATAATTAAATATGTAATTTGTTTCTATTAATTGTAATATGTATGCATTAAGCATATAAGTTAAAATGATTTTTCTATTTTATTTCAAATTGTATTCTTTTAACTTTACTTGTTCTATTTAGTTTGTAACTTTAAGAGTATAACAATTTTTTTAAGAGATAATGTAGTCTTTTATACATGTAGCTTAGAGGAAACTAAATAGTGTTCAAAACTTAAAGAAAACACAAGTATTAGTCAATTTTTTATTGTTAGGACTAAAATACCCCACCAACTCCTTCCTTTTCTTCCATCCTCTCGTATGTATGACATATCTTCCCCTCCCCTCTCCTCTTCCTTCCGATTGGCGTAGATGTACGGTCGAGGGCTCGAGATCCGGTGCTTCTCTTCGAGATTAGGGCTTTTTATCGAGTGAATATTTCGGCCATGCCGGTGAAATTCGATTTTTATTCGATTTTAATCGTCTACACTACAGTTTTTGTAATAGTAGTATACCTTCGTCAATTTCTGCGTTTTTTGCTTATTTAATCTAGTTTTTGGTGTTGTAATCAGTCTGAATCAATGATCTCGAACTTATCTAGCGATGTTCTAGTTTTATACTTATTTAAAGTATAAAGTATTTACTATTTTCTGGTTTTTTATTTCGTGTATTATCTCCGCCCATGCGTGTACGTCGTGGATTAATGCGGTTAGGGTTAGTTATGAAGTCATGTTTACATCTCTTAGCAACTCTAGTACTAACAAGTTAAAACCTAGATATAAATAGTAGATGTAATAGTGCAGCAGCTTGCATGTTTTAATCTTTACACTATTTTTCTTCCTTTTTCATACACTACAAATCTCTAGTTCTATATTTCTTCATCGATCGTACCACGCTCATATGGTGAAATTAAACCGAAGAGAAACTCTAGAAACAATGGTTCACGATGATGGAGAGAAGGAAGATCTGCAGAAGCATAAAAAAGGAGGTGATGATGAATTTCTCTCATTCATGTTTTCAATACTTCTCTTCCTCATTAACAATCACAAAGCAAAGCTTAACGATAGTTTTGAGTTCACATCTCAATTACCAAAACATACCAACATTTATTAAGCCTACTACCATTTTAATTTCTAACAGAAGAACATAGTGTTGCGCACACTTTCCTCCAACTCAGGCATTGGTGGGACCACATATGGAGCAGCGTCGTGGCTCGAAGATGTCTCCGATGGCGGCGCCGCCTCTTCGAACTTCATCCACTGCCCTAACTGTGCAGCCGCCAAGTGAGCGTAGCAAATAGGGGCGACTGCATACAGCACAAGAGGAGAGTACATTATATTAGTTGTTGGACTACGTGTATACAAATTAAATACAAGAATTTTAAAACAATAGTATAAGTTTGAGAAAAGATAAATATGTGATATTCTTTTGAAATTTGAACATTAATATTCATAAAAAAACATAAAATATTAAAATTTAGTTATAGTTTTTTGAAGTAGTAGTTTGTTACCAACGGATATTGCAGTTGTGCTGCGCTGGTACCTGCAATAAAAAAGAATACATGAATTATAGAGTCCAAAAATAATTAATTAATTATATATATAAAAGGTGGATTTATATATTAACAAATTATTACAAATAATTATAAATCCTAATAGAAAATCACGAATCGTAATTATTAGTAATTGTAAAAATAATAAAAACCAAAAATCGAAGCAACAACATTAATCGTAGAAGGGACACCAAAATTTGTGTCCGAGACCCGATATTTTCAGGTTCAACTATAATATCTTTAAATTTCCGATCAATTGCGTTTCGTTGGGGAAATATAAGTTAGGGAATATGTACTTACACGTAAGATAATGAATGAACAAGCTGCTGCAACTCGTCTGGCGAAAACCCAACTTGATCCAATAAAACATGATAATGTGTTGGCCTGCTTGTTCCCTATAATCAAGATTTAATGAATTAGTTTCAAAGATTATCTTATTCAATAATAATATAATGAAGAAATTAATTCAAAAAACAAAAAACACAAAAACCAATAGTTGTGATTAAGTGATATGAAGAAATGCTTTCAATCATCCCATCATGTGCACACAAGTAGAAGTCGTAGTTCCATTGTCTATTATTGTACCTGCACATCATCATCATCATCATCATCATTATTGATGCGGTATAGAAATAATACTCCCTCCGTTCCATAATAAGTGTCCCCTCCTCTCTCACGGAGGGGGACACTTATTAGGGGACGGAGGGAGTATTACTTCTATTTCTTCATTTGAATTTTGAAGTGACTGACATAACCATCCGTGGCAGAATTTTTGATTTCTGTTGCGGAATTTTACGCAAGGAAAAGACTATTTTCTTGTAGTGAAAAATGCTTAAAGCTATGCAAAATCATGCTTATATTGATACAAATTGATGCTTAAATATGTAATCATGCTTACTTTATATAATTTTATGTTTGAATATTTTCATGCTTATAATATAATGGAGTAATGCTTAAATCATTACCAATAATGGATTTTGTTAAGATCAATTATGAAGATTTATTCTTATTTCTCATGCTAGCTAGGCACTTATTTCGATAAATCAAACTTGATTGACATGTAGTACCTATTAGGACAATGTCCGTATGTAGATGAGTAATAGGGGTTGACTAAGCATTATAATTAAGCTCAATTTATAAGTTCATAAAATTTACTTGGCAAAATAAGGACCCTAACTCTTTTTTATAACTCTTTTTTATAAGCTTCTTAAAACTAAGTCCTTACATGCTAACTTATTTTTTACATAATCGTTAAATACTCCGTCTCCTCCTATCGATTAATCTGTTTTAGACGCAGAGTTAAAATTGAAAATTAAGAGATTTACATTGAAAATGTTTCATTTTAAGAAACAAATTAAAACAACTGATATGTAACAACTCCACAAGAAAAGCTGGACAATTAAAATAACCCGAGGGAGTATCCTATAACCTTTTTCGAATAAGCTTAGCCAAACACCTCGAAATAAAAATAAATAAGTAGCTCACCAGGCTGCACATTTTCTGAAGAATTGGGCTGAAAGAATTTAGTATAGTGTTTTTCTGTGCAACGAGCACAACAAATTTTGGACGCCACTTATCGTCGACGAAATTGCACGCCTATACATGAATTAAAGTAGGAAGGTTTAAATTAAAATCAATTCAACATATTTAGAAAATCATATATCATCAAAGAAAATTAAAAATTACTAAAGAATTATTAATACTAAAATATTTTAACATAAACTTAGATAAATAATAAACATTCATCCATAACTATTTTTTTTTAATAAAGAGATTGTTGTGGCTAGAGAACACAACACACCTCCATAATTTGGTTGAGTTCAATATTCAGAACTTGATTAAATTGAGATTCGCTAACTCCATCTCTGCAGAATTCATGCAAACATAAGCAAATTAATTTTATTAAATACTCCGTCTTTCGGAATAATTACTCACTTTCTTTTGGGCACAATTCGTAAGAACATTGAGATTTATTACCTAAAAATGATTATATGCTCCGGCTTCCTATTGACTGCAGAAGTAGTAATGAAATCCAGGAGAAGTTCACTGCAATTTGAATTTAAAAAGAAAAGAACAAAAGGTTAGAATGTTCAGACATTTACTCGATACTAATATAACGTGACAGAGGGAGTATAAGATAAAAATTAAAGCATATGATATACTACTATATATCTAAAAGTCGATCACCCTATTATGCCGTCGTCTCGAGATTCTGATATTGGTCTGTAAAGGGATTCGATCATTTCATGTCTCGGAGACTGGGTGCGGGCGGATGCTCTGTAATGACTGATCGAAGGCCATCTTCTTGAGCTCACAACCTAAATATATACATAAAACAACATATTAATCAGTAATTTAACTTGTTTTACCTTTTTTTCTAAGAAAATTATCAAAACCTTGCATCAAGAATTTATGGAGAAGTGAAAGAAAATGTATATGTTGGAGAACTTAACTGCAGCAATTGATGGACTTTCGGACTGTCCAGGTGCGCCGTGAGAGACGTCCATACCATGTATAAGAGTCGGAACCTTTGATACAATTCGCGATACCTCATGACCAGCTAAGACAGAGCTCATACCACCTAGCTACGAGGTGGAAAACAGGGCTAGAATCGATCAATGTGATAAAAATAAATGCTCGAATATTTACCTTAACGTTGATCTTTAGGAGCAAATTCGTGAGGTATTGATCATTGACTCTTGTTGGAACCGAACATTGTGTTATAATCCCAAAACGGACAACGTTATACGCTTCAAAGGGCCTTCGTTATGTATAATATGATTGTGTCAAGAATAGTTTGACTCTTCATCAACATTACGTACGTAAATTAGTATGAATAATACGAACCATAAATGTCAGAGTTCTTTCGCTGCGAAAGCAAACAAAGCAGAAACTTTGGCCGATTATTAGAAAGCCTTCCTTTAATCTCATTAAACATTTTGTCCACCCTTACATGAGCAGGAGCCTTGCTATACCGTTGATCTTCTTCGAAAACATCGAGCTCATTGTGCACAGCCTGAGACATATTGTATTTATATACAAGAAAAAACAATCAAGCAGAATTATGTTTATATACGTGAAGAGAACATACTATTCCTTTCGCTCGGGCAACTTTCTTCAGATCTTCGATAAGGCGACGTACATTACAGCTTGTAGAGAAGTTCACAACAGCCCAATTCTCTATTGTGCATGGATTAGCAAATTTCTACCGAAAAGTAAAGAGTTTTTCGAAAAATTAACAAGTTTGAAACTATTGTGAGCAATTAAAACACTTATAACATATATGCGAAACCTTATTGTTAAAGTTCCATCTCCCCTTACGAACAAAGAGATCTTCATCGTTGCCAACTTTGAGCTGCACAAAATAGTTTACACCAAACTACGATAAAAGCATACTCGTAATGAATCAGATCATTCATATAAATTAATGCAAGAGTACATTGCATACGTACCCTGGGAGTTGGCAGAATACGACCTTCAGCCTCAGTAAATTTACTAGTTATAGTAATGCCACAAGCACGAAGCATCGGCTCAGCCCCGTAGTTATTGATTCTCAAAGCCTACGCCATCAGAAAAGGTACACCATGAGAGATTTTAAGATCCTTAATACTGTATATATATACCTAGTGAGAAAAGGTCTTGAAATGAAGAGAAATGTTTACATCACTCAAGACCGACATCCTCTCTCGTGGCTTCTGTCTAGACTTCTCAACCAACGAGGCCCGTTGGAACGTTGTTAGAGCTTTAGTGTAACGTTGCAAGGAAACCAGAGAACAAAGCTACACAAGCACATACATAACTGATCAATGATATATATCTCAAACTTACACAAATAGCAATCTAATCCACATTTCTACCTCAATCGGTATGTAAGTAGGCCTCTTAGGCCTTCCAACATTAATGCAAGGTAAGTTTGCAGAGAATTCCAAGTTCATCTTCTTATGGTTTACGAAGTAATCGTACACACTCACTTCAACATCTCCATTATTATTTCTCTGCTTCAGTGTGAACCTGAAATACTTTCAAAAGGTTACAAATTGAAATAAACATAAACAAAGAAGCAACAAAATCGAAGAAAACTTGCGAAAAACCATACAGTTGCTCTCTGCAAGACTTTTCACTCAGCCCTGTTATCTTGTACTCTTGGTTAGTTGGACTAACTGTAATCCTCAAATTCTTGAGGGTGCGTTTAGCCTGGTAAATTACGTTTATATCAAGTTTAGTCGATATATATTCGAGAAATAATAGATTTAACATCACAAAAAACTTTTTTCTAACCTTAGACCAATCAACCTTGAAGGGATTAGTCACATTTTGGTAGTCAATCAGAAAATCCACAACAGGACCGGGCCGGATAGTCATGGTAGTCGAAACATCTATTAGAACCATTTGAAAAATTAAATAACAATCACATATATACTAGCAAAAACTACGTGCGTAAAAGTTTTATACATACCGATGTTCAAAGACAGACCACTTTGTGTGGTTCTAAAGCTGGAATGGAAACCTCGGCAGCTAAGAACGCCACCCCCAACATCGCCAAAATTGTTGGCTTCATTGAGGAAAAACGATTGGCGAACAAGAAGGCAACCCCTGAGATTAAAAACATAGAACATGTAATAAGATTTTGATTGAGTTCATTACACTGAGTATTTATTATTAGTCTTTATGATTTTTTGTTTTTTCCAATAAGGTTCATAATAATATTATTGTTTTATTAATTATGATTGTTATATAGTAATATTTATTTTAATACTTTATAAAGATGACTTTATAAACAATTAGAAAGTAATATATTTGGTATATAAAACCTATGATCACGTTGTTGCTTAGCATTTCAATAACACATTTCTGGTTGCAAAATTCCGTGACAGAAAAATGACGAGAATTGTCAGAATTTATACCAAATATTCTAATCAGATTCCGACAATCTTCGTCATTTTTTTGTCATAGATTCTACCACAAGGGTAAAAGTGGAACAAAAGTTGTATTTTTCAAAAATTAATAGGGTCACAATAGGTTCAAAGATGGAGCAAAAGATGGATGACATACCTACTAGATGTAACGTGATCAACAACAACAAGGAACTCTTGTTTAGCTTGAGGAAGTGAACCAAAACTAAACAAACTCTTCTCTCCATCATAAGCAAAACACTTGCCACCTAACTCAGTATTGCACGTTTCGCGAACCTTATCGATCACTTTCCTACCGACACCTTTGCCTTCCACCGGATTACCATCTTCGTAGAAGAGGGCAACCTTTATATGTAAGAGTTAAATAAGCAAGTGCAGGGAAAATGAAGAGGAAAACCATTTTAATTATATGCTAAAGCCAAAATGGATGGATTAGTGCATACATTGTAATGAAAGAAGTGCCCATCAACATTGTTCACGTCCACTTTGAAGTGATTCGTTAGGATAGGGACCTTATTTCCTCTTGTTCCAGGGCCACGCCTAGCCATCGGAAGAATCTCTTTCGATTCCGAACGAGCCAAATTATTGCCGGGATTCATCATCATGTGTCTGTAACATAACATTCATAATTAATTGAATATTTGCTCACTTTAACATTATTTTTAATATCGGAAAATTTCCAATCTGATCCTCTTGAAAATAAGTTTTTCTTTGTTTTTTTAGTTTAATAAAAATAAATGCGAGAGAAATATAACTATAAACTCTAAAAACTAAGACAAATATAATTAAAAAATCAATCCAAACCCATAATATATCTGAATTGAAAAAATGTAAAAATATATATAGAGAGAGAGAACATTTGATTTTTATAGAGAGGATCCCAACTCTTAGAAAATAAACCTGGAATTGAATGTTGCTATAGCTAGATAACATAGATAAATTGCTACACAATTTCTGAAGAAAATAAACTAATTAGAAGAGTGATTGTATTGACAAATTATTAAGAAGAAAAAAGAGAAGTTGATGGAGAAGGAAACACACATAAAATCCTTACACAGTTTCAGAAAGCAAAAGGCATGCACTTCACTTACAAAAACACTATATATGAAAGAAAATATCAAACTGGGATCAAGATATTTAAAGGTGGAGATCTGAGAGAGGAACCTCAGAGATAGTTAGATCATCAAAATGTTGAGAGAGAGAGAGAGAGAACGCCAATTTAAATGATGAGAGAGAGAGAGAGAGAGAGAGAACCCAATTTAAATGATGATACAACTATTGAGTTGCTCAAGTTAATTAAGAAATCTAATAGGCCAACTCAAAAGCCAATGTACTTCGTTTAAGCGTTGGAAATTCTTCGAAATAACTCATGCATTGATGCATATATCAATGATCAATATATATGCATGAGTTCAATCAAGTCATAGTTATATTTTTTCTTTCATTTCAAATAAATTAAAGAAATATATATATATATATATATATATATATATATATATATATATATATATATATATATATATATAGAGGATGGATCATATAGAAATAAGTCCTGGTGTGAGAAATATGAATAGATCTGGACCATTGATCTTAATTTGATCTATGGCTGTAATTGATTTAAGCATGATTATAAGGTATTATAAGCATGACTAGGTTTAAGCATGAATATTGTACATTAAAAAGCATAATGGTGTTGTAAGCATAAATATATACTGACTTAAGCATGATTTTGTCTAGTTTTAAGCATCTTTCTCATTTTCTCACGCAAGGATTTATTTGCACACGAACCACTCCCTATATATATATATATATATATATATATATATATATATATATATATATATTTTCCTTATCGTATTGTACGAGAAATGATATGCTAGTGACCTTGTGGTGGACACCTACGTGGGCACTATCGTCATTTGCTCATGTTAGCATTATTTTATTCGATGTTTTGAATTGTTTTATATTCTACTATCATATACTCCTATATAAATATTTAGATCATAAATTTTACAAAATATATAAAATTTGAAACTAGATATTTGTTTTTTCCTCCTCTAACTTCAAAACATGTATAATATGGTAGAATATAAAATAATCACAAAAATCAAACAAAATAATGCTAAAGTAAGCAAATGACAATGACACTCTTTATAAAATACATGTCATAAGGTGACTAGCATATCATTTCTTTCCATCCTACGGATTCATTATAAATAATGCCAAACTTTTTGGAAAGTGGGAATGTATTGAGCTCTTAGTAGGTGGTGCTATGAACGGCATTTTTATCTTTTAAATAAGATTTGTTTGTTTGAATGCACGCATCTGAGCATAGGATCCCTATATTTTACCATTTCTTGCTCTCCATATTCAAAAAATGTTTTAAATCTCAAAAGGAAATGTAGTATTATATAGTAGGAGATAATTAATTTTAGGACCACCGTCCCAGCAATTTAGGTATTTCGACCTATATATCAAACTCGTACATCAAGAAATGGACAAATATTATTTTCTTTACCTCTACTAATCTATATATATATAGGATGAGTTATTCTAAAAACCATCCTTATTCTGAAAACTAAAAATCATGCTTCTTTACATACAAAAACTGTTTTTAATGTGTACAAATAATGTTTCTTGTATGACAATGGTTTTTTTATGCATAATAATGACATTTTGTCAACATACACCCTATGAATTGCAATAAAAAATGATATGCAGAATCACTTTCAGTTACTACAATAAAAAACATGATTATGTGCGTAAAAAACATTTTAACAAAATAAATATATTGTATACATAAAACAACATTTTATATACATAAAAAAACATGGTTTTCAGTTTCTAGTATAAGACTGGTTTTCATTTGAACTTCTACTATATATATATATATATATATATATATATATATATATATATATATATATATATATATATATATAGAGAATAGATCATATGAGAACCTTTCATTTCGTGAGAACTAGGAACCTTTATGATCCGTTGATCTTAATAGATTCAACGGTTGAGATCTCCTTTTAAAGATCCTTAATTTTCGTCACTTTTTGATAATGGGAGGGTAGCAAAGTAATTTTCATAATATCTTCCTTAAATTGTGGGATTACTTTCTATATTATATTATAGATATTAATTACCATTTCTCTCTCTCCTTGTGGGTACAACACGATCTCTCTCTCAATTTCTAATCTCTCTCTTTTAGATTTCAACCAACAATATTTTCTTTTGTTGCATTTTATATATTTTTAATTATTTATGCTTATACGCATGTAATTTCGATTTAATTATCATCATACATAAAAGCATAAAGTGATTTAATAAAAAGCATTGTGTTACATGCACATAAAAAGCATGATTTCGTACACGTATCTCTTATTTCAATGCTTATTTGATATATTCATAATACTTATTAATTAATCATGCACATCACACTTATTTTAGTATCTCAAAATGCTTATTATTCATTATAAATGCCTCAAACTCTACTTATTATAAGGATTGGCATTATTAGGGTATTTGGGTTTGAGGCGTAAGGTTATAGATAATGTTTTCTTAATTTTTTTTTTAGTTCTTTATGATTTATTTGATGCTTAATTATTATTTATATTTGTCTTACTATTTTTTAGGGTTAAGGGTTATAGGGTTTAGGGATATAACATTGCTCATTTAAGGTGTAAGGTTTGGGGTTTAAGGTTTAGAAGGTTATAGATAATGTTTTCTTAATTTTTTTTAGTTCTTTATGATTTATTTGATGCTTAATTATTATTTATATTTGTCTTACTATTTTTTAGGGTTTAGGGTTATAGGGTTTAGGGTTTAGGGTTTTAGGGTTTAGGGTTATATGGGGTTTAGGGTTTAGGGTTTAGGCTTTTAGGGTTTAGGGTTTAGGGGGGTTGAAGGTTTAGTAAGATATTTTCATATTTTTTTTAGATGGTTATCATTTTTATAATGTATTTCATGCTTAATTATCATTCATAATGGCTTACTATATTTTTTTTATGGTTTAAGGTTATGGGGTTTAGAGTTTAGGCTTTTTGGGTTTAGGGTTTAGGGTTTAGGATTTAAGGTTTAGGGTTATGGGGGTTTAGGGTTTTAGGGTTTAGGGTTTAGGGTTTAGAGTTATAGGGTTTAGGGTTATGGGGTTTAGGGTTTAGGTCTTTAGGGTTTAGGGTTATGGGGTTTAGGGTTTAGGGTTTAGGCTTTTAGGGTTTAGGGTTTAGAGTTATAGTGTTATACCATTGCTTTTAAAATTAGTTAAAAAATTGAATGGAAAAAAAACGAACAATGTTATTTTGATTTAAGTATGACTTGTATCAATGCTCAAATATTATTTGTATTTGTCTTATTTAATTTGCAATTGCTTATAATGAACAATATTATTTATGTTTATTAACTCGTGTGGATCGGTTATCAACGTAAACGATATTGTTATAATGAATGAAAAGACCACATGCAACAAGTTGTATTAGTAATTATTTAATCAAAAAAACATTAATCTAATTGTTATAATGCACGTAATATGTTCGATAAAATATCTCGACAAAGAAATAACAAAGGGTATTATGTTAAATGGAAAAATGTTCAACATCCTCTAAATCAAATTCGTTGTCATTCTTCGCATACTCCAATGTTCCGGTTCCTTCCTTTTGAAGTTTTCCCTTTTTTGACTTTTCAGTAACAAAATCATCGTCGGAATGTTCTTGCACACGCTTCCGTTTATGTGTGTTTCCTTCACTCAAATTATTTTCCCTTATCTGCACAATTAAAAACTTCAAAATTTTTGCTTACATTAGTCGAAATTCATGCTTAATTTATGCGCAGAAAATGTTCGATAGAATGTTTCATAGAAAATTAAGCATCAAAATTCAAGCTAATTGAAAAACGTCGAAACATATGCTTAAATTAGTCGCAACTAAAGCTTAATCAATGCATATAAAATGTTCGATAGAATGCATTCATAATAATCTGAAAATCTGCTCATAGCATCCATAAATTTTATGCACATTAGGTGTTCGGTAAAATGTATTTATAAACCCGACTAAATCAGAGCATTCATACATGATTTTTCTTATAATTTCTAAAGTTGATGACAGGCTATGAGCCATGCTTAATTATCAATAATATAAAAAAAATCAAAAAATATGATTAAATTAGTCGCAACTAAAGCTTAATCAGTGCACATAACATGTTCGATAAAATGCATTCATAAAAATCTGAAAATATGTTCATAGCTTTCATGAAATTTATGCACATTAGGTGTTCGATAAAATGCATTCATAACCCCGACTATTGTAAATCAGAGCATTCATATAGGCTTTTTCGTATAATTTCCAAAGTCGACGACATGTTACGAGCCATGCTTAATTATCAAAAATAAAAATATAAAAAATAAAACCCGTTGAAAATATGCTTAAATTATTCGCAACTAATGCTTAATCCGTGCACATAAAGTGTTCGATAAAATGCATTCATAACAATCTAAAATATGCTTTCATAAAATCTGAAATATGCTTAAAATCGATGACAATGCAAATTAAGCATTAAACTAGGATAACAATGTTTTAAGCAAGAAATAAAAATATTTTAAGCATTAATCTAAACTCGACGACACATAAAATCTACGAAAATAAAGTAAGCATAAAATCCGAAATATGCTTAAATCATAGCATTGAAAAAATTTATGCACGTTAGATGTTCGACAAAATGCTTTCATAAAATCTGAAATGTGCTTAAAATCGATGACAATACAAATTAAGTATTAAAATAAAATACCAATGTTTTAAGCAAGAAATTAAAATACTTAAAGCATTAATCATAGCATTAATCTATTAAGCAAGAATACTTTAAGCATTAATCTATTAAGCAAGAAATCTGGAAATTCAACCCCCCACGCCCAACTTAAACCATTAATCTAAAATCTGAAATCTGAAATATGCTTGAAATCCACGAAAATAAGCAAGCATGAAATCTGAAATCTGCTTAAATCATAGCATTCGAACGTGAATAAACCAAGCATGAAATCTGAAATCTGCACGAAAATAAACCAAGCATGATATATGAAATCTGCATAAACCAAACATGATTGTTACTATAAAATCGATGAGAATACAATTGAAAATTTACCGTCGTTTGATTCCGGTGGCGACTGGTTGTTGCGCCGTTTCGCAGGCAAAGAAGCAAAATTTCGCGGCTGAACGTTGCTCCGTTTCGTCGCCTGCAAGTCATGCTTCGGCGTCCGGTTGGTGCTTCGTTTCGCCGGCTGTGAACTAGGTATTGGCAGCTGATTGTTGCTTGCTGTCAGACGTGTTTTCGGTGCCATAATATTATCGACGCGTTGGTGCTTCGTTTCTCCGCCGGCGAATTAGGAGGACGAACTAGGTTTCTGGAGGGCGATAGATCTCTGACCTATAATCGGAATTGGAATCGAAATCTAGTTGCACGATATGCCGCGATTATTAAGGTAATTGGATTAATGTTGCTTTTTTATTGACTAATCTGCCCTTTTGCTTAATTAGAATTAGATTTAAATTAATATATTAATTAGTGTAGGGATTAATCTTGTCCATAGATCTCTCATAATCTAATGGACTAGAATGGTTCCTAGTTCTCATAAAGTGAATGGTATCCATGAGAACCACCCCCTATATATATATATATATATATATATATATATATATATATATAGTAATATTTATGATTGTTATATAGTAATATTTATTTTAATACTTTATAAAGATGACTTTATAAACAATTAGAAAGTAATATATTTGGTATATAAAACCTATGATCACGTTGTTGCTTAGCATTTCAATAACACATATCTGGTTGCAAAATTCCGTGACAGAAAAATGACGAGAATTGTCAGAATTTATACCAAATATTCTAATCAGATTCCGACAATCTTTGTCATTTTTTTGTCATAGATTCTACCACAAGGGTAAAAGTGGAACAAAAGTTGTATTTTTCAAAAATTAATAGGGTCACAATAGGTTCAAAGATGGAGCAAAAGATGGATGACATACCTACTAGATGTAACGTGATCAACAACAACAAGGAACTCTTGTTTAGCTTGAGGAAGTGAACCAAAACTAAACAAACTCTTCTCTCCATCATAAGCAAAACACTTGCCACCTAACTCAGTATTGTACGTTTCGCGAACCTTATCGATCACTTTCCTACCGACACCTTTGCCTTCCACCGGATTACCATCTTCGTAGAAGAGGGCAACCTTTATATGTAAGAGTTTAAATAAGCAAGTGCAGGGAAAATGAAGAGGAAAACCATTTTAATTATATGCTAAAGCCAAAATGGATGGATTAGTGCATACATTGTAATGAAAGAAGTGCCCATCAACATTGTTCACGTCCACTTTGAAGTGATTCGTTAGGATAGGGACCTTATTTCCTCTTGTTCCAGGGCCACGCCTAGCCATCGGAAGAATCTCTTTCGATTCCGAACGAGCCAAATTATTGTCGGGATTCATCATCATGTGTCTGTAACATAACATTCATAATTAATTGAATATTTGCTCACTTTAACATTATTTTTAATATCGGAAAATTTCCAATCTGATCCTCTTGAAAATAAGTTTTTCTTTGTTTTTTTAGTTTAATAAAAATAAATGCGAGAGAAATATAACTATAAACTCTAAAAACTAAGACAAATATAATTAAAAAATCAATCCAAACCCATAATATATCTGAATTGAAAAAATGTAAAAATATATATAGAGAGAGAGAACATTTGATTTTTATAGAGAGGATCCCAACTCTTAGAAAATAAACCTTGTAATATCCCGACTCCTAATTAGCTTAATTAATTAAGATTAGATTATCTTAATTATTTTGCTTAAGCTATTACGATAAGAATTTCGAAGAAGTGAATAGGGATTTTATTTAAATCCCGAAATTTGTAGGAATTTAATAAATTCCTATACGATTATTTTTCGATTTATTATCGAAAATATAGGATGATGAGATGTGATGAATAGACGAATGATAAGAAATTATTCGAAGGATTCAAGATTTTATTTAAATCTTGATCGAGTTAGGAAAATCTCATATTTTCCTATTGAAAGTTTAATATTTCGTTTTCGATATTTCGAAACGAAGGAAAGAAAATGTCGACTATTATTAGAATAAATAGTAAGACATTATGAGAAAAATGAATATTTCTATTAAAAGTGGAAGTTTAGTTATTATGATAATAATAAATAGACAAACAAAAAGAAAAGAAGAAAAGAAAAGAAAAAGGGAAAAAAAGCATGAAAAGGAACTCAACCCAATTCTTTTCTCTCTCCCGTCACTTTACTCTCTCTCCCTCTACCCCACCTCTCTTCTCATTTTCAACACACCCACACACCTCCATTAACCATCTTTGAAGCTTTCCAAATCAAAAAGGGATGTAGACAAAGCTAAGATTTAGTTACTAAATAAGGTAAGTTTGTTTTATTTAGCTTTATTTCTTGAAGAAGTGGGAAAAATAGAGAACCCATTTGAGATTAAACTTTCTAAAATCTTGATGATGCTACTATATATTTTTGATCTATTATTCTCTTGACTTCTACTTGTTCTAAGATGATGATTATGAAGTAAATTAAGAAAAACCCATCTTCTTTCAAGATTTATGAAATTCAAGGTTTAGGGTAAATTGGGGATTTTTAATTTCGAAATTTCTTTTGTGAAATTGAGCATGAATATAGAGTTATTGGATCATTAGAATTATAGTGTGAAGCATTGGAGTTGATTGGTGATGATAATGCTAGGGTTTGAGTAATTTCAGAAATTCCCCTGTTTCAGACGTTAATGTCGAGGTTCATTTAACATAGCAAATGATTTTATTTTGATCTGAAATTTTTAGGGAAGATGGTCGGATATGTAAATAATATTGTCTAAATTTTTCAGAATTTTTGGAGCTACGATGAATTTTTGGTGAATTTCGCAAATGGACTGCGATTTTAAGTAACTATTCCGGTAGACTAATTTCAAAAGGGTATATCTCCTAAACGGCTGGGAATTGAGAATTTTTGACATATAATCTAGACTCTCCAAGATATAATCTCCCACTGGTTTCACATGATTTGGACATGTGAATTGCTCTAAATGAATTTTTTTTAGGGGCATTATTTGATATGTCCAATTTGAGTTTATAACAATAAATTTTGTCCACCAAGATAACTTCAATAAATCATGTCCAATTTTTATAATTTAGGACAATTTTACCCTTGACATTTTGAATTGGCTTTTTTCCTTCAAAATCGACAAAATCGAAGCGGGCTCTCAAAATCGAACCTCTGAAACTGAAAATCAATTTCTCTCTCAAAACCTCTCCCTCCCCACCTGTCTTCGCCGTCGCCGCCCAGCCGTTCGCCGTCGCCGTCGCGAGGTCAGTCTTCCGCCCTCGTCGTCGCCATTAGCTCCCTGTCGAACCCTCTCTCTCAAACTCTCAAACCCTCTCACTGAAACCCTCTCTCTCAAAGCCTCTCTGTCGCCGTCGGTCCCTTCGCATTCGCCGCCGGTCGCCGTCGCTGTCCCGACTTCCCCGTCGCCGTGCTCGCCGTGGTCGCTGTCCAGCCTTGAAGTTTGGTTTTTCTCACACCACACCTTCTTCGCCCCCCCTCTCTCTAACTAACCCTCTCTCTAACCCTCTCTCTCAAAAATGGCCGCTTCTACTGCGAATCGTGCCGCCGAGGACGAACAGCAGGTGAATGTGTGTTTTAATTTCTGATTTTTGGTTTTTAGGGTTTAGGGTTTTGGTTCGTGTGCAATTGTTTGGAGTTTATGGAAGTGTTATAGATCTTTGTTCCTTGTTAGTTTTTAAAATTCTGGATGTGATTAGTTCATTCATGTTCTCTCTGTTGATTTTAAGGTTGTCCATTTTGGTTTACATCTTTTGATTTTCGAGCTCTAATGAAGTTCGTCTATACATCAAGATATGTGGTATTCAGTTGTGGGAAAACGAATGGTTGCTAATGAACTGTGCTATCTAGTTGCTGGATCTGGAATGCTCTGTTTTGTTGGGAATGCTCTGTTTTGTATGATAATATGGCAGCAGCTACTCTTTGAAGATCGAGAATGCATACCTTTTCAAGACTGTTTCGTTTATATTAACTTGATGAATCTGTTGCATTATATTAACTTGGGGAGCTCGAAACTACAAATATATTGGCTGTTGCATTATCTATTAAGGCATGAGAAGATCAGAGTTCCTTTAGATCTATATCTTGAGTTAAGGCCATTGTGATAATCAGAAAATGGATTTACTTATACAAATCACACCATTTGCATCGTTATGGTATGCTTTTGGACTAATTATCTTCTTTACACTTATGTTCTCCTCTGATTGCAGAACCTTTGTAATGCCTTCGAGGTTTGTGTATAAATCCGATACACAATAAAAAAGGGATTCTTCATCAATCTGGCAATATGGATTCTTAGAAAATTATGTTTTTTCATGTGTTTTGGCTGTTGATTGGGGATAGTGACTGATTCTGAACTCCAATTCTAATAAACTTCGAATGTGACACAACTAGTTGTGGATTCTTAACTCCAATTCTAATAAGCTTTAGATATTGTTCTTTAATTTATCCTTTAACCTACCTGATTGGAGATTAAGTTGGAAAATTGGAATCCAAAGTTATTATTCAAGTGAGTATTGTACATCATCATGTAGTTATGTGACGGAAGTAATATCTTGTGTGCGAAACCCTTTCATTTGTTTGCTTGAATTTTGTTTGCTTCTTTCTTGCTTCTTGCTTCTTGCTTGATTTTGCTCGAAATTCTGCAAAAAATTCAGCATTCAAGTTGATTGTTTTGCTGCTCTAATTTTAGGTTGATTTATATTCAATAAATACACTGCTCGAGTTTTGAATTTTGGTTGCTTCATGCTTGAATTTTGCTTGAAATTCTGCAAATTTAGCATTCAAGTTGATTGTTTTGCTGCTCGAATTTTAGGTTGAATGTTAGGTCTCTAAATCTTGGCTTATAAAATGTACTTGTTTTTTGTAGGTTCGTTGGGAGTACCCAAGGCTTGAAATGCAGACAGGGAAGTATAAGCTCCTGTTGGCAGGGAAGGAAAACGTACGAGAATTGCTTTGGAATCGACTGAAAGTTCACGGGGACCCTGAACAGTTCATGACCCTTACACCCTTCGGGGACTACCTCCGTTATCCCAACAAAGTAATAAGATCAAACAAGCTGGTGCACTACCTAATCGCACGGGAGGTGGTCGCTGTCCCTGACCCTGATCCAACGGCCATATTCTTCCGGGTGAACAATCAAGTTGTTCGCTTCGGAAGGACGGAGTTCGCCTTGGTGACAGGGCTGAAGTTCGGAGCTTGTCCCCCTGGATTCGATCCCTACTCCATATTCGAATTTTCACAGAAGTCCACCTACGCGAGGCTCTTCGGGAAGCAGGCCGTTACTGCAGATGAGCTGTGGGCCTTTTTCACAGAAGATTCGAACTTCAAGGGGATGACTGCGGTGGACACCTTGAGGTTGGGACAGGTTGTGGTTGCTGTCCACACAGTGCTTGGCCTGGAGTCGAGCAACAAGGTCCCCGAATGGGTGTGGGCATTGATTGAGCAGCAGCCGGTCTGGAATGGGTTCCCGTGGGGGAGCGTCTCCTTCCAGGTTCTTTTAAAGAACCTGAAGTCAGTGAGGTACTCCATTCCACTGAAATCGTACCATTTGAACGGGAACGTCCTCGCTTTCCTGGTGCGTACCCTTTCCAGTAATTATAATTCCAGATTTTATTTTTTCATTTTCTGGATATTTGGTATGATATACTCAACTCAATTTATTTCTGGATATTATTCTTTTATCTCTAGGGATGGATTTACGAGGCATTCCCCGAAATGGGGAAATCAATCGGGGGACGGATTGCGGAGAAGGAGGGCCATCGTCCTCGAGGCGTCCGGTACGCCTACTCAAAAGCTGCTTCGTATGGAAAGATTCTGACCGAAGAGGTTAGTTTAAGAAGTTTGTAAAAAAATTTATATTTTGTTTGAACTTTATATATGTTCAGTACTACTGGTGGTGTACATGAAGATATTGCTTTATGTTTTTTATGTTCCAACTTTCTGCTTTCAGTTCCAACTTCTTTTGTTCCAACGTTTCTGATCCAACTTGCTGCTTTCAGTTCCAACTTTTTTGTTCCAACATTTGGATCCAACTTTCTGCTCCAACTTTATACGTTTCAATTGTTATCACTATTTTTCTGAACAAGTATTTTGTACTATTTTTTGAAGGTACCTACCTCGTTGGCTGCTGACCCCGACGAGCTGAATGAGCCTTACATGACCACCCTCGAGCCCCCGGGAACCCCCTTCAGTTTCCAGTACGATCCTTCCCGCGTATCACTTGCCCGTGCAGCCCGTGCACCCCGTGCAAAGAGGAGGAGGGTGACTTCTGATGAAGGAAATGAAGAAGAGGCTGAAGCCCAAGTCCAAGTTGCTGAAGAGGCCGAAGTCCCAGCTGAAAGCAGGGGTGGTAAGAGGGCCAAGGCCAAGGATCTTGTTGCGAGGGAAGTTCGGAAAGTGAAGGAGGAGCTCAAGCAGGAGCTGATGGGGTCGTTCGCCGAACACGTGGCCGGGTTGGTCTTTGAGAAGTTGAAAACATTCAACTTCAACCAATCCGGGCATGTGGAGGTAGGTGGTTCCAGTGGCCGGGGAGTGGAGGACGAGCGTGAGGGTGATGCAGCAGCGGATGAAGATGCGGAAGAAGAGGTTTAAACTCCTCCTCTTTTCAATCTCAATTCATTTTCTATCTTTAGTTTATTATATTACACAATGGGATGAGCAGGCCGAGGAGGCCGAGGAGGATGAGCAGGCCGAGGAGGATGAGCAGGCCGAGGAGGCCGATGAGGGATCGAGGGGTGATGATCAGCCCGAGGAGGCCGAGGAGGGATCAAGGGGTGATGATCAGCCCGAGGAGGCCGAGGAGGGATCGAGGGTTGCCTTGTCCATCGGGCAGCAGACGGCTGCGTACGTAGGGCCTAAGACGCGTTTCAGATCCAGATTTCATCTGGTAATAAAACAAACCTTTTTCTTATTTTTATTTTATTTTTTATTTTTATGATAATATAATGAGCACTTTTGATGTCAACAGGTCAATGAGCCAATCGACCCCGATGCCCCCCTTACGGAAACGGAACGTGAGCAGCTCCGACAGATGCCGGACATGACCGATGCACCCCTGCCCAATCCCCTCGATGCAGCTCCGACAGAGCCAAGGCCCCTGCCCAATCCTTTCCTCGATCCACTACCGATAGAGCCACGGCCCCTCCCCAATCCTTTCCTCGATCCACTACCGATGGAGCCAGAGGCAGCTCCAAACGCCCCTTCAGCAGATGCAGTGGTTGAGGCAGAAGCTGCACCAACGGCATTGCAGACCTACAGAAGGACACTGAGGCCGAGGAAACCTTCTGGGGCTTTGAAAAGCCCGTATTTACGGAAATGAGTGGTAAGAGGGGAGGTGATGTCAGTTGAAAACAATTTATTCGTTCCGATCTGGGGTATGAAACAAACAAGGCATGTAATTTAATTTTTTTTTGCTGTTGGTGGTGTGAAACTGTTGGTGGTGTGTGAAACAGACTGTTTTTTTTTTAAAAAGTTCTAACAGTACTTACAGTTAGAACAATTAGAACAGTTCGAACCTGTAATCTGTAAGCTGTATGTGTGTTTGTATTTTGTGTTAGTGCATAGTGTTCTAACAGTTGTAAATTTGTATTTTGTATGAATTTGTATTTTCGTATTACAAAACAGTGCTAACAGTTCTAACTGTTCTAACAGTTCTAACAGTTGGAACAGTTGGAACAGTTACAAACGTTATAGTTTTTTTAGTTAATTCATAGTCTTCATTGAATTTGTATTTTGAGTTCATTCGTAGTCTTAACTAAATTTGTTTTTTTAGTTAATATACATCAAACAAGAAATACAAATGGACATCATTTTAGAAAACACAGTTCCAACTTAAAATACATGAAAGTACACTACAAATACACGGAGATTTAAACACATCAACAATGCATGCACCGAAACACAAAATACACCGAATTTAAAACACATCAACAATGATGGAACCGAAACACAAAATACACCGAATTTAAAACACATCAACAACGAGAACACCGAAGGGAAACACAAAATGTTGAAAATACATTGAGCTTTGTGGGAAGATGTTTGAATCACGGTTTCCACCACATCAACGGTGATGTCGAGGTCGACGAGCATCGAGAGCGATCAATTTCCCCTCTAGCCTTGCGCGGATCCTTCCCACGTGGGGGGGGTGCATCGGAGGTTGACGGGCCGGTGAAGAGCCTACGGCTCACCGCGTTAAAGGGAGGAGATGTAACTTCTTCTACGGAATCTTCTTCGGAATCTCCGTGGTCGGGCACCTTTTTGCTTGGATCCGACTTTTCTTCTTCTTTCACGTCGTCGAGTCCGTAAAGCACCATCAAGTCGTTGTAGAGAGGGTCACCCCGACGGTAGTATAGCTTAGTAAACGGGTTAATCTGCGTAATGATGATGTGCATATTATTTTCGTGTAGGATATCGAAACAAAAATCATAAATGAGATAGACGATGAAAACATTACCCGAACGATCTCCGCCCATTTCTCGTCGGTCGCCAAGATGCGATTGCTCTCCATATCCCATTGTGTGCCTTCAAAGCCAATCAACCATTTGAAGTTGTCATACCGCTGCTTCATGAAATGAAAACGGGAATAGACATCTTCAAAGATGAACGTGTATGGGATGTCGAACTCGATGTTGAGAATATCGACCACGGCCAACAAAGCCTCCATCAACGCCGTGCCCTCCCTCTTTTGCTCGATAAGGTGCTTGATGAAGCTCTTATCAATCGTAGGGTTCCACGGCCTAACATACAAACTGTATCCGTCCATTATTTTGCTTGAGAAGTGGAAGGAGATAATGAAAATGGAAAGATAGAATGAGAGAAGTGGAAAGGAGAATGAGAGAATGGATAGATAGAATGAGAGAATGGAAAAGAAGGTAGCTAATGTGGGCTAATGTGGGGGGCTTTATGTTGTCTTGTTGCCACCCATTCCAACGACATATTTTGACTAACTATTTGTAAAAGTGAGTTCATTTTGCATGGTGTAGTCACTTCATGCATTCAAGTGGCATTAAACAATGCATGCAAGTGTCATACTATTTTGCATGCAAATGTCATTCACATTTGCATTCACTTTTTGTCAAACTTGTGCATAACTTGTCATAACTCTTGTGCATGAGTCAAACTTGTGCATAATTTGTCATAACTTGTCATTTCACTTTCTATACAATACAAACCCTATAGTCCTACAGTTGAGAAATGACGAGAGGGTTAGAAATGGCGTGACGGAACAATTATGTAGACTCCTAATTTGAAGTTTAATGTTGTGTTGTTGTCACCCATTAAATGCATTCAAAAATAAATCATAAACGAATAGAAACAAATACTAATTTTTATTTTGTTAATTTTAATTTATTTTAAAATCTTTTCACCAAACAATAAACAAACAAACACCCTTTGATGCAATTGTCAAATACTCTTTGCAAACTCCTTTTGCATTAACTTTTGTGTCATAAACTTTTGAATGCAAGTGGCTTTAACTTTTGCATGCAAGTGTCAAGTACTCTTTTGCATGCAAATGTCATAAACTTTTGCATTCACTTTTGGGCAACTTGTGACAACTAAATGAATACTTTGGTCCTTACTTATAATGTATATTTTGTGCTACTATATTCCTATTTTGCAAATAATCACGTTTTTTTTAATTTTTTTCCTAAAATTCATATATATATTTTTTTTTTAAATTTCATGTAGACAACACTCATAAACAATTATGTTGGTGTATTCACATCATTTTTCATGTGTCACTCCTATTTCAACTCCCATAATGAATGCACAAGTGTGTAGACTACATAAAAGTGACTCATTGGCATGCATGAGTCAAACTTTATTACAATAACTTTTGGATGTAAGTGTCATATTTCTCTTGCTAGTGTAGTCACATCATTTTTTTCTCTTGAATGCAAGTTTATTTAATTATTAATTCTCTTCAAGTTATATAACTCCTATTTTCGAGCTTTTGATGTCATATATCTTGTTGTTTATTATTATTTTTTTCCATAAAAATAGGACTCATAAGTCCTAATTTGAAGTTTCTTTATTTATTTTTTAATTTCAAAGTTCTAATTTGAAGTATAAGTACCGACACTTCCAAGCAACAGAAACTACAGTTCCAACAGCAACAATACAGTTACAACACAACTACGACAGTTCCAACTGTTCGAACAAACAGCCTACAGTTCATACACAACCAAAATAAAATAGTACCAACTTAACTATGAAATTTTAGCCCTTAACAGTCCACTAAGATAGTGATTAAGCAAATGTAAGTTTAATAAGAACAGTTAATATCAACATTAGAAGCCCTACTTTCTTCAATGCGGTCCACTTCTTCGATACTTCAGCTCGAACTGCAACCTCAAAATCATCTTTAAGAGCCTCAAGCTCCTGCTCTTTCAACCTCAATTGCTCGAGCAACGATTTCTCCACGCGTTGTGCTTCAAAAATTTGTTCTCCGTGCTCGAGGATCATGGAGTCAATGCGACGTTCACAATTGTTTCGGCAGAAGCTTGTAGGTTCTGGGCAATCTAGCCACTGGAAGAAGTCGCAGTCATCTTCCTGCATAAACGAGCGACCAATATTTATTAAAAAACAATAAAAACGAACCTTAAGCCCTAATGAGTTAATAGAAAATACATACCTTCCTGATTGGACAACAAAAATACCTACGCCCAGGGTTTTCTTCCGTATGCGATGTTAAAATATCAGCCTCAACTCCGTGCACACAACTTGGACGGGAGAACCTTGTAGGTCGGCAACCAGAGGAGGAGGAGCGGGTGGAGGACGACATTCTCTACTCGTTTTTAGTGAAGTGCAGTGAAGAAAAACGGTGGGAGAAGATTTGAAGTGAGGAACCCTAGAGAGAGACAAGTGTGTTTAAATACAATTAGTCTGGTAGCAAAACGACGTCGTTTTCGTCAGCCATGGCCCACAGAGTATCATATATACGACACCAATTCACGATGTATGTAATGTTGGAACAGCGTCAAGTTGGAACGAACAGTTGGAACAAATTATACAAAAATTGAAACAGTTAGAACTAATGATACTAATTGGAACAATGTAACTGTTGGAACATGTGACAGTTGTTGGAACAGTTGGACCACTTGGAACAGTTGGAACATATGACAGTAATTTTGCACTTAACAATAATTGTAATCATTTTCACGGTAAGCATGCACGCTTTCAGTGATCAATCAAACATAAAGAAAAGCCCTGCCCAACACCAAGCCAACAGATCCAATCCGTACAACAACAGTTTACAAACTTCGAGGAAAAAAAGGTGTCAAACACCGCGAATAGATAACATAATTACGGAGGAGGAGCTCTGTCCTTGCATGTTAAACGAGTATGGCCGAGAACACCACAGATGCTGCACTTCTTCTGCTTCCTCCGTTTGTTTGCACACAAGGACGAGGCCTCAGTAGGAATCGGTAAAGAAACAGAACAAGTGTTCTGATAGTGACCAGTTTGCGAGCACCTACTACATCGAGGGGTATACGAATTTGAATTGCCATTACTTTGGCTCTGGCTCCGAGACGAACCTGACTTGGCCTTCAGCCTTCTCTTGCGTGGACGGCCCGCCTGCTTGGGTTGGTCCGGTGCTCCAACCGACCATGCCTCAATATCAGCAGGAACATTCCACTCTTCAGGAATTGGAATTGGCATCACTTCTCCCGCATAAGTTTCCCGCAACGATGCGGTACTGAAGTACGAACTAACAAATGCAGATGGAGACTGCTTCGTATGGCTGCCAAATATCATTCAAATTCAAATCGTAAGTAACTATAATTCAAATAAAAACTTTAAGCAAGTAGACACTATTAAAACTCGGTTACCGAATGGCTGCTGCGGCATGAGAACACGGTATCAGGTCCAAATCAAAGATAAGACAGGTGCATTGCTTCTTTTCAAGATCCACCACGTGATGCTTCATCCCTGTCGACACCTTGAACTTAGTTAGAGAAATTGGTTCAACACTCATGGTCGACCCCAACTCGAACGACCGACCCAACCTAGACTGTGCATAACCCGTTAACTCGTGAGTTCGGGCTGCAGCCTCAGCTCGTCGGTCGAGGAACCACTTCCCTATAAGAGAGCGCACACACTCAAAAAGCGTACAGACCGGCAACGCCCTAGCCCATCTTAGACACCCATTCACACACTCAGCAGCATTGGATGTTAAAAAGCAATAACGGAGCACGGGACATTTAGAACGAGCCCATTTGATAGGATCAATACCCATTACCTTAGCATATGCACCGGGAGCAAATGATTTCAAATTATTCATTGCTGCATCGAAGTCTCGTTCTCGATAGGCGTGTACAGCTTGCTGGAAAATTGCAATTGCACTTTCTCCCCAAAACTTGAGGCTGTTCTGTATATGATAAACACAAAGCCCGTGAGGTATGCCGGGGTATACCACGTCCATCGCGTTCTTGATACTAACATGCTGGTCCGAAACGATCAGCAGATTTTCTGGACATCCAAACGCATTCCGCAACTGTGTTAAGAACCAAGACCATGACTCGTCACATTCTTTGTCCCCGAACCCAAAAGCCAATGGTAAAATCTGTTCGTTTGGATCTTTTGTAACAGCAACGAACATCACACCTTTGTACTTACCCTTTAGATGGGTACCGTCGACAACAATCACAGGCCGGCACGCCTTGAAGCCTCTTATACACGCAGCAAGAGCCATGAAACAGTACCTGAATTTCCCATCGGCATCGAGCTTTAATTCTGTAACAGTCCCCGGGTTTGCATGCTCTAAGATCCAAAGGTACTTCGGAAGCCTCTTGAACGACTTCATGGCGTCGCCGTACACCATTGTTAGTGCATGGTTCCTTGCAGCCAAGGCGGTTTGGTATTTGACTTTTGCCCCAAATGTCCTCTCTACTTGTGCAATGATATCCATCGGCCTTAAAACGACACCTGCAGTCATCAAGTTTGGGACAAAGTATGCACCTAAAACCTTGGACAATATGGTTGGTTCGGATTGATATCTCAAATCCTTTTGACAACTGTGTGGACTCCATTCATGAATCTTCCATGCACTACCTATTGCTTGTGCACGTAAAACAAACGAACATTTAGCTTTACGGTTTTTGCACACTGTGTGGTATCGAATGAAACACGACCGCGGCGTTATAAAGGATACGTGATTGGCAAGATGATATAACCCTAAGACGGTTATCAATCTATCCTTGCTTGCAAATATAGCATCCTTGCGAAGTGTATCATCATACATGCATTCAGAATCTGGGATTTCTACTGATGTGGGCTCGTTAAGATGATACGATGCAGCGGGTATGATCCATTGCCCAGTATATTGTTGATCTCCCTCAAATACGTGATTACTTCCTTGAGAAACCCAAGTCCGTCGAATGCTGCCACAATCCATATCATCGAGACTGTCCCTATCAACTTCATCATCATCATCATCATCATCGAGTCTAATTGTCTCGGAGGGGTGATGCTCATCCTCCTCCCTATCCAAATCCCGGTCCAACCCTCTATCCAACCCTCTGCCCAAAGCCTGATCCAACCCTCTGTCCAAATCCTGATCCAACCCTCTGTCCAAATCCTGATCCAACCCTCTGTCCAAATCCCGATCCCACCCTCTGTCTAAATCCCGATCCAACCCCCTGTCCAAATCCCGATCCGACAATTCCTGATCCAACCCCCTGCCAAAACCACGATCGAATTCTCTTGTTTCCAAATTCCTACCGCCGAATTTGTTCAACGAAGCTTTAGTTGCCATATTAGTGACCTTAGCCTTAGTCCCCTGTGATGCTTGATGATTTACAATCTCCAATAATTCATCATTTATGGGAGTTGTAGTAATGTAGAAGGTAGGTTTTTCCAATTCATTCAACACAAGATCGACATCTACATCATCCATAATCTTCAATTTAATGGGCTGACTTGACGGGGAACTCACAATTGCATAGATTTCATACACATACCTACTTTTAGGCTTCATGATACATTGTTCAATCTTGCTCGACAAATATGTGAACTTTATAGGACCAACCGGCGGTATAAGCATCAATTGTTCATCTCCGCCACTGTATTCGTTTCCGGTCCATGTCCCTCCATGAACAATCACTATCTTCGAAGAATGCGGCATCTGCAAAATGCAAATAAAAAAACTTCATCTGTTGGAAAACAATTGAAACTGTTGGAACAGTTGGAACTAATTTTGTAAAAATAGTTCCAACTTGTTCTTCCCCAAAATTTTCAGCGCAGAAAACAATCCAATTTTGTTTGACAGAGTTTCAGCAGCTGGTTCGATTCACTAATTCATTTTCGCAACAACTGAAACTCATAAATGAATGAAACAAGACAAGACAAATAAATACCTTCAATTCAAATCAATCCAATTCAAGAAAAATTGGCCCAGCCCCCAATTCGCCGGAATCGTCGCCGGAATCGCGCAATTTGTGCTCGGAATGAACTGCCCAGACGGAAGCTCGGGAAGAACTAAATTGCCCACACTCAATTCGACGGAGTCGTCGCCGGAATCGAACCGGTATGTTTCAGTGCCCTAAAATGCCGCCGGAATCCTCCACCGGAAAACGTCCGAGAACGATGAGGGAGAGAGAAGCAAGGGTTACGAGAGAGAGATGAGTTGAGAGAGAGAAGAATTGTAGGGGAGAGGAGGGAGACGAGAGGGAGAGAGAAGATTTTCAGCTGAAAGAATTCGTGAAGAAAATTTTCAGACGAGAGAGGGAGAGAGAAGAGAAAGAATTCGTGAAGACAATTTTCAGCTCAAAACGAAAATTTTCAGACGAGAGGGAGAGAGAAGAGTTAATATTTTGAGCTCCAAATGAAATTTTTCAGCTCAAAAAACCGAGCTCAAGGGGGGGGAAATGGGTGTAAAATTTTGAGAAAATCTGAAAATTTCAGGGGCATTTTCGTCCGAAAAACAGAAGTTTGGACATAATTTATGTAAGTTATCTTATCGGACGTAATTTATTTCCCGAAAGTCATTTCGGACATTTCACATGATTGTGAGTTTTTTTTAAACATCAATGAACTGTGACTGGAAATTTGGAATGTTCTGTTTTGGGGTCTGAAACATAGGCCGAGTTTAGATGCTATAATAATCCAAACTATAGTAAAGTGAATAGCATAGGAAACTTCATCGAGTTAGCTTTCCAATGATACGACCGAAACTCAATTTGGATCTAAGATGGAAAAGTTACGAATTTTCAAAGACGGACTACCGAAACAGTCACCATTATGCCGTTTTTAGTTGATAACAGTTACGCATAAGTAATTAATTCCTAATTACGACGTTATGTTTATAGGATATAGTTACATGTGAATGAAGAAGGAACGTGTCAAGGAAACGAGGAACGGAAGCAGTTGATCAAGAAGTAACGAGACACGTAAGAAAAGCGTAAGAATAACGTCGTATGAGGTGGGCTTTCTAACTCAAAGATGACAAGAATGCTTTCATGAGAATTATATGATGATTTTATGATTTGAAGTATATGATTATATGATTATGTGATGTTTATGATTATATGATGTTCATGATTATATGATGATTTGAAGATATGATGTACATTATGTTTAGATGTTAAAGTATGATGACATGATGAAATGAAGAATATTATGTTTATGATAAAGGATGATTTTTACGAAAATGATAACTTGCCTATCTTGCTTGATCGTCTACATTTTGATGATAGACGAATTCGGGCCTTGTGAAGAACAAGGTCGTGTACACTGAAGAGACCGTGAGTCGTCTGTGTGTCGACCGGTCGTATGTCGTAGAGGAGGTCTACTCCCGACATATTCATAGGAAATGAGACCGTGAGTCATCTGAGTGGCGACCGGTCAAATGTTGATAGACGAATTCGGGTCACGTATAAGAACGTGATCGTGTACACTGAAGAGACTGTGAGTCGACTGCGTGTTGACCGGTCGGTGTGTCGTAAGGAGGCCTACTTTCGACATATTCAAAAGAAGTTGTAGATGAATCAAGCAAGATAAAATATTGGCCATCACTTATGATTATGTTTTGAAGAAGTTTTAAGTACATGTTAAGTTATAAAGATTATTTTTGAGCTATGAAATTTTTACAAAATTTCAAGTGTTTTTGGCATGTGTCCACTGAGTGCAATTATTTGTACTCAGCCCTGCATATTCTTTCTAAAATGTGCAGGTTATAGCTGGAATGAAGATGGAGAGTGCTGAGCAAGGCTTTGTTGTTGTTCGAATTTTATTTTAATATTATGTATTGAGGTTAGAAATTCAAGTTCTCGGATTTCATGTCTTCATACATGTTATCCTTATGACGATCCTTTCCGCTGTGCCATTCTGAAAATGTTTAATGATGATTAAGTATTGAATTTGAAGAAGTTTATGATAAACATTCATTTGTCCCCCTGATTGTGTTAAAACCACTTCACTACATTGCCTCAAATTTTATTGAATTAATCATCAATTCATTTTCTTCTTTGTTATAAGAAAATTTTGGATGTAATTTGAGGCGCGTTTCGGTTTGAATATCGAAATTAACTAAGTGTTTATTTAAGTTCATTCGTTGTCTGTCCCTAAGTCACATTAGTCGGCGTAATTCCCTTTATAATTAAGTCGGGATGTGACAAACCTGGAATTGAATGTTGCTATAGCTAGATAACATAGATAAATTGCTACACAATTTCTGAAGAAAATAAACTAATTAGAAGAGTGATTGTATTGACAAATTATTAAGAAGAAAAAAGAGAAGTTGATGGAGAAGGAAACACACATAAAATCCTTACACAGTTTCAGAAAGCAAAAGGCATGCACTTCACTTACAAAAACACTATATATGAAAGAAAATATCAAACTGGGATCAAGATATTTAAAGGTGGAGATCTGAGAGAGGAACCTCAGAGATAGTTAGATCATCAAAATGTTGAGAGAGAGAGAGAGAGAGAGAACGCCAATTTAAATGATGAGAGAGAGAGAGAGAGAACCCAATTTAAATGATGATACAACTATTGAGTTGCTCAAGTTAATTAAGAAATCTAATAGGCTAACTCAAAAGCCAATGTACTTCGTTTAAGCGTTGGAAATTCTTCGAAATAACTCATGCATTGATGCATATATCAATGATCAATATATATGCATGAGTTCAATCAAGTCATAGTTATATTTTTTCTTTCATTTCAAATAAATTAAAGAAATATATATATATATATATATATATATATATATATATATATATATATATATATATATATATATATAGAGGATGGATCATATAGAAATAAGTCCTGGTGTGAGAAATATGAATAGATCTGGACCATTGATCTTAATTTGATCTATGGCTGTAATTGATTTAAGCATGATTATAAGGTATTATAAGAATGACTAGGTTTAAGCATGAATATTGTACATTAAAAAGCATAATGGTGTTGTAAGCATAAATATATACTGACTTAAGCATGATTTTGTCTAGTTTTAAGCATCTTTCTCATTTTCTCACGCAAGGATTTATTTGCACACGAACCACTCCCTATATATATATATATATTTTCCTTATCGTATTGTACGAGAAATGATATGCTAGTGACCTTGTGGTGGACACCTACGTGGGCACTATCGTCATTTGCTCACGTTAGCATTATTTTATTCGATGTTTTGAATTGTTTTATATTCTACTATCATATACTCCTATATAAATATTTAGATCATAAATTTTACAAAATATATAAAATTTGAAACTAGATATTTGTTTTTTCCTCCTCTAACTTCAAAACATGTATAATATGGTAGAATATAAAATAATCACAAAAATCAAACAAAATAATGCTAAAGTAAGCAAATGACAATGACACTCTTTATAAAATACATGTCATAAGGTGACTAGCATATCATTTCTTTCCATCCTATGGATTCATTATAAATAATGCCAAACTTTTTGGAAAGTGGGAATGTATTGAGCTCTTAGTAGGTGGTGCTATGAACGGCATTTTTATCTTTTAAATAAGATTTGTTTGTTTGAATGCACGCATCTGAGCATAGGATCCCTATATTTTACCATTTCTTGCTCTCCATATTCAAAAAATGTTTTAAATCTCAAAAGGAAATGTAGTATTATATAGTAGGAGATAATTAATTTTAGGACCACCGTCCCAGCAATTTAGGTATTTCGACCTATATATCAAACTCGTACATCAAGAAATGGACAAATATTATTTTCTTTACCTCTACTAATCTATATATATATAGGATGAGTTATTCTAAAAACCATCCTTATTCTGAAAACTAAAAATCATGCTTCTTTACATACAAAAACTGTTTTTAATGTGTACAAATAATGTTTCTTGTATGACAATGGTTTTTTTATGCATAATAATGACATTTTGTCAACATACACCCTATGAATTGCAATAAAAAATGATATGCAGAATCACTTTCAGTTACTACAATAAAAAACATGATTATGTGCGTAAAAAACATTTTAACAAAATAAATATATTGTATACATAAAACAACATTTTATATACATAAAAAAGCATGGTTTTCAGTTTCTAGTATAAGACTGGTTTTCATTTGAACTTCTATATATATATATATATATATATATATATATATAGGGAGTGGTTCGTGTGCAAATAAATCCTTGCGTGAGAAAATGAGAAAGATGCTTAAAACTATACAAAATCATGCTTAAGTCAATATATATTTATGCTTACAACACCATTATGCTTTTTAATGTACAAATTCATGCTTAAACCTAGTCATGCTTATAATACCTTATAATCATGCTTAAATCAACTACAGCCATAGATCAAATTAAGATCAATGGTCCAGATCTATTCCTATTTCTCACACCAGGACTTATTTCTATATGATCC
This sequence comes from Thymus mandschuricus, assembly GCA_029379335.1. Taxonomy (NCBI): domain Eukaryota; kingdom Viridiplantae; phylum Streptophyta; class Magnoliopsida; order Lamiales; family Lamiaceae; genus Thymus; species Thymus mandschuricus. The sequence goes on along the minus strand of CM057075.1, from coordinate 14,561,596 downwards.
ATCCTCTAATATGGTTAGCATATGCTAACCATATTAGTTAGTGAGAACTAAGAACCAATCTAGACCTTCCATCTTAATAGATTGATGGTTATGATTTATTCATGGAAATTAATTAAATAAGACATATTTTGTTTGGGAAAAGGATATTAATGTAGTCTTCATTTATTTGTTCCATATTTTAAGGGATTAATTAATCACTCATTTAAAATTTCTCTGCCGTAATCTTCTTCTTCTTAATTCTTCTTCTTCTTCTATCTTGACATTTTCATCTATGTTTTTATATTTTGTATTTTTTTTCTTTTTTTTTTTCTTTTTTTGTAATTTTCTTATACAAATTAGTAATCATAAATAAATAGGAAGATAGCATATAAACATGATAATTTAAGCATAGGAATAAATCTTAGTTGCATTCGAATATTCATCTATGTTTTTTAATTCTGTTTTTTGTAATTTTCATATACAAGTTATTAAGCATAAATAAATAGGAAAATAGCATATAAATATGATTATTTAAGCATAGGAATAGGTCTTAGTTGCATTCGAATATTCATCTATGTTTTTTTATTCTATTTTTTTTTTTTTTTTTGTAATTTTCATATACAAGTTATCAAGCATAAATAAATAGGATCATAGCATATAAATATGATTATTTAAGCATATGAATAGGTCTTAGTTGCATTCGAATATTCATCTATGTTTTTTTATTCTATTTTTTTTAATTTTCATATACAAGTTTTTAAGCATAAATAAATAGGAAGATAGCATATAAAATAATTATTTAAGCATAAGAATAGCTCTTAAGTGCATTTGAATATTCATTGTCATTCACAATTTGTCATCGCCATTCACGATATTTAAACATGAATTGATATAAAAAAAAAGCATGTAATTTTCGTATACAGGTTATCAAGCATAAATAAATAGGAAAATAGCGTATAAATATGATTATTTAAGCATAGAAATAGGTCTTAGTTGCATTCAAATATTTATGTTAATTAATAGGATAATGGAAGTGGCGACAATCTTGGAACGCATAATCTTTTTCTCTTTTTTCCCCCTAAACTACCCTTTAAAATTAGAAATAAATCATTAAATAAGTAAAATAGATAAATTGAGATTTGATATCCACCATTAGATTCTTTAAAAGGAGTGGATATGATTGATTCCTAGTTCTCAAGATTGATACCATCTCCCATAAGAACCCACCCCTATTTTATATATATATATATATATATATATATATATATATATATATATATATATATATATATATATATATAGGGGGTGGTTCTCATGGATACCATTCACTTTATGAGAACTAGGAACCATTCTAGTCCATTAGATTATGAGAGATCTATGGACAAGATTAATCCCTACACTAATTAATATATTAATTTAAATCTAATTCTAATTAAGCAAAAGGGCAGATTAGTCAATAAAAAAGCAACATTAATCCAATTACCTTAATAATCGCGGCATATCGTGCAACTAGATTTCGATTCCAATTCCGATTATAGGTCAGAGATCTATCGCCCTCCAGAAACCTAGTTCGTCCTCCTAATTCGCCGGCGGAGAAACGAAGCACCAACGCGTCGATAATATTATGGCACCGAAAACACGTCTGACAGCAAGCAACAATCAGCTGCCAATACCTAGTTCACAGCCGGCGAAACGAAGCACCAACCGGACGCCGAAGCATGACTTGCAGGCGACGAAACGGAGCAACGTTCAGCCGCGAAATTTTGCTTCTTTGCCTGCGAAACGGCGCAACAACCAGTCGCCACCGGAATCAAACGACGGTAAATTTTCAATTGTATTCTCATCGATTTTATAGTAACAATCATGTTTGGTTTATGCAGATTTCATATATCATGCTTGGTTTATTTTCGTGCAGATTTCAGATTTCATGCTTGGTTTATTCACGTTCGAATGCTATGATTTAAGCAGATTTCAGATTTCATGCTTGCTTATTTTCGTGGATTTCAAGCATACTTCAGATTTCAGATTTTAGATTAATGGTTTAAGTTGGGCGTGGGGGGTTGAATTTCCAGATTTCTTGCTTAATAGATTAATGCTTAAAGTATTCTTGCTTAATAGATTAATGCTATGATTAATGCTTTAAGTATTTTAATTTCTTGCTTAAAACATTGGTATTTTATTTTAATACTTAATTTGTATTGTCATCGATTTTAAGCACATTTCAGATTTTATGAAAGCATTTTGTCGAACATCTAACGTGCATAAATTTTTTCAATGCTATGATTTAAGCATATTTCGGATTTTATGCTTACTTTATTTTCGTAGATTTTATGTGTCGTCGAGTTTAGATTAATGCTTAAAATATTTTTATTTCTTGCTTAAAACATTGTTATCCTAGTTTAATGCTTAATTTGCATTGTCATCGATTTTAAGCATATTTCAGATTTTATGAAAGCATATTTTAGATTGTTATGAATGCATTTTATCGAACACTTTATGTGCACGGATTAAGCATTAGTTGCGAATAATTTAAGCATATTTTCAACGGGTTTTATTTTTTATATTTTTATTTTTGATAATTAAGCATGGCTCGTAACATGTCGTCGACTTTGGAAATTATACGAAAAAGCCTATATGAATGCTCTGATTTACAATAGTTGGGGTTATGAATGCATTTTATCGAACACCTAATGTGCATAAATTTCATGAAAGCTATGAACATATTTTCAGATTTTTATGAATGCATTTTATCGAACATGTTATGTGCACTGATTAAGCTTTAGTTGCGACTAATTTAATCATATTTTTTGATTTTTTTTATATTATTGATAATTAAGCATGGCTCATAGCCTGTCATCAACTTTAGAAATTATAAGAAAAATCATGTATGAATGCTCTGATTTAGTCGGGTTTATAAATACATTTTACCGAACACCTAATGTGCATAAAATTTATGGATGCTATGAGCAGATTTTCAGATTATTATGAATGCATTCTATCGAACATTTTATATGCATTGATTAAGCTTTAGTTGCGACTAATTTAAGCATATGTTTCGACGTTTTTCAATTAGCTTGAATTTTGATGCTTAATTTTCTATGAAACATTCTATCGAACATTTTCTGCGCATAAATTAAGCATGAATTTCGACTAATGTAAGCAAAAATTTTGACGTTTTTAATTGTGCAGATAAGGGAAAATAATTTGAGTGAAGGAAACACACATAAACGGAAGCGTGTGCAAGAACATTCCGACGATGATTTTGTTACTGAAAAGTCAAAAAAGGGAAAACTTCAAAAGGAAGGAACCGGAACATTGGAGTATGCGAAGAATGACAACGAATTTGATTTAGAGGATGTTGAACATTTTTCCATTTAACATAATACCCTTTGTTATTTCTTTGTCGAGATATTTTATCGAACATATTACGTGCATTATAACAATTAGATTAATGTTTTTTTGATTAAATAATTACTAATACAACTTGTTGCATGTGGTCTTTTCATTCATTATAACAATATCGTTTACGTTGATAACCGATCCACACGAGTTAATAAACATAAATAATATTGTTCATTATAAGCAATTGCAAATTAAATAAGACAAATACAAATAATATTTGAGCATTGATACAAGTCATACTTAAATCAAAATAACATTGTTCGTTTTTTTTCCATTCAATTTTTTAACTAATTTTAAAAGCAATGGTATAACACTATAACTCTAAACCCTAAACCCTAAAAGCCTAAACCCTAAACCCTAAACCCCATAACCCTAAACCCTAAAGACCTAAACCCTAAACCCCATAACCCTAAACCCTATAACTCTAAACCCTAAACCCTAAACCCTAAAACCCTAAACCCCCATAACCCTAAACCTTAAATCCTAAACCCTAAACCCTAAACCCAAAAAGCCTAAACTCTAAACCCCATAACCTTAAACCATAAAAAAAATATAGTAAGCCATTATGAATGATAATTAAGCATGAAATACATTATAAAAATGATAACCATCTAAAAAAAATATGAAAATATCTTACTAAACCTTCAACCCCCCTAAACCCTAAACCCTAAAAGCCTAAACCCTAAACCCTAAACCCCATATAACCCTAAACCCTAAAACCCTATAACCCTAAACCCTAAAAAATAGTAAGACAAATATAAATAATAATTAAGCATCAAATAAATCATAAAGAACTAAAAAAAATTAAGAAAACATTATCTATAACCTTCTAAACCTTAAACCCCAAACCTTACACCTTAAATAAGCAATGTTATATCCCTAAACCCTATAACCCTTAACCCTAAAAAATAGTAAGACAAATATAAATAATAATTAAGCATCAAATAAATCATAAAGAACTAAAAAAAAAATTAAGAAAACATTATCTATAACCTTACGCCTCAAACCCAAATACCCTAATAATGCCAATCCTTATAATAAGTAGAGTTTGAGGCATTTATAATGAATAATAAGCATTTTGAGATACTAAAATAAGTGTGATGTGCATGATTAATTAATAAGTATTATGAATATATCAAATAAGCATTGAAATAAGAGATACGTGTACGAAATCATGCTTTTTATGTGCATGTAACACAATGCTTTTTATTAAATCACTTTATGCTTTTATGTATGATGATAATTAAATCGAAATTACATGCGTATAAGCATAAATAATTAAAAATATATAAAATGCAACAAAAGAAAATATTGTTGGTTGAAATCTAAAAGAGAGAGATTAGAAATTGAGAGAGAGATCGTGTTGTACCCACAAGGAGAGAGAGAAATGGTAATTAATATCTATAATATAATATAGAAAGTAATCCCACAATTTAAGGAAGATATTATGAAAATTACTTTGCTACCCTCCCATTATCAAAAAGTGACGAAAATTAAGGATCTTTAAAAGGAGATCTCAACCGTTGAATCTATTAAGATCAACGGATCATAAAGGTTCCTAGTTCTCACGAAATGAAATGTTCTCATATGATCTATTCTCTATATATATATATATATATAGGGGTGAGATCTGGTAAAAAACCCCTTTACAATAAGAAATAGGAAGTAATATCAACCGTCGATTGATACTAATCTAACAGCCTAGATTTGCGGAAATATATTATATTATTAATCAAATGGAAAATTGCAGTTAATATATTACAAAAGGACAAATAAGTAAACAAACAATGGCGTGAATACAAACAATGGCGTGAATCATGGGATATGGTGGATATCTTAATTTCCAATTTAAAATTTTATTAGTCATATTAGATTTATCGATATGCAAGCATTAAATAAATGTAATCAATATCAAAATAAAATATATAACATAAATTTTCAGCATTTCATAGATCTATTATAAATTTATAATGCATTTATTGGCAGTTTATAATGCATTTGATTATAATTACTGCATTTTCTTCCTTAAAAATATGGATATTTGTGAAGTCATAAGATATATAATGCATCTACAGTCCATTTTAATGCATTTGTTGTAATGCATTACTATAACCTTTAATATGCATTATAAAAATAAATGTTTAGAACCATTGATTTTACAGTCCAAATTAACTTGTGCATTATAATAATGTACATAATTTATCATAATGTAGAATGCATTATAATTGCATATAATGCACAATGCTTTATAATTGCATCATAAAATTAAATGATATGCACCATTGACCTTACGGTCTAAATTAACATGTGCATTATGATTATACTGAAAAATGAATGCGTTATGATGGCTGATGCATTATGATAATGTAGAAATTTATCATAATGCACAATGAATTATAATTATACATATCGTGACGCACGGTGCATTATAATTGTACATATCGTGCTATATTTATACATAAAATACATATTTATTTTTTATTTGTAACGGAACACCTATTTTTCACATGATCCCACCTCTCCATTTTGGAACTTATGATCTTGCTTGCGATGTCACATCTTTATGCATATATAATGTATTCCGATCGATAAAATAATCTACACAATAGGAAAAAATCACTTTTCAGACATATGTTTAATATATCTCATAAATTAGTCATGGTTTTTTTTTAAAATACATAATTATGCATGATTATAAAATTAATTAATTAAGTGGAATTAATAATATCATGATGAAAATAAAATTATTCAGGATTTGAGTTTTTGTTATCGCTTAAAAAATCATGCATTAGTTTATTGCATTTAATGCATTATTAATAGTACATGATACATCACTAATTAAAATTTTCACTAATTTCAAAATAATTGATAGACGGAGAATACATAAATTAATGTTAAAATATTAATAATTAATGCCAAAAAATAAAAAAAGAAGAAGGAATGAGATATTTTGTTAATAAAAAAAGGGCAACGAATCCCTGCATTAAGGAATAACCGCCCACAATCATTTTGAATTACAATAATATCCCTTAGTTACTTTAAAAAGTAACGATATGAAAAGAAAAACTGACCGTAGATCTTCAAATATTAAAGGTTTGGATTATTTCTTATTTCCTACTCAATGTGTCTTTTTTATATGATCTCTCCTCTATATATATATATATATATATATATATATATATATATATATATATATATATATAGGGTTACACTATGGTGAAAACTAATGTTTTAGTGAAATCTAGAAACCACTAACAACCATTGATTAGTGGTTAATCAAGGGCTGAGATTAAAACTAATATTCTGATTTAAAAATTGAAAATATTCAAACTAGGGTCAAATTTGTCCAGCAACAACCAAAAATTAATAATTAAATATGGAAAAAAGATTTGCTCCCTTAAAACTAGGAATCTACCATAACTACTCAACCCCACTACCATAGCGCGTAATTCATTGTCCCTGTAGAATCATAGTAGCAATTTGCAGAGAAATAAAACGTAGAGAAGGTGCGACCAAACCCAAACTCAGAGAAAGTGCGGCGATTTGAAGGAGAACAACGCGAGAGAGAACACAAAATCGAGAGAGAACACACGAAGATGCAGAGGAAAGCACGATCAAATGCAGAGGAAGGTTAGTTTCAGTTTATATAATGTAAAAATCATTGTCGATTTTGTAGATTAAACAAAATCACTCTCGATTTTGCAGGTTTTTTTAAAAAAAAATTAGGGTTCTTAACAAGTTTCGATTGATTGGGGATTTATCTATGAAATTTTTTGATCAATTGTTGGTTAGAAATTGTTGAATTGCATGTATAAGTGTTTATGTTGCGTATTGTAATGGATTCTACGCAACAAAGTTGAAATTTGCGATTGTAATTAAGGGTTGTGCGAATTAGTTTATGTGCTCAGTAGGTGTTTAAAATTGTGAATTAGGATTCTTCCTTAATTTCGATTGTGATTGGATATATAATAAATATGTGAAAATTTTTATGTTTTAGAGTATCGAAATGAATTTACACTTGTTTATGTTGCATATTCAAATGGATATTTATTTTCTATATGATTTATACTCTATTGCATATTTGCATATTTGTAAAAATGTGTTGCATTTTTCGTCAGTTACATTGCATTGAGATATGTATCATAGCATATTTGTATTTGTGTAGCAAAGTGAGGGGTGGAGAGCACACCAACAAAGCATCATGTGTAACCTACGAAGATGCAGAGGGAAGGGCGAGTAAATGCAGAGGAAAGGTACGATTACAGTATATGTTCAAAAGTTGAGGGTGTAGCCCAGATATGTATGAAACTAAGGTTCTTACCAATTTGCGAGTTAATGTTTCAACTATTGATTTTAAGTTTTGTGACTTCATTTATATCATATACTGTATTTCTCACTCATGAATTAACAAATTAGCTTCGCATACATAAGAAGTGATGGAATAACATATGCAATTTATAATTTTAAAGTAGTTTTTCCACGTATTGCATCAAATATATTGCTTATTATAAAAATAATTATCTAGATATTTTTATTGGTTTTAAACAAATATGCTACATATACGTTGTAGTATATAATCATTGCAAATTTGAGAAATATTGTTGCACTTTTTAACACTTACATTGCATTTACATATATAAGCTAAATATTTTTGTATTTGTGCAGCAAAGACGGGATCAGAGGGGGAAAAAAAAAAGCATCAGGTGTTCAAGATAAAGAAATATCCGACGATGACTTCATGGATGAACCTCTCAACATGTGTTATTTTATCTAAAATTATGATGTGTAATTGATTTTTGAAGAATTTGGTGTGGTATCAAATATTCCGTGAGATGTTCTATGTCATGATCGACAAATGTTAATTTTGCATGAAAGTGGAGTTCATGTTGCATATAAATTGTAGCTTGGATCATAATAGAAGTTAGAAGAAAACAAAATTTCTTTAACTTATTGCACAATTTTGAGAATATGTTGCACAATATTGAGAAATTGTTGCAATCTTCTTATAAAACAAGAAATAAAGAAAAGTTTGATTCATTGCACAACCTTTCTTAAATGTTGCAATATTCTTATAAAGATTTTGTATAAAATAAAGTTTCTTATCATTATCACACAAAGGGACATGTTTGCCATCTAAGATACTCGATATTTGCTAAACGAATTTGTCTTTAAGACAATCATCATTAACATCTGTACCACCTTTAAAATATAATGCATCAAAATCTAATATATATGCAGCAAAATAAGTTTATTATGCAATCAGAAACATATAAACAGAAAAACATAATACATAAAATTTGTTTAATGTGTATCGAAAATCGAAACTAAAACCCTAACCCATTAGGAAAATCTAAACCCTAACTTGTATGAGAATCCAAAACCTAAGTTGTATAAAAATCTAAACCCTAACTTGTAGGGGATGCTAAACCCTAACCCATATGGGAAGTTAAACCCTATTTGGGAAATCTATACCCGAACTTGTAGGAGAATCGATACCCTAACTTGTGTGAGAATTTATACCCTAACATGTAGGGAAAGTTAAACCCTAACTTGAATGGAAAACTAAACCCTAATATGAAAAGTTAGAGCCTCGTATAAAGTTGAAATGAAAATGCATCAGAATGATCTCTAAAATGCAACAAAATCGACATAATATGCATATTCTAGTCATTTTAATGAATTTTCGATTGCTGTTATGCATTTTTGCCAATTTTGAACTCAAATCTCAACCAAATTAGATTGAACCACCCAGAAACATGTTCTACTCTTCTAGAGGTTTCCAACGGTATGTCGCCCATCTAAATCCGATCGTTGATGACGCCGGAATCACATTTGGAAGTTTAAGTCGCTGCGGAAGTCGCAATTTTGCGGGTGGTTCGATTTTTCCGGCGAATATCTCCTTCGTTTCTCCACCAAAATGAGTGATCCACCCATCAATCTCTTCGTCTCTTTGAGTAGGATAATACCCAGTGGTCCATTTTTTGATTCTCGTTGGAATTTGGCCGAAAATCGACTTAATGTTAGAGTGTATTTCAGTTTTGGAAAATCCCTAAAAATAAGGAAAGAAAATAATTAAATATTACGAAATTAATGAATATTCAATTACAAATAAAAGGAAAAGTCATAAATATCCTTATGACATCAGCAAAAACATTAAAAAAATCAATTAATTATTTTTTAAATATTAAATGATATTAATTGACAACCGTTAGATCTCTAAAATCAACGGATATCATCGGTTTTTATATTTCACTGGATATTTAGTTTCTATATGATTTATACTCTATATATATATATATATATATATATATATATATATATATATATATATATATATATATATATAGGGATGAGATCCCATAAAAAACCCATCTAGTATGAGAAATAGGAAAGATCTTGGACCCTTGATTAGTCTAAAATTAACCGTCAAGATTTAAAGTATATAATTAGGTATTGTTACTAAATTTTAAAACTGCTTATTTTTTTGTGTTAATGAAGGACAATAATGTAAAATTGATTATTTTTCTACCAAGAATCAATGAAGAGAGAAAATTGAGTTTTAAAATTCTAACATCTTACCATAATTTTAAAAACAAATGCCGTATGCATTACAACATTCTTATTATGCATTTCTTTTTAAAATAAAATAATGATGCTATGGTGTATTAAGTGAAGGAATAAAATGCATTATGTGATATTTAGTCCACTGCATTACTATTATCATGTTTATGCATTATTGGATTGCTCATAGTTTTTCTATTTAGATAATTATTGAATAATATTGACCAAATTACCTAATGCACAAAATAAATAATCATAATGCATTATGAATAATACTAAAAATTGAATAGGCTCGTAAATCGTAATACCTAAAAATGTATAATTGGCATAATGCACTATACGCTAATTTATAATGCATTTTAGGTTTTAACATAATGCATTTTTAAATCAAAAAAAAAAAAAACTAACTTTGCATAATATGCATATCATTAGTTGGAATAGTTTTAATAAAATAAGTTAATTAGAATAAAATGTAAACATGTAAAATAATAAAATAAATAAATAAATACTACCAAAACATATATTACGCAATATAAGGAAACATCATACGGTAGACTCTTTTGAATTTGAGGATAATATTTTCATGTCAATATATTTTTGACTAAAATAAAACAATTTGCCTTTTTTACTTTTAAGTAACCGTCATTATATGTAGATTAAAGTACAAATTTGACCTCACTAATACTTAATAAGGTATTATTTTATTAAGAAATTTCCTAATGATCATGACCATTGATCGGTCAATTTCAACGGCTAAAAATCTTTCTTATTTCTTACTGGATATGTGTTTTTTATTTGATCTCCCCTCTATATATATATATATAAACTGCAAACCATGCATTTTTGTGCATAGCATGATGCATTTTTTATGCATAACATGTTGCATAAAAAAATATTATTTAATGCATTTTTATTAGTATAATTTTTTTTTATGCAACATGTTATGCATAAAAATGCATGGTTTGCAGTTTGCGAGAAATATTTAGTTTTCATATGATCCACTATATATATATATATATATATATATATATATATATATATATATATATATATATATAGCTGTTGGGAATTGTTATGGACCAACTTGTTAAGGGGGAACTATGTAGGATACTTGATAAACGAAGTCATTTGTTTTGATTGGATCCCAAAACCCCAAGTGTCCAGCTCCCAAGTGACCCACTTTGATGTAGTTAATAGGTTAGAATTTTTCTAAGCCTACTCTGTTAGGATGGCTCTTTTATTTTGCTTAGATAAGGCTTCAAAAGTTCAAGTGAAGGCCACTCGCTTGAGTGTGTTTTTCAAAGCGAAGCAAGCCTAGCAAACTGAAGTGAAGCGTGCCGAAGAATAGCGAAGCGAAACGATCGCTACAGTAGATTCAAAGTGAGTCTGCCAAAGCGAAGCGAAGCGAGCGCTACAGTTCAAAGCAAAGCGAAGCGAAGCGTGCGCTACAAAGAAAAGCCGAAGCGAGTCAACACGAGTCAACACTTAATTTAGAAGTGTCACGGGAAATTTATTTCTCAAGTGACTCACTACAAATTTGACTGTGAAGCGACTCACTTCAGAGCGGCCGCTACAACTTCAAAGCGAAGCGAGCCACTACCTACCAGAAAGCGACAGCACAAATTCCCGCTCCGAATTTGAACTCCAGTCAACTGGAGATCTCCGCATTAATTACGAGATCTCCACGTGTCGAAAGCGGAGAGGAGCAGAGGAGTTGACTGCCAGGCCGACAAGGCGCCGTAACAGTACTGGGTCGCTCCAGTTACTGTTGAAATTGGAACTTAGCCATTTCCGGCAAAAGTCCAAATCTGCGCGTCTGAAAAGTAGCCAGCCTGTGCAAGTACTGTCGAGAGGAGGAGGGACAAGGCCACCAACCAAGCAACGGATCTCAGCCAACCCTCCGCCTATAAATAGTGAAGGATGAAGACGTGAAGATGTAGAACACTACCTGCGCATACGAGCCTACTGCAAACAAACACTCCCAGCTCTCATAGCAATCTTCGAGTCTTTGTTTTCCAGTGTTCTCCGAGTTTCCAGTTCATCGGAACTCGTCTTCACAACCTTCACACTTAGATTCTAAGCCCACTTCATATATCCAAAGCTTAGAAGAAGAACTCTAGCCAATCTTTGCATCTATTGTAAAGAGTTCTTCATAGTGTGTCGTCAACCAAAAACCCTATACTTTGTTTGTTAGGTTTTTGAGTGTTGTCGTTAGGTTGTCCAGATCCAAGGCCCTTCTTTCATCGATTGAAGAAGCCTCGATCGTAGAGTTGAGATCCAAGCTTTCACTTACATCGTTTGTGTAGAGCTCGATCGAAGCTAGGCTGTAAGGAGAGCCCGCAATCTCCCTGTTCGACTGAAGCGAGTGAAGCTTGCAGTCTTTGTTAGGTTTGTGTAGTGAACCCGCAATCACTACGTCTGTCGTTTGATCTAGGCGAGTGAAGCCCGATCTCGACCAGGTTTTTGAAGGACCCGTAACCTTCAAGTTCTTGAGTAAAAAGAACAGTTGCCGTCGTGCAACAAGTGGACGTAGGAGCTTTTTCTCCGAACCACTATAATTCTTGGTGTCGTATCTCTCTTACACTAATCTCTTTACAGTATTCGATTATCCACTGCATGTGCATATAAACAAACTTAACTTGGATTTTCAATTACTTAGGAAAGATTATAGCTCACCAAATTCCGCACATACGAGTAAAGACTCCCTCTTGATCAAGTGTTCACTTCGGTCAAGTAGGCAAGCTACGTACTGTAGATCTAGCTTCAGCTAGGTCTTAAGTTTCAAAAAGAGCTCTTTACTTGTTACTCTGAGTTAAGGGATTTGAAAGTTGAAAAACTTCAAAATACGTATTCACCCCCCCCCCCCTCTACGTATTTTTCGTATTAACAAACCGGGACCAACAATAGCGGAGAGATCACATACAAAAGACAGGTTCTGTAAGAAATGAGAAATGATCTGGACCATTGATTTGTGTGATCTACGGTGTAGATTAACTTGTGCATTATGATTTTACTAAAATGCACTATGATTGTATAGATAATGCATTATAATGCATTGTGCATTATAATTATGTGCATCATGCATTATAATTATATGCATAAAATGCATCGTTTTTTATTTTTTACGATAACCCTATTTCTACAGGATCTCACCCCTATATATATATATATATATATATATATATATATATATATGACGACTTGACGAGTTAAATATTTAAGATGCTAACATTTGGCAAGTGTACAGGTAATCATAGTATATAGCAAGTAAGGCCGTATTTCCACGAGGATTAATACAAAGAAATGATAGTGAATACTACCACTAAGTTCTTCGGATCTATCTAAGCTAACGAGATTTTGATTGGTTTATCTAAACTACTAACATGCAAATTAATATAAAACGAATTTAAAAAGAGTAAAGAAACGATTATGGGAAGATATTCTAAGGATTAAGAATCAATGGTATGCAATGTAAGTCACTAACTCCTAACTAACACGTGATACAATTCTCTCTATCTAAGATGATCTCGAAATCGCGTTTGCCCCCTCTTGGACGACAAACGCCGTAGATTACAAACTATGGTTCAAGTCTCATATTCACCTATAGCTTATAACTCCTTAAGCCCCTAGGATCAAATATCCTCACAATTATTCTCACCCTCTCGGTTTATCGAGCAATCATGCCTTGTGAACACATTCCGATATTAAATCTCATCTCTCGATACTCAATTTAATATCTAATATATGCAATCATGGTGATCAAGCACTAAAACATCAATACAATTCAAGATCACAAGTAGATAGTTCAAATTAACCATGCATTAATTAGGAAATAAGATCAATTCATTACAAAACCACCCATCCTTCTCCCTAGAATAAAAGAATTTAGCTAATTAAACACATGATGGACATAAATACCAAATCCAAGATGAACATGAATAAAAGACTAAAGAAATGAGATTTAGAGCCAAATCCAATGTCTTGATCTTCTACTCTTTGTTGGGAATTGTTAAGGACAAACACGTTAAGGGGGAACCAATAAGGGACATTTTAAGAAATGAAGTATTGTTTTGATTTGATCCCAAAACCCCCAAGTGTCCTATTCTCAAGCGACCCATTTTTTATGTAGATAATAGGTTAGAAAATTTTCTAAGCCTACACTGTTAGGATGGCTCAAATTTTGCTTAGGTTTTTAGACTGCAGAAATCCCAAGTGAAGGCCACTCACTTGAGTGTGTTTTCCAAGCGAAGCGAGTGTACCGAGCCGAAGCGAAGCGTGCCGAAGAATAGCAAAGCGAAGCGAGCGCTACAGTGGAATCGAAGCGAGTCCACCAAAGCGAAGCAAAGCGAACGCTACAAAGAAAAGCCGAAGCGAGTCAACGTGGGTCAACATTGTCTAAAAGCAGTCACTCGGGAACTTCACTTCCCAAGAGACTCACTACAGTATGACCTTGAAGCGACTCGATTCAAAGCGGACGCTACAACTACAAAGTGAAGCGAGCCACTACCTACCAGATAGCGACAGCACAATTCCCGCTCCTATTTCAAACTCCATTCAACTTGAGATCGTCGCATTAATTGCGAGATCTCCACGTGTCGAAAGCGGAGAGGAGCAGAGGAGTTGACTGCCAGGCCGACAGGGCCGCTACAGAACTGGCTCGCTCCAGTTACTGTTGAAATTGTAACTTAGCCATTTTTGGCAAAGGGACAAACTGGCGCGCCTGAAAAGTTATCCGCCTGTGCAAGTACTGTCGAGAGGAGGAGGGACAAGGCCACCTACCAAGCAACGGATCTCGGCCAAACCTCCGCCTATAAATAGTGAAGGATCAAGACGTGAAGAAGTAGAACACTACTTGAGCATTCGAGCGCCTACAACAAACAAACACTCCCAGCCTTCAAGCATTCATACGAGTCTTTGTTTCAAGTGTTCTCCGAGTTTCCAGTTGCATCGGAACTCGTCTTCACAACCTTCACACCTAGAATTCTAAGCCCATTCCAAATCCAGCTTAGAAGAAGAGCTCTAGCCTACTCTACACTTACTGTAAAGAGCTCTTCATAGTGTGTTCGTCATAAAACCAAAAACCCTAACCCTAAGTTCTGTTCGTTAGGTTTTTGTGTGTTCGTCGTTAGGTTGTTCAGATCCAAGGCTCTACTTTCCTCGATAGTAGAAGCCTCGATCATATAGTCTAGATCCAAGCTTGCACTTACCTCGTTCGTGTAAAGCTCGATCGAAGCTAGGCTGTAAGGAGAGCCCACAATCTCCCTGTCGTCGGACTGAAGCAAGTGAAGCTTTCAGTCCAGTTTAGGTTTTAGTAGTGAACCCGCAATCACTGCAGTTGTTGTCGAATCCAAGCGAGTGAAGCTCGATCTCGACTAGGTTTTTGAAGGACCCGTAACCTTCAAGTTCTTGAGTAAAGAGAACCAGTTGCTTCGTGCAACAAGTGGACGTAGGTGCTTTACCACCGAACCACTATAAATCTTGGTGTCGTATCTCTCTACCCTTAAACTTTTTATTGTTTGATTATTCACTGCACTTACATCTAAACAAACATAACTTGGGAACTTTCAATTACTTAGGAAAGACTTTAGCTCACCGAATTTCCGCATATACGAGTAAAGACTCACTCTTGATCAAGTGCTCACTTTGGTCAAGTAGTCAAGCTACGTACTGTAGATCTAGCTTCAGCTAGGTCTTAAGTGAGAAAGCGAGCTCTTTACTTGTCACTCTGAGTTAATGAAAAGAAGTTGAAAATCTTCATAATACGTATTCACCCCCCCCCCCCCCCCCCTCTACGTATTTTTCCTATAACAAACCGGGACCAACACTCTTGCTTCCTAGACTCTCTCCTACAACAATTCATCAATCCCAAGTGAGCTTCCAAGGTGGAATGATGATGATCAAAGGTGGAGTGTGTAGAGATTTTGTGTGTGTGAAAGTGTGTAGTGTGGGAAATTAATGAAGGCTAACCTAAGAATGAGGTTTGAAATGAGTATATATATGTTATAGGAGAGATGGACTAAGTAGCAAATAAGATTGGGGTGAAAATGAGAGAAAATGGGGTCAAAAAAGAGAAACGGGAAAGAAACGGGGCGAGAAATGAAAACCGACGAAAGTCGGCCGGGGCGGAGCGAGCGCTCGCGCTGCCTGCGCGGCGCAGGCCAACGGCGCTGTGAGCATGCGCGGGTAGGCCCGGTGTTGAGTTTGGGCGCGCGCGCGCCCGGGGCATGCACCCGCTCGCCGCCGCCTTGCGGCTCCTCCTCGGCGCGCGGTCCGGGCGCTTGGGCGCTCGGCCGTGCGTCGTCTCGCCTTTTCGCCTTGTTCTCCCTCGTACGAACTCCGATTCGATCGCCATTTTTGCCTACGCATTCCTCTCGAACTGAGCTACGTTGTGAACTTGCTTTACGTGTCCAATCTTCTCTCATTTCCTGTAAAAATAAGTATCAATAAGCTCGAGAAAAAAGACTCGACATTTTGACTTCAAAGTGACGATAATCGCTCAAAACAAACAAGAGGATGCTATAAAAAGACACAATATCACCCCATAAACTCTAAGAAAACCATGTTTGTCAACCCCTCAAACTTGAATCGTTGATTGTCCTCAAACAACCAAGATAAAAATAAGAAGAATTACAAACATGGAAGGGTGATGTTGAAATATTAAGTTTCAAAATCAAAACACTCATGCAAGTGAAATCCTCTAATCAATGCTCAACTCAAACCAATGGAACATGAACATAATACTTCAATAGGAAAAATGAATCTTACGACATGTGGAAATAATCAAATGAGCTCTCAACTCTCAAGTGTATGGCCAAAATAGCACACTCAATCCAAAACAAGACATGCAATCTACTATAAGCTTGAAAATAGTCTAACTTCTACATTGCTAAACATGTGCTTGAAATAAAGATCAATGTGGTCTTTTAAGGGTTGTAATGTAGGCTCTTTGGTTAGGTATATAATTTTTAGGCTAAGTGACTAGTTATCCCACAACATAAAACTATGTATCAAGAAAACCTACTAAGCCCAAAACTCTAATCATATGAGACTAAATATATAATCGAAGCTTCAACCATCCAAAGATAACCACTTCCAAGACAAAATTCCACTCCATCCCTTTATTCTTCCATGCTCTCTTCAAAGTTTCTCAAGTACTACTCCATAAATGCTCCTTCGCACACTAACCTTCTTTTTTTCTTTTTTTTTTATATTTTATATTTTATATTTTATATTTTTTCTTTTTCTAAGAGCATTATTATTGAGATGAGATCCTCTGTCCCCAAATTGGTGTACCAATGGTGTACCCTATTTAAAATTAGGAAGTTTTGACATACACTAATAACCAAACTCAAAATGACCACTAATAGAGATAATTCAAAACTTCCTAATTTTGTATCGGGTACACCATTGGTACACCAATTTGGGGACAGGGGATCCCATCTCATTGTTATTGGCTCTTATCATCAAAATCTTTTTTCTCTTCCTCTTTTTTTTTTCCACCCTCTCTCTCTCTCTCTCTCTCTCTCTCTCTCTAAAACCGTTTATTATGAGATTAATAACTCGAGAGCTTATATGGAAGTAAATTCAAATATCACACCTATTCAAACCATAACATCACCATACCTCTTTACACTTTCTCCACATACCCATCTCCAATACCCAATTATCCCCTTGGCTAGATCAAGGAAAAGGCTAAGAGGCTCAAAAATGGTTAACTAGGAATTTATAGAGTAATTGGACAAGTGTATGGATAAAAATGGCTAGCAAAGAAAAATGGCACATATCATCTCTACATTTCAAACACAACAATGCAATCTCAAAGAAGACTCAAGACAAGTTCAAGATAAAGTCATACTTGTTAGGATAAAAATCACACAAGAAAGGGATTAGACTATGAATATGCAATAGTCTCGGCTCAAATCCTCTCACGGGTATACAATTTTTCGTTCATATTCTTCAAGAAGTAAGCATTATAGTTCAACTGACACAAGTCTCACTAATCACAAGGAATCATCCCAAGCATGAACAAATTTAAATTTTCGAAAAAGAATTCATCATGAGTTTGTATCAACCATTCACCCAACACTAATTCCTAATACTTCTCACATTCATCATGTAAACTCAAAGCAAACACAAATCAAGATCAAGATCCAAGATAAAATACAAATCCCTTATTACATACCATAATCCGAAAGAAAATAAAAATAAAAATCCATCAACAAACTATATAACTAGAATCCAAATATGAAAAACAAAAAATCAAAATCCAAATATCCCAAATACCATAATCCATCATCAACAACCGACGAGAAAGATAGAAGAAAAAGTAGGACGACCGGATAAGCAAACCAACTTACAACCCCTCAAACTTATTCCCAACATAGAGAGGAATAAGTTTGCATGAAAGCTTGGTTTACTTATCGAGAGCTCACAACTTCAACAGGAAGGAGGAGGCGAGGGTGAACGCCTTGCATGTCGAGCTTGAAGATTCTCCATATATGCGATAATTTGATCCATCTTCCCTTCCATGGAGACTTGCCTCACCTCCATGGCGACTTGCCTCTCATGGATCATCATGGAGGATGTCCGAATCTCCCTTAGCTCACGTGTCAAGACGGCTTGTCTCTTCGTCTGCCTCTCCTCCATCGCGTCCATCCATTTGCCCATTGCCTCATAGTTGGATAGAGAGGTGCCTTCAATGCCTAGAAGACGACTTTGAAGCGATTGGGGAACACCATTTGATCCAACGCATTCATACCTCCTAGGCCTCCTTGTCCCGAGCTTGTAGACGCACCAAGATTTTCCGCAACACTATCATTGATCCACTCCTTGTGGGCGGGAGTGTTCATGAGCCAATTCTCACGAGAGAGAATGGTGGTGAGTGGTGTGTTTGGCAACAAAAACCAATCTTCCAACGGGAGGACAAGACAAGGCTCCTCCTTGCTTGAAATCATATACATCTTTCGGAGGCCATTCATATCTAACTCCTTCAGTCCCTCAACGGCTGTGTAGCCATGTTGGAATCGAAAATGCTCCGCAATAGATGATGTTTTACTCCTTCAAACTTATAAAGGTAAAGAGCTCCAACAGATGGAAACCAACATCGAAGTTGGTGCTTGTAAGCATACAATGGAGGAGAGCGACTTCCTTGACAGTGACCCCGGTATTGTGCTCCCGGCCACATAATCCAATGGCAAGCACCCTATTCATATATTGGAAAATCGGATTGCCAATATCTGAAGATTTAGCCTTGTTAGAGACATACGGCACACAAGCAATCTCCTCCCACAACACTCCTTTATCAAAGCCCGACATATTAGATGAGAGACCACCTTGAGGGACCTTCAAAAGGTTGTTGAGTTGGTCTGCCATTAGAGTCTGGGACACATTCCATACGGAAAGTCATGAGCCTCTTCTTCTTCTTAACAATGAGTGAGCTCAAGAACTCGCAAACAAGAGGCTTGTATACACTCCATTTAGACTCCATCATGTGCGTCCATCCCACATTGCGAAATAAGGACCACACGTCATCATGAAGGCCTAACCTCCTCAAGGTGTCACTAAATGGAAATCTCGCCGGCCTTATATCAGCTCTATAACACATATACCAACCCTTTCGAGTCTCTGAATCCGGAAGCTCGAGCCCATAATGGCCGGGGTCCGAAGGTGGAAGGGAAAGTGGTTGTGGAGGAATATGAGCTTCCTTTGAAACGACCATCTTTCTCTTCTTCCCCGTTTGAGTTTTGGATGAGCTCATTGTACCTACAAGGAACTATAGTATTTGGAAATAAGTA
The DNA here is from genome assembly GCA_029379335.1 of Thymus mandschuricus. Taxonomy (NCBI): domain Eukaryota; kingdom Viridiplantae; phylum Streptophyta; class Magnoliopsida; order Lamiales; family Lamiaceae; genus Thymus; species Thymus mandschuricus. Next base: position 14,541,860 of record CM057075.1, on the reverse strand, counting down.
AAAAAAATTAAAATTAAAATAAAAGTAAAAAATTTTAAATCAATAAAAGTAAACATAAACCCCTATTCCTAAGCAAACTCTTCAAACTTTCACCTAAACAAAGCATAGCAAAGGGTACCAAATTAAATCGAAATGATGATATCTCTTATCAAGAAATGACAATAAGTGCAACCCCTAAACCATGCTATGTCCTCTAATCCATGTACAACATAGATAATATTATCATGATATTCACATAAGCACTATCAACCTAACAATTCCAAAATCATCCATCTCAAAAGCAAAATATAAAATCATGATAATATCACCATAAGATAAGCAAACAATACATTCTCAAGCATGAACTCTAAAAATAAAGTAAGGTATTTTCAAACTAAAATCAAAATTTGAGAGTTCAAATGCCCAATATTAAAATGAAAATTCACAACTACAATCTCACGTATCATATAAACAATGCTCAATCCTAAATTGAAGCAATTTTACACACCAAGCAAAATCCCCAAGCGACTACTTCCTTTGGGTACCAAAATCTGTCTAATTGCAGGTGAGCGCCGTGGATCCCATGCCTAGTGAGGGTCATCAAATCTGGTACTTGGACAGTGGATGTTCGAGACATATGACCGGCATGAGAGCTCTACTTCATGACTACATAGAGAAGAAGGGTCCACACGTTACTTTTGGTGATAACTCTCGAGGAAGCACCAAAGGGTACGGCGCACTGAAAGTTGGAAAGCTCACGATTGAAGAAGTCTCCTACGTGGAAGGACTCAAGCACAACTTGCTATCCATTTCACAATTCCGTGACAAGGGATACAAGGTGGAATTTATTTCCAACAAGTGCATTGTGAAAAACAAGCTCACCTCCCAGATTGTGTTCACTGGAGTTAGACAAAGGAATGTCTACATAGCACAATGGGACAGCTGCAAAGAGGAGACGTGCTTAGTTGCAAGGAGTGCTACAGAAATAGGATGGCTATGGCACCGACGCTTGAACCATCTCAACTTCAAAGCCATAAATCGCTTAGCTCGAAAAGGTCTGGTGCAAGGCATACCAAATGAAGTCTGTATTAAAGACCATCCATGCTCACCATGCCAACGAGGGAAGCAGACAAAGAAGCACTTCGCTAGTCTTGAAGAAGCTTCATCCAAGCGAGTGCTCGAGCTGCTTCACATGGATTTGTTTGGTCCAGTCACTCCAGTTAGTGTGAATGGAAGAAAGTACACTCTAGTTGTAGTCGACGACTTCTCTCGCTACACTTGGGTCGTATTTCTCTTCAGCAAGAAAGAGACACTGACCAAGCTACCACAATTGCTCAAGCGATTGGCTGTGGAAAAGAACCAAGCTATTGTGACCATCCGCTCCGACAAAGGCACAGAGTTCTTGAACTCTACCATTGAAGCTTACTGCACGGAGCATGGCATAGCACATCAGACTTCCTCAGCACGCACACCTCAGCAGAACGGAGTTGCTGAAAGAAGAAATCGAATCATCAAGGAAGCCGTTCGAACCATGATTGCAGACTCGAAGCTTCCAATGAAGTATTGGGCTGAAGCTGCCAATACAGCATGCTACACGCAGAATCGGACGCTTCTCTGCAAACGGCATGACAAGACACCATATGAAATATGGACAGGGAGAATTCCTAACATATCTTTTCCATATTTTTGGTTGTAGGGTCTTCATCCATGACAATGGAAAGTCACAGTTGAAAGCCTTTGAAAGCAAGGCTGATGAAGGAATATTCTTAGGATATTCTACATCAAGCAAAGCTTACAGGGTGTTCAACTGTAAAACCCTAATCGTGGAGGAATCACCCCATGTCGTATTTGATGAATCTTCTTTGAGTCTTCCACAGGAACATGTTCAATCTAAGGAAGGAAAGACAAGTGAGGAACCCATCAATTCATCAACTTGGGACATGCTTGAGGATGATGAAGAAATCAAGGACTCAAGCGAACCAATTGTCCAAGGAAAAGATGAAGCTGCCCCAAAGATTCCTGAAGCAAGTACTGGCCAAGCACCCAATCAAGTCGCTTCAAATAGAGAAGCAAGCGACAAGGAAAAAGATAGAGATGAAGCTGGCGGATCCAAGCGTGCATGGCTCAAGGATCACTCACCAAGTCAAATCATTGGAGATCCATCCAAGGGTGTAGTGACCAGAAGTCAAGCGTTTGGAGAAAGTGCCATGTTCAGTTGTTTTCTCTCAAACATCGAGCCATCAAGCGTGGAGGAAGCCCTAGCTGATTCCAATTGGGTGATCGCCATGCAAGAAGAGCTGAATCAGTTCACCAGGAACGACGTATGGTACCTCGTGGATCGTCCCAAATTTCAGCATGTTATTGGCACCAAGTGGGTGTTCAAGAACAAGACTGACGAGGACCACAACGTTGTGAGGAACAAGGCGCGACTCGTCGCTAAGGGCTACTGCCAAGAGGAAGGAATCGACTTTGACGAGACCTTCGCTCCTGTGGCACGGCTTGAAGCGATCAGATTATTTTTAGCCTATGCAGCGGCAAAGAAATTCAAAGTCTATCAGATGGATGTGAAGAGCGCGTTTCTCAACGGTGAATTGAAGGAAGAAGTATATGTGGAGCAGCCACCTGGTTTCGAGCAAGGAGATAAGGTGTATCGCTTGAAGAAAGCCCTATATGGGTTGAAGCAAGCCCCCAGAGCTTGGTATGTACACTATCCCAATTCCTAGTGGATAATGGATTCCACAAAGGAAAGATAGATCGAACCCTATTCACAATCAACCATGGAGAGGATATGCTATGGGTTCAGATCTACGTGGACGACATCATATTTGGATCACCAAACCAGTCGCTTAGCGAGAAGTTTGGAGAGCTTATGAAGACCAAATATGAGATGTCAATGATTGGCTTGATGAGCTACTTTCTAGGTCTCCAAGTGAAGCAGCAGGATGATGGTATCTTCATCAATCAAGCAAAGTATACTCGAGATATGCTTGCCAAGTTCGGTGTTAAGCATGCCAAAGCTGTAAAGATTCCAATGAACACGAACTGGAAGATGGAGCCAGACCTAGATGGGAGATCTGTGGATGCTACAGACTACCGAGCTTTGATCGGATCCCTTCTATATCTCACTGCAAGTAGACCTGATATAGCTTTCTGATAGGGTGTACTTTTACCCTATTATCTAAGTGTTATATTATCGTTTTCTTGTCTTATTTTGATAGTTTAGCTTGTGATTTGTATTATTTATGTTTTGTCGAGCTAGATTACGCTTTTGGGTTGTTTTGAGTGTTTTTAGGGCTTTTGAGTCAAGAAAACCCAAGGCGAGACAAAAGATGACGAACCAAAGGAAGATGATGAAGTATTGATCCCAAAGTTCTGACTTCTCATGATGTTATTGAAGACTTATTCTGGAATTATGGAAGCATAGCATTGAAGAGGAGTTCGATAGGAGCGTGTAGGCGAAAACGGAGGTCAATTCGGAGTTCGGACGAGAAAGATACGGCCGAAACAAGAAAGGTGCGCAAACCGGCAAATCCACTCGGACACCCACTCGGCCGAGTGAACTCGTGATTCCGAACCAGTAGCTCCACTCGGCCGAGCACTCGGCCGAGTCATTGGCCGAGTCAAACACACGGGAATCCTAAATTTGGGCTATTTTTATTTCCTTAACCTAATCCTTGCCCACTTAGGTAACAATTATGATCCCCTACCTTATAAATACCCCAAAACTTATCATTGTATCCAAGTTACAAGTTTTCATAAGTTTTCATAGTTTAGAGTTCTCTATTCTTCACCATACTTTAGATTAGTTTTTATTCTTTTCTCTATAGTTTTTACATTCATGTATAAAGACAATTGAAGATTGAAGATCTATTCAAGATTCAAGAGTTTTTCTATCCCTTTCTTTTTACTTTATGCTTTTAATTATGTTTATTCTTCTTTCTACCTTTCTTTTAATTATGTCTAGCTAAATTCTTAGTTGATTTTAGGGATTGAATGCCTAATTGAATTTATGTAAGTGTCTTTTGTTTACAATTAGCCTTCCAATCTAGATGCATGTTTCATGGTGCTTATTCTCATGCATGATTACTTGATCACTAATTATGTATGCATAGTTATGTGTTTATGCCTTGACCGGATAATTGCATAATAGATCTCATGAATACATGGTATGATAGTTTGATTGTCTTGATCGAAGTTGAATTATCATATGTCTATATATAATCGATTTGAGTGTCGTGATTGAACTTAGTTGATTATATCATTGATACTTGTTCTATTTTGCACTTAATTTGATATCTATGAGTCCGGGAGGAGATTAGGATCTTATTAGGTGACGATCTATACTGCCTTAGCCGGAGTGTTAGGTTAATTTTTTGTATCACATCTAGATTGGATTAAATTGGTTAATTGTACTCATTAATTGCTTGCATATATTTGATTAGGTAGGCTTCCCTAGAATCAATGCTTTTCCTTATTTGATTGTTTCCTTAATTGTTTACTTGTCTTATTTGTTAATTGCTTCCTTATTTGTTTATTTCCTTGTTTATTTAATTGTGCCCTTTTATTTCTTTGCCTAGATTATAAATACCACATCTTTAAATTCTTAATTGCCTAGACATCAGTTTAGTTCTAGAGTAGAGGTATTGTGTGTGGTTTCGATACATCAATCCCTGTGGATACGATACTCGTACTTCCCTTTTACTATACCTATTTTGTGTGGTAGAAAATAGTGCGATCAAATTTTGGCGCCGTTGCCGGGGATTGATTAGATTTCACATAGATATTTTGAAATAGGATTAATAGGTGATTTAGGCGTTTATTTTTCTGTTTTTGATATTAACCTAACCGTTTCCTTTCTTTGTCAAGGACAAAATTCTTATGGGGGATTCGGTAGCGAAAAAGACTCTCAACGATCGGTTTAAGCCGGTTATTGATCAATTCCAGAATGGAGGATGGGGGACTGTTGAGGCTACCGAGTACGAGATTAAGACTTCCCTTATCAACATGGTGCAAGCAAATCAATATGGAGGCGCACCAATGGAGGATCCTAATGCTCACCTGAAGCAATTTCTCAACATTTGTGCCACCTACAAGGCAAATGGAGTGCCTGCAGACTACATCAAGCTCAGTCTCTTCGCGTGGTCTCTCAAGGATGATGCTAGAGAGTGGCTTGAGGATATCGAGAATCGAGCTGAGATAAAGACATGGAGCGAGCTGTGCACACTGTTCTTAAATAAGTTTTTCCCACCTTCAAGGGCTCAGAGGCTTCTAAATGAGATCAACACATTCCAACAATTTGAAGATGAGTACCTTTACGAAGCGTGGGGGAGATTCAGAAAGATGCTTCGTGTATGCCCCAATCATGGTCTTGACAAGGGGGAACAAATTTTCCGCTTCCATCAAGGATTGAACAAGCAATGCAAGAAGGAGTTCGATTATGCATCTAAAGGAGGATTCTTAAATAACGATGTAGAGACAGCTTGGGAGATCATCGAGCTCAACGTTAACACAAGTTATGAGGAGGCTACCGAAAGAAGAGTTGGGAGAAGGAAGGTTGTCGCCATTGGATCCGAAGCTTATGATGATTTGATGGAGAAATACACCAAGACGGCAACGGAGTTGGATGCTTTCAAGAAGACTTATGATCCCAACAATCGACGCCATCCAAACATATCCCCTGGCTTCCATGAGGAGAATGGAGTTGTCCAAGAGTTGAAGAAGGAACCTTCATTGGAGGAGTTGATAAAGAATCTCATATCAACAACGACAAGTAAAATCGGAACCTTGGAGAATGCAGTCACAAATTTGACCAAGCACATGAATATGTTGGATGCTCGAGTTGGTCAAGTAGCCAATGCTCAAGGAGGAGTACATAAGCCCGACCATCAAGTTCACGCTATTGAGCTTAGGAGTGGCACTCGTTACACAAATCCATCTTTGGAGGATGAAGTTGAGGGAAGAGTCGAAGATTTGGGTGATGGAAGCAATTCGGAGGCGGAAACGGACGAGGCAAAAGACGAAAACCCGGAAGGAGACTCACTCGGCCGAGTCACCGGCCGAGTAGAAGGAGAAGAAAACCTGGAAGGTTCACTCGGCCAAGCACTCGGCCGAGTAGCTCCACTGGACGACTCACTCGGACGTCCACTCGGCCGAGTCACCCCACTCGGCCACCCACTCGGCCGAGTACCCGACCGAGTGGAACCCAGCTCCGCTCCCGTTCCTACCCCGACGCAAGAATCGACCCCCAAAGCTCCGTTTCCGCAACGATTAGCCAAGACGAAGCAAGACGAGAAGTATCAACGATTTTTGGAGATGCTTCAAAAGGTCAACATCAACATCCCGCTTCTCGATGCTCTCCGAGACATGCCAAACCACATGAAGTTTATCAAGGATGCGGTGGCAGGGAAGAAGAAGTGGGCTAAGTTCGAGACGATCAACCTCACGGAGGAGTGTAGCGCGGTCTTACAAAAGAAGCTTCCGTTGAAACAAAAGGATCCCGGGAGGTTTACACTATCATGCAAGATCGGTGATCAAGTATTCCAAAATGTCCTTTGTGATCTTGGAGCTAGCATCAATTTGATGCCTCTCTCGATTTTCAACCGGCTCAAGATCGGGAAGATGAAGCCAACTACCATCTCTCTACTTATGGCGGATCGTTCGGTTTCTTATCCACGTGGAATAGTCGAGGACGTTCTCGTTCAAGTTCACAACCTCGTCTTTCCGGCGGATTTCGTAGTCTTGGATATGCCCGAGGATGATAATCAACCATTGATCTTAGGAAGGCCATTCCTAGCTACGGGGAGAGCTTTGATCGATATTCAAGATGGAAATTTGACATTTAGAGTCAACGGAGAAGAATTGAAGATTTCCATTTATGAAGCGATGAAGAGGCCCGATGATGATCGAGAAGATGTGTTTGCCGTCCAAGTCTTGGAACCTCCTATACCACCGGCACCGGATGAAATTCTCGACAAGATCATTACCAATTTCTTACACCATTACTTGGAGATGTCCGGAGTTTTCAAAGAGATCCTCGGGTGCTTAAATCAGTTGGAAGCTATTTCACCATTGAAGTTAGCCGAATTCAAGAGATCAATTGATGGAGCCATGAGGAAACTCAAAGATGGGGGAGAAAAGAACTTTCATTTTGATCCACCTTGATGTGAGGTATCGTCGGGCTAAAGACGTAAAACGTAGCACTTGTTGGGAGGTAACCCAACTCTATCTTTAATTTTCAGTTTTTGTTTATTTATTTTTGTTTTTGTTTTTCTTTGAGTCTTATCTTTTACTAAGCTTTGTATCCAAGAATTTTCGAAGCTTGTGAGTTGTAGGTTTTCTCGACAAGGTTTCGGCTAGAAGAGAAGATTGATAGTAAGCTAGCTTCGGTGAAAGGTACGCTCGTTAACTTAACCACTCCTTCTTCTTAAACTTATTTCTTCACCATGATTCGAAATAAGTTTGGGGGAGGGGGAAGTGTGGCTTTGTTAACTCGTTTACATGAGTTCTTGGATTATAGCTTAATTTTTGGATATTTCATTAGTAGTTTATATTTTTGTCGAGTCTTAGGTTTTAAGTTGAGTCAAATAAGCATGTGATGATAGTATTGTGGATTTGGCCGATGATAGAAAATTTTTGTTGATTTTTGGAGAAAAATTCATGATCTTTATTATGCATGGAACCTTGGCGAAGTGACGCGGTTTTATTTGATGAATTTGAAGTATGTTATGATGTCGGGAACTAGTTAGTTTGAACCCGTGAGATTTGAGCCATTTGTGCATATTTATGCCTATTCTTTGATTGAGTGATCATGCTTTCTTCATTGTTTCTAGAACTTGCCTTGTTTCTCCATCAAGACCTTAGTATATTTACGAACTAGGAGATGATCTTAGGCCATTCTTTCTTAGCCACATGATTCCTATACACTAACCTTGTTCATAAACCTTTGTTTACCCCTTTTTGAGCCTTTATAAGCCCGTTCTTTGTAAAACCGGATGATAGGAGGTTTGGATGATTATGGGTATCTTTTGGTTGGTGGTATGGGAGGTGTTGAAAAGAGTATTTGGTGTGGAAAAGAAACAAAGAAAAGAATTTTAGATGCTTGATTTAGTATAGTTGGCTATCCCTATAAGCTTAGAAAAAATAGTTGTGAAAAAAAAAAAAAGAAGAAATATAGAGCCCTTGTTCATTATTAGAAAGAACATTCTGAGTTGAGCTCTAGAAAAAAAAAAAGAGAATAAGCATAAGGGGATAGTTAGCTTTGATTTGTATAGTTGATATTTTTGCATCTTTGAGTTTGTATTTGGTGTGTTGGATGGTAGAAGATGGAATTGAGAATCCATACTTTGGTTGGAGTTGAAAAGAGGTTGACGATTTGGAGTATTTTGAGTCACTTAGCCTATACAATCCCTACCTTAACCAATGTCCCTACATTACAAGCTTATATAAAGACCTTTTTGATCCTAGTTTGTGAGTATTACATTAGGTGGAGATGTTGAGATTAAGGGCAAGCCTATGGTAAACATGTTGCATTGCATTGATGATGAGTGAGCCCTTTACGATGTGCATTATTATATACATCTTTTCTTTGAGAGAGTTGAGTGTTCACTTTCATACACATAATTTCACATGTTGGAGAGTGTTCTTTGATTGATTGGCATGCGTTGAGTTTGTTGAATGGATTGTGTTATTGATGCTAAGGTTGTGTGCATAGTTTTGATCATGATCATGAGATTGTTTTTGAAAAGATTTGAGGCCTATATAGTTCACAATGCTTGAGTCTATTGTTTATTTCGTTTTTGTTATTGTTCGGGACGAACAATGTTTAAGTTTGGGGGATTTTGATAGGGTGTACTTTTACCCTATTATCTAAGTGTTATATTATCGTTTTCTTGTCTTATTTTGATAGTTTAGCTTGTGATTTGTATTATTTATGTTTTGTCGAGCTAGATTACGCTTTTGGGTTGTTTTGAGTGTTTTTAGGGCTTTTGAGTCAAGAAAACCCAAGGCGAGACAAAAGATGACGAACCAAAGGAAGATGATGAAGTATTGATCCCAAAGTTCTGACTTCTCATGATGTTATTGAAGACTTATTCTGGAATTATGGAAGCATATCATTGAAGAGGAGTTCGATAGGAGCGTGTAGGCGAAAACGGAGGTCAATTCGGAGTTCGGACGAGAAAGATACGGCCGAAACAAGAAAGGTGCGCAAACCGGCAAATCCACTCGGACACCCACTCGGCCGAGTGAACTCGTGATTCCGAACCAGTAGCTCCACTCGGCCGAGAACTCGGCCGAGTCATTGGCCGAGTCAAACACACGGGAATCCTAAATTTGGGCTATTTTTATTTCCTTAACCTAATCCTTGCCCACTTAGGTAACAATTATGATCCCCTACCTTATAAATACCCCAAAACTTATCATTGTATCCAAGTTACAAGTTTTCATAAGTTTTCATAGTTTAGAGTTCTCTATTCTTCACCATACTTTAGATTAGTTTTTATTCTTTTCTCTATAGTTTTTACATTCATGTATAAAGACAATTGAAGATTGAAGATCTATTCAAGATTCAAGAGTTTTTCTATCCCTTTCTTTTTACTTTATGCTTTTAATTATGTTTATTCTTCTTTCTACCTTTCTTTTAATTATGTCTAGCTAAATTCTTAGTTGATTTTAGGGATTGAATGCCTAATTGAATTTATGTAAGTGTCTTTTGTTTACAATTAGCCTTCCAATCTAGATGCATGTTTCATGGTGCTTATTCTCATGCATGATTACTTGATCACTAATTATGTATGCATAGTTATGTGTTTATGCCTTGACCGGATAATTGCATAATAGATCTCATGAATACATGGTATGATAGTTTGATTGTCTTGATCGAAGTTGAATTATCATATGTCTATATATAATCGATTTGAGTGTCGTGATTGAACTTAGTTGATTATATCATTGATACTTGTTCTATTTTGCACTTAATTTGATATCTATGAGTCCGGGAGGAGATTAGGATCTTATTAGGTGACGATCTATACTGCCTTAGCCGGAGTGTTAGGTTAATTTTTTGTATCACATCTAGATTGGATTAAATTGGTTAATTGTACTCATTAATTGCTTGCATATATTTGATTAGGTAGGCTTCCCTAGAATCAATGCTTTTCCTTATTTGATTGTTTCCTTAATTGTTTACTTGTCTTATTTGTTAATTGCTTCCTTATTTGTTTATTTCCTTGTTTATTTAATTGTGCCCTTTTATTTCTTTGCCTAGATTATAAATACCACATCTTTAAATTCTTAATTGCCTAGACATCAGTTTAGTTCTAGAGTAGAGGTATTGTGTGTGGTTTCGATACATCAATCCCTGTGGATACGATACTCGTACTTCCCTTTTACTATACCTATTTTGTGTGGTAGAAAATAGTGCGATCACTTTCGCAGTTGGAGTCTGTGCTCGCTTCCAAAGCAATCCCAAGCACAGCCATCTTGAAGCTGCCAAAAGAATTCTTCGATATCTGAAGGGCACTGTCAATATGGGGCTGTGGTATCCAACGGAGGACAATTTGGAGCTCACTGGATATTCAGATGCTGACTATGGAGGATGCCGAATTGATAGGAAATCAACTTCGGGCACTTGTCAGTTCTTGGGAAGCAAGCTAATCTCATGGTTTTCGAAGAAGCAGACGAGTGTAGCCACCTCAACGACTGAAGCCGAATATATGGCCGCTGGAAGCTGCTGTTCTCAAATTCTATGGCTTCGTCAGCAGTTGAAGGACTACAATGTTGAAGCGAATGAAATTCCTATATTCTGCGACAACAACAGTGCAATCTGCATCTCACAAAATCCAGTGCTTCACACCAGATGTAAGCACGTGGAAATTCGACATCACTTCATTCGTGATCATGTCGAGAAGAAGGATATCAAGCTCGAGAAGATCCATACAGATCTCCAGCGAGCAGATATACTCACCAAGCCTCTAGCTGAATCTCGTTTCAATCAGCTATGCATGGAATTAGGGTTGCTAGACCCAGGTGAAGAGTGCTAGATCCAAGATGCACGAAGGAGTGATTGCTTAATCCTTGAGCGTCACTCGCTTCAGATCTTCACCAACTCAAGCGAGTCACTTCAATTCCACTCGCTTGAAGAAAATGAAGTAAGGTGGAGAAAGGTGGAGTATTGGAAGAAGTTCCCTACCAACTTATAGGAATTGTTAAGTATATGGTTAAGGGGGAACTAGTGCTTACTCTCGGAGCAAGCTACTTCCAAAGCGAGCAAAGAATGCTGCTACCTTGAATCTTGCATCGCTTCATCTTACCCTTCCTTGGGTCAAGCAAGTCGACTGCAGATTCATTCTCTAGTTTATAGGAAAGCTTGAAGGTTTACCTTTTTCTACAAAAGGTTGCAGGGCTGGTGACATGCTTCTGCATAAAATACGAGATTGTCTTGTCAGAGCATTCTCATTGTCATCCTGTCCTATTCCGATCTGAGATAAGGACTTGTACTCATCCCACATTCGTCGTGAATAAGTACACTTACGTGATGCTCCCCTCTGGGTTGTAGTAAGCTTGTGTACTATATTCATTTTCTTCCCCATTCACTTCGATGGAGGACGCTCTAATTCATAGAGGAAGATGAATGCCATGAAGATCTAATCCAACATGTAGCATTCAACAGGTGATATCAAAATGAAGTCTTCGATAAGTGGTATCAATCTCCTACGAAGTGAGATTGACTGGTAAGCGTTTCAATTTTAAGTACACTAAGTGAGCTGAAGCGTGCTTGAAACCTCACTCACTATGTGGAAAATATGAAATGAATCTGACACAAATACAAAGAGGAAAACATTCTTGCTTATCCTCGAAGTATGTAAGCCAGAAACATTTTAATTTAAGCAAAGAAATTTCATTTCTTATTCAGTCACTACAGATGGCGAAGCAAGTGCCACGTCACCTCGCAAGTCATCGCAACCGAGTGTGGAACAGTCACGCGAAGCGAGTACTTCGCAAGCGAGTGAATGCCGAAGCGGCTACACTCGAAGCGAGCGGATACGAAGCGAAGCGTATGAGCTGTCAGCACTCGAGTGCAATATTTCAGTTTTTACTTTAGCATTTAATGCAGCGGCGCGTAGAAAGAGAAATGACAGGCGCGTGCACGTCAAGCCGAGAAAAGCGGGAAAATCGCCCTCAATCCAGCCGTCGAATCTGAACAGTTTCTAAATCTCAACCGCTGGATCGACGCCTATTGGAGAGACAAATCACAGGCTGTCGCATGGCAACGCCAAGTCAAGTTGGCGGTTCACTTTTCCTGTGATGACGCCGGACACATCAGATCCATCACCGAGGGTCCGCCGCCTCCGCACAGGATCTTCGAAGATATTACTGTCTTGCCCCTGCCACGTCAGTCGAACCCTAGTTCTATATATATGCTACGGCGAAGACCTGCAGAAAAATTCACAACTCTCTAAAATTGCCATTCTCGTGCAAGATCTGCGCCTCTGCAACTCACGAGTCTCAAACCCCCCAAAACCTTAACCTTTTCTCAAATCCCTCTACAAAAATAACCATGGGAAAGAAGGAGAAAACCGAAACAATGGAGGATTTTCTGAAATCTCTCAACGACAACATCAACGTAGAACCACACCTCGACGAGGACGTGGTGATGGAAAATGGTTTCTTCCGTAGGGCTGTGACCACGGCCGGCCTGTGGAAGTTCGTGACGGCGAAGCCACAACGGATTCTGGCCAAAGCCGTTGCAGAGATTCTCTTGAATCTCAAAGAAGGAGAAGAAACATCAACCTTCACCGATCCACAGGAGAGAAAACCTGTGACGATTGAGTTGAGCCGTCTAGCCCGTGTGTTCGATCTGCCGATGGTCGGACCAGTTTCTCTGTCGGAACTTGGTATGTCAACCCAAGTGGAGTACGCTCGGTTTGCCAAACGGAGAGGCGTGAAGTTTGGGAATCCAAAGCTGAACAACATCGGCTCCGTTCAACTTGATCTGCGAGTTGTATACGAAATCTGTACTCTGTGGAGTTGGATCGTTGAACCAACTGTCAGACACCAAGATCTACGCCACCTCTGTCATAGTTGATAGCTTGACAGGGACAAGCTTCAACTGGCACCGCTGGTTCATCAACCAGATACATGAAGTTGCGGCGGATTTCAAGTACGAGGAGGTAAGTACCAGTGAAATCGTTCGCAAAGGAAAATTAAAGTTTTCTCCAGAATCTCCTACACCCTGGAGACACTGTTCGAAAACATGAGGTGGACAGGCAAGAAAGATACGGCACCATACAAGAAGAATACCATCTATTTTGATTCATGGAAAACTGAGAAGCTCCCAATGGATCGGGATTGCGTCGATGTGATAGTCCTCCAATCCGTCCAGTCGCTGAATCCTGTAGCGAGGCGGAAGAAGAAGTCCAAGCTCCTTCACCATCGAAGTGAGTGTCGAGGAAAGCAAGGTCGAGACGACCGCAGAGACTGAGAAGCGTCACCACCATAATCGGAACGAGCGAGGCTGAGGAGCAGCCACTCGAGAAGATAGCAGAAGAAGAACAACCCCAACCCTCACCGGAAATAGAGCCACCCCAGCCTTCACCAACCAAAGTCCAAACTCCCCCTACCCAAATCCAAACTCAAACCCAGCCACCATCAGAACTCCAAACATCAACCACCGCCATTCCAACCACTCAAATCCCAACCTCACCACAAGAATCATCATCATCCTTTCAGATTCCTAACCTACCCTTCCTAGGCACGGACCTCACCAATGCCTACAAGCTCTTCACTGATCCATCCACTCACCATACAGAAACCTCCCAACCCGAAGCTACTGAAGCTTCCACCCCCAACTCTCCAACCTCATCAGTCGAAAGCGCTGATACCGCCCAAACAGCCAAAACAACCGAAACCATCCCCATCATCATCCCAGAAACTCCCTCATCTCCAACTGAGGAAGAAAAGATCCTCAAACGCTACGTTAAGGACTGGGAGCAAGTGGCCGAGCTCATCCGCGAACGCTACCCCTCCTTGGAGATATCCGATAGCTTCTTCTCCAGCGTTGTAGACTTCCTCACGTACATCATGTACAGAGGAACAGAGTACTATAAGATATTCAATCTGCGCAAGGCAATGGAGGAAGAGGTGATTGAGGCCAAAGAAGTAGAAGTGCTCAAGTTTGCCGGAGTTGATGGCTTCCACACCTTCATCAATGAGGCTAACTACTGGGAGGTGCTCGACGCAAGGGTGAAGAAGGAGTACCCTGATGCGCCCATTCCAGAACGTGAGCCTTCACAGCATGAACTCCGATTAATAAAGGAGCATGAAGCCGAAGTGGGAGTGAAGGAAGCGGTGATCTCTAATTTGCAGAGTGAGATCACCAAGAAAAGATTATGAGCTGACAACGAAGGTGTTGGAGGTCACCAAGCTGCGTGAAGAGTTTGCCAGGAGGAAGAAGGAACTAGAGGAGAAGGTAGAGGAAAAACCCAAGCTTGTGGAGGAGAAGGCAAGCTTGGTAGAAGAGAAATCGAAGCGGGTAGAGGAGTTGGAGAAAAGTACCCAAGATCTCAAACAATCCCTAGATGCTGAGAGGAGCAGACTTAGGGAAGTGAATGCAAAGATGGTGGAAGTGGATGAAGAAAAGAAGAAGTTAGAGGAGGAGTTGAAGAGAGTGAAAAAGCAGCTTGAGATGAGAAGGGAGGAGGTAACCAAGCTGGGAAGTGACCTGAATCGTGAAAAGCTGAAGGTCCACAGCAGAGATAAGGAGAATGATATTCTCAAGAGTCAGAAAGATGAGATAATTGCTGAACTGGAAAGTCGACGGAGGAGTGCCAATGCCGTCACATTGAAGGAAGCAGAGTTGAGCATTGCGATAGAGAGAATGAAGAAGCAAGCGGAGGCCTTCACCCGCAGAATGCCTACAATGGCTCAACTCCATCTCTCATTAAATCAACGAGAGCGATTCCTAGCAGCTGCTAAAGCTGAGCTTGAAGCATCTAAAGCTCACTTCGACTTTTCCTTGCAAGAGGAAAGGAAGAAGATAACCAAAGAGATCGAAGCGGAACAGGACGCTCGCTTCAAGGAAGTAGAACCGTTAGAGAGGTTGATGATCTCTGTGAAGGAGAGGGAGCAGCAATGCAAATATCTGCTTGAGGAAATCTCCATCAAAACCTCAGAGATCGTGCTCTCCAAAGAGCATGTTTTTGCGGAGCGTGCTGAGAAGATGCTCCAAGCAGTTCTGAGTAAAGTCAATGACATACACCAATCCATCAGCGGAACGGTGATTTCAACCACCCCCGGCAGTCTTGATGATGCCAAAAAGGGGGAAATCATTGAGAGGGCAACCATTCAAACTAGAAAAGTTGGAGGGTCGAGTACTGAAGGAAGAGCGATCGAAGCCAGTGGCTTGATCGCAGGGGGAACTGAAATTGGAGGAACTGGAGAGGAGGAAGCGGATGATGAAGCAAGGGCGAGGCGAGCCAGGAAGGGCAAAGAAAAGCTAACTGAAGAAGAGCTTGCCAAAAAGCCCGAAGATCCCCGAAGGCCAAATGAAGGGAAGATACTGGGCTCTTCAATTGCTGCGCATCCCCCTGTGGTTATGTAGACCAGGGAGCAAAGGGAGCAACAATTGGCGGCGGACGACGCCCTGGTACGACAATTGGAGAAGGACTTTGATCTTCAGCCTCTAACAGTTGCAGGTGCATCTTCGCAAGCGCCCGCTTCGGCCTTTGTAGCTGCTTCATCACTTGCACTCACTTCAGCCAGTGTAGCTGCCGCTGTGATGCCGCCTCCGCCACCTCTTGTTCAGAAAGCTCCCTTGAAGCGGTCAATGCCTGAATCAATGGAAGACGATCCTGCTGCCAAACGCCAAAAAATGCAGCAAGTGATCATAGAAAGGGCTAGTCGCTTTGAGAAGAGGCAGAAGAAGAAAGAGGAGAAGAAGAAAAGGATGGAGAAGGATGAGGAAGTGAGGGAGAAGAGGCTGAGGAAACTGGATGAACGGATCGAGTCCCACTGGAATGAAGTGAGGCTCATCCAATCCGTCATCGCGCGCAGTGCCTACATTCCTCACTTGCTTGAAGAGTCTGAAGCTGTCCGTCTCCAAGCCTGGATAGATACTGGCAAAGTCACACTACAAGAAATGATAGATTCCGGTCGCTACCTGCCCGAAGAGCATGTTTCATTCGGAAGCGAATAAATGATATGACTCCGAAGTGGAGCGGTGACGCCAGTATCCAATTCAACTCGATCATGAAGGAGTTGAAAAGCAGGACGGAGGAAGAGCTGGAAATGCGAAGAAATCATCATCCTGATTCTAGACAAATCGAGGATTTCATTCCGAGAGACCTCCTCGACACTTGGCTGATTCTGAAGGACAAGTTCATAAAGGCCTACTACTGGTTGAAGGTAGTGCCGTACCAAAACAAGTGCTCGCGGATGGAAGCTCTCAATAACTTCTTGCGCCAATACAACGAGAGGTTGCATCGGAAGATCTTCACTCTGGCAGAGGAAGCTAAGCCCCTACCTCTCATCGTCAAAGTGCCAGCTGTAAAGGACTTTCCCATGCCTCTCCAACCGAATTCAAATATTCCTTATCGGAAGATAATTGACGCGGAAGTGGATGAAGCTCTGAGATTGGAGAGAAGATGGAGAGAAAGCCAATTCAACATCAGGACGATGGAGTCAAATGTCCTGTCTGCTTACTACTTGGAAGATGAGAAGAAGGAGGGAGGAGAAAGAAGAGGAGAATGAGGAACTTGATGAAACTGCAGGAAACTTTTGAGTTTCAAGTTTCATATTTTTTTTGTGTGAACTGCTTGTTCATATATCCAAATTTCAATTTCTGTTAAATTGCGTCATTTACTCGCTTTGTGAATGACTTTATCCTTTTTGCTACAAAACTCAATCAATTTAACCGAAAAAAAAGGGGAAAGGAACTTAAAAAAAAAAAAAAAAAAAAAAAAAAAAAAAAAAAAAAAAAAAATTTCAAATGAGACCTGCAAAGGAAGCAGTCGCTTGAAGTTCCTTCCACGGTTAGATAGACTAGATTCCATAAATCTTAGTCGTTGGGTTTTGGCATCATCAAAAAACAGGAAATTGTTGGGAATTGTTAAGGACCAATTTGTTAAGGGGGAACTACCTGGGACATTTTATAAATGAAGTAATTTGTTTTGATTTGATCCCAAAACCCCAAGTGTCATGTTCCCAAGCGACCCCATTTGATTTAGAAAATAGGTTAGAATTTTTCTAAGCCTAAACTGTTAGGATGGCTTCAATTTTCTTAGGTTTTTAGACTGCAGAAATTCCAAGTGAAGGTCACTCACTTGAGTGTGTTTTCCAAGCGAAGCAAGTCTACCGAAGCTGAAGTGAAGCGTGCCGAAGCTAGCGAAGCGAAGCGAGCGCTACAGTGGAATCAAAGCGAGTCCACCAAAGCAAAGCGAAGCGAGCGCTACAAAGAAAAGCCGAAGCGAGTCAACGTGGGTCAACATTTATTAAAGCGGTCACTTCGGAACCTCATTTCCCAAGCGACTCGCTACAAATTGACCCTGAAGCGACTCACTTTGAAGCGGCCACTACAACTTCAAAGCGAAGCGAGCCATCACCTACCAGAAAGCGACAGCACAACTCCCGCCCATATTTTGAACTCCAGTCAACAACGAGATCATCACATTTATTACGAGATCTTCACATGTCGAAAGCAGAGTGGAGTAGAAGAGTTGACTTCCAGGCCGACAGGGCGCTGCTACAGCACTGGGTCGCTCCAGTTACTGTTAAGTTTGTAACTTAGCCATTTTCGGCAAAGAGACATACTGCGCACCTACAAAAGCAACTGCCTGTGCAAAGTACTGTCGAGAGGAGGAGGGACAAAGCCACCAACCAAGCAACGGATCTCGGCATCCCTCCGCCTATAAATAGTGAAGGATCACAACGTGAAGAAGTAGAACACTACTTGAGCATTCGAGCGCCTACTGCAAACAAACACTCCTAGCCTTAGAGCATTCTTCGAGTCTTTGTTTCAAGTGTTCTCCGAGTTTCCAGTTGCATCGGAACTCGTCTTCACAACCTTCACACTTAGAGTCTAAGCCCATTCCATATCCAAGCTTAGAAGAAGAACTCTAGCCATCTTTGCATCTACTGTAAAGAGTTCTTCATAGAAGTGTTCGTCAACCAAAAACCCTAACTCTAAGTTTGTCTGTTAGGTTTTTGTGTGTCGATAGGTTGTTTCGATCCAAGGCCCTACTTTCATCGATTGTAGAAGCCTCGATCATAGAGTCTAGATCCAAGCTTGCACCTACATCGTTTGTGTGAAGCTCGATCGAAGCTAGGCTGTAAGGAGAGCCCGCAATCTCCCTGTCGTCGGACTAAAGCGAGTGAAGCTTCCAGTCCAGTTTAGGTTTTTGGTGTGAACCCGGAATCTCCCAGCATCTGTCAGATCCAAGCAAGTGAAGCTCGATCTCGACCAGGTTTTTGAAGGACCCGTAACCTTCAAGTTCTTGAGTAAAGAAAACAGTTGCCGAGTGCAACAAGTGGACGTAGGAGCGTTATCTCCGAACCACTATAAATCCTGTGTCATATCTCTTTAACCCTAATCTCTTACTTATTTGATTATCCATTGCATGAGCATCTAAACAAACATAATCTGGAATTTTAATTACTTAGGAAAAGATATTAGCTCACCAAATTTCGCACAAAGAGTAAAGTCTCACTCTTGATCAAGCTCTAAGCTTAGGTCAAGAGACTCTTGATTGCTTTAGATCTAGCTCTCGGCTAGGTCTTAGGTCTGTCTACGAGCACTTTACTTCATACTCTGAGTTAAGAAATTTGAAGTTGAAAAAACTTCAAAATACGTATTCACCCCCCACCCCCCCCCCCCCCCCCCCCCTACGTATTTTCCTTTACACAAACCGGGACCAACAATTTTGGATATAATTTGCATCCTCAAATTTGAATTGTTCCTCTAACGTAGGAGTAAGTTCCACCCTTTTTTGAGCCATAACATCAATCTTGCTAATCATAGTGGTCATTTGAGCCGCTAGCAAGGCTATGAGATCCGTTGGAGTTGTATGAGTAGGAGGAGGACTGAGAGTAGTGGAAGCCGATGTCACAGCCCAATTTAGAATAAAGATTACTAGACCGAAAAGACCGCAACTTAGGGCGAAGTAAACCGAATAACATGATATTCTCAACAACTTGTTTTTACTCAATCGATCAAAACCAAATGAATCCTGATAATGAGACAATAATGTTTGTGTCCAACAGATCTAGAAGTTCAATTAATTTGTACACAGGAATAATCAAGGGTTCGAGGATCCGAGTCAAGGATAAACAAAGGTTGAAGACAACTTTTCAGAAATAACAAAAAGTCGTCTAGAAATAACAACATTTATACATTTGAAACATTAGATAACTTCCAATGAAGTAAAGCTATCTCAGAGTTCTGATGAAGATAATAATTTACATATCAGCTTTGAGCTCATAAGAAAAATCAACAATTATATCGAGTGTTGCAGCGGAATGGATCGTCAAAATGGACTACATGTATGAAGACATATAATCCTAGAACTCGAACTACTAACATTGTCATATACTCAAGAAGACACTTTCAAAATGACTACTAAAGATCTCTTGTGCACACTCTCATCTTCATCCCAGCATATCTTCTATAATCAGCAAATTTTAGAAATAACATGCACGGCTGAGTACTCTAACTAAGTACTTAGTGAACATATGTCAAATCATTGAAAGCTGCCACTTAGGGCTATACATTGAACTTGCCATTTTTAAGCTTAGCACAATAGATTTCTTATGTAAAACATACCATGTGCCTTGCTAAAATACTTTTACTTCATAGACAACTGTCATTTATCTTATAATCATTCTCATTATGCATGCACCACAACTACTATCTCATAAACTTATGTGTTGAGAAGTAGGCCTCCCTCTCAATCACCGTGATCGGCTAACCAATGGAAAGCACACAATCACAACGTGTACACAAATCCTGCATCACACAGGACCCGATATCGTCCTTCTTTAGTAGGTGGTATCGCACAAAAACATTAAACATTAGCAAGTCAATATTTGAAAGCATAATCCTCATATACATATAGAGGCATATTCCTTTCTTTTTAGTTCGAAAGCCCACCTGATTCCAGCTAGCCTTTCACTTACTACTCTGCTTCTTTAATTATTCTCAAGCCTTGGGCTACCACTCATTCCTTTCTAGAAACAAGGGTATAACTATAAGCAATAAGAAACTGAGAATTTATTGGAAATAACTTTATTACTTAGCTTATACTTTTATCTTATTCTTTTTTCCCGATAATCTTAACCTTAATCTTTATTAAGAGTTCACTGAATAAGGGGATCTAACTCATCTTCTTCTTCTTCTTTCACTTTAATTAAAGGGATATAACATTATAAACTTTACGTATAACATTCTAACGAACGTATATCATTTATATACAACTATGTGCATATATGTGGTTATCATTCATCATGTTCATTCAACTCTTGATTATGAATCTCAAAACTCAAGAATAGCTCCTATAGCTTATGATTGGCAATCGAACTGATTTATATGCTCGTCTCTTATACTTGATCATACGACCATAAAGTCAGGAGAAGCAAGACACAAGGATAGAAATCTAGGGACATGCTTTACGAGAATATCTATTTGGAGTTCCTAGACTGGAGTGCATCGTGAGTTATGGATCAAGTAACCTCACTATATGAGCAAAAGATGATACTTAAATTTGCGAGGTTCTAGCAAAATAATTGTTCTGGTACGAATACATCTTGGATTGAGGAATGGCTTGAAGTTATGGAAATCTAACATCTCAAGCTATAACGTGTTAAAATCCCAGATTTTTCCCTTAAAGGAGTTAAAATCCATAAGCCTTTGAAAACATATATGAATTCTGGAAAGCAGAGGTCACACAGACTCAGAGGTTTAACTTTGAACAACCATAAATCCTTCGTTACTTAATGAATTTAAATGATTCAAGATGTTTTGGAAAGCTGAGACTACATAGAGTGACTTTCATTCAAATTCGATTCGGAAATTAGCAAGGTAAGGGGTTCAAAACTGAACATCAAAACTTGTGCAGAAGCTGCCTCGGCAGATTTTGAAATCTGGACACATAATCTTTGAAAAATCATGATAAATTCATACGAATTCCGTTTTGGATGAGTAAAATGTCCACGGAAAGATAAGAGGGGATAATTTAACATGGAGGATGTTTAAAATTCAGATTATAAAGGGTTTCTACACAGAAGAGGCTGTATGTAAGCTGAATTCTCAGAAAACAAAGATAATGGTTTTCTTTGAAAACTTTGATCGAACACCTCATCATATCGACCTAAATGACACTAACAAATTATATATTCTACAATTAAATTCTCAATACCATTCCTAGAGTGTGAGAGAACTCAAGATATACTTAAATCAACACAACTCCCCCCCTTTGTTTCCCAGAATTCGAACCCATGGAAGATGGAATTGGAGTAATTTACCTTGATTAGGGAATTCTTTGCAGACTAACAAGAACTTTCGATGCTTGGTTTAACCCTTGCTTACACCTTTCTTTTCTTCCATAAGCTTTGAAAGTGAGAGTGAGAGAAAAGGGCAATTTGGTGTGCTTCTGTGTGTTTCGAATGAAGAAGAAACGAAGGGGAAAAGAGAAGAAGAAAGGCGGTGGCGGTGGTTGAGGGAAAGGAGAAAAGTGACGTGTGGCTTTGGTTGGTGACTAAGGGGAAAAAGAAATTACAATTTTCTCATTTTAAATCTTAATCTCTTTTTAAATTAGTAGGATAAAGCATACATTCTCATTTTATTTCTTTTCTTTTTATCCTAATTGTGATGCAACAATTTTACTTGTTTATTTTATTTTGTCTATTTTTCTTTAAAATCCTTTATCCCCAATTTCTTTATTATCATCAATTAAAAGTTTATTATTATCAAAATCTCTACTATGTATTGATTAAACTAAATAAAATACGGGATATTATAGCCGAAGCCACTTCCTCAAAATGGACCTCTCCGTTGGCCATTGATAATTGTTCATAGCCATGCTCTCAATGATAGATAGGGCGGATCCAGTATCTCTTCCCATTAGAGCTCCGCCGGCTGCGGCATCTAGGAGTCTCTTCATCTCACCATTGCATCCATTATAGAAAGCAAATCTTGGACTCTTGATTAAACATGTGGTTTGGGCATTTCCTCAACATATCTTTAAATCTCTCCCAAGACTCGTAGAAGGACTCCCCATCAAGTTGTTGGAATTGAGTAATCTTCGACTTGAGTCTCATAGTCATGCCCGGGGGAAAGAACTTTAAGAGAAACTTCTTCACCATCTCATCTCATCTATCAATGAGCTCGGGATTGATTGAGTGGTACCACATCTTAACTTTATCCCTTAGAGAGAAGGTAAAAAGCCTAAGTTTGAGAGCATCATCCGAGACCCCATTCATATTTATGGTACTACATTGCTCAAGGAATTAATCTAGGTGAGTGTTGGGATCTTCTAGTGGCCTTCCTCTATATTGGTTTTGTTGCACCATACTAATGAGAGTCGGCTTGATTTCGTAAGTGTTAGCCGCTACTCTTCCTCCATTCACTAGCCCTTATGGTGCAACGGGTTGAAATAGCTCATTAATAGGCGGAGGTGGTGGCCTATTCCTTTTGGCTTCTTGAGCCCGAAGTTGAGCTTGCATAGCCTCAGTTGTTGTTGCATTTGGCGAATAAGCTTCTCATTGGGTAGTACTTGTGCCATCTCTTGTCTTCCATGGATATTTCTTCTCCTTCTTGCGTTGTTTCTTCGGCAAAGTACTTCAATCTCAAGAATCAAAGGATTGATTGGATCACCTTTAGACCTTGTTCTCATGCACCACATAGAACACACAAGTAAAAGTAAATATCAAATACAAGAACTCACTTAAGAACCAAAAAGTAAAAGTGCATAAAATAAATGCTTAAAGTAGGCCTTTCAAACTTTTCACAATATCACTATTCAAATCACAATTGATCCCCGGCAACGGCGCCAAAAACTTGACGAGCTAAATATTTAAGATGCTAACATACCGCAAGTGTACGGGCAATCATAGTATATAGCAAGTAAGGTCGTATTTCCACGAGGATCAATACAAAGAAATGATAGTGAATACTACTACTAAGTTCTTCGGATCTATCTAAGCTAACGAGATTTTGAGAGGTTTATCTAAACTACTGACATGAAAATTACATAAAACAAATTTAAAAAGAGTGAAGAAACTATTAAGGGAAGATATTCTAAGGATTAGGAATCAATGGCATGCAATGGAAGTCACTAACTCCTAACTAACACATGATACAATTCTCTCTATCTAAGATGATCTCGAAGTCGCGTTTGCCCCCTCTCGTACGACAAACACCGTAGATTACAAGCTATGGTTCAAGTCTCCTATTCACCTATAGGATCAAATATCCTCACAATTACTCTCACACTCTTGGTTTATCGAGCAATCATGCCTTGTGAACACATTCTGATATTAAATATCATCTCTCGATACTCAATTTAATATCTAATATATGCAATAATGGTGATCAAGCACTAAAGCATCAATACAATTTAAGATCACAAGGAGATAGTTCAAATTAACCATGCGTTAATTAGGAAATAAGATCAATTCATTACAAAACCATCTATCCTTCTCCCTAGAATAAAGGAATTTAGCTAATCAAACACATGATGAGCATAAATATCAAATTCAAGATGAACATGAATAAAAAAACTAAAGAAATGAGATTTAGAGCCAAATCCAATGTCTTGATCTTCTACTCTTGATTCCTAGACTCTCTCCTTCAACAATTCTTAAATCCCAAGTGAGCCTCCTAGGTGGAATGATGATGATCAAAGGTGGAGTGTGTATAGATTTTGTGTGTGTGAAAGTGTGTAATGTGCGAAATTAATGAAGGCTAACCTAAGAATGAGGTTTGAAATGAGTATATATATGTTTTAGGAGAGAGAGACTATGTAGCAAATAAGATTGGGGGTGAAAATGAGAGAAAATGGGGTCAAAACAAGAAACGGGGCGAGAAACGAAAACCGACGAAAGTCGGCTGGGGCGGAGCGGGCGCTCACGCTGCCCGCGCGGCACAGGCCAACGACGCTGTGAGCGCGCGCGGGCAGGCCGGTGCTGAGTTTGGGCGCGCTCGCGCCCGGGGCATGCACCCGCTTGCCATCGCCTTGCGGTTCCTCCTCGGCGCACGGTCTGGGCGCTTGGGCGCTCGGCCGTGCGTCGTCTCACCCTTTCGCCTCGTTCTCCCTCGTACGAACTCTGATTCGATCATCGTTTTTGCCTACGCGTTCCTCTCGAACCGAGCTACGTCGTGAACTTGCTTTCTGTGTCCAATCTTCTCTCGTTTCCGGTAAAAAGATGCATCAATAAGCTGGAGAAGAAAGACTCAACATTTCGACTTCAAAGCGACGATAATCGCTCAAAACAAACATGAGGACGCTATAAAACGACACAATATCACCCCATAAAATCTAAGAAAACCATGTTTGTCAATATATAGTAGTATATAGGGATAAGGTGCAAAAATGCCCTTAAACTTTACATGGAAGAGCAAAAATGCCCTTAATGTATGTTTTGGTGTAAAAATACCCTTAAACTTCACATGGAAGAGCAAAAATGCCCAACTTTCACTATTAAATGGTGCAAATATACCATTAACTTATAAAAAATTTATCAGTCGTCGTTTAATACACTCTATATGCACAAAATAAAAATCCATGTTGAAACGTTTATTCTCATATTAACGATATCTTTTACTTATCTCTTATACTTCCAATAGTAGGTAATGTTACTTGTGAATTTCCATAATTTTCAAAAAAAAAAAAAAATATTAATAAATAACAACACTTTGTTGTTAATCCTACCAACTCCACTATATATATCAAACACTGCTACTATTTTGACTTCCAATTTATCTAAAAAGAGAACATTCTAACTATGTACAT
Organism: Thymus mandschuricus; assembly: GCA_029379335.1. Classification (NCBI taxonomy): domain Eukaryota; kingdom Viridiplantae; phylum Streptophyta; class Magnoliopsida; order Lamiales; family Lamiaceae; genus Thymus; species Thymus mandschuricus. The sequence goes on along the minus strand of CM057075.1, from coordinate 14,516,883 downwards.
TTATTGCAACCAAGTGCAAAACTAGCACTACAAAATCAGATATTTGAAAAACTAATTTCATTTTCTTCCTTTCTGATTCCTTGTAATTTCCCGCCATCTTTTACAAGATTTTTTTTCATACATATGTGTTTAGTATTGGGTTTTTGGATTCATGTTTTTCAATCTAGTTGTGCAATATGATAACATACCAAGATTGAAATTGCACTCATTGTCTTCTTGATGTTTAGATTTGAGGGTGGCGTCAAAATAAAAAAATTGTTGGTCCCGGTTTGTGTAAAGGAAAATACGTAGAGGGGGGGGGGGGGGGGGGGGGGGGGGTGAATACGTATTTTTAAGTTTTTTTTTTCAACTTTTTCCTTTAACTCAGAGTATAAGGCAAAGTGCTCGCTTCGGAAACTTAAGACCTAGCCAAGGGCTGGATCTACAGTAAAAGCAAATCTCTTGACCTAAGTTTAGAACTTGATCAAGAGTGAGACTTTACCCTAAATGCGGAAATTTGGTGAGCTAAATCTTTCCTAAGTAATTAAAGGTTCCAAGTTTCGTTTGTTTAGATGCAAGTGCAATGTATAATCAAACAAGTAAAACGAGTTTTAGGGTTAGAGAGATACGACACAAGATTTATAGTGGTTCGGAGATGAAGCTCCTACGTCCACTTTGTTGCACTCGGCAACTGTCCTCTTCACTCAAGAACTTTGAAGGTTACGGGTCCTTCAAAAAAACCTGGTCGAGATCGAGCTTCACTCGCTTGGATCTGACGACAGACGCAGTGATTACGGGTTCACTACAAAGACCTAACTTGACTAGAAGCTTCACTCACTTCTATCCGACGACAGGGAGATTGCGGGCTCTCCTTACAGCCTAGCTTCGATCGAGCTTTACAGAAACGATGTAAGTGCAAGCTTGGATCTAAACTCTATGATCGAGGCTTCTACTATCGATGAAAGTAGGGCCTTGGATCGAAACAACCTAACGACGACACTCAAAAACCTAACAAACAGAACTTTAGGGTTAGGGTTTTTGGTTGACGAACACTTCTATGAAGAACTCTTTACAGTAGATGCAAAGATGGCTAGAGTTCTTCTTCTAAGCTTGGGTATGGAATGGGCTTAGACTCTAAGTGTGAAGGTTGTGAAGACGAGTTCTGATGCAGCTGGAAACTCGGAGAACACTTGAAACAAAGACTCGAAGAATGCTGAAAGCTGGGAGTGTTTGTTTGCAGTAGGCGCTCGAATGCTCAAGTAGTGTTCTACTTCTCTTCGTCTTCATCCTTCACTATTTATAGGCGGAGGTTTGGCTGAGATCCGTTGTTTGGTAGGTGGCCTTGTCCCTCCTCCTCTCGACAGTACTTTGCGCAGGCAGTCGCTTTTGCAGGTGCGCAGTTTGTCTCTTTGCCGAAATTGGCTAAGTTACAAACTTAACAGTAATTGGAGCGAGCCGGTACTGTAGCGGTGCCCTTGTCGGCCTGGCAGTCAACTCCTTTGCTCCTCTCCGCATTTGATACGTGGAGATCTCGCAATAAATGCGAAGATCTCTAGTTGACTAGAGTTCAAAATCGGAGCGGGAATTGGGCTGTCGCTTTCTAGTAGGTAGCGGCTCGCTTTGCTTTGAAGTATGTAGCGTCCGCTTTAAGTTGAGTCACTTCGGGTCATACTTGAAGCGTCTATTTTGGAAAATAAAATTTTCGAGTATTGCTTAAGTAAATATTGACCCACTTTGACTTTTCACTGTAGCTCTCGCTTCGCTTCGCTTTGGCAGACTCGCTTTGAATCCACTGTAGCGCTCGCTTCGCTTCAATATTCTTCGGCACGCTTCACTTCAGCTCGGTAGACTCGCTTTGCTTGGAAAACACACTCAAGCGAGTGTCCTTCACTTGAACCTTTTGTAGTCTACAAACTAAGCAAAATAAAGCCATCCTAACAGAGTAGGCTTAGAAAAAATTTCTAATCCTATTATCTACATCAAAAATGGGTCGCTTGGGAACAGAACGCTTGGGGGTTTTGGGATCAAATCAAAACAACTATGTGACTCACTTTGAAGTGTCCCATATGAGTTCCCCCTTAACAATTTGTTCTTAACAATTCCCAACAATTTCCCCCTTTTTGATGATGCCAAAACCCAAAACATATTTTTAGACTAAGAGATTTAGCCTACCTAACCGTGGAAGGAATTTCAAGCGACTGCTTCCTTTGCATGTTCGTTTGAAAATTTTTCTATTAAGTTCCTTTCCCCTTTTTTTCGGTTAAGTTATTAGAGTTTTGTAGCATAAGGATAAAATATTCACAAAGCTAGTAAATGACACAGGAGAGACATAAATTAAAATGGGATAGATGAACAACAATTCACAAAATTATGAAGCTTGAAATTCAATGATTTCCTGCAGCTTCATCCTTCTCTTCCTTTTCTTTCTCCGTCACCTCCTCTTCCTTCTCTTTCTCCTCTGACTCCAAATTCTTCTCGATCATCTCTTCTGGAACAACATAGGCATTGAGGACCTTCACTTCCAGCGTTCCGACGTTGTATATGCTTGGCCTCCTCCAAGTTTTCTCTAACTTGAAAGCTTCGTCAATCTCTGCATCAATGATGCGACGATCTGGAACGCTTGTGCAGGGCAGGAAGGGCATGGTGAAGTCCTTCGAAGCAGGCACTTTGATGATCAGAGGCATGGGCTTTGCAAGCTCTGCAAGAGTGAAGACCTTCCTCCTGATTTTTTCGTCATAAGCACTCAAGAAGTTGTTGAGCGCATTGATCCTTGAGCATTCATCCTGAAGCGGCACCACCTCCCAGTAGTAGTACGCTTTGATGAACTTCTCCTTGTAATGCAGCCATCGCTCAAGTAGATCATCGGGGATGAACTGCTCGATTTCTCGGGCATCGGGATGTTCATTCCTACGCACACTCAACTCCTCTTCTGATCGGCTAGACATCTCAGTCATGATAGCATTGAACTTCGCACTTAGCTCAGTGCTCCATTTCGGAAGCATCTCGATCAGTCGCCTGCGGATGAATTGTTGCTCTTCTCTGAGCGGGTAGCGACCGGAATCGATCATCTCCTTAGTGGTCACGTAGCAAGCGTCCATCCAAGCTTGCTTCACACACGCTTCCGACTCTTCAGGCAAAAATGGGATGAAGGCGCTTCGAGTAAGGGCGGACTGGATGAGTCTCACTTCATCGAAGTGTTCCTCAATCCGACCTTCAATGATTTCCATGCGCCTTGCCTTGATTTTCTTTTCCTTCTCCTCTTCCTCTTTCTTCTTTTCTCCACTCCTCCTTGTCCTCTCCAACTGACCAGCTCTTGAAGCGACCGTTTGTTTGATCTTTTGGCACTTGGCCTCGGGATCTTCTTCTCTCGCTTCCGGTGTGGTACGCTTCAATGACTGTTTAGGTGCTGGCGGTGGAGGCATCTCCTTCTTCTTCTTTTCTGCTTCTTTAGGAGGGATGACTACGGAGGCACTTGGAGTAATAGCTTTACTGGATGAAGTGGCTCCAGCAGTTGATGAAGTGGCTCCTGCAATATCAGAAATTAGTGCATGGGTTGAAGCGGCCAGAGGTGAAGCGGGCGTTTGGAAAGCGGTAAGAGCCTCCAGTGCTTTCAGATCAAATTGCATCTCCATTTCGCGGGCTAGGGCCTTGTCTGCACGGATTTGCGCCTCCCTTTGTTCCTTGGTTAGCACAACCACCGGAGGGTGAGCAGCAATCGAAGAGGCAAGCAACTTTCCTTCAATCGGCCTGCGGGGCTCTTCTGTTTGTTTCTCTTTGCCCATTTTCCTCGCACGCTCGGCGCGAGCTTCATCCTCCTTCTCCATCTCCAACTCCTTCTCAACTCCGCCTCCTCCAACTCCACTTCCTTCAACTTCACCTTGTAACTCCCTTCCCCCTTTTTCAACTCTTTTCTCAATCCCTTCCCCCTTTTTGGCATCATCACTGCCGGGGGTTAGGGTGATCATCTTTCCAGTAAGAGAGTGATGAAGATTGTTTACTGCATTGAACACAGCATGCAGCATCCGCTCGGTCTTCCCTGCGAAAAAGATGCTCCTGGGAGAGCACTAGTTCGGCAGTCTTTACACTAATCTCCTCGAGCAGATACTCACACTGCTTCTCTCTCTCTCTGACAGAGGCCATCAGCCTCTCAAGCGACTCCACATTCCTGAAGCGAGCGGCCAGCTCCGCTTCAATCTCTGCTCGAATTTCCTTGCGCTCTTCCTCGGTCGTGAGATTAAGGAAGTTCTGAGAAACTTCAAGTTCTGCCTTCGCAGTAGCTATGGCGCTTTCCTGGCTGTTGAGCGTCACACGAACTTGTGCAAGCTCGGCAATCTTGATAGCGAACTCACTAGCCTTCTTCTTAGCTTCGTCAATTTGGACGGCCAACTCAGCTTGCTTTAGATCGGTGGCTCTAGCACTCTTTCTCCTGCTCTCGAGCTCTTTCAGATTTATCTCATGCTCAAGCTTGAGATCCTTCATCTCCTGTTTAATCTTGTCAAGGGCTGCCTTGGTCCTGGTTAGTTCGCTTCCCTTCATGACCAGATCAGCATCCTTATCTTCTATCTTCCCCTTCAACATTCTTACTTCCTCCTCCAACTTCTTCTTTTCTTTGCTAACTTCCACCAGTTTGACGTTGATGTCCCTCAAGCGACTCCTTTCCGCATCAAGCGAGTCCTTGAGTTCACCAATTTTTATTTCCTGGTCTCCGACCAGCTTCACTTGTCCCTCCAGCGCCTTCTTCTTTTCTTCCAACAACTTCTCCTTCTCCTCAACCATTCCCTCCAATTCTTTCTTTTTCTTGTCAAAGTCTTCCCGAAGACTCTTGACCTCTCCAACCTTCTTCTCCATCTCTACATCTTTCCTGGTGATCTCACTCTGCAAGCTTGAGATCTCCGCATCCTTCACCTCTATCTCCTCCGCGTGCTCTCTCATCAACCTTTTCTCATGAATGGTTGGCACATGCTCAGGAACTGAAGCTTCTGGATAGGCACGCTTCACCTTTGCATCCAGTTTCTCCCAGAAGCTGGTTCCAGAGAGAAATGCGTGGAAACTGTTTTCTCCGATGAAATCCAACAGCTTTCCTTCCATTTGAATGAGCTCTTCTTCTTTAAAGGCTGTCAAGAGTCTGATTACCTTGTAGTACTCAGTGCCGCGGTATGTGATATATGTGAGAAAGTCGACAGTCTTGGTGAAGAACTCGTCGAACATTGGCACGGAGGAGTAGCGGTCCTTGATGGTCTCTGCAGCCTGCTCTCTGTCTCTGACATATCTTTCGAGAGCATCCACTTCTGCAGGGGCCTTGGAGAGTTGGAAGGCTGGAACGATGGTTCCTGTAGTTTGGGCGGTATCGGCTGTAGCCGCCGATGAGATGGGGGATTGGGATGATGATGAGGGTTGGGAGGTTTCTGAGATTTGGATAGGTTCTGTGGCTGGTTGCTGGGATTGGATGGGTTGGAATAGGGTGTATGCAGCAGTAGGGTCGGTGTTGAGAAGTGGGATAGGGGGTATTTGGAAAGAAGAACTTGATTCTTCTTCGTGTGGTGAGAGGGGGAATTTCTGGGTATGTGGTTGGGCGGATGATGAGGCTTGAGGTTCTGGTGGTTGGGTTGGGATTGTCTGTGTTTGTGGTGGGGGAGTCTGGATTTTGATGGGTGAAGGCTGGGGTTGGTTAGCTTCGGTCTCCTCAAGCGGCTGCTCCTCAGCCTCGCTTGATTTGACCAACGAAGCGACTCGCTTCATTTTCTTCTTGGGTCGCTTCGGCGCAGCTCGCTTCCCAGATGAAGCGGCTCGTTTTGTTTGGGGGGTTTCAACTTCCATTTCTGCGACAGGCACTGCAGCGGGCACTTCAACCTCGAGAAGTCCCAAATCAATTGGATTTTTGTTTGACCTCCACAGATCATGGAACACCGTGAGCTTGTTGTAGACGGCGACGTCAGATTCTGGCCATACTTTGTTGGGATACCATTCCTCCAGTGCGACGGAGAGTCTGGAGAAAAATTTCAGCTTCCCGTTGCGGAGAATCTGATCGGTGCTTCCCTTTACGAACTTGAAATCATTGGAAGCTTCGTGAATCTGGTTGAGAAACCAACCGTGCCAGTTAAACCTTGTTCCGGTAAGGCTATCGACGATGATGGTGGTGGCGAACAGCTTTGATTCAGACAGCTGGCCTAAGGTTCCGACGTAGCATGCGACGCACTTCGAAAAGAGCTCGCATATGTGATTGAAAGGAGCCTTTAGATCTGACCGAATGCTGGCCTCCTTGTAGTTGGGCTCTGCTCCGTCGACGACAAACCGAGCATATTCGACTTCGGCCGATAACTCCATCCCCAACAAGGAGTTTCCACCTTCCCTCGGCAAGTCGAATACTCCGACGAGATCGCTCAGGTCCACCTCCACTGGTTCTCCGTTCTGTGGATTAGTGAAGGACGAAGTGTTTCGTCCTTTCCTTAGATTTAGAAGAATTTCGGCCACCGCCTTGGCCAAGATCTTCGTCGGCACCGCTGTCACAAACTTCCATAAGCCGGCCGTGATCACGGCCTTACGGAAGAAGCCATCTTCTTCGATGATGGTCGGGTCGAGATGAGGCTCGACGTTGATGTGCTTGTCGACCTCTGTGAGAAATTCCTCCATCGTCTCAGTTTTCTTTCCCATGGTGAAATATTTGAGAAAGTTAGATCGGAGATTTAAGAACGAAAAACGAGTTGAGACTCGTGAGTTGCAGAAATATTGCAGATCTAGCACGAGAATAGCAAATATGGAGAGTTGTGAAAGGTTTTGCAGTTCTGCGCGACGTCCTTATATAGAGGTAGGATTCGGCTGATGTGGCAGGGGCAGGACAGTAATATCGGCGAAGATCCTGTAGGTAGGCGGCGGACGCACGGTGATGGATCTGATGTGTCCGGTGTCAACACAGTAAAAAGTGAACCGCCAACTTGCTCGGCGTCTCCACGTGGCCTGCTGTGATTCGTCACTTTACACGACATCGGATCCAACGGCTATAAATCAGGGACTGTTTGGATTCGATGGTTGGATCTCGTTCGTCTTTTCCGCTTCAAATTCAAAGTGCAGTGCACGCGCCCGTTATTTTCGACTGTACGTGAATCTGCATTAAATGTAAAGCAAAAGGTAAAATCTGCACTCGAGTGCAGACAGCTCATACTCGCTTCGTACCCGCTCGCTTCGAGTTGGGCCGCTTGGCCTTTACTCGCTTTGAGAGGTACCCGCTTGAGTGATTGTTCCGCACTCGCTTGCGATGGCTCGCTTGGAGTGACGTAGCACTCGCTTGGCCATCTGAAGCGACTGGAAAAAGAAATGAAATTTCTTTGCTTTTAAAATGTTTCTAACTTACATACTTCGAGGATAAACAAGAATGTTTTCCTCTTTGTATTTGTGTCAGATTCATTTCATATTTTCCACGTAGTGAGTGAAGGTTTTTAGCACGCTTCAGCTCACTTTTTTTTTTTTGAAACAATAAACATTTTATTAAAATAAATAAAAGAAGTGAACCCGCAGTGCAGGCCACTGAACCCCACGGCAGTGCCGGGGGAAAACATCGGACTGACTCTGACTCAAGAAATGGGAGAAGTGGCCGGAATACAAGCCCAAATACTAACTACCGTGGGTCGGAATACAAACCCGAAAAAGATGGTACGGAAAGGATTGGGTCGGAATACAAACCCGGAAATCAAGCTAACTAAGGTGGCCGTAATACAAGCCAAAAGAAGATGGAGCATCGAGATACGGGGATACCAGCTCACTTAGTGTACTTAAAATTGAAACACTTACCAGTCAATCTCACTTCGTAGGAGATTGATACCACTTATTGAAGACTTCATTTTGTGGATTTGGACAGCCCTTGTTGAATCCACTTGATGGAATTGTTTGAAGCTTCTTGATACCACCTTGTTGAATACTTCATCTTCTTGGCATTCATCTTCCTCTACGAATCAGAGAGTCCTCCATCGAAGTGAATGGGGGAGAAAATGAATATAGTACACAAGCTTACTACAACCCAGAGGGGAGCATTACGTAAGTGTACTTATTCACGACGAATGGGAGATGAGTACAAGTCCTTATCTCAGGTCGGAATAGGACAGGATGACAGTGAGAATGCTCTGACAAGACAATCTCGTTTTTAAGCAGAGGCATGTCACTAGCCCTGCAACCTTTTTAAGCAAAAGGTAGCTCTTCAAGCTTCCCTACAAACTAAGGGATGAATCTGCAATCGACTCGCTTGGCCCAAGGAAGGGTAAGAAGAGACGTTGCAAGATTCAAGACAGCAGCACTTTGCTCGCTTTGGAAGTAGCTTGCTCCGAGAGTAAGCAATAGTTCCCCATTAACCATATACTTAACAATTCCTGTAAGTTGGTAGGGAACATCTTCCAATACTCCACCTTTCTCCACCTTACTTCATTTTCTTCAAGCGAGTGGAATTGAAGTGACTTGCTTGAGTTGGTGAAGATCCGAAGCGAGTGACGCTTAAAGAGCAAGCGAACACTCCTTCGTGCATCCTGGATCTAGCACTCTTCACCAGGGTCTAGCAACCCTAATTCCATGCATAGCTGATTGAAACGAGACTCAGCTAGAGGCTTGGTGAGAATATCTGCTCGCTGGAGATCGGTATGGATTTTCTCGAGCTTGATATCCTTCTTCTCGACATGATCACGAATGAAGTGATGTCGGATTTCAACGTGCTTGCATCTGGTGTGAAGCACTGGGTTCTGCGAAATACATATAGCACTGTTGTTGTCGCAGAATATTGGTATTTCATTCGCTTCAACTTTGTAGTCCTTCAACTGTTGACGAAGCCATAGAATTTGAGAACAACAGCTTCCAGCGGCCATATATTCGGCTTCAGTTGTTGAAGTGGCTACACTTGTCTGCTTCTTTGAGAACCATGAGATCAGCTTGCTTCCCAAGAACTGACATGTGCCCGAAGTTGATTTCCTATCAATTCGGCATCCTCCGTAGTCAGCATCTGAGTATCCAGTGAGTTCCAAATTATCCTCCGCTGGATACCACAGCCCCATGTTGACAGTGCCCTTTAAATAACGAAGAATTCTTTTGGTAGCTTCAAGATGGTTGTGCTTGGGATTGCTTTGGAAGCGAGCACAGACTCCAACTGCAAAGGCAATATATGGCCTGCTTGCAGTAAGATATAGAAGGGACCCGATCAAGGCACGATAATCTGTAGCGTCCACAGACTTCCCTTCTAGGTCTGGCTCCATCTTCGAGTTGGTATTCATTGGGATCTTCACAGCTTTGGCATGCTGAACACCGAACTTGGCAAGCATATCTCGAGTATACTTAACTTGATTGATGAAGATTCCATCATTTTGTTGCTTCACTTGAAGACCTAGAAAGCAACTCATCAAGCCTATCATCGACATTTCATATTTGGTCTTCATAAGCTCTCCAAACTTTTCGCTAAGTGACTGGTTTGGTGATCCAAATATGATGTCGTCCACGTAGATCTGAACCCATAACATATCCTCTCCATGGTTAATGGTGAATAGGGTTCGATCTATCATTCCTTTGTGGAATCCATTATCCACTAGGAATAGGGATAGGGTATCATACCAAGCTCTGGGAGCTTGATTCAGCCCGTATAGGGCTTTCTTTAACCGATACACCTTGTCTCCCTGCTCGAAACCTGGTGGCTGCTCCACATACACTTCTTCCTTGAGCTCTCCGTTGAGAAATGCACTCTTCACGTCCATCTGGTAGACTTTGAATTTTTTGGCCGCTGCATAGGCAAGAAATAGTCTGATCGCTTCAAGTCGTGCCACTGGAGCGAAGGTCTCATCGAAGTCAATCCATTCCTCTTGGCAGTAGCCTTTAGCAACGAGTCGAGCTATGTTTCTTACGACGTTGTGATCCTCGTCTGTCTTGTTCTTGAACACCCACTTGGTGCCAATAACATGCTGGAATTTGGGACGATCCACGAGGTACCATACGTCGTTCCTTGTGAATTGATTGAGCTCTTCTTGCATGGCGATCACCCAATTGGAATCAGCTAGGGCTTCCTCTACGCATGTTGGCTCAATGTTTGAGAGAAAGCAACTAAACATGGCACTTTCTCCAAACACTTGACTTCTGGTCACTACACCCTTGGATGGGTCTCCAATGATTTGACTAGGTGAGTGATCTTTGAGCCATGCTCGCTTGGATCCACCAGCTTCATCTTCTTCTTCATTCGGGTCGCTTGCTTCTTCTTCTGAAGCGACTGGATTGGGTGCTTGGCCTGCACTCGCTTCAGGCGTCTTGGGAACAGCTTCAACTTCTCCTTGGGCATTCTGCTCGCTTGAGTCCTTGATTTCTTCATCATCTTCAAGCATGTCCCAAGTTAGTGAGTTGATGGGTTCCCCGCTTGTTTTTCCTTCTTTAGATTGAACCTGTTCCTGTGGAAGACTCAAAGAAGATTCATCAAATACGACATGAGGTGATTCCTCCACAATTAGGGTTTTACAATTGAATACCCTGTAAGCTTTGCTTGATGTAGAATATCCTAAGAATATTCCTTCATCAGCTTTGCTTTCAAAGGCTTTCAATTGTGACTTCCCATTATCATGGATGAAGACCCTACACCCAAAGATATGGAAATAGGATATGTTAGGGATTCTCCCTGTCCATATTTCATATGGTGTCTTGTCGTGCCGTTTATTGAGAAGCGTCCGGTTCTGCGTGAAGCATGTTGTAGTGGCAGCTTCAGCCATTATTTCATCGGAAGCTTCGAGTCAGCAATCATGGTGCGAACGGCTTCTTTGATAATCCGATTCCTTCTTTCAGCAACTCCGTTTTGTTGAGGCGTTCGTGCTGAAGAAGTCTGGTGTGCTATGCCATGCTCCGTGCAGTAAGCTTCAATGGTAGAGTTTAGAAACTCTGTGCCTTTGTCGGAGCGGATGGTGGATATTGCTTGATTCTTCTCCACAGCTAATCGTTTGAGCAGTTGCGGTAGCCTGGTCAGTGTCTCCTTTTTGCTGAAGAGAAATACAACCCAAGTGTAGCGAGAGAAGTCGTTGACTACAACTAGAGTGTATTTTCTTCCATTTACGCTAACTGGAGTGACTGGACCAAACAAATCCATGTGTAGCAGCTCCAGCACTCGCTTGGATGAAGCTTCTTCTAGACTGGTGAAGTGCTTCTTTGTCTGCTTTCCTCGTTGGCATGGTGAGCATGGATGGTCTTTGACAAAGACTTCATTTGGTATGCCTTGCACCAAGCCTTTACGAGCTATGCGATTGATAGTCTTGAAGTTGAGGTGGTTCAAGCGTCGGTGCCATAGCCATCCCATTTCTGTAGCACTCCTTGCGACTAAGCACGTTTCCTCTTTGCAGCTGTCCCATTGTGCAATGTAGACATTCCTTTGTCTTATTCCAGTGAGCACAATCTGGGACGTGAGCTTGCTCTTTACTATGCACTTATTGGAGATAAATTCCACCTTGTATCCTTTGTCACAGAATTGTGAAATGGATAGCAAGTTGTGCTTGAGTCCCTCCACGTAGGAGACTTCTTCTATTGTGAGCTTTCCATATTTTAGTGCACCGTATCCTTTGGTGCTTCCTCGAAAGTTATCACCAAAAGTAACGTGTGGACCCTTCTTCTCTATGTAGTCATGAAGTAGAGTTCTCATGCCGGTCATGTGTCTTGAACATCCACTGTCCAAGTACCAGATTTGTTGACCCTCACTTGGCATGGGATCCACGGCGCTCACCTGCAGTTAAACAGATTTTGGTACCCAAATCAGTTTGGGTCCTTGCAGGTTAGTTCCCTTAGGTACCCACACTTGCTTCACTCTCTTTCGAGAAGTAGCTTGTGTCTTGGGCTTCTCGACCTTTGAAAACTGTGATTTCTGCCTTGAAGCAGCTTCACATGTGCAACAGTGTGTGTAAGAGGGGTAGCAGCTCGCTTCAGACTTACCTATGCTCTTACGCTTTGGCTTATATCCTGAAGCGACTTGCTTCGGATTAGCTATTGGCTTAGAGACTGACTTAGGGTTTCTAGTCTGTCGAAGCGGCTCGCTTGGTTTCCTCGAAGCGGTCAAACTAGGGTTTTGACCCCGACTCGCTTGAGAAACCTTGGGAGTCTGAAGCGACCTCCTGGAAGCTTCAAAATCTTCCCCCTCAATGTTAGTCCGGTTGGACCATCTCCAGTCCGGATAACGTGACACATAGACATTACTCCTTTTCTTGAAAGGGAGATCCTTTGTCTCTCGTGTCTTGGCTTGAGACTTAGAAGCTTCAACAGTTTTCCCATTACCCTTGGATTGGTAAGTTTTAGCAATGTTAGTGCTAGGGACTGTTGAACTTTGCTTACCCTTAGGATATGCCCTTAAAGATATAGACATCTTCATTGGCTTCTTTGAGGCACCAACAAAGACAGTGGACTTGGAAGGTCCACCCTCATATCCAAGTCCTCCCTTTCTACCAAAATGTAGAAGTGAGCTCTCTAGTGCCTACCTAGCATATGAGGCTTTGTTCAAGTTGGCAACTAGAGCGGATTGGGTTTCATACCTTCCTTCCAAGCTTTGATGTCTAGCAAAGAGATCCTCGAACTTACTAGTCATAGCCCTTAAGTTAAGTTTGACTTCGTCAAGCTCATTGGCTAGCTTTCGGTTCTCCTTCTCGCTTTGAGACAAAGCTTGTTTTAACACTTCGTGGTCGTTTGACAGTTGATGTGTTTGTCAAGCAACTCACTCCATGTCGAGGAATTATCTTCCTCTTGGTGAGTGTGTGCGAGTGTAATTGAACTAGATGAGGGATAGATAAATACCTCTCCAGTTTCCTCGTCGGTGAGCGCCATCAATCCCAGATCTTCTCCTTCACTGGAGTTGGGATCAGTGAATGCATCCGAGTCACTTGAGATATCCTCAGTTGAAGCGACTGGCTGCTCACTTGCTACAAGCGCTCGCCTTGGAGCATCCCTCTTAGCTTTCAGTTCCTCTCGCTCCTTCGCACTCAGCTTTGGGCAGTCTGATTTGTAGTGGCCCATCTTGTGGCAATGGTAGCACTCTACTTCCATCATGTCGCGCGAGATCGGCTTGGTCGTCTCTTCTCTCTTTCCTTTTCCTTCTCGAGCATCAGTGCTCCTCCCATTGTACTGCTTGTAGAATCTTTTGTACTTGCCTACAGGCGAGTTCATCTTGTTGAAGTTCTTCGACAAGAATGCAATCTGCTCTTCCAGCTCTTCTCTAGACATCTTGGCTAGCGACTGGTCGCTTGGCCCTTCGGCAGCTTTGAAAGCCACTCCCTTTGATGTCGTGGGAACTTCATCCTCATCGTCGAGGCTCATTCGATTCAGATCGAATTCATGGGCTTTGAGCTCGGAGAACAGCACCTCTGGCGTGAGCTTTGTCAGATCCTTCGTAGCTAGGTAGAGTTCCTTCATAGTCTGCCACTTCCTTGTGAGAGCACGGACTATCTTGAGGTTCACCTCTTTGTCTGTGAGTTCCTTCCCAAGTGAGTTGAGAGTTGCAGTGATGTTGGTGACTCTCAGCTCGAAGGCGTAGATGGATTCTCCTGAGTTCATCACAAGATTTTCAAACTCCCGCATCTGTACGGCAAGCTTGTTCTCTTTGATCTTGTCTGTACCTTGAGATATGAGAGCTAGGGTTTCCCACATCTCTTTCGCCGTCGCACACTTCCTAATCCGTGGTAGATAGGCGTCCGACACGGTGCTCTGCATTGTGTGGCGTGCAATCTTGTCCAGATTGGCGACCTTGGTCATTTGGAGTATACTCGTCCTTATCTTTCTCCACGTACTGTTGACGAACGTGGGTTGGACGTTCTTCAGCGGCTGGAACATCCACAGATATGGCTTTCTTGATTTCGATTGGTCCGTCCTCTATTACTTCCCACATCCGGTCGTGGATGGAGCAAAGGAAGCTCTCGACTCGAAAGCTCCATATCTCGTATCCTTCGATAGAGAACTGTGGAAGGTTTGATGCACTGTATGTAGACATAGCAAACTATCAGCAGTAAATGCAATATGCGTGGGTGAGGTTTTGATGCACTTAGGAAAATAGGATCCGATTCAGTGAGACAACGTGAAGCGAGTGGGGATATGCAAAGCAGAGGCTCGAAAGAACCGCTGCTCTGATACCACTTGTTGGTCCCGGTTTGTGTAAAGGAAAATACGTAGAGAGGGGGGGGGGGGGGGGAGGCGGGTGAATACGTATTTTAAGTTTTTTTTCAACTTTTTCCTTTAACTCAGAGTATAAGGCAAAGTGCTCGCTTCGGAAACTTAAGACCTAGCCAAGGGCTGGATCTACAGTAAAAGCAAATCTCTTGACCTAAGTTTAGAACTTGATCAAGAGTGAGACTTTACCCTAAATGCGTAAATTTGGTGGGCTAAATCTTTCTTAAGTAATTAAAGGTTCCAAGTTTCGTTTGTTTAGATGCAAGTGCAATGTATAATTAAACAAGGAAAACGAGTTTTAGGGTTAGATAGATACGACACAAGATTTATAGTGGTTTGGAGATGAAGCTCCTACGTCCACTTTGTTGCACTCGGCAACTGTCCTCTTCACTCAAGACCTTTGAAGGTTACGGGTCCTTCAAAAAACCTGGTCGAGATCGAGCTTCACTCGCTTGGATCTGACGACAGACGCAGTGATTATGGGTTCACTACAAAGACCTAACTGGACTAGAAGCTTCACTCACTTCTATCCGACGACAGGGAGATTGCTGGCTCTCCTTACAGCCTAGCTTCGATCGAGCTTTACAGAAACGATGTAAGTGCAAGCTTGGATCTAAACTCTATGATCGAGGCTTCTACTATCGATGAAAGTAGGGCCTTGGATCGAAACAACCTAACGACGACACTCAAAAACCTAACAAATAGAACTTTAGGGTTAGGGTTTTCGGTTGACGAACACTTCTATGAAGAACTCTTTACAGTAGATGCAAAGATGGCTAGAGTTCTTCTTCTAAGCTTGGGTATGGAATGGGCTTAGACTCTAAGTGTGAAGGTTGTGAAGACGAGTTCCGATGCAGCTGGAAACTCGGAGAACACTTGAAACAAAGACTCGAAGAATGCTGAAAGCTAGGAGTGTTTGTTTGCAGTAGGCGCTCGAATGCTCAAGTAGTGTTCTACTTCTCTTCGTCTTAATCCTTCACTATTTATAGGCGGAGGTTTGGCTGAGATCCGTTGTTTGGTAGGTGGCCTTGTCCCTCCTCCTCTCGACAGTACTTTGCACAGGCAGTCGCTTTTGCAGGTGCGCAGTTTGTCTCTTTGCCGAAATTGGCTAAGTTACAAACTTAACAGTAACTGGAGCGAGCCAGTACTGTAGCGGCGCCCTTGTCGGCCTGGCAGTCAACTCCTTTGCTCCTCTCCGCGTTCGACACGTGGAGATCTCGCAATAAATGCGAAGATCTCTAGTTGACTAGAGTTCAAAATCGGAGCTGGAATTGGGTTGTCGCTTTCTGGTAGGTAGCGGCTCGCTTTGCTTTGAAGTATGTAGCGTCCGCTTTGAGTTGAGTCACTTCGGGTCATACTTGAAGCGTCTATTTTGGAAAATAAAATTTCCGAGTATTGCTTAAGTAAATATTGACCCGCTTTGACTTTTCACTGTAGCTCTCACTTCGCTTCGCTTTGGCAGACTCGCTTTGAATCCACTGTAGCGCTCGCTTCGCTTCACTATTCTTCGGCACGCTTCACTTCGGCTCGGTAGACTCGCTTTGCTTGGAAAGCACACTCAAGCGAGTGTCCTTCACTTGAACCTTTTGTAGTCTACAAACTAAGCAAAATAAAGCCATCCTAACAGAGTAGGCTTAGAAAAAATTTCTAATCCTATTATCTACATCAAAAATGGGTCGCTTGGGAATAGAACGCTTGGGGGTTTTGGGATCAAATCAAAACAACTATGTGACTCACTTTGTAGTGTCCCACATGAGTTCCCCCTTAACAATTTGTTCTTAACAATTCCCAACAAAAATTATAAGTTGATGGAGTTACAAAGTTAATGAAAGAAAAAAAAATGTTGTGTTGGAGCCTCGATCCATATCTAGTTGTCAAATACATTAAAATCGAGCAACATTTTTTTTTTTCTTGTAAAAAATAATATTTTAAAATTTTTTTCGAGATAAGAAATCGGAAGAGTGAGAAATGAAGAAATCATAAAGTAATGATTTTCATTTCTAACAAAGTTAATGGCGTATTTGTACCATTTAATAATGAAGTTGGACATTTTTTGCACCAAAACATACATTGAGTGCAATTTTGCTCCTTCATGTAAAGTGTAAGGGCATTTTTGCACCAAAACATACATTAAGGGTATTTTTGCTCCTCCATATCAAGTTTGAGGGTATTTCTGCACTTTATCCCTAGTATATACTAAAGTAAAATAGTGTCTTTCCCTCCAATTTTTGATAAGTGAGTTTATTTACTACTTATAAAATTGTTTTGAAGGTACTTGTGAACAAGTTGAGACCAGCCTTGAGATACGTTGTTGATCCGATGCAAAGCTTGATATGAGTAAAGCCTATGATCGAGTGGAATGGAACTACATGCGTACAATTTTAAAATTTATGAACTTCCCCACGAGGTTCGTGGATCTCATTATTAGTTGTGTTTCCACAACCAGATTCTCATTTTTGGTGAATAGGAAAGTGTATGGCAATCCAATACCATCAAGAGGTCTTCGCCAAGGGGACCCCTTATCGCCTTTCCTTTTTGTGCTGTGTGCTCAAGGCTTATCCTCCATGCTCACAAACTCTCAGAATTCTAATATTTTTAAAGGAATTCGTATTGCACAATATGCTCCTACTTTATCTCACTTATTTTTTGCAGATGACAGTCTTTTTCTTCTTAAAGTTGAAAGAGATGGATTGAGGCATGTCCAAAAAATCCTTAAGCAGTATGCTAAAGCTTCGGGACAACTCATCAATTTTGATAAATTTGCCGCGGTGTTCAGCCCCAACTGCAATCAAGATAAGATTGATTTACTACGGAACATCATGGGAATTAAGGCGGTGACCGAGCACTCCTTCTACTTGGGCCTCCCTACCTTCTCCGCAAAGAAAAGAAGGCTTCAGTTTGACTTCTTAAGAGAGAAAGTCGGGCGAAGGGTCGAGAGTTGGAAGAACAAGTTATTCTCCAGTGGTGGCCGAGAGGTCCTTGTCAAATCTGTTTTACAGGCAATCCCCATTTACGCTATGTATTGCTTTCGTATACCGACGGGTGTTTGTTTGGATATTGAGAGACTTTGTCAGAATTTTTGGTGGGGAGACACTGATTCAAAGAAGACAATTCACTGGGCCAAATGGAATGAATAATGTATTCCCAAGAGTCAGGGCGGTGTGGGTTTTTGTTGCTTAGAATTTTTTAACCGAGCTCTGCTTGCAAAACAAGTTTGGCGTATTATCGTCAATCCTGATTCTCTTGTGGCCCAGATTCTAAAAGCTCGATATTTTTGAAATACTAATATTATGGATGCAATGATTACATGTAACTCCTCCTTCACTAGGCGTTCCCTCTGTTTAGGACGTGATTTGCTTCAGGAAGGCTTAAGATGGAAGGTACGAAATGGGGCTTCTATTCAGGTGTTTAAAGATGCTTGGATACCTTCATTCAGTTCAGGCAAGCTCATATGCAACTGGAATAATGATAGTGACCTCAAAGTTTCGGATCTCATTCAATCGGACTTCTCTTGGGATAAAGAACTGAGTAATTCTATTATGTTACCTGTTGAAGCCGCTGCGATTCAATCCATCAAGCTCGAGGCTCGAGATGGGGTAGATTACCGCTATTGGAAGTTCTCCGAAGATGGCGGCTACACCGTTAAATCTAGGTATTTACTTGCGCTGGGATTCTACAACCCGAAGGAGTCTTGCTCTCTTTCCTTGGATGATGGTTGGTGGAAGGCAATGTGGAAATTAAAATTGCCATAAAAAATCAGAATCTTTACCTGGAAGCTTTTATGCGGCTTTATCTTTGTTGATGTGAATCTCAAAAAACGTCATGTCCCGATCCTGGGAACTTGCTCCTGGTGCCATCGTAAATGAGGTACCCTTAGTCATTGTCTTGTTTTCTGCATTGCGGTCCAGCACATTTGGGAGAACACAATATTTTAGGATCTTTTGAAGAAAAATCATCTTCCAATGGATGATATTTGTCGAGATAGACTGGGTCCTAAACATTTTGAACGGTGGATCATGCTGCTATGGATGATTTGGAGTGACTTGTGCAAAATCAAACGTGGGCACCAGGGTAGTCTGACCATGGAAATTGTTGAGAGGAGTGAAATCTTCTTATACAATTTCATTCAGGCCCGTTTAAGACTAAGGATCCCGAATAATCTTTTCCCCAAAATCGGAGTGAGCATATGGATAGCACCACCACGTGGGCGCTATCATTTGGACGTCGATGTTTCCATCAATCCCAATCTGTCTAGGATGGGTATTGGTGCTATCGTATGTGATCATTCCCAAGAGACTCTCACTGCCACTGCAATTGTTGTTGTTCGGGCTGTTTTTTCAGTCCTCATGGGTGAGTTGATGGCTATCCGCTCTAGAATTAATCTGTGCATCGACATGGGGAGGGCTCTAATCTAAGTTTATTATGATTCAATCCTGGCTATTTGCATGTTATCTGAGCTTGATGATCAACATAGTGTTCATTGTAAGGATATTTTTTATGTTATTTCCTTGGCTAAATACAGGAGAGTGGAAGGCTTCTATCACATGAAAAGAGAGTCGAATAGTGTTGCTCATGCTCTTGCTAATTATTTTGAAAATTCTAGTGATTGTATGATGACGTGGAAATCTAATTTTTATGTTGTTGAAACTTTGGGACCGAAAGTGATAGGAAATGAAGTTCAAAAATCTCATCAACATGATGCTATTTAATCAAACGTTGAAAAGTGTAAAAGCTAATATCTTTGTTGGCCAAAGAATTACAACCCTTTCAAAAATCTCATCAAGATGATTTCATGATTTTTAATTAAACGTCGTGTTACAGAATGAATCGAGATAATCCTTGATATAGCTCGAGAAAGGCTCCGATCTTGCGCTCCGCAAGAACAAACACAATGTTTGAGAAAATAATATATTGCTATCGAAAAATAACAAAGTTGTGTTCCTTTAAATAGGAGATGCTAAACACAAAACCTAATCCAAAAGTGATTAGGAAAACAAATCATAAAAGATAACTAACTCTAAGAGTCTGACCTATCTAATAAAAAAATAAATAAAAGGATAAACATCTTAGTGAAATAAAATATTTAAACGAGATAAACTAAGAATAACGCAGCGGCTTCTTCAACTGTCGTCGAGGTCTGCCTTGTGCAATTCCAACCAATTCACTCGACGGGATCGTATCAGAGGTCCATACACGGTGCTGCAAGTTTTTCCTTATGGTGCGATGGAGATCAAGAATGAAGCTTCGGGATTCATCTTCTTGGTCAATGGCCAACGTTTGAAGCCCTACATCGAAGGAAAGACGTTGTCTCAAACGGTGGAGACGATTCTCATCTTCAACCCTCCATCTTCTTCTCCTTGAACTTTTGTACGTCAAGCTAATGACGTTAAACGAGCGATTGGTGGGAGGAAACCCACGTAAAAAAAATATTAAAAAAAAATAGATAGAGTAGAAAATAGATAGGATTTTTGGATTTTTTGTTTTTTTGTGATTTTCTTGTAGGGGCGTCAGAACTCAGTTTCAACTGTTGGACGAGCGTCCAACTCTGGACGATTGTCCAAGCAGTCAGCGCTCGTTCAAGCGAGCACGCGCGCTCGTCCACGTTTTTCGGAGTTTATGCAGAATTGACAGTTGGACAAGCGTCTAACTTTGGACGATCGTCCATGCGGTCAACGCTCAGTCAAAGCTCGTCCACGCGAGCGCACGCTCGTCCACATTTCAAGCGTGTTATGCAAAATCGATATTTGGACGATCGTCCAAGTCAGATGGTTTTTAATTATGTTTTTGAGTCCGTTTTTCTTGTGTTCCGTTGGTTTTCGTCTTTAGATGGCTATGATTGAGTATGTTTTGTGGTTTTGATTAGGGATGGGTCGGTACGGTATACCTTCGTATTTTCGTCATACCTTATACCTTACCTTAAGTGACGGTATGCTAATTTTTCATACCTTTACCTTACCTTACTTGTCGATATACCTTAAACCGGTATACCTTAATTTCGGTATGAAGCAAATTACATACCTTTACCATACCTTATTTTCGGTATACCATACCTTAAGCCGGTATGCCACGGTATACCTTAAATTAATTATAAATAAATAAATCAATATATGTATAATTCATATCTTAGAAACTTACAATACAATAAATAGCACTCAAATATTTAAACTCCAACATTCTTCAAAATAAAACATATTATCAAATTCAAATCCAAAACATCTAAATTCAAAACACAACGAGAGCATAAACAACTTTCTAATCTCACTCCATAATTTAAGGTATATACATAATTTAAGGTATATACCCTACTTTCGGTATATACTGCGATAGTGACATATACCGTGATACCAGTATATACCTTATTATCGGTATATACCTCGATAACGGTATGTAACGGTATACCCCGGTATTCAAAAATTGATACCTTTACCTTACCTTTGTCTTCCGGTACGGTATGATACCTTACCAAAAATTCGGTACCTTAATTACGGTATTTTCGATAAATTTTCGGCACGGTATGGACGGTATACCGAATTTTCGGTATATTTCCCCAACCCTAGTTTTGATACTTGTAGGATGCAAATGGTGAAGTCGGAGAGAGAAAGAAGGAGAAGAGGACAAATTTGACAACTGGACGATATGCAGCTTTAAGCTACTTAAAGTAGCTTATAAGCTTAGCTAAACACCCCCTAATATACTTACGGCTGATATGCAGTTATTATAATTAAGAAAAATTACTATAAATATAGTATCTAAAAGTAAACTAAAAAAAAAAAAGAAAAAATCAAATCTAGCAAAAAAAAAAAAGTACCTAAAATTATAAAAATTATTTACGTGATATTATTCAGTCAGCGGTACCCGTAAAAAGTTTAAGCGATCGTTCGTAAAGAAGAATGTATATCAATGTTTTAAAACCGGACCGGACCGGCCGGTTTGACCGGTTCGACCGGGAACCAGCCTTGATCCGGTCCGGTTCGGACCATAAAACCGGAGGTCCTATAGAACCGGGTTTGAACCGTTCAAACCGGTGAAAACCGGCTGAAACCGGAAGAACCGGCGAACCGGGCCGGTTTTCGGAAAACCGGCCAGTTCAATACTCTTACCCAAAAAAATTTAATTTTTGCGTTGAGAGGGATTTGAACCCATGACCTAGTAGATAAAAGACTAATAACTCTACCATCTGAGCTACAATAATCAATTATTCATAACAAGATATTTAAATGTATTAATTGTAATTGACATAATTAAAGTATTATTTTTATATGAATGTCTATTTTAACTCTATCTTTCTAATTTTCAATAATTTTTCACTTAATTTTCTCCTAAATGACCTATTAGCATAATTTTTTATGATAATAAAAATAATTTTACATTTTTAAACCTTTATATAGTAGTTAGGAATACAAAATTAAATATAACCAATAAGTTTTAATTGTAAAAAAATATATTTAGTGTATTTTTTTACCATATAAGGTATACATTTATTCATATTTTTATATATATTATGTATTTTTATAATTAATTTTATTTAATAATTAATTTAATTGCAAAACGGTTCAACCATGTTTTAACCGGTTCAACCAATTGAACCATGACCCGGGAGCCTCGCCGGTTCGACCTCCGGTTCGGTTTTTAAAACATTGATGTATATCCCCCCTGTTGTTTTTGTCCTTTGCAACAATCAAAAGATCAAAAGAAAGCCCATTTTAGAAGCCCATTAGAGTAAACATTCCGTATCACGATTTTACAGATAATTATTCCTTTTGTCTCTACTGGAGCAGTGAAGCTTTGATTCTGATTCATGGCCTCTCTCTCTCTCCCATCCCGTTTCTCGTTGAGGTCAGAGCTCCGAATTTGATTCGAAAATCTTTCCATTTTTTTAACTATTTCTTTCCTTATTCAGTCTATTTATCCTTGTTTTTGTGTTGATATTCAACGTGGTTCCTGCTTCTTATTTGCTTTGACTAGTTCTGAGGAGTTGAAGGATTTTTTAAATTCTTTCGATATGAAACTTTGAAACTATTGAGATTCAATTCGAAATGATTTTTTAGGTTCCTATGCTTCTTTTTGTGTGGCGTGCGTGAAGGAGGATTGGATTTTATTCAGTTTCTGAGATTTTTTCCGGTTCCTAATTAGTCGCTGCAATCTATCTTTCATTTGTTTATTCCCAGTTTCAAAATAGTAAGTTACTGTTTTTCCAATTTTGAAAGCTCAATCTTGAATTCTTAATCAAATTTTACGACTGTTGCTACTGATTTTAATCGGATGAGATCCTCTATCCCCGAATCTGTGTTCCACCCACGTTAAAACTATGTAGTTTTGATAGTTTAAGAAATTCTTAAATTTAAGACCGTTAAAGATATCAGAACGAAACTACTTAGTTTTGATTTAGGTACACAATTGGAACACAAATTTGGAGACAGAGGATCCCATCGGGATTTTAATTATTTTTGTATGAAATATTTCTGTGTTGTGAACAGATTTGGAAAGAAGGGTTGAAATATGAATGTTTTTACTGTATCTGTTAAGATTCATACGAATGTTTATGTATACTAGCACTGGAGAGGAAGGATTTGATTCAAGCATTCACTTTTAGTACTTTATACTCCCTTTGCCGCAACGAACTTGAGTCGTTTCATGAAACGCCTCAAATTCGTTGGGATGAGTGGGACGAGGGAGTACATAAGAGGCATAGATTTTGAGTTAGCCTTGAGCCTTGATTGAATCCGTGTTGAATCTTATTACTCTTATGCTTTTCTGCAGAATCTTCTGAACCATTGAGCTATATTCTTCGAGAATCTATCCTATCTGACGATGGCCAAAGAGGAAGACAAGAATCTAATTGAGATATTAGAGGAAAACGTGCCTTTCGACATGAGCAAATACTTGAGTTATGTTCAGTCTCCTAGCTGTGGAGCCATAGCAACTTTTGCTGGCACTACGCGTGACACGTTTGAGGGCAAAAATGTCCTGGAGCTAAGGTATGAAGCATATGTACCGATGGCTGTACGATGCATCAACTCGATATGCACTTCAGCAAGATCTTCTTGGAACCTCAACTCAATTGCAGTGGCCCATCGATTAGGCCCCGTGCCTGTTGGTGAAGTAAGCGTGTTCATAGCAACTTCATCTGTTCATCGAGCAGATGCCTTGGATGCTTGTCAGTTCATAATCGATGAAATTAAAGCATCTGTCCCGATATGGAAGAAGGAAGTTTATTCCAATGGAGAGGTTTGGAAAGAGAACTCAGAGTTTATGGAGAGAAGGGACGAGCTCGGAAATCCTGCTCCGAACAACATTGGTAAACCCTTGAAAGAGAAAAAGGGTTGCTGTGGAGGAAAGGTGAGGATAGCAGACACATGATCAAAATCTTGATTTCGTTGTAATCGAAAGTCGTTTTACGTATTATATGTAAACTTGTATTGTTGAAACATTCAAGGAATAAATCAAAGTACAGTTTACACCATTGATTCTTCTTTTAACCTATACGTAGAATTTTCCTAAATGGAGATCATGATAAGTAAATGATCTCAAACAAAAACTTGGGCTCTACCTAAACTTATAGTAAACACTTTGATTTACTGATACTAATAGCAGCAAACTCAAACGGGAAGCGGAATGAGAGCCGAGGCTGGAGGAATCAAAGCAACAGCACCTCTCTCTGGATTAAGGTACTTCTTATAAATGGCCTTGAGCTTGTTTTCTGCTGCTCTAAAGTGGAAACTTACCATCATCGTTGCACACTCCCTAATACCAGATGTATAGAAAAACCAATCAATACACGTATATATAGTTTAGTTGAAAGAAAAGGAGGGTGCTTATTATGTAAAGTTTTGCATACATCAACTCATCCTCAATGTAGCCAGTGTGATGTTTGAGTGTTTCAGTCCATGAGGGGATCCTATTTAGTGCACAACGTGCAGCGTATACAGCAGAAGCAGAAAGCTTGGAAGGGCTATACTGTATGACAGTCGCGTAATTCATCAAACCAAGTTCAGCGTAGAAGAATGTCATGTTTTCCATCTACAACACCAACAAAAGAAAGCATTATTCGTCAGTTATTCAGTTTCTTGAATTGGGAATTTGTTTTGAGGAAGAGGACGATAAATATTACCTCCTTGTCAGCAGGAACGGATGCTTTGATGTATCGAGCAAGAAACACGTAAGGCGTTGGGACTGTCAGATACCAGTCCAGCTTCCCAAGAATAGCTTTCTCCATGAGAAGCACTTGCTCTCTCACATAAGCATTATCAGATATGGCTATGAAGTCGTTGACCTGAAAAAGATCGATTAAAAGAGGTCAAATATTGGTGTGGAACGAGCGTGAAGGTCCATCATCATGGAAGCCAAAAATCGAGAACATGTACCTCCGGTGCCCATATCTCCTCGTACTTGCAAGCAATTAGCATCGCGCTTATGCCAGCCAACTGAAGTTCCCTTCGTGGGATGGTCTTCACTGCAAGAAAACGATCCACTATATTGATGGTGAGATAGAGGCTTTCGGGCACCAGTTCAAACTTCTTGTGAACTTCAATAAGCCAGTCAATGAGAATGGCTCTCATTTTAGAGTTCACCTCTGGCTGTGAATCGATGTAATCTTGAACTCTGCCATCTTCCTGAATATAAGAACAAATTAAACGCGTTACACCAGAGAAATCAGAAAGAATTGTTGATCACAAGGGGGTGATTTCTACAGTTATTTTACCTCCGTTTCCTTATAGAAACTGTACATATCCTCAATATACTCCACTGCTGCCAATTCGTTATCGATGTCTACTGCATCGATGTCTATCAGATTCTTTGGCTTCTTAGTTAGTCCTGAGGCAGCCTAAACAACGAACAAGGCAAACCAATTTCATCAGAACAACTTCTCATTATGAAAAAACATTATTAAATTCTCAAAATGCAAACCGATTTCACCTTGCTTCGAGCAGTGAGAATTGCAGTAAGACTTTTGGTGGACTTCTTCGATGATGCTTCCCTTGCTTTAACTCCACTTTTGTTTTCAGGATCAATGATTATCACTGCATCATTCTTTTGCTTAACAACAGCTTCCTTCTTAGCCATGGCTTTAGCTTTCGCAACACCGTCTTTCCCCACATTTTCCTGCTGCTGTTTCTGCAGGTGATCAAGAAGATTCAGTAAAGGAAAAAAAAGTAGAGGAGAACAAACAATCCTAAGAACAGAAACTTTGAGTCTTGCCTTGCAGTTGTTCTTCTCTAGTGCGGGTTGAGCATTTGCCAAAAGTTGAGAACCGAATCTCCTGAAATTGAACAACATCGTCTAAGCTTTTGATGAATGTAATTTAACATAAGCCATGACTAACGAATATGAACGATGTACGAACCTTGTTACAGGGCGGGCAATCTGATTCTGCTGCTTAACACCACCCTCGGCTGCACCCGCCGGAACTAAGTTCCCGATGTCTCTCAACACCCTTCTGTTCCGGACTTCCTGCTGGGCATTCTTCTGCTTCCCTCCTGCAACTAATTGCCAACACGAGTAGAAATTCAATCACTCCATACTACATATACAATTCAAGAGACCCCATCAACCAGTAATTCAATTAAACGTATACAAGGAAACAGATATCATAACTATCAGCCTCTCTCTCTCTCTCTCTCTCTCTCTCTCACCCCAAGCAGTAGTGCTTACATAAAAATTCTACTTCAACAAAGGAAATATTTGTTTTTCCCCCAAAAAATGATTCAACGCCAAAACAGATATTCATAACAATCATCCCCAATCAGATTCAATAAATTCACTCCATAAATAAACAGATTGGTAGAACGCAAATCAAGGTTAATTCAAGAAAAAGTTCACAAGAATTAAAAGAAGAAACAACTCCTCTAATTGTGGAATTAGATGACTGTACCTATGGGCTGCTCGGGAACGGCAACAACTCTCGAAGCCATCTCCAAATCTAATTCTTCCTCTCCTTCCGATTCGATTTCAGTTTGATTATCCCCACGGCCACCGAAAACCCCTCCGATACTCGCCCAGAACGACGACAGAAGCACTTGGAGAAGGCCGCTGCGCGTCTCTCCTTCTTCGGGGTTATCCGTCGCCACTATGCACGAAACAAATGGCCCTTTCTCTCTCTAGAAATCTCTCTCTCTCTCTCTCTCTCTCTCTGCGTGTTGCTTCTTACTGGTTGAAGAAATGTCAGTGGAGAGAAGAGGAACTTCCGGAGGGGAGCGGGCGATATAAAATAGTGAAAGGTACGGCTCTTTCGCAACAACGGTCATATTCCTTCAGCTTCGAATGAGGTCCGTTGGATCTATCGCGATCGTACGGCTTAGATTGGCGGAGGCTCGTAGTTAATTTACTAGCCGTTATGATGGAGCGCTTAAAATTTTACCGTTTATGGATTTACCTTTTTATGTTTTAGGGAAATGATTTTATTTTTTCTCAAAAACAAAAGGAGAAATGATTTTATTCTATTTTTCATTTACCGTACTTTAGGGAAATGAAATGATATTTTTTTTTTTAAAGAATTGAGAAATGATTTAGATAATTGATCTTTATGTTATATATGGTCTAGATTGGCTTATGCATTATGAATTGTACCGATGATGCATTAAGTCGATCGATGATTATAATAACGCGTACCATGCATTATGATCAAATGTAATTCTGAAAAATAAAATAAAATAGAAATGACTTAAACTCCAAATTTTGGATTCATCTAGTATAATTATCGAACGTTTTCATCGCTAAAAGCTTAAGCTGGTTGTCATATAAAGCATTTCAAATGCTTCTAAAATTTGGATCATCTAGTATTATTATCGAACATTTTCATTGCTGAAAGGTTAAGCTGGTTTTTATAAAGTATTTCAAATGCTTCGTGATTTCACCAACATCTAATATGCACTATTTATCTTAATGAATTATCTTAATTGAGTATTAAGCAATTATAAAATACTAATAAATTGGGTATGACAAGAATTTACATAAGCAACACTAAATTAGTACTCCGTTTTTTTTTTTTTTTTTTTTTTTTTCAGATGACCTATTTTATTTCGGCACAATATTTAAGAAGTATAATAAAAAAGTTAATATTTGGTGTGAGTTAAAAGACAAATGTAATGTTATAGATAAAAATGGTGTTTGTTGGGCGTTAAGAGCATGTACAATGGAGTGGTTCTTGTCTATGTGGCAAAAACAAGAACTCACACCTTAATTAGCACCCCCATTGGAGATCCCCTAAATAAGAACTCGGGTTCTTATATAAGATACTGGTTCTTAAGAAAAAGTGGGGGCCCACATTCCTTTTTATTTTTTCTCTCTCTTATTTTCTCAAATAATTAAATTAGTGGGACCCTTTAATTATGATAAGAACCTTTATTAAGAGCATCTCCAACCCATACTTCATTTTGAAGTATTACTTCATTTTGGAGTACGGAGGTCATTCCAACCGTACTCTATTTTGCAGTTAGAGTATGAAGTATTGAACAGTAAAACTCTATATACTGTTCAATACTTCATACTCTATTTTCACTATTCAAAAAAAATTAATTGTAGATATTGAATTATTTAATTATACTTTTCATTGTAAATAATTATACTAATTCGTATATCATATTATTTCATTTTATTTCATTTACTCCTATTTATAAAAATCACATTTGAAGTATTTATAGAAAAAATTAACATTACATAAATTATATATTGCTTATAATGTATGTTATGATGATTAATATAATTAATATTTTGCTTAAAATGATGAATTTACAATTTAATAGTTCAAGAAGCCATACTTTTTTATTTAGTTATTATTTAATTTTCAATATATGTTAATAAATCATAGTATTATTTATTTAATTTTTGTCAACATTGTTAAGTTATTAAAATTAAATATAAAAGAATAATAAATTAAATATATAGAGTACGTGGTTGGAATAGATTTTTAAAATAGAGTACGCGATACTTCATTTTGAAGTATAGCATACTGTAAAATAGAGTACTGGGTTGGATATGGTCTAAGAACCTCACCATTGTGACTTTTTAATATGAATGAGATCTTGTCTATGTGGCACCTTTAAGAACCTCATTTGGGGTTCTAGCATTGAACATGCCCTAAAGGGAAATAGGAAAAAAAAAATAAAATAATAATAATAATAATAATAATAATAATAATAATAATAATAATAATAATAATAATAATAATAATAATAATAATAATAATAATAATAATAATAATAATAATAATAAAACGTTCCAAAATAGATAACAGATCATCTGGAAAAAAAATGGAGGGAGTAGTACTTTTCTACCATACATCTTATTCATTTGAAATTGAGATTCTAACTATTTGAAGCAATCCAATTTTTTGAAACCCGGACCAGATATCGAACTGGTCATTCAACTAGTTCATCGGGTCACTAGGTCGACCCGTTAACTCGTTCTTAAAAACGCGGATGACCCATATATATAAATATTATATTGTTTAGCATTTTATATATTAAAATATATAAATATTTGAGTTATCATAGTAATATTTTTAATTTTATATATATACATGAATTGAAACTTAAATAAAAATATACTATAAATTAATAATATTAGTATTTAATCAACTATGTATAAATAAGATTAAAATATATTCGCATTAACTATATTTTCAAATTTATTTATGAAATGCATATAACGAAGTTAGTTCAATTGGTTATTCTTAAACTAACAAGTTATAGGTCACAAGTTCTAACCTTGATGAATACAAAAATATAATTTTTTTAAGTGAACTGGTTCACCTATTTTGACCGGGTTTGACCAGTTCAGGTGGGTCTGACCGGTTCACTTCGGGTCAAAAGAAAGGTACGAAAATGAAAGAACCGGCCCGGACCAGGGACCGGTTCGCGGGTTTTCCGGTCGGACCGGCCGGTCCGGGTTTTAAAACATTGAAGAAATCTAGGTATTCCATATTTATTTTCAAGTATACACGATCGTTTTAGTAGAAAGAGTATAAGCAAATGTAAAACCTAGTACATTGTTGCCTCAAAATGAGCGAACACGTGGAGAGACGGGTAAAAATATGCGTGTTGCTAATGTTAACTTTCGCAATATCTTGTATGATTAGTCAGCAACATCGGATGCGATTAGATATATCATATATGGAAGACCCTATAATGTATAGATTCTTCAAAAAATATCATATTGTAGGATTGCATACGCGCATGATACGGGTGTGGGTACGATTCGCGTGGGATACGCATAGGATACGCCATGTGGCGAATATACAAAAAAAAAAAAAAAAAAAAAAAAAAAGGAGATACGCGAATTAGGTGCGTCCACCTTGAGAATCCGGTGCGTTTAGGGTGCACTTGGGTTATTTTTGTAATATATTTTACTTTTTTTTGGTTTTTTTCTTTAATTCTTTTTATATACATTGCCTAAAATTTAAACAATTAATATAATTATTGTAATATACTCCCTCCGTCCTACTTAAAAAGGGATAACTTTTTTCGGGCATGGAAATCAAGACAAG
Source organism: Thymus mandschuricus (assembly GCA_029379335.1). Classification (NCBI taxonomy): domain Eukaryota; kingdom Viridiplantae; phylum Streptophyta; class Magnoliopsida; order Lamiales; family Lamiaceae; genus Thymus; species Thymus mandschuricus. The sequence goes on along the minus strand of CM057075.1, from coordinate 14,487,284 downwards.
AGTGATAGTAATTGATAATGTAGTGTGAATGAGTTTTATTGAGTTCATGTTTTGGTATTTAAGTAATATCCCTTTATGAGTGGGACGGACGAATATAGAACTTATCCCTTTATGAATGAGACGGAAGGAGTATAATTTATGAGGTTTAATTGAAGATTTCATTTTAATGGATATATTTGCCATGTACTATTCTATTTATACTTTTATTTTTATAAATAAGTGTCATATATATTATAAAATATAAATGTATACACATATTCTTCACGAGTTACCCCTATTTTTTAAAATCCGTACCACGTATCTGCATCATATCGTCCTCGCATCCATATCCACGCACCCATGGAACATAGAGAAGACCCCTAACCTTTGACCTATGTTGCATGGGTGCGGGGATACGGGTGTGGGGGCGATACGATTCGGATACGGGGATACGGATTTTAAAAAAAGTTAGGATACGATTCGTGAAGGATACATGTATATATTTATATTTTATAATATATATGACACTTATTTATAAAAATAAAAAGTATAAATAGCAAAGTATATTGTAAATATCCCTTAAAATGAAATCTTCGATTAAACCCCATAACTTAAATATTACAATAATTCTATTAATTGTTTAAATTTTAGGCATTGTATATAAAAATAATTACAAAAAAACCCCAAAAAATAAAATTATTACAAAAATAACCCTAAACGCACCGGATTCTCGAGGTGGACGCACCCGATTCGCGTATCTCTTTTTTTTTTTTTTTTTTTTTTTTTTGTGCAGGATTCGCCACGTGGCGTATCCGGTGCGTATCCCACGCGAATCGCACCCGTACCCGTACCCATATCCTACGCGTATCCGATACTACAATATGATATTTTTTGAAGAATCCGTGCATTATAGCCTTTGACCGATGAATTGTCATTAGTTCATTTGTTTTCATTAGATCACTAACGTAATAGTTTAGACCCTGTTATACTCGTTAATTGTCTTAAAACTATTTTTTCATACTTAAGATAAATATTGTGTGAATACTTGTCCATCAAATCAAATGATAGCAAAAAGTTGACTTGCTATCGGTTCCTCGGAAACACTTAATAAAACATGTAGTTCCTGTTATATATTGTTTGTCTAATGACGATTAAAAAGTACACTTGAAAAATATCTTGACACATATGTTTGTTGGTAAGTTAGAACATAATGTAAAGAGGTTCGCTTGGTTTTGATTCGATACCAAAACCCTAGTTCGAAAAGATTTTGTTAAAAACAATATAAAAGGTTTGGTTGATTCATTTTAATAAAACTTTTGTCCCCTGAATGATGTTGTCAATGGTTAGAAAACTCATCTTTTAAGGAGCTTAGGATTAGAATTTATACCTTACAGATGTTAATTCGGACAAGTTAACGGCGAATTAATAGTGTCGGCGTGATACGTATATAGTTAATTTAATTATTTGTTGGGCTTAGCCTGTTTATATTATTTGGGTCGTTCCTTTTCGGGTTTTCTTGTTGATTCTTTCCCGAATCGTAGGTCGAATCAACCCTAGGTATTTAGTATAAATAGGTGGAATGTATGTTATTTTATTATCAAGAAATATAATACAGAAACCCTAGTTTATTTTTGCACCGTCTTTTTCCTTTCCTTTCTTTATCGTAATTTTGTGGCGTGAACGACGAGCCTAGCATCGCGTCCGCCGTTGTATTTTTACTTCTTTTCGTTCGTTTAGTAGAGGAAATCGTCCCTTCTTCTATCAATTGGTGCTTTCATTGAGAGGTTTCGTAGCGGAGCTTCTCTTGAGGTATCAAATCTATCTTTACTTTTCGTTTAAAAAAAAAAAAGAAGAAGAAACAAAAAAAAAAGTAGGTTGTTCTTGTTTTCGTTTGCTGCAATGCTTGAGATTGGAATATGTTGGTTTGAGCGAACAAGGAGGAGGAATAGAGATAGAAATTTTCAGATTTGGATTGGGGATTTGTGAGTTGGATTGAACTTGGTGGCTCGGTGCGGTGGTTCAAAGTTAGAGTAATTAAGTTTATTTTCATTGAGAGTTGGTGATTTGATCGACCTATGTCTTTCGCCACAACTCACTCAAAGAGCCGCGACGACCCGACTACCGGTAGCGAGACGTTGCCCCCAGCCATTATGGACGCCCTTCTCTCCATGATATGGTGATTGAAAGCCCGACTTGAGGCATCCGAACAACGTTTGGCCATGGCGAATACAACCCCTCGGCCTTAACCCGAGCCCGATCCGCCATTCGGCAGGCCACTCACTTCGTGGGATCTTCCAAGACCTCGTATTGCTCTAGAAATGTACAGCAACCGCTCAGATTGGAACCCTTCGGGTCCTTGGGCTTTTGATCCGCCCCCCGCAGCAGCCGGCGTATTCGGAGAGCTACGGAGGAGGAGGCAGATACTCCAACAATTACAGCGACTACTATAACAACAAGCTGCAGGCTTGTCACACCCCGGTTTTCCTAACTCTAAAATAATCAATTTAAATATAACCAATTAAACCGGGATGCGACGAAGGGTAAAATAAAAAGGGAGATATCACAATTTAATTAATTTTTAATTAGTTTTAATTAAAATTTATATAGTTTAGCCCGAAAATTCGGGCAGCATCTCCCTTATACCAGGATCAAGTCGTAGTGAATACCGAAAACTTTTCTCATCAGCTAACCAAGTACATAAACCGTAACGATGAGGTCGGACCAGACCGCGCCATCATCGGATCCATAATATTAAATAAAATGTAACTACCGAGGCGGACCGGACCGCACTAGGATCCATAGTATTTAAGAAATCATAACAACCGTGGCGGACCAGACCGCACTACAGTTGGATCCAAAATATTTACGAAAGCGTAACAACCGTGGCGGACCAGACCGCACTACAGTTGGTTCCATGATATCGAATTGTCTAACATACATCAGAGTTACGTTTAATTAGCGGAAGCGGAAGAAGTTAAATGAGTTTTCAATTTATAAAACGTTAGTTTTTATTTTAAAATCGTTAAGGTTTTCGTTATATAAATTCGTATATTCAAACGTTATGTTTTTATAAAGAAAATGAATTCTAAAGTTTATTTAGAAAAGTTAAGTTTTTAAACGAATAACGAATTAGAAAATATAACGAAAATAAACTTAAAGTAATTAAAACTATAACCTCATTTTCATTTACTAGAAAGTTAATAACTTAGAGTTTATAAAGAAGGGTAGGCTACATTTTATTAAATGTTTCAAAGTGACTTTCACGATTCTCTTCAGCTCCAACTATGCCGCCGGCTTTTAACCTGCAAAACATTTGGAAAGGAATTGCAGGGCTGAGTACTAATGCACTCAGTGGTCTCATGCCAAAAGAAAACAATTATCAAACAGTTTAAAGATAATATCCACGCTGCAAGTAAAATTAGGAGGGTTTGAAAAATAGTTTAACTCCTAATTATACTTAAAACTTATTTTAGGGCGTGCGCACTTGTCACGGAACTACAAACGTTACCTCATCACCAATACCTCGGGACGCTTAACCCAGACAGGCAAGCTAAAAATGTAGAGTCTCGGGACGCTTAACCCAGACAGCCCTCTATCATCCAACAAAAGCCGATGGTGATCAACCCACCGCACTTCTGGGCTAAGTGTACACAATCCTTAGCTAGTGTGTTAGACCAACTAAGAACCACGATCGTTATATTGATTGAGGCATTAAACACGTAGTCCGCACAATAAAATATTTTCATGGATAATATCAATTTTTCATAAATATCAGAGCTTAATAACTCAAAGATAGAATTTTAAAATAGAGTAACCCCACCTTTACCGTTTACTCGTTTCCTCGATTCTCGGGTTCGAAACCTAAGACAGATCCTTCTGACAATACTCCTACAAATATGTTTATGACGTCAAGGTACATCCAAATCTTTACTTAGAATTTTCTAATATTAATTTCTTTTGACTTTTATATTTTCTAAAATTATAAAATGAATATTAATTCTTCAAAGAATATTTTAATATGTTTTCGATGTTCGCATGGCTTAAGTTCCAACATGAAAGTTGATTAAATCATTATTTAGAATATTTTGATCTAAAAACATTTGATATGCAAAGGGGTTAGGGTTCCTACAACTCAAAATGAACTTAGTTTCATTTTTAGAAAATTAACGGTGATTCCGATTGTTACCAAATTTTATAGGATACTAGTAAATCTCATTTCGAAGACCTATTAATATTTTCAAAACATTTGGGCAGAGTTTCGACATGCAGGGAAACATTATCCGTGAAAACGAGGGGGAAACCTACAACAATTCATTTTCAAAAATTCATTCCGATTAAGTGGCTCATTATTAGGTTACGATCAACTTTAGTTCGGTTATATGGATGCAAAAAGGAATACCGGCAACTACCAAAGAAAGGGCGATTGCACGGCACGGAGAAGAAGAGAGTATGCAAATGAAAATGGCGATGCATGTCCTACTTCGAGACTTCACGACGACGATCAGCCAACATTTCTAGGATCGAAATCCTCCTACGAGTTCATAGAAGCGAACGGCATACCTTTTTGATGAACGGAGAAGAAGATAGGCTCGAAAAAGCGATCGAAGACGATCGGGGCTGTTCTTGGCTTCCTCGGCTGGAAGAAGAAGGAAGATGGTGGTGGAAGATGATGGTGATGAAGGCAGCGGCTGCTGCAGCTTGGTCGGAAGAGATGATCGGCGGCGGTGGTGCAGCGTCGGAGATGGAGGAGGTGAAGGCTGCTGCTCTCCTTCGATTTCTTGGTGGGAAAGACGAAAATGATGGCTGGTGGTGAAGGTGATCGGTGGAGGGATGGAGATGGGAAGGATGATGATCGGTGTGATGGAGGGAGATGATGGAGGTGATCGGCAGAGATGGAGGGGGTCGCCGGCAGGAAGGTGGATGGCGGAGATGAAGAATGGCGGAGGTGGTGGAGTTACGGGTGAGAGAGAGAGAGTTGGTAGGAGTTGGGTTTCTTCCCAATTGATAATTAAGATAAGGGATAATGGATATGCACAACATTGAGGCGGTGATGGCCTCTTTTTATAGAGGTCATCCCGTCTCCGGTTTGACGTCTCGATTCCCGAACGAAAAGATATTTTTCCGGCAACGAATTCCAATTTAAAATATCAAAGGGTTTATGGAATCCACGAAAAATATCGAACACAACGATATAGGTTAAAGAATTTTCGGAAGGGATTTGATAGCTCGAAGATTTTTAAAGAAACGAAAAGATCGAAAATAGACAAACGGCGACTCGGGTTTTCTTAACCGTTTATCCGAAAAATGCCTAACTTCTTTCATAATTCTTTTAATGTCAAAACTAGGTTAAATATATTAACATTACATTTTTGGAATTTTATTAAGTTAGAAATTATATTTTTAGTTAACTAATTCTTTAATTAAATATTCTAAAATTCTTTTATTAAGAAATTCATATAACTAATAATATCAAAACTTTTAAATTTAAATATCCTTTCATTATTTTATTATATAAATTATGAAAAGCTTATTATATTAAAGGAAACTATTTATTTTCTATTTTTCTAGTATTTAAAAATACGGGTTATTACACTACCACCCCCTTAAAAGAAATTTCGTCCCGAAATTTAAGTACATAGATGACTAACTTTAAGGATGCTAGGTTCAATTTATCACACAACTTTCCCGATTCTATCAGGCTTCACTAAAGATAACTTAAAATTTATATTTATGAGCCTTGGATCGACTACGCACAATCTTCATGGTCAATCCTAAGTTAGGATGTAAATCAAACTTCTAAACAAGTAGAAAAGGTTATTTCTAAAAAGCAAGAAGGCCATTGTGACACATTTTATTTCTATTACATATATATTTTATGCTTCTTCGTTTTATTATCCCAACCTATACTATCCAACTTGAACACGTGCCAACCTCCGGTCAGATGATAACCAATGGGCTTATGAACTCAAGCTAACCTTCCAAATCTTGATGATCCTCATTTCTTTGTGCTTGGTTTAAAGCATATGTCCAGGCTTGATATGGTTGCCTTTGATTCGGCCTCTGATTGTTAAACGGTCTCTGATTCTGTCTTTGCGGTTGTGCTCCAGCGTATCCTCTGATGGTGGGGCACTGTCTGGAAAGGTGCCCTACTTGACCGCATTTAAAACAGCCATCGAAACCTTGCTTACAGTTGCCCGTGTGACGGCTCTGGCAGCGGGGACACATAGGCATTGGCTGCACATGTGGTTGATATCGGTTCCCATCCCATTGCTTCCTTTCCTTCCCGATGTCTTCTAAGTTCATATCCTCTTGCTTGCGTTTTCCTTTAGAAGGTTGTTGAGGTGGTGCTAACTCCTTTTTCTTTTGTGGTAGTAGTGACTCGATGTCGAAGGCTCGACTTAGTGTCTGGGCGTACGTCATTGTTCCTTGACTTGCTAGGCACATTGCTATTTCGTAACGAAGACCGCGACGAAACTTGTCTGCACGCTCCTTGTCTGTACTAACCAGATGTGTAGCATATCGCGAGAGTTGGTTGAAACTACGGTCATACTCAGTGACTGTTCCATCGCCTTGCTTTAAGTTCCAAAACTCGTTTTGCTTTTCCTGTCTATAACAATCTGGAATGTATTTCCCGTATAACTCATTCTTGAAGTCCTCCCAAGTGAAATTCTCCCATTCCTCGGTTGTGATGGTTCGTCTGACTGATTCCCACCAAAAGTCTGCTTCATCTTCAAGTTGGAATATTGCGCATGCCACTTTTTCTTTGTCGTTGCAGCCAATGTAGTTAAAAATCTTTTCAATTGCTCGTACCCATTTCTCGGCATCCATCGGGTTGCCAAGGCCATCAAACTTTGGTGGATTCTGCTTCCGGAATCTATCTTCTGTTGTACGCACTGGGTAAAGACCTTGTGGTAGTCCGTTAACATGAGTTTCCCCTTGGTTATCCCCTGACCGGGTTGTTGGTGCCATCTTCTGTCACTCCTATAGTTCATATCATATCATATATATGTTGTAATCTTTTTATTCATGTTTCCTTTCTTCTCTTTCTAATAATATTCTATACACATTGTCATTGGTGATATGACAAACATTCCTTATTTCCCGACCTATATTCTTCCCATTTACCCCATTTAAGCATAACAACTTATTAGACGCAACACCTAGCTTGAATTCGTAACGAGATGTACGTATCGAATAAGTTAATCGGTCTTAACATTTATCATAATATATACACGTAGACATTTTAATATTTCCTAGTTTCGTGCCATTGTATTATTATAAAATTACTTCCATGATACGAGTACTTTAAAATTCTCAATTAGTCATATCATATTATTCTCTAGCTAACAACATTCAAACCATATATCACATTTTCTCACATATCATATCATAATATTTCTTGTCCCGTATGACATCACGACATAATAATAATATTTCCATACTACATATATCATACATGCAATTATGCCGATAGTCGAATATAACAAACTAAATAAATTCTTCGCAACAAGTAATACACATATAGGTTAGAAGCGTACCTTCCTTGCTGAGCTCGGGGCGATAGCGGCTGAGAGAAGTCGTGAAATGAACGGGAGTTTAGATTAAAATGTTTTTCATTTTATGACATTAATAGGTTTCACATGGTCCGTGCACCTATGAGAACCTAAGGCATAGTCCATATGTTTAGGGATTTAAAATTCAAATTCATGTTCGGCCTGGACGCACAGTTCGTGCTTCCGTGAGCAACCTAACGCACGGTCCGTGCTCAGTGTACAAATTTTCAAATTTTCAAATTTTAAGTTACGAAAAGTTTTTGGTATTCAGAACGACTACGCTCTGATACCATCCTGTCACACCCCGGTTTTCCTAACTCTAAAATAATCAATTTAAATATAACCAATTAAACCGGGATGCGACGAAGGGTAAAATAAAAAGGGAGATATCACAATTTAATTAATTTTTAATTAGTTTTAATTAAAATTTATATAGTTTAGCCCGAAAATTCGGGCAGCATCTCCCTTATACCAGGATCAAGTCGTAGTGAATACCGAAAACTTTTCTCATCAGCTAACCAAGTACATAAACCGTAACGATGAGGTCGGACCAGACCGCGCCATCATCGGATCCATAATATTAAATAAAATGTAACTACCGAGGCGGACCGGACCGCACTAGGATCCATAGTATTTAAGAAATCATAACAACCGTGGCGGACCAGACCGCACTACAGTTGGATCCAAAATATTTACGAAAGCGTAACAACCGTGGCGGACCAGACCGCACTACAGTTGGTTCCATGATATCGAATTGTCTAACATACATCAGAGTTACGTTTAATTAGCGGAAGCGGAAGAAGTTAAATGAGTTTTCAATTTATAAAACGTTAGTTTTTATTTTAAAATCGTTAAGGTTTTCGTTATATAAATTCGTATATTCAAACGTTATGTTTTTATAAAGAAAATGAATTCTAAAGTTTATTTAGAAAAGTTAAGTTTTTAAACGAATAACGAATTAGAAAATATAACGAAAATAAACTTAAAGTAATTAAAACTATAACCTCATTTTCATTTACTAGAAAGTTAATAACTTAGAGTTTATAAAGAAGGGTAGGCTACATTTTATTAAATGTTTCAAAGTGACTTTCACGATTCTCTTCAGCTCCAACTATGCCGCCGGCTTTTAACCTGCAAAACATTTGGAAAGGAATTGCAGGGCTGAGTACTAATGCACTCAGTGGTCTCATGCCAAAAGAAAACAATTATCAAACAGTTTAAAGATAATATCCACGCTGCAAGTAAAATTAGGAGGGTTTGAAAAATAGTTTAACTCCTAATTATACTTAAAACTTATTTTAGGGCGTGCGCACTTGTCACGGAACTACAAACGTTACCTCATCACCAATACCTCGGGACGCTTAACCCAGACAGGCAAGCTAAAAATGTAGAGTCTCGGGACGCTTAACCCAGACAGCCCTCTATCATCCAACAAAAGCCGATGGTGATCAACCCACCGCACTTCTGGGCTAAGTGTACACAATCCTTAGCTAGTGTGTTAGACCAACTAAGAACCACGATCGTTATATTGATTGAGGCATTAAACACGTAGTCCGCACAATAAAATATTTTCATGGATAATATCAATTTTTCATAAATATCAGAGCTTAATAACTCAAAGATAGAATTTTAAAATAGAGTAACCCCACCTTTACCGTTTACTCGTTTCCTCGATTCTCGGGTTCGAAACCTAAGACAGATCCTTCTGACAATACTCCTACAAATATGTTTATGACGTCAAGGTACATCCAAATCTTTACTTAGAATTTTCTAATATTAATTTCTTTTGACTTTTATATTTTCTAAAATTATAAAATGAATATTAATTCTTCAAAGAATATTTTAATATGTTTTCGATGTTCGCATGGCTTAAGTTCCAACATGAAAGTTGATTAAATCATTATTTAGAATATTTTGATCTAAAAACATTTGATATGCAAAGGGGTTAGGGTTCCTACAACTCAAAATGAACTTAGTTTCATTTTTAGAAAATTAACGGTGATTCCGATTGTTACCAAATTTTATAGGATACTAGTAAATCTCATTTCGAAGACCTATTAATATTTTCAAAACATTTGGGCAGAGTTTCGACATGCAGGGAAACATTATCCGTGAAAACGAGGGGGAAACCTACAACAATTCATTTTCAAAAATTCATTCCGATTAAGTGGCTCATTATTAGGTTACAATCAACTTTAGTTCGGTTATATGGATGCAAAAAGGAATACCGGCAACTACCAAAGAAAGGGCGATTGCACGGCACGGAGAAGAAGAGAGTATGCAAATGAAAATGGCGATGCATGTCCTACTTCGAGACTTCACGACGACGATCAGCCAACATTTCTAGGATCGAAATCCTCCTACGAGTTCATAGAAGCGAACGGCATACCTTTTTGATGAACGGAGAAGAAGATAGGCTCGAAAAAGCGATCGAAGACGATCGGGGCTGTTCTTGGCTTCCTCGGCTGGAAGAAGAAGGAAGATGGTGGTGGAAGATGATGGTGATGAAGGCAGCGGCTGCTGCAGCTTGGTCGGAAGAGATGATCGGCGGCGGTGGTGCAGCGTCGGAGATGGAGGAGGTGAAGGCTGCTGCTCTCCTTCGATTTCTTGGTGGGAAAGACGAAAATGATGGCTGGTGGTGAAGGTGATCGGTGGAGGGATGGAGATGGGAAGGATGATGATCGGTGTGATGGAGGGAGATGATGGAGGTGATCGGCAGAGATGGAGGGGGTCGCCGGCAGGAAGGTGGATGGCGGAGATGAAGAATGGCGGAGGTGGTGGAGTTACGGGTGAGAGAGAGAGAGTTGGTAGGAGTTGGGTTTCTTCCCAATTGATAATTAAGATAAGGGATAATGGATATGCACAACATTGAGGCGGTGATGGCCTCTTTTTATAGAGGTCATCCCGTCTCCGGTTTGACGTCTCGATTCCCGAACGAAAAGATATTTTTCCGGCAACGAATTCCAATTTAAAATATCAAAGGGTTTATGGAATCCACGAAAAATATCGAACACAACGATATAGGTTAAAGAATTTTCGGAAGGGATTTGATAGCTCGAAGATTTTTAAAGAAACGAAAAGATCGAAAATAGACAAACGGCGACTCGGGTTTTCTTAACCGTTTATCCGAAAAATGCCTAACTTCTTTCATAATTCTTTTAATGTCAAAACTAGGTTAAATATATTAACATTACATTTTTGGAATTTTATTAAGTTAGAAATTATATTTTTAGTTAACTAATTCTTTAATTAAATATTCTAAAATTCTTTTATTAAGAAATTCATATAACTAATAATATCAAAACTTTTAAATTTAAATATCCTTTCATTATTTTATTATATAAATTATGAAAAGCTTATTATATTAAAGGAAACTATTTATTTTCTATTTTTCTAGTATTTAAAAATACGGGTTATTACAAGGCTTGACCCTACAACACTTACGAGCCATATCACTACAACCATGTTCCGCAGCCGGTGCAGTACGAGCATCCGCCGGCGGCACAGTACTACACTTACGAGTCAGATCGTTACAACTATGTTCTGCAGCCTGTGCAGTACGAGCCTCCGCCGCCGGCGCAGTACTACTCTGTTGCAGAGCTGCCGCCGCAGCAGCAACATTACTACCCGCCGCCACCGAGTTATACTCATGTGCCGGATGTTGATGCGACGTTGGAGACGGACGTGAATGATTCTGAGACTCGAGTGGACGCTAGAGGGGATAAAATTGCGGCGGACCCACCACTTGAAGCGATTGGTGAGGAGGAATCAACACCAATGACTGATCCGAAGATGGAGGTGACTGATGCCGATGCAGGCTACGAGCAACAGCTCTCGGAGTTGCAAACGGATCCCAATGTGGGAGGTGAGGAGCTGAATCCAGGGGTGGAGGAAGCCGATGCAAAGAAGGAGATTAGCAAATGCGCCTCTGTACAATTGTTCCAAGTTTCGAAAGAACTTCCAACTTCAAAGTAGAAGATATTCCAGTGGAAGCATGCTTCAAATTGGTGAAGAAGAGTGATTTCATGGAAGATGCTAATTGTCTTGAAAGGAATGAGGATAAGCCCGTGGATGATGAGGAGAGTCGGGTAGGGGAAGAAGTATTTCTTGAAGTATCCCGACATTTGGTTATTTTCGGCCTCTACGCACTCCCTGAAGTATATAAAGATCTCCACCTTGAGGACAAGGTGATTTTCAAGGGTGGGGGAGTTGATACGTATATAGTTAATTAATTATTTGTTGGGCTTAGCCCGTTTATATTATTTGGGTCGTTCATTTTCGGGTTTTCTTGTTGATTATTTCCCGAATCGTAGGTCGAATCAACCCTAGCTAGGTATTTAGTATAAATAGGTGGAATGTATGTTATTTCATTATCAAGAAATATAATACAAAAACCCTAGTTTATTTTTACGCCGTCTTTTTCCTTTCCTTTCTTTATCGTAATTTTGTGGCGTGAACGACGAGCCTAGCATCGCGTATGCCGTTGTATTTTTACTTCTTTTCGTTCTTTTGGTAGAGGAAATCGCCCCATCCTCTATCACGACGTCACGGAAATGCATTTGCAGCCAACAAAAGTATTTTCAAGTAAGAACTGTAAATAACTCAATGAGTTCAAACAATAAAGAAAGAGAGTCCAGCCAAAGAGAGAAATAGAGAAGAAAAGTTTCATAGCCAAACTCTGCCTCTCTAGATCTCAAACCTTAATGTTGAGAATTCTCAAGCACTTGTTAGAAATTTTACCTTTAGAGATCAACCCTCCTGTCTAAAACCTAACCCCCACATTTCCATATCTTAGGCTTAGATGTTGAGCCTTATCTTTTATTTGATCTTCATTGTAAAGGACTTCTCGAGTTGGGTTGATTTTCTTCAAAGCCCATATCCAAATAGATTTGAGAGTTTGTAAGGTTTGTTAAAGAATGAGGTCGTATCTACTCGTAAAGTTATAGAGTTGTCAAGGTCGTGATTTCTCATATTATACTCAGGAATAGGTTTGTGAGTGCCCGTAAACTCATAGATGCGCCCATGGTTATCCATTATAGCCACGCATAGGTTATTTGGTGCCCGTTGTAAAATTCAAGGAATTATGAAGGAATTCATCCTCAACCCGATGAAAATGGATGTAGGAGAGTTCTTCAAACCGCTATAAATATCGTGTCACTTTTTTTTTATATGTTTTAATATTTGATCCATGCTCTATGTAAACGTATAAGTATGAATTACAGAGTGAGATATATTGTGCATAAAAGGCAGATTTGATATAAGAAATAAAAATAAATCTGAGCAAGTAATTGCTCTTTATTTATAAGTATAATACATCGTCCGTCATAGTGTAAACTAAATATTGTAGGAAATGTCATTAGTCCATATTTCTTTTTATTTCTCACACCATAATTTATTTCTTTACGGTATATATTCTCTCAATATGTTATATTCTCGCATAGTCAAGGGTTTCCTTGCCATCATAGCCCTTGCTAAAGAAATAATCAAAGTAATCGGAGAAGAGAACTTGCCTATACAAAGGCTTCTCTCCGCCCTCCAAAGCCTCTGGCAGCGGACCGATAACTGCATCCATAGACGGAGTAGCGAAAATGGGCACCGAAACCCTATTCTCATCGCTTACTAAAAACACCTGATGCTCGACGCTCTTATACCTCTCATTGCTCATCATTTGGAGCACATCTCCGATGTTAACAACGAGTGAGCCTTTCATCGGTGCTACATGGATCCATCCATTTCCTTCACCGCCTCTCACGTAAAGCCCACCTACTTCGTCTTGTAGGATGACGGTAATCGATGAGATGTCGGAATGCGGACCGGCTCCAGTTACGAGATCCGGGTTCGGACACTTCGGATAATGGAGAAGGCTCACTCCTAGAGTATCCATCAAGGAGGATTCTCTTGCCGCATCAATTTGACTCACATTGATACCCTTGAGCAACACCTCTAGTAACTTCTTGATTAGGGGTCTTGCCAAGTTTATGTATTCTAATAGTCGATCTCTGTAGGGGTAGGCAAAAACACGAGTTTAACAAAATCTCCATAATCTTAAACGATGCAATTGGGAATCATTGTAATGGAGGGAGAAGAACATGAAAATGCAAAGGAATGATTTATATAAATATATTCTTACTTCTCATGCCATAACTTAGTTATATAACCTATACTCTGTCTTATTGCAATAGTGGTTTCTGTTACAAAACCTAGTCTCTGTTACAAAAATACCTGCGGATACACCATTCATATATTTTGAAACTAATTAATAAATTCTTGTTTTATTTTAAACCCAAAAATTAGCCATTTATATATAAAAAGAAAAAATAAAATCAAAACCTAGTCTCTATTAAAAAAATTACCCACGAATACACCATTAATCATGTGTTCTCAAACTAATAACTAATAATTTTTTTTAAACACATATTTTGATCCTGCTCAATATAATATACAAATATACGACTTGTGTATTCTTGTATTTGGAAATAAACTTTTTAAACAAAATATTGGATCTAGACAAATACACGACTCATTTTTCTTTTTTTGATCAGACAAGATCCAAGGTTGTTAGGGAATCTTTAAACTCGTGACCAATTGAATCACATGAACCCCTCAATCACTAGCCACCTAGAAGGGGGTTTGATTAGCACGTTTTTGTTTTTTTTCATAAGGAGTACTGGGGTAATTAAGGTAATTTAATTACGATAACTAGTCAAAAAAGTGGTTAATTCTTGTATGCGTTTCTTTCTTTCTTTATTTCTCTATTCTCCATCAATGCTTAATAGTGCTCATAGGAAAGCTGTTATTTCGAGCACCGACTATATAAGAGTTCATAGATTAATCTAACTCTTGTTCATCGACTTTGACTATATTCCGATGATACTATTAATACGGCATATATATATATATATATATATATATATATATATATATATATATATATATATATATGAAGAAGATTAAATAAGAATAGATTATTAGGTAAATAAGAATAAATTAGATTTCTTGATTAAAATAAGATGTGTGGTTGAGATATACCGATGCATTGAATTAAGTCACGTAATGCATCAAAACGATAATGCATGATGTATTGAATGCAATGCATGAAAATAACAATGCATCAAATTAAAGCATACGATGCATTATTTAATGTGCGAGTTAATCTAGGCCACTGATTTTGTGTAAATCTATGAACCAGATATATACTTATTTCCTACCTAAGCATTCATTCTCACGAAAACCATACCCTATATATATATAATAATAATAATATTATTAATAATGACTATTTTTTATATTTATATATGACTCATTATTTATTTATATATGAGATATATAATAATAAAGCGAACTATTTAGGATTAGGATGAAATAAAGGGAGTATGAGATATAAACTCAATGAACAAGAGTTGATACCAATAATGTCAAACTCAAAGGTCATGGACTCATGCGTAAAATCTTCAACCATAAATTTTAACACGTATTCCTTCCGTTTACTAATATTTGAGCAATTTAACTTTTTAACTGATTTTGTAATGATAGATTTTAAAATAAATTTTTGGAATTTAGTATTTTTATAAGATACTTTAGTACTCATAGTACCCTACAACAAAGACTATATAAAAAAGTGTGTGTGTGTGTTGGCCTAGCGGTAGGGGTTAAGATTAACGTATCGGACCTGAAAACTCTCGAGTTCAAGTCCCGTGTGGTGCACGTTTCCTTATTTGGTAAAAAAATTATTAAAGGAAAAACACTTTTTGCATATGCACTCATTACTTTAGCACACAAATTCATCCTTTCTTAATTCTGTTGCCCCAAAATAAAGGTAGTTGTATAAATGGACGGAGAGAGTATCACAAAGCTTCAAAATAAAGTCAAAAGTTATCATATTCAAGAATTGGTGGACGGATC
Organism: Thymus mandschuricus; assembly: GCA_029379335.1. Taxonomy (NCBI): domain Eukaryota; kingdom Viridiplantae; phylum Streptophyta; class Magnoliopsida; order Lamiales; family Lamiaceae; genus Thymus; species Thymus mandschuricus. The sequence continues at coordinate 14,471,850 of CM057075.1, read as the reverse complement.
ACAACTTTGTAGTCATAAATTAAATTAGCTTTTCAATTTCAACACTGTCTCAATTTCAATTTCAGTGTTTCAATCCACTCCGAAATTAAAATTTAACGAAAATTTACGTTTTACCTGTACACCGGATGCCAGAATTCGGAACCCTCGTTTCGATTAGTGGCCACATGGTGGTAAAGAGTGTCCTTCCATGCTAGGACCTTCTCCGCGTACGGACTAAAGCTACTCTTCAACGCTACCGCCGGAGACGGAGAGTTCTTCTTCAGATACTTCCTCCTCTCCTCCACCGGCAGCTCGAAGAAATCGTTCGCGGCCTCCTTCATGCCATCAAGGATGTCGTCGGGGATGCCGTGGTTGATGATCTGAAAGAAACCCCACTTCTCCGCCGCGGCGCAGATGGATTCTGAGACTCTCGGGTCGTCGTCCCATTTCGACATGTCGATGATCGGTATGGATTCTTGGGTTGTGATTGGGATGGCATGCAGCCTTTGATGAGGGGGGAGGATGAACTGAGCTGGGATTCGATCCAGGTTCAGTTGGGAGAGGCCCTTTACACCATTACCCTTGTTTATCAAGAAATCGATGAGGTCTTCCCGTGAGGATGGAGGTAATTCCATTATTTTTTCTCTTTTGTTGTGGGAATTTGGAATGGAAGAGGTAGCTAGAGTAGGATATAAATAGTGACACGCGACTGGGAATAAATATTGCAAAATTACTTATAGGGACCTACCGTATCTAAAAACTTGTGAAAATACCAATGTTTTAAAACCGGATGTCAAACCGACAAGGCCTTCGGTTCATAGTTTTTTCGGTTGAACCGTGGTTCAATCAGACAAAATTGAAAATAACCGAAAAAAGCTATGAACCAAAATTATGAACGGTTCATGGTTCAATCGGTTTAACCGATGGTTCGGTTCAGTTTTTAAAACACTGGAAAATACCGTTATTTCAGTATTATACCATAGTGTAAGGATGCGTCTTCTTTGATGGAAAAGAAAAGAGATAATCAGCCTTTAAATCTTTCCTTCCTTTTCACATTTTTTCACATTTGCTCTTTTTTTCTCCTTCATTTTCACTTCAATTGAGAGAAAATATTATTTCACCAATATAGTGTGTAAGTATTTTTTTCAATTTAAAGTATAAAATACTTAATCATTGATAAAATGTGAAAAATAAGGAAAGATGGACGAAACATACTTGGTAGAAACATACTTTTTGTGGACAAAAAAAAAAAAAAAAATTAAAAGTATGACGATGGTGAACGGAGGGAATTAGATACCAATTTTATGTAATTTCTTTAGTTCTTTCGTTATTATTTTTCAAAAATCTCATAACTTTGCTTTATTGATCAATAGTACAGTCTAATTAATTCACAATAATGATTTTGAACTTATTTCAACTTCGTTACCTCCCTATATGTTGAATTCACCCGCACTAGATGAACTATATGCTTCTAAATTTTAATGAATGTCAATTAACTTTTAATAAATCTCACTTGGAAAATTTTGTTCTTCAACAAAAGCATTTAGTTATTTTAATTTGGTATTTTTTTTCAAAGATAACATGAGATAGAACTATTTATCTCCGTATTCTTCTACATACATCACCGATTCATTCAAATTATAATAACTAGTTTACTACCCGTCGAAAATCGACGGGTGCTAATTATTTTTAACATTTAGATGTTTTATCAGTGAAATTTATATAAAATATTTTATACTACGATTTTCGATTTTTATGTACTTACAAACAAATAAAAGGAATTTAAGAATGATGAATAACTAATTCAATGCGGATTCATACTATATTTAAATCCTCGACGTTTAAAGACTTATAACTCAATTTGGTGCCGAGAACGACAAAATCAAGTTTCTCTTGAAATATAAAAAATATATTTAAAAGTAATAAAAAAATACTAAAAGTAAATAAACAATATGAAAATTATATAAGAAATCCGGACCAAATAAATGCTCAGCTCCTCTTCTACAAAGCTATTGAAGTTTGAGCGTAGTTTCTCGTTACTCGTGTTTATAAGAAAATAGGTTTAAAGGGGAATATTTTGATGATATGTGCATTTGTATCTCGTCAAGCTGCCCGTTATTTATTTTAATAAATAGTAAATGTCAAAGAGAGTCTCCCGTAGCCCGTTGTTTATTGTAATAAAATAAAATGTCAATATAAAGTCACTCGTTTATCGTGTTTATAAGAAAATAGGTTTAAGGGGAAATATTTTGATGATAAGTGCATTTGTATCTCATTTGAAATTCGATACAAATCACTTTATAACGTTATTTTTAAGTAAAGTATAAATATAAAATATGAAAATATTTCAAGTCACCCGTTATTTTTTTCAATAAAAAGAAAATGTCGTTATATCAAAATAAGTTAAGATGTCCGTTTCAAACCACCACATTGATCGATATGCATATACGTGTCAATTCATGCATCCGCAATTTTTATTTATTTAAATTACATATATTTGTAAATATTAATTATATAAACTATGTTAAAGAAATTAACATTTATCAATCAGTTATATGTGGTCTAAATGTCAATCCGCCCATCATAATTATTAGGGTTATTCTCCTCAAAATATATAAACTTAGACAAATGCTCATGTACAACTGACAATTGTTGACATACTTAATATGTACATGGATGTCGTGACAATACTTAAAAGAAAATTGTTATCAACATATGCCCTTAAAATAATCTCTTAAAAAAACTAACTAAACCTGAAAGTAGATTTGCTTCTACCACATGATCTCCAAGTTTTGTTACCATCATCCTAATGTCATTGCAAAACTAATTCGACATGTCAATATTTCACATGAGCATGATGGTACACCCTTCTTTCAGTTTGTAATAAAAATAAAATGTCGTTACATCAAAATAAGTTAAGCCGTCCGTTATTTATTTTATTTTAATAAAAAAAAAATGTCAAAGAGAGTCTCACATAGTTGTAACAATTTTAACGTCAATATTCGATATGAATCAATTTATATTGCTACTTTTAGGTACCCTGTTGTTTATTGTAATAAAAATAAAAATGACGTTACATCAAAATAAGTCAAGCCGCCCGTTGTTTATTTTAATAAAAAAAAAATGTCAAAGAGAGTCTCACATAGTTATAATCAATTTTACGTCAATATTCGATATGAATCACTTTATATTGCTACTTTTAGGTTAAATATGTAGGCAAACATATGTTAATAATAAGTAAAATATATGTCTTACACAAGTAAATATAAATATGTTGTAAAAATTTACAGCTTCGTCAATTAAAATCATTTCAAGTCCTTCTTGACCATTGCGATCTTTCTGACTCTACAATCGTAAGATTCTTACAACAACGGTTTTGTTCCGTGATTTTTTTTGTTGACTTCTTTTAGACCGATAATCCCATTATTGGAAACCAATTTCTGTATTTATAAATAAATATTATAATATAATATAACTATGGAAATTAAAATAAATATTAAATAATATAATAAAACAAATAGACCTTCATGATGAATGATAAGTAAAAGAATCTCACATAGTTGTGACATAAAACATTGTCAATTACATAAAACATTGCCGATTAATGTATATCATTCTCTACAATTATAATAACCATCATAATAATATTACTAATATTTTTCCATCAAAAATTTCAGATGCCTTCAGAAAGACATTATTTATAAATTATAGTAATGCAGTAACCCCCAAACACAATTTATTATATTACATGCAAAACATGTGTTACGTATAAATCAAACAAAAAAAAAACAAATATAATATCAGTACAAATTTCCATCAAATTTTTTGAATCAAAGAGCCACTATAATAATCGACGGGTGAACTTGAATTTAAATATATAAATTTACATATATGTAAGCATAGTAATAAATTTATAATATATCTCTGATATTGTTATTTGAATTTTGAGATATATTTTAATATAATAAATCTAACTTGTAAATAATTTTTTTTTAAAAAAATAAAAAGGAAAAGGAAGAATTGGCATGGAAAATTGGTACAATCAAATTTTATTATAATATATAATAATAACTATAGTATATTTAAAATGTTATTTTATTATAAATAAATTGAATTTTTTGATAAATTGGAACGAATAACATAGGTTGCGTCACGTAGGCACGTCGATTAACGTGGTGCTCCAAATCCGCTTTGTTATTATATATAAATAAAATGATTTCTTACAGTTTCACGCCGGATCCTCTAGCATCATTATTGTATGCTAAAATTGATTTTTCTCGATTCACTTTATCTTTTTTCTTCATTTCACTATGTTATCATCCAATTTACTCTAATTCAAGGTTCATCAATTCAACCGTGGTTTACTATTTTTTTTTACTATCTAATTTTAGTTTTATCGTTAAAAAATGTGAAGAAAAGCGCTTAAAAATAATTATATATCCTAATTAAATTAATAAAATATTGATAATTATTATTATAATATTGGAATATATCACATCGCATTGAAATTGAAGAAAAAAAAAAGTTAATTTTGGTATACAGTTGGTAACCATACTCAGTACAGAGGATACCATCCGAACTTATTAACAAGGACATTACCGACTTCTTTAGAAAATTGATACATAAGTTTGGCATGTTCCGACTAACTAATTTATGATAATTCTTTATTTGTGGAGAGAGGTGTTCAATTGTATTCTTTTTCTTTCGATCTGACTTTAAAGGCCACCCGATTTTCTTTTAGCGTATATGCATTAGGTATTTTTCATGGATACTTATGAACATGGCTATTTTTCATTAACTTTTACCCTTTTTGATATTTTTGAATAAGGGCATGTACAATGGAGGGGTTCTTGTCTATGTGGCAAGAACAAGAACCCACACCTTAATTAGCACGCCCATTGGAGATCCCCTAAATAAAAATCCGGATTCTTATATAAGATACTGGTTCTTAAAAAAAAGTGGGGCCAACATTCTTTTTTATTTTTTTTCTCTCTTTTATTTTTTCAAATAAAATAATTAGTGGGACCCTTTAATTATGATAAGAACCTTTATTAAGAACCTTACCACTGTAATTTTTTAATACGAATGAGATCTTGTCTATGTGGCACCCTTAAGAACCCCATTTGGGGTTCTAGCATTGTACATGCCCTAAGCCACTTAACTGTAGTATTATATTCTCTTTCATATTATTAAATTATTTTATCTCTTTCACTTTCACCTAAATTATCATTCTTTCAGAGACCGACGTACACTTTCACATTCTAGATAACATTTTCTTTAGCCAAAATTAATTAATTTTACGTACTTTTTTAGCCAAACTTATAACTTTTAATTAAGTTTTCATTTATTTGATTATTTTAATTAATTTTTACGTATTAATGTCAATCATATCCCAATTGATTTTTTTAGTCGAAGTATTTGTATATATTGTATATATACAAAGCATATGAAATAAGAATAGACTTTTATATACCAAATAAGAACAAATCAACGCCTTTGATCAAGATCTACGGTTTGAATTAACGGATGCATTAAATTAAGGCGTATAATGCATCAAAACTGTAATACATCAAATTATTAAATGTAATGCACGAAAACGACGGTTTATCAAATTAAAGTATATGATCCATCATATAATATCAGAATCAATTTGGGTCACTCAATTAGTGAAAATCTTAGAACTAGATTTATTATTATTTATTTTTACCTAAGCATTCTTTTTCACCAAAATCATACTTATGTTATTCTTATTATTTACCTCAATTTAAATTTCTGACTATGTTAGCTCTAAGTTTAAATCACTTACGTTACAAATGTAAAAATTCTTTTTATTTTATTTGTAAACGCCCATCACCGTTAATTAAGGGATTTTCATTACGTTTCCTAATATTACGTGGATATCAGATGAGATCTTCTCTTTTAAAACTAGAAATAATAAATGTGCGTTGCAAGTATAATCTCTATTTTTTGTTTGAGTGAGTTCATATTTTCAGTTAACCTAGATTGATAGATGATTGCTATCTGATATAATGTTTTATTTATGACTTAATTTTATAGAAGTAAGGTTTCTTAAGTGTAAAAAATCTACCTCAATTTAATTTGTTAATTATTTACGTGATAATTCATATCAAATACTTCATTCTTCTCACATAATGAGTTAAGTTCCACTCTAAAGTGTTCCATAATTTATAATGAATTGATTCTCACACTCTTATACATATATTGAATATAATTTGAATTTTAATATTTTTATTTAACATAGTTTGATTGTTTATTCTCCATTTTTCACAATTTTTACATCAAATTAAATGTTTTGATAAGATATTTTATTGGGAACCCTCTGCAGTTGTTTTGATGATATTTTCAAAACCACACTTAGGCATCGCACAACATGACATTATTCTTATCTATTATAACCGAGTTTGTTCTCCTTAAAGAATGAGGCCGTTGTCTATAACAGCCTCACGTATTAAAGGTTAACTAGCTCTCCTTTTATTCATGCTCTGCAGGTTCTTCGGCTAGGCTCTTCTAGCTCTTTCATCTAGCTGACGAAGACAGACTGTTGATCTCATCAGATAGATCAACCTCCCTCCACATAGCTGCCACCTCTGTTGCCAACTGTCTGGACCCACTCGAAGTGCTGAGTCAGCTGCTTTCTAACGGCTATATTTTGCAGGACTTTCAACGGCTAGTTTTCAAACTACGCCTATATAAAGCCTTCGATAACAATGGTTCGAGTACGGGAAACTCATTACTCTTACAAGCCAAATCGCTGCAAGAAATTCTCTCAAAGTTTACATCCATTCAACACTCGAAAATCCTAGAGCTTTCCCAAGTGTTGAAGATATAGAATTTCACCATTGTTATACATCAAGCTTGTTGCGTTTACTGCTGCATCAAGCTGTTGGAACGGCTGCTTGAAAGCCGCCCCGACCCAGATCTTGGTTCGGTTGCGTCGATTCGATCGTGCACATAAGTTCATGCAAGGGCTCGAGTACATACCTTGTGATTATGAAGAACGTGCAATCTGAGTCGTGTCTGATCGATCTACGGTTCTGATCTTCTAGGATGTGATCCCACACCTTCAGATATGAGACTTGGTGGACGTCTCGAGATCACTGGAACCTCGATCTCCCTCACTCAGTACCCGCGGCCGACTCTCTCTCTCGCCCTTGGGATTCGCGCCAATCTCACAAATCTCGTGTGGCTTGGAGAACTCAATTAGGGTTTTAGGTGAGAGACATGAGAGTATTTATATGGTACATAAATAAGGAGATATGATTCCTTATTTATCTCTAACCATATCTTTGCATATCCCATATTTATTCTCTTTCCATAACTTACAAATCTTATTTCTTTATTAATACGGAATTAATAAGGAATTAATCTGTTCAGTTATGCAACTGTATATCCGGAATTAATTCTAACAAATAGAATTTATTCTAATACCAGTAGAAGAATAAATAAATAAATATATACTAAATATATTTATCTATATGATATTTATCCCCATAAGATTTAATTAAATAAATCTTATCCTATTAGATTTAATCTTATCCTTGAATGATTAAATTATAACTAATTAGATTTAATCTTATCCCACAGGATATAAATCCAAATTAATTATATTTAATATCCATCCAACGGATATAAATCCAATATATATCATATATTGGGCCTGAGTACAATTATTGAGCCCATACTCAATAATACTATTTAGATCGATTTCCGAGGTCTGTTTGGGCCATCCTAGGGATCGGATACCAGACAGAGTTGGGCCTTATCTAATTCGATATTTCCATGTCCACCCCTAAACATGTATCTCATTAGAACTATGACGCACTCCACTAAAGTGTCATAGCTGAATCACCGCTCTGTCCCATTATGTAGATTGTGGCTGGTATTTTGTTTAGTTCGACCCCCGTGTTTAAGACCTTCCATATCCGTTAATCAATTAGAGCTACCATGACTGCTCCTAATTGTTAACATCTATTCCTCAGGTAGTACCCGTTCACACCTTATTATATACCTGAACTTAATCAGCATGCATGACTTGGTATAATAATCCTTGTGACCTCCCTGAAGGGATAACGTCAGCCTACACTCACATAGGACACGGCTTATTGATAACACTTATTAGACATACTATGCATCTCCGTGTTACCCAAAGTACGACATGATTAAGATGAACTAACGAGAAGTTCATATCATCGTAAATCAAAGTAACATCGAAGAATACATATACATCTAATAGTTTACCAAGGTTAAGATCGAGCTAGAGCCTGAGATCTGTAGCTCTTCACCTATATCACCTTTGATACAGGGTCAGTATCAGAAGAGCATTATCTCTGTTGATCCTCAATACGTTCCACCGTACCAGCATAATTAGTGATTAGGACTCATCACTACCATTAAGCTGCAGTCTAGACCGACAGCTCAGCCCAAGCTATCTCGACTGTGAACTGTTTATATCTCATCATTATTAACGACCTTCGTGATCCTCTCCGAACTCAGATCGACACGTGGTCTAAAACATGAGATAATGGGCTTTATTCTTGCTTATACATATTCTTCCAGATAGGGATTGTTAACAGTGGACCTGTGTCGTAACCACTAAAACAACTGGTTTTCCTTTAGTTATACAACAACCCCAACAATCTCCCACTTATACTAAAGTAAAACCTTTTAGTATACCAACGCGTCTACAGGAAACCATATGACTTCATCCATGTACAATGTTAACAATCGCAATCGCAATCGTTAACAACCATCATACACTTTTTCTCCCACTTATACTCAAAGATTTTACCTTTTAGTGTACCTTGTCGTGGGAGGCTCACTAAGACATGTCAGCCACGTGCTACAGTATACCTGACATGTGACACTTAGTGAAGGAACCGTCATCGTACATTCCTCTAGTGTTTCTATCTTTCCCGCAAAATCGCCTTAATATTAGGTACTCACTATGTTGTTTCCGGCATTTCCAAATCTCAAAAATTTGCCACTGCACTTAGAATCCTTCCAGGGGGTGTAAGAATTCTAGCAAATTTGAAATTACTGCCAATTCACGAAGCCAAGCCCTGAATTATCTAGCTCCATCTCAGCGTTTCACTGCGTGAGAATCCTCAAGACAATTCTGCTTTCACCGTGAATCCATAATAAAAGGTCGATGATGTCGTTTTTCTAGCTACCATTCGATTATCCGTGTCCTCAAACATTTAAGAATGATAGACTTTATCCATTACCATGCACTGAGCATTAACATATATCTGGCTCTTTATGCAATATCCAAGTGTATTGCAAACTTTGCCATAAACAGTAGTCTATGAAGAGTACTTGAATAATGTTATACTACCCGCAGATATATCTAACATTACTCCTAACCTTCATTCTAAACTGTTCGGATAATCACCACCTATTGTGTCAGATAATACTTTCACATTGTCTCCAAGTGCTAGTAATATTATCTCACAATGTACAAGACAACCAATGCAACGTCTTTTGTAGATGAAAGATATGCCATTTGTCAACACATTTCATGAACGAATCTATATGTGTTGTCTGACAAATGAATGCTTTATATCATTGAACTACACATTTCAATGTGTTTGTCCCGAAACATGGAACTTTTGAGAAAAACTTACTTCTCTCAAACCACATCCACTTTCCCTTATGTATGTCCTCAACCAATATGAGCATACAACTTACCAGTCTTTCGAGTGTTAAACTCATAGACTCATCAATGATATGCAACCACTTTCATCTAACTTATCCTTAACAGTCAACTTGGTCTGTTCATTGTCCAAGAAACTGGATTTCTTGTTGAACAATTCACAATTTTCGAGACACACCCGAAAATACTCCCACTGTGACAAGGATCCTTAAATAATCTTGTGCAGATCCTTTTGGTTATCTGTCTTGTACTTCCGGCCTTATGATGTTCCAATCCATAAATTCCTTTTATTCTTGGACGTTAATCAAGAATAAATACTTGTCTTTTTCTGAAAGATGACTACTAATCCAACTAATTACTAAATCTAACATCAAACTTGCGACACTTCGTGTGCAAATTATCCTTATTTCCGAACAGATTTAACCAATGAAATCTATAATTAGCTTCTCCGTAGGGAGGAAGACCCGAAGTCATCGCGAATGCTAATCAATTTCATTTTAAATCACAATGAAATCCATGATCAACATGAATGTTTAATCATTTCATTTCAAATAAGGGGAATACATAGATTTAGATATAGTGAGGTAGTACTTTATTGAAAGACAATCTTGAACAAGAAGTACCACATTTATCATAACACGTTTTGGAACATCTTTCAAAATTCACAGTTATTGCTCCCACTATGAATGATATATCAAAACAACTAGTATTAAAGAAATAAATCCTTAATACAATGTAAGAAAGTAATCATCCATCAACATTTAAAACCATAAGTATCCTGCCAAAATAAGGCAACTAATGTGGCAAAAGAGCAATAAACCAGAATCTAATATCCAAAAACCAAGATAAAACGCAAGATAGAAATCTTCAAGTCTTCTGGACAACTGCATCATCGGAATGACGCTTGTCGAGCTCAAGGACTTGAAGTCGTCCTACTCATTCTTTGTAGCTGAACCTACAAAGATTGCAACAAACCACAATTAATATCCACCAGTTAAATCCGTCCGCGAGGACTGAACTAGTATAATTTGGTTTTTCATGTTACAAGAGTCTGACATACCTCCATCTATCTTCAACTTCTTGTTCCTCCTCTGATAGACCTTTATTATCGGAGGTCTCTCCTTCCTGGCATCATTCACTTCCTGAGTAGGCTGATCAGAGCTCAGCTCATTCACATCGTGAACGAGTCCGTCATGCTCAAAATCGCCCACTTCCTGGATGGATTGATCAGAGTTCAGCTCATTCACATCGTGAACGAGTCCGTCATACTCAAGATCATCAATCCTCAGTGAATGGAGGTACTCGTCTATGATAGTCTCATTTTCATGAGCTGTAAAACGCTCATTCAAATCGACGTCCTTATCCACAGGACGATCCCGAAAGTTCCTTTCCGCCTCATAGGCAGTCCGTAGAATACCAATCCTCTCCCTGTCAACCACGAGCAATTCCCCTATAAGGGCAATTGGATCCTCATGAATGATGTGGTTAGGGACGACTGCATCCCTAAGAGCCAGGAACCAACTCGGAAAACGTGCAAGGAGAACCTCGCAGACAGACTTTCCCGACATAACGCCACCATACGACACGTACATGTACACAAGGTTCTTAAACCTCATGATAAATTCCTTGAAGTTGAGGGAATCCTCAAACCTCAGGAAACTAATCTCCTTCCGTGCCAGGAAACTGAGTAGACGAAATCGAAAGGAATCCAGAACACCATCGGAAAAAGCAAAACGACAAATCTTCGTGCGAATAGAAACAATAGACATATCTGAAATAAATAACAAGTAAACAAAACTCGTAAGCAAAAATAATTTATGTTATCAATGTTATAAACCCAATAATAACATTGAACCAACAAACGAGTAGCCCGATACTATTTACAAATAGTCCACTATAGGTGGATGCTACCTATAAAATTATCGACCATGACCGCAGTCTATTTTATTTCTTATCCCATCACACGGACCTTAGTGAAACAAAGAAATAATAACCCGTGCCTCAGGACCCTGCTAATTCGAGAAGTGACCTCTAAAGGAGGATTCATCAATAAGCAGCTAAGCTACAACCATATTTTAATATTCCGAAAAATTAATTCTATTAAGAGCAATCCTACCAAAAGGAGGAATTATAAAATCATTTTTCCCATATTATCAAAATTTGAATTTAACCAATGAATTCTATAATTAGTATCTCCTATAGGGAGGAAGACTCATTGTCAACGCGAATACTAATCATTTCATTTTAAATCAAATTATCCTTTTATGAAGTCTAAACCAATGAAATCCATAACCAGCATCTCCTATAGGGAGGAAGACTCATTGTCAACGCGAATGCTAATTATTTCATTTTTAAACCAAATATGGAGGTCCTTTGAATCAATTAACCAATAATCGATTAACTATACCGCTTAGTCTTTTTAAGGGTTTGTGTGACAATCGTAGCACAAAGACAATTAAGTCATATCACATGATTTCTAAGCGCAAGTAATAAAACATGCTCGCAATGAAATCATAAAAACCGACATGCTATGATCCCTATGCATGTTATTTCTATTACGCAAACAATGAAAAACAACTATAACATGCAAAACATGCTAATCATCTCATCGCGTAATTTAAATCCATCCATAGCATGCATAATAATTAAATAAATAAATAGGCTGCCGACCGGGAATAGAAAGCCCTATCTATTACGTTTAATTAAAAAAAAAATCCCGGAACAAGCTCCGGTCTTCAAGCTTCGATTTGGAAGTCAACCCCGGTCTTCAAGTCCACCTTCCAAAATTAGCAACTGCTCGATATAACTAGGGTGCGGAAAACCCTAATTACCTAAAATGGAAAGCGAATATTTTCGAAACGAACTAGGTTACGAAAACCCTAGCAGTCGACAATCATGCCAAGGTTTCGGAAAACCCTAGCCGTCGTCAACGTCATGGGCTGAACGTTGGAAAACGAACAGCCCTTCGTTCGAAAAATCTGGCCACGCGCCGCCGCCGAGCCGCGCGTGCAAACCACGCGCTGCCGCGGCACGTGCCGGGGGCACTGTCTCGGTTCCGCGACGAGCCTGACGTGGCTGGGTACGTCCGTTGCAGCCCAGCCCGAGCCACTGCTCGTCGCCGTCGCCCGAGAACACCGCCGCCTTCGCCGTTATCCACTGCACAAGGCAGCGCCGCCGCCGCGAGCCACCGCCGGTGGCTGGAATGCCACCGGACGCTCCCACTGGCCTCGCCGGCGTCCCAGCACCACCGGAGGTGCTGGGTTCGAGCCTGAGCCGCCGTGGCTAGATCCGGCAGCAACGCACGCGCAGGGGAAAAACCCAGCCGCCGCCGCTGCCGAGTGATCACGCCTCAGCCGCCGCCGCCGCCGGTGGTTCCCAGACCACCGGACCTGCTGTCCACCGTCGTCCGCGCCTCCCCGTCGTCGTCGAGCCACCGTCGGGCCGCGGGCTTGAGCCCAGCAGCGCGCGCAAGCCAAGAACCCGTTAGGGTTTCGGCCGCCGCTGCTGTAACTCGCTGCCGCAGCCCCTGCCACGCCGCCACCGGTCGTCCGGCGCCGTCACGGCTCCGTTCCGACGTCGAGCCGGGCGCTGGACCGCCGGGCAGGCCACGGTTCAGGCCAAGCAGCGCCGGCAGGCTTGAGAAACCTAGGGTTTCTCGCCGCCGCGCTGCACCAGCCCGTCCCGCCGTCCGCCGCTGGTTCTGCCACCGCCGCCTCTCGTCTCCGGCTCGCCTGAACCCTAGGATGAACCCTAGGGTTCAGTCGCCGTGAAAAACAACGAGGAGCAGCCGCGCAAGACCGCGGCAGATTACGCCGCCCGCCGCCGTGCGCTGGCCGACGCGCTGCCGCCTGCGGCCGTCGTCGCCTTCGTCTCTTGTTCGTCTCCTGACCTCGTTCCTCAGCAATTCTTCGATTCTCTAGCAACAACAATGCAAAAATTGAAAAATACAAGAAAGAAAACGAATCCTAATCTAATCGGCACCTTATTATCTCGCCGATTTAAAAAAAAACGAACAACGATAAAATGAAAAACGATAAATAACGCACATAATTTTCCCGGACAGCAGCATGCACACATAATCATGATGACTCGAATGCATGAACATTAAATTCGAATCAACACAGAGCCGATCCAAAAACCTCGGGCTCTGATACCACTTGTTGGAACGGCTGCTTGAAAGCCGCCCCGACCCAGATCTTGGTTCGGTTGCGTCGATTCGATCGTGCACATAAGTTCATGCAAGGGCTCGAGGACATACCTTGTGATTATGAAGAACGTGCAATCTGAGTCGTGTCTGATCGATCTACGGTTCTGATCTTCTAGGATGTGATCCCACACCTTCAGATCTGAGACTTGGTGGACGTCTCGAGATCACTGGAACCTCGATCTCCCTCACTCAGTACCCGCGGCCAATTCTCTCTCTCGCCCTTGGGATTCGTGCCAATCTCACAAATCTCGTGTGGCTTGGAGAACTCAATTAGGGTTTTAGGTGAGAGACATGAGAGTATTTATATGGTACATAAATAAGGAGATATGATTCCTTATTTATCTCTAACCATATCTTTGCCTATCCCATATTTATTCTCTTTCCATAACTTACAAATCTTATTCCTTTATTAATACGGAATTAATAAGGAATTAATCTGTTCAGTTATGCAACTGTATATCCGGAATTAATTCTAACAAATAGAATTTATTCTAATACCAGTAGAAGAATAAATAAATAAATAAATATATACTAAATATTTTTATCTATATGATATTTATCCCCATAAGATTTAATTAAATAAATCTTATCCTATTAGATTTAATCTTATCCTTGAATGATTAAATTATAACTAATTAGATTTAATCTTATCCCACAGGATATAAATCCAAATTAATTATATTTAATATCCATCCAACGGATATAAATCCAATATATATCATATATTGGGCCTGAGTACAATTATTGAGCCCGTACTCAATAATACTATTTAGATCGATTCCCGAGGTCTGTTTGGGCCATCATAGGGATCGGATACCAGACAGAGTTGGGCCTTATCTAATTCGATATTTCCATGTCCACCCCTGAACATGTATCTCATTAGAACTATGACGCACTCCACTAAAGTGTCATAGCTGAATCACCGCTCTGTCCCAATTATGTAGATTGGGGCTGGTATTTTGTTTAGTTCGACCCCCGTGTTTAAGACCTTCCATATCCGTTAATCAATTAGAGCTACCATGACTGCTCCTAATTGTTAACATCTATTCCTCAGGTAGTACCCGTTCACACCTTATTATATACCTGAACTTAATCAGCATGCATGACTTGGTATAATAATCCTTGTGAACTCCCTGAGGGGATAACGTCAGCCTACACTCACATAGGACACGGTTTATTGATAACACTTATTAGACATACTATGCATCTCCGTGTTACCCAAAGTACGACATGATTAAGATGAACTAACGAGAAGTTCATATCATCGTAAATCAAAGTAACATCGAAGAATACATATACATCTAATAGTTTACCAAGGTTAAGATCGAGCTAGAGCCTGAGATCTGTAGCTCTTCACCTATATCACCTTTGATACAGGGTCAGTATCAGAAGAGCATTATCTCTGTTGATCCTCAATACGTTCCACCGTACCAGCATAATTAGTGATTAGGACTCATCACTACCATTAAGCTGCAGTCTAGACCGACAGCTCAGCCCAAGCTATCTCGACTGTGAACTGTTTATATCTCATCATTATTAACGACATTCGTGATCCTCTCCGAACTCAGATCGACACGTGGTCTAAAACATGAGATAATGGGCTTTATTCTTGCTTATACATATTCTTCCAGATAGGGATTGTTAACAGTGGACCTGTGTCGTAACCACTAAAACAACTGGTTTTGCTTTAGTTATACAACAACCCCAACACAAGCTTCCTGTACTCTCTCTCACATATTTAGTGCTAAGCTAGTATAGTTGAGATTGTACTTTGTTTATTCGATTGTAAATCGAAGATTGTATGTTGTATGAAACTGATACTCAGTCAGTATAAACAAGAGAGAAGTAGAATCCAAAAGTAAAGGGATTCGTAGATCGAGCTTGATCTACCGTGGAAGTAGGATAGTTGCATCCAAACCACGTAAAAAATTCCTCGTGCCATTTACTGTATTCATTCTCTCTCTCTATTAAATTGCTCATTCATTCATAGCATACAACAGCCTCTCAATAAAGGCTGTAATCGATTTTACTTAAAAGAGTTATCTAGCTCAACCTCTCCACCACATTCGCACTGACAGTTTGATAGATCAAGCTTGTTGAATCCACAAGCTTGATGGATCAACCTGTCCATCTCATCAAAGGACTGCCTGACCTACCAGTCCTTGGGAAAAACAGTTTGTTTTCTAAAATTCAAAAAAAAAAAAAATAAAAACGGTTGGCTATTGGTGTATTCCCCCCCCCCCCCCCCATACACCAATTAACTCTTTCTGGGACCAACAAGTGGTATCAGAGCAGTGATTCTTTTGACCGTTGCTTTGCATACTAAAAACTCTTTCACGTTTTTGGGTCAATTAGAACCGATCCTTAGTAAAATCTTTTCCATTCATTTCATATCACAATCATGGAATCCTCATTGATACGAGTGTGTGAGGACTTCTCAGTCCAAGGCTATGAGGACTGGAGTTTTCGAATTAGGATGTGCCTACAAGCACATCACATTCTCATGTGGAAGGTCATTGAGGAAGGACCTTCTCCTATATATGATGAAAAGGTTGAAATTACTGGGACTTCACCTGGTGAAGCTGGATACAAAAAGAAACTCAAAAATCCCCGTGATTATACTACGGAAGAGAGAAAAGAGGCTGGGCTTGATAATTTTTCCAAAGGCCTCATCTCTAGCACTGTGAAGGGCATCTACCTTTCAAAAATCAGAAATCTTGAAACAAAAAGAGATGTGGGACACCCTCAAGGCTATAAGCCTGGGATCTGAAGAAATCAAAGAGAACAAGCTCTCGATTGCTTGCAGCAAATTTGATGACTTCAAAATGTTGCAAAATGAAAACATTGAATCGATGAAAACTCGGTTCACTGAAATTGTTCTCGAAATAGAGGCACTGAAATCTAACAAATATTCTCAACGTGAGAAGAATTTGAAGGTTACAAGAGCTATACCTGCCAACTGGCATGTATATTCAGCCCTTCTCCCATCTCGATCTGATTTTAATACTCTCTCCACAGAGGAGCTCTTCGATATTTTAATCGGAAATGAATATGAGATGATTCGTATCCATGGATCTTCACAGCCTCAATCATCTAAAAAGGCTGATGAAAAGAAAGAAAAGGATGCTGTCTTCAAGGCAGATGAGACTAAAGAAACAACCGCCTCACCCATTGATGAGGCTTTGGTCAAGAAAATTGACCAGCTGGCTATTGATGTAGCCATGTTCTCAAAAAGCAATGAAAAGCTTCTTGGTAAAGCCTCAAAATACAAGAGACTCTATCAAGATAACAAACGAGGTTACTCAAACCGAAATGATGATCGCTCTGGAAAGAAGAGCGATGCAAAGCCCTCAAAATTCAATTCCTCTAATACACCTGAGGGTGCATGCTTTGGTTGTGGTAGGCCAGGCCATTACAAAACAGATTGCCCTGACCTAACCAAGGCAGAAAGAGAGGAACTTCGCGCTAAGCGAGACAAGAAGCTCAAAGAACAACGAGCTTCTCTGCTAGCTGAAGAAGCCACACAAGAAGCTCATCTCTCCGACAGCTCAACAAGTGATGATGAGGGATATATTGCTTCTGAAGATGAGGACGAAGATGAAAGCTTCGTGGGAGACTCATCAGGAACAACCTCAAAAACTGAATCATCAAAGGTAATTTCCAAAACTGTTCAATTATCTTTCTCTTGCGATGAAAGTGCAGATGAGAAAGAAGATCAATCCGAGGCTGAATCTTGGGAAAGAATCAAAGAACAGTTGAAGGAATATGCAGAACAAGCTGAACTATTTGAGGAGGTTGTTAAGGATAATGCAGAGCTCATAGCTCAAAATGGAAAATTCAAAACTGCTCTAGAAGAGAGGTTTGCCCCCTATGATGCCGAAAAGGAAAGAGAGATAGAATATCTGAAGTCGAAAATAGATATTCTAACTCAAAGAGAAAAGAATTTGGAGGATATAGAGCTAGAAAAGAATGAAGCTCTAAAATCAAAGGATGCTGAGATACACAGTCTCACCTCCAAGCTTGCAGATTTAGTGGATCGACATGAATCACTAGTTCTCAAGGAACAGAAGCTGCAGATCACATTGAGCCAGCTAAAGAAGAGTGGAAAGAAGCTGGAAGAAGTGCAGGCCATGCAGAGAAATTCAAAGAACAAAAGCGGTCTAGGGTATACTGGACCTACAAGTAAAGGGGCAGTAAGCGACAAAGTGATCTTCACAAAGCCACAAATGAAGGTATCTGATCAGGATCAGAAGCTGATTCCCGATAAAATGATGAGCTTGAAGAATCCAGCTCATCAACCACAGGTTGTTCTCTCAAAGAACCATCAAAAACCAAATCTGTTGAAAAAGGATCAACCTACAGAAAAGAAGGAAGGAACTCCACTTCCTAAGAAAAGGGAGGACAAGTCCGTCCCCAAGTTTGTTCAACAGAGGAAAGCAAGGAAGGCAGAATATCAAAGGCCTTACTATCCACAACACTATCATCCCCACCGATCACAAGGATGTATGTGCCATCCTCAGCCTGCATATCATCAACAATGGCATCATCAACCCCTCTACTATGATGAGCCTTACTATCAACCTCAGTACAGACGCACTCATCAAGCCAAGAAGATTAAAAGAACCACCAGACCAGACACAAAGAAACGGACTGCTGTTTCCACTCCCTCGGATAGAAGCAAGCCCGTGATCAAAGTCTGGAGGCCCAAGGCTGTTCAATCAACAACCACAGCAACAGATGTAGCACCCAATCTCAAGTGGGTTGCTAAGCTCAATTAATTGCAGGTAGGAAAGGCTCTACGAAGGAGCCAAGCAGCTCGAGGAGCTGTATGGATCATTGACAGCGGATGCTCCAAGCACATGACGTGTGACAAGATGCTGCTGTCAAACTACCTCGAGCGAGATGGACCTCAAGTCACTTTTGGAGGGAACTCCAAAGGAAAAACAAAAGGATATGGAGATTTGAATGTTGGTAAAACCACTATCCATAATGTCTCTTTTGTTGAGGGTCTTAATCACAATTTATTTTCAGTCTCGCAATTTTGCTCGAGTGGTAAATGAGTAGAATTTACTACTAACAAATGCCTTGTGAAAAATGAGAAATGAGAAACCCTCCTTACCGGAGTCATGCAGGATAAATTGTATATAGTCCAATGGGCTGATGAAAGAGAAACCTACTTGGTGACAAAGGCCAATTCAGAAGCTAGTTGGCTATGGCACAAGAGACTGAGCCATCTGAATTTCAAAGCAATCAACAAGCTGGCGCGCAACAAACTGGTCAACGATCTCCCTGATCAGATATTCGAAAAAGATCATGTATGCAATGCATGTCAAGCTGGGTAGGAAACAAGAGCCTCCTTTCCCAGCACAAGCTCTCAAAGCTCAAGTCGAATATTGGAGCTTCTCCACATGGATCTCTTTGGTCCAGTCACTCCCCTGAGTATAAACGGTAGAAAATATGCTCTCGTAGTTATCGATGATTATTCTAGATTTACGTGGATTATCTTCTTATTTAAGAAAAAAGAGACATTGGAGAAGCTGCTGGCGCTGCTCAGCAAGCTGTGCAATCAAAAAGAAAAATCTATCATCTTTATTCGATCAGACAGAGGAACAGAATTTCTCAATTCAATGATCGAGGATTATTGCACGAAGAATGGAATTCATCATCAAACATCAGCAGCAAGAACCCCTCAACAAAATGGAGTTGTTGAAATGAGGAATCGATTTGAAAGAAGCAGCTTGAACAATGCTTGAAGAAACAAAGCTTCCTATGAAGTTCTGGGCAGAGGCTGTCAACACAGCCTCTTATACCCAGAATCGGTCAGTTATCACTACCAGGCATGGGAAAAATCCATACGAGCTGTGGAACAACAAGCTCCCCAGGTTAAGGTATTTTAAAGCTTTTGGATGTTTGTGTTACATTCACAATAATGGGAAATCTCAGTTAAAGACCTTTGAAAGCAAGGCAGATCCTGGAGTATTTTTAGGATACTCAGAGATCAGCAAAGCCTTTCTAGTCTATAATAAGAGAACTCTCGTTGTGGAGGTAACACCTCATGTTGTGTTTGATGAATCTGCTTGCTTGTACAGAGATACTAATACAGGCAATGAGGATGAGCTCTATAAATCAAAGAACGATCTCATCAAAGACACGTTGATCTGGAGCCCAACTGATCAAAGTGAAGAGGATCAATCTGATCCAAAGGTCACACAGCAAGGGGAAAGTGATGCAAGTGATGTTCCTACATCAAGCTGTAATACATCAACTGGAAATACTCAAACTGATCCCTCTAACTCAGTATTAAAAACTGAGGCTGTTATTGATCTGGAAAATCAAATGGAGCAGCTTAATCATTTCAATCAAAAACAGGAAACTGTCTCGCATCCAGAGTTTGAGGAACCAGCTGCAGAACAAGAGCCCGTCATATCCCAAGATGAACAAACTCGAAGAAGACGCTGGGTGGATGATCACCCACAAGAGCTCATTGTTGGGAACCCAAACCAAGGAGTGAGAACAAGAAGGATGCATGGAGAAAGTGCCCTTCTAAGCTGCTATTTATCTCTAATTGAGCCAAAAGATGCAAATGAAGCCCTACAAGACGCTGATTGGATTCAGGCTATGCAAGAAGAGCTAAATGAATTCAAAAGAAATGAGGTTTGGTCTCTAGTAGATCGACCTCATCATCAAGGCTTTATTGGAGTCAAATGGGTGTTCAAAAATAAGAGAGATGAATCTGGAGAAGTTGTCAGAAACAAAGCTCGATTGGTTGCTAAAGGCTACTGTCAACAAGAAGGAATTGATTTCGATGAAACGTTTGCCCCAGTTACAACATTGGAGGCAATCAGATTGTTTCTAGCTTATGCAGCTCACCAACAGTTCAAAGTCTATCAGATGGATGTAAAGAGCGCATTCTTAAATGGAGTTCTAGAAGAGGAAGTCTATGTCGAGCAACCGCCTGGATTTGAAGAGGGTGATTCCAGCAAGGTCTATCGTCTACACAAGGCAGTGTATGGACTCAAACAAGCTCCACGAGCTTGGTATGAGACGCTGTCCACCTTTCTCATAGAATCTGGATTCAAGCGCGGCTCCGTCGACAAAACTCTCTTCACTATCAAAGTGAATGATAATATCCTTTTAGTTCAAATTTATGTTGATGATATTATTTTTGGATCTAAATCTCCCAAGCTCTGTGAAAATTTTGGTAACCTCATGAAGGATAAATACAAAATGTCCATGATGGGGGAAATGACTTTCTTTCTAGGATTGCAGGTAAAGCAGTCAGATGAAGGGATTTTCATCAGTCAAACCAAATATACTCATGATCTTATTGCAAAATTTGGAATTCAAGATAGCAAGCCTGTCAAGATTCCAATGCTAGCAAATGGGAAGATTGATCAAGATCTCGAAGGAAAACCTGCCAACATAACACAATACAGGGGTATTATTGGCTCTTTATTATATCTAACTGCTAGTAGGCCTGACATTACTTTTGCAGTTGGTGTTTGCGCTCGCTACCAAGCTAATCCAAAGGAATCACACATGGAAGCAGCCAAGAAGGTTCTTCGTTATGTCAAAGAAACTGCCAATCTCGGATTATGGTATCCTAGAGATGACAACTTAGAACTAACTGGCTACTCAGATTCTGATTATGCTGGATGCAAGCTAGATCGGAAATCAACGTCAGGTACTTGTCAATTTCTAGGGAACAAGCTAATATCTTGGTTCTCAAAGAAACAGACATCGGTAGCAACATCGGCAACCGAGGCGGAATATATGGCAGCTGGTAGTAGTTGTGCTCAAATTCTCTGGCTAAAGCAACAACTCAAAGACTATGAGGTCATTGTGAAAGAAGTACCCATCTTCTGTGACAGCTCGAGTGTGTTGGTCCCTGGGAAAGAGTAATTGGTGTATGGGGGGGGGAATACACCAATAACCAACCGTTTTTGACTTTTTAAAGTTCAGGTTGATCTGCAGGTCGATTGTCAAGGTCGACCTTATCAGAGGCAGTTTGATCTATCAAGCTCGTATGGTATCAAGCTTGATTTATCAAACTGTTAATGCGGAAGTTGGTGGAGGTTGATTACTCTTTGAAAAAATCTTAAGGCTGAGGATGAAATGCAGGTTGATGATGATATGCAGGCTGATGCTTGTTAGTCAGATAGTGAAATATAAGTGCGAAATGCAAAGAGAGAGAGAGAGAGATACACCGCGATGTAGCGTGGTTCGGAGAAACCCTCCTACGTCCACGTCAGGTCGACTCGACCTGAGAATCCCTTTTCTTTTGGATCCACCTCTCTCTTATTTATACTGACTGAGTATCAGTTCTAGATACAATCTAACCTGACAAATATCTAGACACGAGTTTTGGGTCGTGACCCTTACAACCTTTCGTACTAAAAAGTACAAGCAACCTTTCGCTAATTACAAAGCTTGACTGGACTCTATAATGGCGAAAACACAAACAAGCTTTCTAACTTCGAACAAGTCGGAGAAGAAGTTTGTTGATACAACGACAAGCAGCAGTGAACGCTTCGTCGTAGTGATGTTTCTCGGAGTCGGAAACCTCTCTTCGTCAAGTGTTTGGGAAACTAATCGAATTTCGAACACTTGAAAAGATATGAATTTGTGAGAGGTTTTGGGCAGAGATTTGGCGTTGATAGCTTGAGTTTCCCGTGCTTGAATCCGAAAATGGCTGAAGTATTTATAGGCAGTTTTGAAAAACTAGCCGTTGGAGTCGGGCTGACGTGGCACTAGCCGTTGGATGCTGACTCACTTCTAGCCGTTGGGAATGTTCGTCCTTGCTGGCACTCGACGTGGCAAGGATCAGGTCGTGACGCTCCATGAAGGCGGAGCATCGACCTTGATTGATAATCCAGCTCTTGAAATCTTCTAAGGCAACGCCAGCTGGAAGCTTGATAGGGGAGGTCGATAGACAGGCTGATGATCCAGCTTGATCCGAACTTGAGGCAGGTCGATACATCAACCTTACTCTTACAGGGTGGATCGAACTTGATTCTAAACACTAGAGAGCATCGACCTGCACTAACAGATAGCAGGTCGATCTATCGGCCTTGACCCTAAACAAAGCAAAATATGCCTAAGTGTGGTTTCGATAAACATCATCAAAATCAAACTGCAGGGGGTTCCCAACAATTTCCCCCTTTTTGATGATGTCGAAACCAAACACTTTACAAATAATTCCTAAGATGAAACACTGAAAGAAGGGTATCAGAGCTTCCCAAATTTTTCAATCATGAAGATTGATAAGGAATTAAACGAAAGACAGATACTAAAGCATAATAAAGCAGTAAGGCAGATGCCTGGACAAAGAGGTATTGTCATCAGGACGAAAGATGTTTTTGTTTCATTCAGCTCGATAGCGTACATTACATTGGAAGTTACAAACTGAGCTACGAACATAAATAAACAAGATTACAAAACATCTACATTGCCTGGACCTTGGCACGGGCTGCTATGCGCTCCTCCTGGACCTGCTCCTTCGATTTTGACTTCATGCTTGCGTAAATTCCATCCCTGATGCGACGATAGTCGGGATCGGAATTCGCAATGTTGACGCCTAGGCCGATGGCAGTCTGTGCGATATACTGGTCGATTCGAGAGTAATCCATATACTCCGAAGCACCAAGACGTAAGGGCGTAAAATATTGCTGAGCAGGAGCCCTTATTATCACACCAGCCTCTGCAGCTTTCTTCTTGAGATCACCAATGAATTTTTGGTATGGAAATTTTTGCATATAAGCTGCATAGGCTTCATCGGCATCGGCGGGAAGGGAGGGGTCCTTGATCCAGTAGTGCAGCAAGATGAAACAAGAGTTGAGCTCCCGCAGCAGGTTGTTCTGATTTTCGTCAAGCCATTCAACGACCTGCTGCTGGACTCCAGCATTCAGAACAAGGGCGGACTGGCTGACCCAGTCCTTCTCCCTCTTTTTCCTTGCTTCATCGGCCCGGCACTTGGCAACAAAACGCTTTTGCTCCTCCGGATCCACGGACTGCTCCTGCGACGCCCCGGCCATAATCATGGCCTCAATTAGTTTGGAGTGCTTGGCCAAACGGGCTTTGGCATCGGCGGCCTCGGCAGCGGCGGCAGCAGCAATTGGATCGGCCAGGGAGGAGACGGGCTTCTTTGACTGCGGAGGAGGAGGAGGAGGAGGAGGAGGCACCACAGAAGGAGGAATCTTGGATTTTGGTGTCTTTTTCTTCTTCGTGGCGGCGGCGGCTCTATCTTCTTCCCCCTTTTCGACATCATCAGAAAGGGTCTGTATTAGGGAAAGAAGAGTCGCGTCCTCCTGCTGGAGCTTGGTCACAGCATCCTTCAACTCCTGCTGGCCATCGAGAAGGGAGGAGATGGAACCGTGAATTGCATTGATCTGCTCGTTGGAGGTCGATGCGGAGTTTGAGATAGACGTTGTCAGTTCGGTTACTCGCCCATCGACCTTCTCCACGTCCTCCAACACTTCCGCGATCTGGTCGCGGGATGCCACGTTGAGAGCCTCAAGCTGGCCTGGTAGGAGCTTGTCGGTGTACTCCTTCAAAAGTTTCACGGCGAATTCCGTGACACGCTCCCTTGCAGCATCATCGGCCTGGGCTTTGGCTTCTTTAATAATATCGGCCCGGACCTCTGCTACGGCCTGCGTGATTTGGTTGGGGAGGCTGGTGATGATGGACTCGAGCTTGGCAGATATATCATCCAGCGCAGCCTCCACATCGACTCTTGGAGACGGAGCAGCAGCAACTAGAGGCTGATCATCACCCTCAATCCTGGGTGATGATTGCTCCGGAGTTTGAATCCGATCAAACTCGTCTCCGGCTATGGTGGCGGAGTTATACAGGGCGCGAGAGTGCGCATATAGGGGGCGAAGGTCGATGCCCAAGATTTTGGCTTCGACCTTCATGCGGCGAAGCACGAGCGATTGAAAATATGTGGCCGCGTCCCCCACAGAGTAGAAGCCGAACTCTTCTTCAAGAGCTAGCTCCTCGACCTTCAAGTCGTCGAGAGTGACGACCTGCAAGAGGGCCTCAAAAACGTAGTAATAGCTCGACTTACAATCCAGATAGAACTGGAGGCGAGCGGCCAGGTCGAGGGACTTGGGGAGTTGATCGATTCCTGGCATCAGGTCGATGACCTTTAGCCTGGCTTCGGCCTTCTTCGAAGCCACCATTGCGTGAGCAGGAGAGACGGCCTGCTCGGGGATAGGCTGGACGGACAGGATGGTGTCTTGCTCCACCTCTTCATCGGTGACATCAACAATGTCCACCGATCCAGCTCGTTGGATACGAGGAGACTTTGCTGGAGAGGGAGCAACGACCTGCGTAGAAGATGCAGGCCGTTTCTGCGAGGCGGACGGCTCGCCGGCGGAACGGACTGGAGATGGAGTCCGTTCGGCAGAGTGAGAGGGCGAAGAGGCAGGCGGAGACTCCCTTGGAGGTGCAGTAATCTCGAAATCCAGGGGGAGGATTTTGTGAAACGGCCTGGGAGGCTCACCGGAGGCCGACTGCGCCTTGCGAGGAGGAGTCTTCTTCACGGCCTGGCCCTTCTTGACAGGGCGAGAGGGGACCAGATCGACATCGGCCTTCCTCTTCTTTGGAACAGGTCGTTCCGGAATCCTCCACCCAACTTTGGAATGGCCCGTCCTGGCGATGTGCACCCTGGCATCGTCAGAGGAGTTGTAATAATTTTGCGCCGAAACCCCTATCGCCATCTCCAGCTGGTGGAGATCTTTTGGAATGAACAGAGGGGGGAAAGTCGGATCCTTGCTCCAAGTCCTCTGCTTGAAGTAGGAAATGATAATGGAGTTGACTTTCGTCCCAAGCCGAAGAGGCTTGTCGTTGTGGAGAGACACTTTCACAACGGCCTCTCCCTCCAGCTCGCATTTGATCATCCTGGCTTCATCCCAAAGCAGGGAGACCATCAATTTTGCCCAACAAATGGGCAAGTCGAGCACTACGGCCGTCAAGAGTTGAAATTTGAACGGCGTGATTTGGTCGTAGTTCCCGAGAAGCCCTAAGAAACATTTTTGCACGAAGTCCATCAAGAGGCGATATTTCGGACGGAGTTCGGTCCTCTTGAATGCGACTGGTACGAACTGCTTTCGCTCAATTAGGACCCGGTCTGCAACCTGCTGCAGTTGGTCCGTGGAGATGTCAGCGAGCTGCATCGTCCCCTCATCTTCAATGTCGAAGGCCGCTTTCACCGCATCAAGAACGTTGATGGTGGCCATGGACTTCGTAGTTCCGAGAGTGACGGTGTGGGTAGATACGGTCTCTCCTTCATTCCAATTATAGAAGAAGCCACCCACAAGCCTGGGGAGATGTTTCGCCGGCCTGGTGGAGATGATCTGATGGAAAGAACGACACTTCTCCACCATGTTGAACATGGAATCGAGATCGTGAAAACCGTAGTTTTCACGCACCATGTAGGGCTCGAACTTGATGCGAGCCGATAAGAATTCCTCTATTTCTGACCACTGCATCTCTTTCCGACCGGAGGGTAGGATTTTTGCTGCCATTGTTGTTTTTCTGCAAATTTTTCGAAAAAGATCAGAAAAGATAACCAACCGTTTTTCGAGACTAGATAGAACAACACAGTGAAGATCTTGACAGAAAATTAAAACATAAACTGGATCGGCGAAAAGAGCACAAACCACGGTAATGATTTGATACAGTGAGTGTTAATGTAGAAAAGCAGTGAACACGACGGCGGCAGTTGAATTTTGCAGAGAAAACTAGGTTTTTCGAGGAAGATGATAAGAGTAAGTAAGTTTTCAAGATAAAACTGCATGCCATATATAGATTTTTGAACGGTTGAGATCGTTCGAATTTGAAAGGGTGAAAATTGCAGCTTCAATCCTCAACCGCACGATCTATGCGCGTGAAATGTGAAACGTTCCATATTCGCGCGTGAGATAGTGAAAACGTGCGATAACTTGCACTTTTACAGAGATACGGCAGGGAATTAAATGCAGCCTCGGTCAACGTGTAAAAGTTGACACTTGACTAGATGTTTTTGCAAAAATGGTAATCATTACTCCCCTTTTCCTCATTTTCTGCAAATTATCAGTCCCTTAAATAATGAAACACATTGAGAAATAAATAACATTAATAAATGAAGAGATCAATGCGTATAGAAGAAGTTATAATACAAAAGGGTGATACTGCCCCTTTGATTCTTCCTTCATAAATGCAGTTGCATTCAGGTTGATATCGGTCTGATGATATCGGCCTTGTGACGGAGAACGGCCTGTCGAAATGAACGGCCGTAATTTGAGATATCGGCCTGGACATATGACATCGGCCTGGCAAGGTAGAACTGCCTGGACTGAAGATATCGACCTGGAGAAACAAACGTCCTGGATACAGACATCGGCCTTTGTTCCCCCTCAAGTGATGGATCACTTTGACTAAGTGTTACCCCTTAATTTGAGGAATACAGGTCGATGCGTTAAATAGTCGACGGCCTGAGGATGGAAACGGCCTGTCCAAATAGTAACTTCCTTTTCAAATGGTAACGGCCTGTTGAGAATTGACGGCCTGTTGAGCTGATGACGGCCTGTTCCCCCTTAATATCGGCCTGCTTGTAAAGAGACGGCCTGCTTGGTAGTCCCGAATGTTGGTCCCACACAAGCTTTTGAAAGATGTGGCAGGCTGATAACGGCCTGGAGGCTTATGATCGGCCTGATGTCTCAACATTTAGTAACCCTAGCTTTCCACATAGCATTTTGAATCTTTCTTCGGCTAGGGGTTTGGTTAGAATATCAGCTCGTTGAATGTCAGTGTGTATCTTCTCTATAACCACGTTCTTCTTTTCCACGTGATCACGAATAAAGTGATGTCGAATATCCACGTGCTTGCATCTAGAGTGAAGAACTGGATTTTGAGTAATGGCGATGGCACTCGAGCTGTCGCAGAATATTGGCACTTCACTAACTTCAACTTCATAATCCTTAAGTTGTTGTTTGATCCACAAGATTTGTGCACAACAACTTCCTGCGGCCATGTACTCGGCCTCTGTGGTGGAGGTGGCTACTGAAGTTTGTTTCTTTGAAAACCAAGAAATCAGCTTGTTTCCGAGAAAATGGCAAGTACCCGAGGTAGATTTCCTATCGAGCTTGCACCCTGCATGATCAGAATCTGAATAACCTGTAAGCTGCAAGTTGTCATCACAAGGATACCAAAGACCCAAATTTGTGGTTCCTTTGATGTATCGAAGAATTTTCTTTGCTGCTTCCAAGTGAGATTCCTTCGGATTAGCTTGAAATCGAGCACACACTCCAACTGCAAAAGTGATGTCAGGTCGACTAGCAGTTAAATAAAGTAATGAACCAATAATACCCCTGTACTGTGTTATGTTGGCAGGTTTTCCTTGGGGATCCGGGTCGATCTTCCCACCAGAGAGCATTGGTATTTTGACTGGCTTGCTGTCTTTGACACCAAACTTGTCAACCAGCTCATGTGCGTACTTTGTTTGGCTAATGAAGATTCCTTCATCGGACTGCTTGACCTGCAACCCTAGAAAGAAATTCATTTCTCCCATCATAGACATTTTGTATTTTTCCGTCATGAGGTTACCAAATTTTTCGCACAGTATGGGAGATTTAGATCCAAATATAATATCATCAACATAAATTTGTACTAAAAGGATATGTTCATTCACTTTGATAGTGAATAGTGTCTTGTCGACTGAACCACGCTTGAATCCCGATTCGATGAGGAAGGATGATAGCGTCTCATACCAAGCTCGAGGAGCTTGCTTAAGACCGTAGACGGCCTTGTGCAGTTTGTAGACTTTGCTTGAATCACCCTCCTCGAATCCAGGAGGCTGTTCCACATAGACTTCTTCTTCAAGAATGCCATTGAGGAACGCGCTTTTAACATCCATCTGGTAGACTTTGAATCGTTGATGAGCGGCATAAGCTAGAAACAGCCTTATAGCTTCTAATCTTGCAACGGGAGCAAACGTCTCATCATAGTCGATTCCTTCTTGTTGACAGTAACCCTTTGCAACCAATCGGGCTTTATTTCTGACAACTTCTCCAGATTCATCTCTCTTGTTCTTGTAAACCCATTTGACTCCAATAACGCCTTGATGATAAGGACGATCAACTAGTGACCATACTTCATTTCTTTTAAATTCATTGAGTTCTTCTTGCATGGCTTCTATCCAGTCAGCATCTTGAAGAGCTTCATAGGCATCCTTGGGTTCTATGCGAGAGAGATAGCAACTTAATAGTGCGCTTTCACCAATCGTCCTTCTCGTTCGAACTCCTTGGTTTGGGTTCCCAACAATGAGCTTTTTCGGATGATCATCGATCCAACGTCTGCGTCGTGATCTTTCTTCATTTGAAATGATTGGCTCGGGCTCATTGATGGGTTCATCAAACTCTGGATGAGTTGGAGGTTGATCAGTGGGCACATGCTGTTGCTCGAGCTGTTGATCAGGCTGCTGTTCGGCCTGGATGTTGAGCTGCTCCAATGTGTTATCGAGCTGCTCAATTTGGGATATAAGGTCGTGAACAGCATCAGTCTTGGAGACTGAGGGAGGGGGATCAGCCTGGTTAAGTCCGGCTGATGTATTACAGCTCGTATTAGTATTTGCATCACTTCCCCCTTGCTGTGTGACCTTAGGATCAGATTGATCCTCTTCCTCCAAATCATTTGGAGTCCATACTAGCAGGTCGTCAATGGGGGAGTTAGACGGCCTGTTAGTAGCGAGCTGATCTGAACCTGTACTTGACTCTCTGTACAGACAAGTAGACTCATCAAACACAACATGAGGTGTTACCTCCACAACTAGGGTTTTCTTATTAAAAACTCTATAAGCTTTGCTAACCTCCGAGTATCCTAAAAATACTCCTGGATCAGCCTTGCTATCAAAAGTTTTCAATTGGGATTTCCCATTGTTATGAATGTAACACAAGCACCCAAAAGCTTTAAAATATTTTAACCTGGGGAGCTTGTTGTTCCACAGCTCGTATGGAGTCTTTCCATGTCGGGTCGTGATGACCGACCTGTTTTGGGTGTAGCAGGCTGTGTTGACGGCCTCTGCCCAAAACTTCTTTGGGAGATTGGTTTCATCCAACATGGTACGAGCTGCTTCCTTCAGCGACCTGTTACGACGTTCCACCACGCCGTTTTGTTGAGGTGTGCGTGCGGCTGAAGTTTGATGATGAATCCCACTCTTTGTGCAATATTCTTCGATCATAGCATTGATAAATTCGGTGCCTCGATCTGATCGAATGGAGATGATGGATTTCTCCTTTTGATTGCACAGCTTGCTCAGCAACGCAGGTAGCTTCTCCAATGTCTCCTTCTTTTTGTACATGAAAATAACCCACGTAAATCTAGAATAATCATCTATAATAACGAGAGCATATTTTCTACCGTTTATACTCAAGGGAGTGACTGGACCGAAGAGGTCGAGATGGAGAAGCTCAAGAATTCGATTTGATGATTGAGCCGTCACGCTTGGAAATGATGATCTTGTCTGCTTTCCAGCTTGACATGCTCTGCAGATGTGATCACGATCGAAGACTTGGTCTGGCAGGTCGTTCACCAGCTTGTTGCGTGCGAGCTTGTTGATGGCCTTGAAATTTAAGTGACTCAACCTCTTGTGCCATAACCAGCTTGTCTCGGAATCGGCCTTTGTGACCAGGCAGGTCTCTATCCAATCTGTCCATTGTACAACATAGAGTCTATCCTGCAAAATTCCGGTAAGAAGAATTTCTCCTTCCTCATTCTTCACGAGACATTTATTAGCGGTGAATTCTACTCGTTTACCACTCGAGCAGAATTGCGACACAGAAAAGAGGTTATGATTAAGACCTTCAACATAAGAGACGTTAGAAATAGTTGTTTTACCAACTCTTAGATCGCCCTGGCCTCTCGTAAATCCCTTAGAATTTCCTCCAAAGGTTACAAGTGGCCCGTCTCGTTCTTGATAGTTTGAAAGTGGCGTTTTGTCACACGTCATGTGCTTTGAGCATCCACTATCAATGATCCATACAGCTCCATGAGCTGCTTGGCTCCTTCTTTGAGCCTTCCCAACCTGCAATTAATTAAACTTAGCAACCCATTTGAGATTGGGTGCTACATCGGTTGCGGGAACGGCCTTTGGAACCCATATTTGCTTCACCGATCTGCTTCTATCCGAGGCTGAGGACGAGGTAGAAGCGGTCTTGGGCTTAGGAGCCTTGGATTTCTTCGAGCGGGGGCGACGAGACTGATAATATTGTTCTTCGTAAAACCCAGGTTGATACTGCCAGTCTGATAAATTTGACTGTTGAGAATAGTGGCAGTAGCACCCTTGATAATCCGGGTGGAAGAACTCAGGATGATACGGCCTTTGATAGTGCTGGCCTTGGTATCGCCCTTGATGAACAGCCTTATTCTGATGGTAGGAGGCAGGTCGACGTTGCTGGGCAGGTCGACTCTCCTTCTTTTGAGGAGCGGGCTGTTCTTTCTTTCGTTGCTTTATGAGGATGGCCTGGGGCTGTCGAGCTGGGTTCTTCAGCTTGACCATCTTATCAGGGAGAGTTTGATTGGCTTTTCGAACATTCTTTGATTTAGGCTGCGCTTTCACGAACGTGATCTCGCAGTCTTTGTTCTTGCCTTTCTTGGATTCTCCATTAAATCCAATCCCAGAGTGATCGCGCGGATTGCGTTGCATGGATTGGACCTCTTCCAGCTTCTTTCCACTTTTCTTCAACTGACTCAATGTGAGTTGAAGTTTTTCTTCCTTTTTCACGAGGAGTTCGTGTCGAATTACCAAGTCAGCCAGTTTTGAGGTAAGGCAGTGTATTTCGGCATCCTTGGTCTTGAGGGACTCGTTCTTCTCGAGCTCCCTGGTATCGAACTCCTTGACCCGTAAAGTCAATTCGTCAACCTTTGACTTTAGGGTTTCGATCTCCCTTTCCTTTTCTTCATCGTAGGGAGAGAATCTTTCTTCCAATGCTAGCTTGTATTTTTCATTTTTATCCAATAGCTCAGCATTGTCTTCAACGACCTCCTTGAGAGTATCCACGAGATCGGCATAGTCATCAAGCTGCTTCTTGATTTCTTCCCAAGACACAGCCTCGGATAGTTCTTCACCTTCATCTGCACATTCTTCGTCAGAGAAAGATAATGAAATTGGTTGAGGAACTACCTTTGAAGATCCCGCGGTTTGTTGGAGCTCTCCAACAAAGCACTCTTCATCATCACTTTCGTCGAAAGCAATGAAACCCTCGTCATCACTTGACGAGCTGTCTGAGAGATGAGCCTCCTTTGATTCTTCGGCGATCATGGCAGCTCGTTGCTCCTTGAGCTTCTTATCGCGCTTTGCACGGAGCTCGTCTCTCTCGGCCTTGGTAAGATCCGGGCAGTCCGTCTTGTAATGACCTGGCCTGCCACAGTTGAAACAACCACCCTCGGGTGTGTTAGAAGAATTGAAGGTTGAGGGTTTACCTTCTCCCTTTTTGTCAGGGCGGTCGTGGTTGCGGTTTGAGAAGTTTCGCTTGTTGTCACGATAGAACTTTTTATATTTGACAACCTTCCCTAGGAGCTTCTCATTCCTCCTAGCAGCTAGAGCATAGTCGAGAGTCATTTTCTCGAACTTTTTGACGATGGACTCGTCAATTGGACTTGGGGTAGCAGCTGAGGCTGAGTCGGCCTTGAAGGCTACCTCCTTGTTCTTTTCTTCAGCCTTCTTGCTGGTGGAAGGTTGGGTTGATCCATGGATGCGGATCATCTCATACTCATTTCCGACAAGAATGTCGAAAAGATCTTCAGTGGTGAGGGAGTTGAAATCCGATCGAGCTGGATGCATGGCGGCGTATACGTGCCAATTTGCAGGGAGGGCACGTATCACTTTGAGATTCTTCTCGCGCTGCGTATACTTGTATGGGTTGATGGCAGCCACTTCAAGAACAATCTCGGTGAAGCGAATTTTCATCGCTTCGATGGTTTCTCCTGAAACCATTTTGAAATCATCGAACTTGCTGCACGCCATAGACAGCTTGTTCTCCTTCATCTCCTCTGAGCCAAGGCTGATGGACCGGAGGGTGTCCCACATTTCTTTGGCCGTTTCGAGATTTCTGATCTTGGCCAAGTAGACGCCCTTCACGGTGCTGGAGATGAGTCCCTTTGCGTAATCATCGAGACCGGCCTCTTTCCTTTCCTCGGTTGAGTAGTCGCGAGGGTTTTTGAGAACCTTCTCGTATGTGGCCTCCCCTGGATCTGTTCCTCCAACGATAATTTTCGCTGCATAAATGGGGGAGGGTCCATTCTCGATGATATCCCACATAAGGACATGATGTGCCTTGAGACACATCTTGATCCGAAAGCTCCAATCTTCATAGCCTTGTATGGAGAAGTCTTCACATACCCTGAGAAGAGAAGCCTCCATTGCAAATAATATGGTATGAATGAAATGAAAAAGATTTTTCGAAAGGATCGGTTCAAAATGACCAAAAGTTGAATAAAGAACTTTTAGTATGCAAAGCAGCGGTCAAAAGAACCACTGCTCTGATACCACTTGTTGGTCCCTGGGAAAGAGTAATTGGTGTATGGGGGGGGGAATACACCAATAACCAACCGTTTTTGACTTTTTAAAGTTCAGGTTGATCTGCAGGTCGATTGTCAAGGTCGACCTTATCAGAGGCAGTTTGATCTATCAAGCTCGTATGGTATCAAGCTTGATTTATCAAACTGTTAATGCGGAAGTTGGTGGAGGTTGATTACTCTTTGAAAAAATCTTAAGGCTGAGGATGAAATGCAGGTTGATGATGATATGCAGGCTGATGCTTGTTAGTCAGATAGTGAAATATAAGTGCGAAATGCAAAGAGAGAGAGAGAGAGATACACCGCGATGTAGCGTGGTTCGGAGAAACCCTCCTACGTCCACGTCAGGTCGACTCGACCTGAGAATCCCTTTTCTTTTGGATCCACCTCTCTCTTATTTATACTGACTGAGTATCAGTTCTAGATACAATCTAACCTGACAAATATCTAGACACGAGTTTTGGGTCGTGACCCTTACAACCTTTCGTACTAAAAAGTACAAGCAACCTTTCGCTAATTACAAAGCTTGACTGGACTCTATAATGGCGAAAACACAAACAAGCTTTCTAACTTCGAACAAGTCGGAGAAGAAGTTTGTTGATACAACGACAAGCAGCAGTGAACGCTTCGTCGTAGTGATGTTTCTCGGAGTCGGAAACCTCTCTTCGTCAAGTGTTTGGGAAACTAATCGAATTTCGAACACTTGAAAAGATATGAATTTGTGAGAGGTTTTGGGCAGAGATTTGGCGTTGATAGCTTGAGTTTCCCGTGCTTGAATCCGAAAATGGCTGAAGTATTTATAGGCAGTTTTGAAAAACTAGCCGTTGGAGTCGGGCTGACGTGGCACTAGCCGTTGGATGCTGACTCACTTCTAGCCGTTGGGAATGTTCGTCCTTGCTGGCACTCGACGTGGCAAGGATCAGGTCGTGACGCTCCATGAAGGCGGAGCATCGACCTTGATTGATAATCCAGCTCTTGAAATCTTCTAAGGCAACGCCAGCTGGAAGCTTGATAGGGGAGGTCGATAGACAGGCTGATGATCCAGCTTGATCCGAACTTGAGGCAGGTCGATACATCAACCTTACTCTTACAGGGTGGATCGAACTTGATTCTAAACACTAGAGAGCATCGACCTGCACTAACAGATAGCAGGTCGATCTATCGGCCTTGACCCTAAACAAAGCAAAATATGCCTAAGTGTGGTTTCGATAAACATCATCAAAATCAAACTGCAGGGGGTTCCCAACAGAGTGCTATTGCTATCACCCAAAATCCAATTCTTCACTCTCGTTGCAAGCATGTTGAAGTGAGACATCACTTTATACGTGATCATGTTGAAAAGAAGAATGTTATTGTGGAAAAGATCCACACTGATATACAACGAGCTGACATTCTGACCAAGCCCTTACAAGAGGAGCGCTTCAAAATGCTGTGTGTCAAGCTCGGCATGTTGAACTGCAGCCAGTCTGGAGAACCAGCTCCCGCAACTATCTGACCACAACAACAACAACCTGCCATCGACACAAGCTGGACTACACAATCTATGCAGAAGGTCGTTGTGAGAAATTACAACTACCTTGCTCACTCAAGGAGGAAGTAAAGGCAGTGAGTTGTATCACTCACTGTCTCTTCATCTATTTAAATTTCCCTTGAGCATTTATTTCAAATTATTGGCATTTAGTATGTTTGGTATTTAATGTTTTGCATGTCTGCTCTTATTCTCTATATATCCAAACATTACATTGGAGAAGATTTTGTCAGAAGCAATGATTACCCTTTTTGTGTAACAAAACTTCCTTTTTTTGGGGTTTTATGCTTCGACAATCGAGATGCATTAATGTGAGGACTGGACGTGAGACACGAAAAGTTGGAGAGGGCATTAACTGTCGTGCCCTTCTGCACACGCGTGACTTTTCACCTTCCACGCGCCTCGAAAAGGTGCATGTTGTCAAATCACCATTTATTGAAAGTGGATGACGGCACATCCTTTTAATCCTGACCATTCGATCAAAACGATCGAGGCCGTTCCTCTTTCTCTATAAATAGGGATTCCTCCATCCCTTTCATCACTTTTAACTCCATCTTTGCCATTTTATTGCACCATATTCTCTCTGCGTATTTTCTATTCACCAAACCCTAATTTCTTCACTCTACTTTAAAAAATATGGCCACCGAAGAGCAAACCTCTACCTCAAGCCAAGAGGTTTCCTTCAAATGGCAACACGCCAAGAAATTTTACAAATCTCACATTGTGCAGGAACCATATTTTACCTACAACAACATGGGCCATTCCGGCCTAGACGATGTTTTTGCAAGGATGCAGAGATGCGGTCCTTTCCACCGCATCATCACCAGGGTTCCGGCGAAGATGCTGCCGATGCAAACCCTAGCTTTCTACGCCTTCTGGCGTGAGGACGTGAAGGACTCCCTCGACGATATCTTCATTCGAGCCTCCGACAACGTCATCGTTGACGATTCCTTCAACCTGCTGGAGGCGTTGTTGAAGACGTATGATCTGCAGGATTCCGGCAAGGACATATTTCCAGATATGTCCTCCGATCTAATTGAGGAGTCATTCCAAGCTATGACTGTTCCGCCGTTTGATGATCAGGCCGTGTCCTACGACATGAAGGGGATGCAACGAACTCGGGGATGCAACGAACTCGGCTAAAACCTGAGTTTCGTTTGCTGTTTGATGTGATTCACAAGGTCTTGCTCTCTCAAAAGGGGACAAATGACAGGATGACCCACGACAAATTCAAGATCCTGATTGCTGTCTACAACAACCTCCCAGTGAATTGGGGGAGGCTGTTGGTGCTTGGAATGAAAGCAGAAGCAGCAAAATTCAAGACCTCCGTGGATAAGGATGGTGACACCCTGATCACCATCAAGAGGAAGTCCAACTTCTGTCTGAAGATCTCTCTGATCTTCCAGTCCATTGTAGAACGAGCTGAGTGGGAAGACGCTGTCCCATTCAACGAATCCATCAAGCTCCCGTCAAATCAGCGACAGTTCAACATGTCGCTGGGTATTAATGACCAATCCCTCATAACCTCTGATCTCGCGATCAGACCATTCCTGCTGGCCATGGCGAAGTCTAACCCGGAATGGGAGGACTCTCGTTTCCCAGCCAAGTGGGAACCTGCTGCCCCTCCCCAGGCCAAGAAAGCTTCAGGATCTTCTTCCACCCAGGGCAAGGAGAAGCTGGTGGAGAAAAGCAAGAAGCGGGGAAGGGCGACCGCCGAGGAATGGCCTTCGAAGAAACTACAGCCCCTTGCTGCTGTGGTAAGCTCGAGTCCCCCAGCCAGAATGATCCCTCCATCTGCTGCTGCTGGGTCTGAGCAACAGGCTTCCTCCACAATCCAACAACCTCTCTCCAAAGAATCATCTCCCATCTCCACAGAACATCAGCCTGTTTCCCCGGGGCATCAGCTTGTCTTCCCGGAGCATCGGCTTGTCTACCAGAGAGATGAGTCCATTCCCACAGAGGTTGTGATACGATCCTTGACGACTGATAACACACAAAACGCAAGCGGAAGACTCGAAATTGATGGAACAGATGGAATATCCCAATATACCTAAAGTCTAACCCCACAAATGATATAGAATCGGCCTAAACCCCCTATACCCCAAGTGGTGATCGCCTTATTCACACGGAGACGATGAATGACACACAAACGAGGGTGATGAACTCGATTGATTCGCCGGATAAAGAATTTCTTGGTCACACCATAAGAAATTCGAAGATAAATCTCATAAGAGAAATAAACTAAAGTATTATTGATGAATAAAGATGTAATTTTCGTCCATACTATTTGAGCCTTATTTATAGGCTTCAAAAAGTCCTAATTCCACAAGGAAACTACTTAAAAACTTATCCTAAAAGATATATCAAACCAAATCCTAGTCTAAAAAGGAATAAAATCACTAAAATGATGCTAAAAATTAACCTACCAACTATACTACTCATAAAAAACGAAAATTAATAAAAATAAAACAACTAAATAAACTACTAAATAATATCTTTCATTTTCAGCCCATATCATCTTTAATTCTTGGCCCATGAAGTGAAATCCATGATCTACGGGCTGCATCAGGTTGTTCCCACCGAGGCAGTTCATGAAGAGCCTCAAGGTGGCCTCTATCACTTTGGCCCTCTCATCACATCCATCCATGTCGATATCAGTGATGATGATGACGATGATGATTCCTCCAGCCTCTATCTGAAAAAGGCTGAGGAAGATGCTCGTAGACTGGAAAAAGAGCAAGCCCTCCAGCTCTACGACGACATGGGATTCGCGGTAAAGAAGGCCATTATTGAATTGCTGCCCGGGATCAGCCTAACTCCCATTTCGCTTCGAATGGCCTCTCGCCTCCGTTTGTTTCTGGATATCAAGGACGCTGATTATCATGTGAGTTAATATTCATCTATCTCGGAATCTCGTGAGAACTTCCGCCAGCTCGTCCTTACATCAATGAAGGTAGAAGCCAAGTGCAAGGGCTTGGACTTGAAGCCGTTCTACCTAGAAGAAGCTGAGTTTTACAATTCAGCTGTGCCGGAAAACGTGAATGGACTGAGCCCGATCAGGCAGGAGGCTGTTACTCCAGCCCGTTCCGCCATCAACGTGGACGATCTGTTCCGCGATGATGATGAAGAAAAAGAGGAGGACAAGGAAGAAAATTTGCAAACCTTCCTCTCCGCCCACCAGCTGCGATATCTTATCACAAAACGGATAGGCCATGAGCTTGCCGACGTCAACACTCGCTTATCCAATCTTGAGAAGCGGCTGGATTCAAGAATTGGCCAGTTGGAAGACAAACTGACCAAGTCCGTGGATGATGTTCTTTCTACCCTCAAGAACACGGACGAAAGGCTGACGACGGAAGTAAGCGGGGTCACTTCCAAGGCCGTCAATGCAGCTAAGGAACTTGCAGAAGCTGCCGTCTCCAAGGAGATTGGGAATTTTACCCAGGTCCATCTTCAAGATCATGTCAAGCCCTTTCTTGGCACATTGTTGAAGGATGAAGATATGGCCACAAGCACCGATCTCCGCACCACTAACAGACTGGTAAAAGAGGTGGAGGACAAGCTGTCAAATCTCAATTCTCTCTTCACCACCTCTGCATCTGCTGCAAATCAAAGGGAAGCAGCTGTTAGTGGAGACATAACAACCCTTTATTCTTCTCGAGAAACCCTCACTTCCCAGATCGAAGCCCTTCAGGCTGAAGTGAAAAATCTGACTGGCGTCATCACAGCCCTTTCTGATGATGTCAAAAAGGGGGAAGGTGAGAAGGAGAAGAAAGGTTGAGAAGAAGCAGAAGAAGGAAAAGAAGAAGTCCAGGGAAGGTTCTTCCACCGAGAGGCCATCTCAATCTCCCTCAATTGCCGATCAGACTGATAAAGGTGTGTCTGACCAGCAAGGCGGTTCCTCAACAGGCACAGCAGAAGAAGCTCGTCTTATCACAGAGGATGTGCTAATGGGCGCAAATGCAGATCAGGCCATTGATCCAAATGTTCAGCGAAGAATTCAAGCTGAGAAAAGGCTGAACGTTTAAAGGCTGATGCTGCCAAGGCCGATGCCCTGAGGAAGATGAAGGAGGAGGAGAAACGGGCTTCTTTAGCCCAGGCAGAAGTGGACAGAGTCATGAGGCAAAAGCAGGCCATCCTTACCAAGCTCAATAGCAAATATTTGAAGAGGAAGGCACAAGCTGCTATTGAAGGAAGAGACTGGCTCGGCCCAGACCTTCAGCCTCAAGGGAAAGAGCTCACCAGTTCATTCATACTGCTGCACTACTGGATCAAGCTTCCACCATACGATCAAGAGGATAATGGTGTGGCCTTCAATCTCTTTGTAAGACACTATTGGGATCGTATGCTTGTCAAGAAAGTTGTGAAGCTGGCAAATGAGGTAGGAATTGGACTTCCCGTCCCTGCAAAGGAAACCTTCTTCTGTCCTCGTCTATCTGATGGAAGCACAGTGGATTACACTGCCATTAATGAGAGAGTTCGATCTTCTGCTCTGAATTTCGACATTCCTTACTCTGACCCTCGCTTCAAGCAGATAGAAGATGGAATCTACGCGAGTATGCGACTGACGCCCAGAAGAGAAGAAGCCCTATCAGCTGCTGGTTCTTTAAAGTAATTGATTGTAATTTTTATTTTATGTTCAAGCTTGTAACTGTAATTATTTATCACCCAGCTTGTCATAAATAAAAGTTACATTTTTTGTGCCCATTATGACAAACTCTCTTTGTCTAGGCTTTATAAACTGTTTTACAATTTTTCATTCTAACTGCCTTACATTGATTCAATTAAACTGGTTTAACAATCTTGTTAAAACAGGTACTTAATCTTTTAGGATCTTTGTAAA
Source organism: Thymus mandschuricus (assembly GCA_029379335.1). Taxonomy (NCBI): domain Eukaryota; kingdom Viridiplantae; phylum Streptophyta; class Magnoliopsida; order Lamiales; family Lamiaceae; genus Thymus; species Thymus mandschuricus. Next base: position 14,432,066 of record CM057075.1, on the reverse strand, counting down.
GTGTTGGGTTTTGACATCATCAAAAAGGGGGAAATTGTTGGGAACCCTCTGCAGTTATTTTGATGATGTTTTCAAAACCACACTTAGGCATCGCACAACATGACATTATTCTTATCTATTATAACTGAGTCTGTTCTCCTTAAAGAATGACGCCGTTGTCTATAACAGCCTCACGTATTAAAGGTTAACTAGCTCTCCTTTTATTCATGCTCTACAGGTTCTTCGGCCAGGCTCTTCTAGCTCTTTCATCTAGCTGCCGAAGACAGACTGTTGATCTCATCAGATAGATCAACCTCCCTCCACATAGCTGCCACCTCTGTTGCCAGCTGTCTGGACCCACTCGAAGTGCTGAGTCAGATCTGCAACGGCTCTATGCCACATCAGCTGCTTTCTAACGGCTATATTTTGCAGGACTCTCAACGGCTAGTTTTCAAACTACGCCTATATAAAGCCTTCGATAACAATGGTTCGAGTACGGGAAACTCATTACTCTTACAAGCCAAATCGCTGCAAGAAATTCTCTCAAAGTTTACATCCATTCAACACTCGAAAATCCTATAGCTTTCCCAAGTGTTGAAGATAGAGAATTTCACCATTGTTATACATCAAGCTTGTTGCGTTTACTGCTGCATCAAGCTTCCTGTACTCTCTCTCACATATTTAGTGCTAAGCTAGTATAGTTGACATTGTACTTTGTTTATTCGATTGTAAATCGAAGATTGTATGTTGTATGAAACTGATACTCAGTCAGTATAAACAAGAGAGAAGTAGAATCCAAAAGTAAAGGGATTCGTAGATCGAGCTTGATCTACATTGGAAGTAGGATAGTAACATCCGAACCACGTAAAAAATTCCTCGTGCGATTTACTGTATTCATTATCTCTCTCTATTAAACTGCTCATTCATTCATAGCATACAACAGCCTCTCAATAAAGGCTGTAATCGATTTTACTTAAAAGAGTTATCTAGCTCAACCTCTCCACCACATTCCGCACTGACAGTTTGATAGATTAAGCTTGTTGAATCCACAAGCTTGATAGATCAACCTGTCCATCTCATCAAAGGACTGCCTGACCAGCCAGTCCTTGGGAAAAACAGTTTGTTTTCTAAAATTCAAAAAAAAAAAACGGTTGGCTATTGGTGTATTCCCCCCCCCCCCCCCCCCCCCCCATACACCAATTAACTCTTTCTGGAACCAACATATTTTATTTAAATCATCACCGTATTTTTAATGTATCATATCTTGCACTTTATTTCTAATTAGACTACCTTAACTCTATAGTCCAATTATAAATGGGACGACTAATGTACTTATATTGTATAACTATCTAAGGGTCAGAGACTTGAGACCAACTCCACACCTCGTATCCCCAAGAAATCAATATTAAAGGAAAAACACTTTTTATACATGCACTCTCCATTTTAACGCACAAATTCACTATTTCTTAAATTTGGTGTTCAAAGGGAAACATCTTCTCTTGCAAGGGACGGAGGGAATATAATTAACATGATGATATAGTTTATGTACCACAAGCCATTGCATTTGAAAAAATAAATTGAAAACGGACAAAAGTATATATATATAGGATAAAATAAATATGTCAATCAATCAATCTCCTTATTTGTTCTAGAAACTCAATTTAATTGGGAAGCCATAAATAAATTGCAAAAGAAAATATTAAGAATATACATCTGTTCAAATTTGATAACACTCAATTCATAAAAATACATAATATTCTTTTTTTTTCCTAAGAGATTATAAAAATACAAATAACTTTTTTTAGCTATATAGCAATATTATTATGTACTTCCTCCGTACTATTCGACTTGGTCACGTTTCTAAATCGGGGTGTCTCGGCTGACTTGGTCAGTTTTCTTTTTGGACAAAACGTAGCTCACTTAGCTTATACTACTTAACAACCTAATTCTAGTTCTCCTTTATTGGGAACAACTAATTCAAGATAATTAGTTAAATGTGGAGCACCTCAAAGCTTCCTGATTCGCACCTCCTTAAAAAATGTGCTGAAACGAATGTGGTCAAGTTGGGTGGGACGGAGGGAGTATATTCTAATACCAGTACAAAGTTATAATTGTTTAGCTTAGCACTAAATATCATTTCAATAACTAATACTCTATATATAATATATCTTACAACTAAATTCTATTTGGTGCACAATTTCACTTTAAAAATCACAGTATATGATTCATATACTGGTCGTTGTGGTCATTTATTAACCTTAAAAACTATTCCATAAAACTTAGTCTAAGGGTACTCATTTGTCCCACTGATAAAATGATTTTTTCTTTTTCGAGATGCCCCACTAATATATGGACCTTTATCAAAATATAAATTTATAACCCAATAAAATTCAAACACATCACTTTAACTAACTACCTTTTACTTTAATACATTAACATCTTATTCCCGTGTCAGAAAAAATGTCCATTTCCCAATTAGACGGATGGAGTATCTTATAATAGCAAAAAAACACAAACTATAAATTTTCCTCTGCAAGATGGAAAGTAAAAATGTTCTCCAACCTTATATAAGCACAATGTTCTAATTTGAATTTTCTAACTTATGCGTGTGTCTAAGTACTCCAACACGATTATGATAGTGTTATGTTAAATTTATTTTAAAAACAAATTCTAACTTATAAAGTTAACTATCATATCATTTCTAATTTTAATATGTATTAAAAATATTTTGAATTTACTTTTTTTTTCTTTTTCTTTTTTCAATTTTAACAACTTAAGTAATATTGATTGTTTAATTTTAAATTAATATTTTTTGTAATCAAATATGGTAATAAATTAATGATATATGCGTACCAACTTTGTTACCATGTCCATTATTATTCTTTATTATTCTTGAATTTATATTTTTAGTTTTTATTTTCCTTTTTTGTGAATAAATACTAAATATCCACCATATTTCAGTAATGCTCTTACATATAATATATTACTAAGGATATAATTGGCAATCTATATTTTGTAAAACAAGGCTCTTTTTATATAAGTATAGATTTGTGTTCCAACCGTGTCAAAACTACGTAGTTTTGCTCTGATATTTTTAATTGACGCACATTTAAGAATCTTTTAAACCAACAAAACTAGGTAGTTTTGATTTGGGTTCACGATTGGACACAAATTTGGAGATAAACGATCCAATCTGCTTAGATATATTTTCAGAAAATGTGCGTTCACATTAAATATTGAGAATATGTATGTTTATACCCTCTTAGAGTTAACAATATCAAATTTAGCTTAGGGAGTTAAAAAACACAAAAACTACCCATTTTTTTGCTTTGGTGTACCATAATATCCTTGCTTTTTAGCTTTGGGTTTTGTCATGTAGTAATTCATCTCTCCTATTTCTCTTTCTATTATGCAGAGACACAACAATCACATACGTCTCTCTCTCTCTCTCTCTCTCTCTCTCCCCTCTCCATCCATCGCCGTAGCGTTGCCGTCCCTCTCATCCTTCTCCACCCGAAGCGCCGGCGCGTGACCCACTCCATTCCCATGAACTCACCGTCCTTCCTTCCCTACTTTCTCTCTCTTGAACTCACTCATCCCCTTCTCTGCTTCTTCGCATGGCGGAGCTAGAGCTTGAGCTCGAGGCGGTGCTGCAATTCTTCAGGAGAAATGGCCTCTCAGAGTGTGAATCGGCGCTCATGGAAGACATCGTGGACAAATCCCGAGCTGCTGCTGCTCCTCCCTTAGAGACTTTTTCCTTCCCCATGGCGCTGCCGCCTCCGCCGCTCAAGATTCCGGCCACGCGGAGACGCCGCCTCCGCAGTTCGCCGATGGTGGTTGTGGGGATTCTTCCGAAGCGCCGACCATGGAGAGTGATGCTTGGGAGGTGAATCTCGAGCCGCCACTTCAAACAAAATAGGGTTTCGAATATGTGTATATACATACGTGGTTAGGATTTCTTTGTCTTGCTGCACTATTCTCTTATCGTATATTTCTTCTTATTTTTCCATTTTGAGGTATGCGGATTGTGGGTGATGAATTTGGATTTTGGAGTTTGAAATTTGTTTTGTTGTTTGATTTTTAGGTGATTTTAGGGTTCTTGATGTATTGATAATCTTGTACTGGATTATGTACACAATACGAAATACAAAAAAAATTACTAGTCTTGTGTAAGTTTTTGTTCAATTTACATGATATACTAAAGTACACAGTACGAAAGGAAGAAAAGCTTACTGTGTACTTAAGTACACAGTAAGAAACACTTGCATGTTTTTACGTCACTTGCATGTTTTGTACGCTTGCATGTTTTTACGTCTGAATCTAATGTTTTTACTTAAGTACACAGTACGAAATACAAAAAAAGATTACTAGTCTTGTGTAAGTTTTTGTTCAATTTACATGATATACTAAAGTACACAGTACGAAAGGAAGAAAAACTTACTGTGTACTTAAGTACACAGTAAGAAACACAAAAAAGATTACTAGTCTTGTGTAAGTTTTTGTTCAATTTACATGATATACTAAAGTACACAGTACGAAAGGAAGAAAAGCTTAATGTCTACTTAAGTACACAGTAAGAAACACTTTTCATACTTATTTGTATGGAACACAGTACGATTGTAACACCTTTCGTACTTATTTGTATGGAACACAGTACGATTGTAACACCTTTCGTACTTATTTGTATGAAACACAGTACGAAACTTATATAATCTTACTTGAGCACACGTTAAGAACACAGTACGAAACTATAAAATCTTATAACTAACGTCCAGTACGAAACATACAAAATCGTACTGTGTTATAAATATATGTTGTATTATAAAAATGAAAATGAAAAAAAAGAGAGAGAGAGTGTGTGTCAGTGGAAAAAAAATTAAAGTAAGAGGAAAAATGAGAAAGTGACTTAGAGAGAGAAAGAGAAAAGGACAAAAAGGTCTCATAAAGAGAAGGGAGGACAAGGTCAAAAAGCAAAAAGCAAAAAGCAAGGGCATTCTTGTCCCAATTTTGAAAATATGGGTATTTTTTTTAGTTTTTAAACATCCAAACCTAATTTTAATTTTTTAACTTCACTTAGGGTATATTGTTTTTTGCCTCTTAAATATTGTCCTTCTTTTGTGTTCAACATATGTTTTATCTAATTTAATTAGAAATTAAAGAGACGGAAAATATTAAAACACGTGCAATTCATGAATTCAAGCAATTCAACGTATGTACATCAGGATTTACTCGACAAAAATATCTATTTTTATTTTTAACCTTGACTTAGAACTTTCCAATTTTGTTTCTTTTATTGCTCTTACTATCATTCTGTCCTTAGCGTAAATGCGCTTCTACCGATCGTGGGTATATTAAGTATATTATCAACGTTATTGATTAAATTTTTATTAGGGGTTTAGTTTCTTTTAGCTGGCTTAATTGTTTCAATGGGCCTTTTTATTTTTAGGAGATACATTACTAACACTTTGTATTAAATATAACAGTGTCATTTCATCTGTAAGCACATTAAAATATGTTAAAGGTGGATAGGGGAGCATTTCTCATATCTAGCTACACGAATATGCATGATTCTTCTTCTTTGTATCGTGATGTTTAGGGGTGGGAAAAAATACCAAAACACCGAAAATACCGTGTCGACAAAAAACCAAAAAAACCGAATTCACGGTATACTGATTTTTCGGTACGGTATTTGTATCGTACCGAAAAATTTTCGGCACAATATCGGTATGCATATTCCCCATACCGCGGTATACCAAGATATACCGAAAGTACGGTATGTACCGAAAAATCGGTATATACTGACTTTTTGGTACACACCATACTCTCGGTATATTCGGTATATACTGAGAATTTCTGAAATTTATATATATATTTATTTAATATACTGATTATTTATTATTTTACAATTTCATTTTATATTTAAATATATAATTTTCAAAAATTAAAACTGAATTTTTCAGTATAATATTCGGTAACAATCGATATTTTCGGTATACAGAAAAGTCGGTACGGTATTCAGTTTCAATTTGATCCATACCGATTGTAATAGTCGCAGTTTTTCTTAGTGAGTAATAAAAACTTCGACATTATCTTTAAGTATTAAGAGTATTATTATTATGAATTAGGATAATAAAATTCTAAGAACTATGAATAATAGTAGGTTGTTGTATAAGAAATTAAAGTATTAAGAAAAGCCCAATAAAACAAAACGAGTAATTAAAGTAATCAAGGGGCCGAAGCCCACTTAAGAAACGAAGGCCCATTTGAGGAACGAAGGCCCATTTAAGAAACGAAGGCCCATTTAAGGAACGAAGGCCCATTACACGATTTAATCCACGAATTGTTTTGGCCCAATACGAAAAGCCCATGTGTTGTGCCAATTTTATTAATTAAGAAAAGAAGCCCAATACTCATGATATTACTACAAGTACAACAATTACATGTGATGATCCAAAAATACATACTAATTACAACAATATACAAAGAAAGGAAAGAAAATAAGGAAATAAAAGAAAAGGGAGGAACCGGCAGACAACCCCCTCCAACGTCTCTCTCTATCTATAACAATTAGGGAGCTCAGATTAGTCCTTATTCCAAAGAATTAGAGTTTTAAACACCCTCATAAACGAGATTAAGGTAGGGAACCAACATCATCAATGCCCCTTTGCATTGGAGCATTACCGAGAACACATGCACACCAAACCTCCCTCTCTTTTCCCCTTTTCTCTCCCAAGAAATCAGCTCAAATCCCTTGAATGAAATCCCACCAATCACCAATCATCTCTCTCTCCCTCCAAGGCGGACACACGCCAAAACCTGCACCAAATACTTACATAACAAGTCAACTTTCCTCACATACACACACACCAATCATCCATATACTTAGAGCGCAAGAAAGAGAGGTAGAGAGTGAGAGCCGAGAGAAGGAAGAGGAGAGCATAGATTTCCAGCACCTTGAGCATCAAAGAAGCTCACGGTAAGCATCCCCATTCATATCCATTCAAATTTTCACACATGCAGGAGCTAACATAGAACTCCTACTACCATAGAAGCAAGAACGAGGAAGGGAAGATAAGAGAACCGAAGCTAGCTAGGATTTCCAGCCTCAAGACCGCAAGTAAGAACCTCTCCATTTTCTTTTGATAGATGAGAAATGATTTTAGGACTCATAGGTATTAAACCCACAATTTTTAGGCCACCAACAATCGGCTTTGAGAGAAGGAAACCGAGAAGGCAGCAGCCAAGGAAAGATCCAAGAAGGCAGTCCCCAAACAAGGCCAAGAACACCATTTCCAAACCCATATTCAAACAAGTAAGTGAAGCCTTCCATATTTCTCTAGGAACTAGGTTAAACCAAGCATGCATACACCTTAGGATGACCAAGATGAATGCTAGAGGCTTCCCCAAATAAAGGAACCCATTGCATGTTCATTTAGGACCAAAATCACCAACAAATTCGAACATGCAAGCATGAAAACTGACATAGGATGTATACCGAATCACATAGGTCCCAAGATAGTAGTTTTGCCTTCATTCAAAGCATAAGACTATAATCAAGCTATGTTTAAATCATAAGGCATAAGGAACACCACAAATTATCACCAATTCAACTATGAACCGAACACCAACATTGCCCCAAAACTGGAGAATCTCCAGCAGCAACAACAATCAACACAGCCAACAATATAGCATAGCAATAAACTGCCCAATCCCCAAATCAATCGACAAACGAATCCATCAAGTGTAGTAAATATAACCGAGAGCCAGGGAGGAAGAAGAAGCTTATCAGTAGCTAACAGTGGCAGTAGGAGACTGCCGGAGTAAGGGAAACTGCCGGAAGGGTGTCGGAAGAAAACAGGGAAGTACCCCGACGACATCAAACGCCACCAGCATGAAGCTACCACACCTGCAGAGAAGGAGAAGAGAAGGTCAGAGGAGAGAAGAACGGAGGAGAGAATAACAGAGAAGAGAGAGGGCGGACGGCGGCAGCAACGACGGCAACGAATGACGCCTATGCCCGAGGAGGCATATCCCCAAGCGATAGAGGCTAGGGTGTTGATTTAGGCCTAATGATCGGCAGACGGAGCTACCGTGGGAGTTGCCCCGGCAGCAGCAGAGGACCAACGGATCTCGAGCCACCGGAGGAGAAGCAATCGAGAACGGAGGAGAACCGCGCCGGCGCCATCTCACCACGGCAACCGAGGACAACGAAAGAGCCACACTCAACAGCTATTCGTCGGAGAATCGCGTCGGAGGGAATTACCCCCAATTCCCGAAGCCAATTAGGGCATCCCCAAATTGGGAGAAATCGGAAATTAAAGGATGAGGAGACAGTAATCAACGACAAGGGAAGGCCACCGACAAGCAATCGCCGGCGAAGGCGGGGGAACACCGGCGACAGACTGCCGAGGAAGAGGGAAAATGTCGCGAGAAAGAAAAAGGAGGAATGATGGCCGTGAGTGAAGAAACAGAAGAGAGGGGAGAAATAGGGTTTAAGCAGCTTAATCGAAACGGGTCGGGTTCCGGGCCGGGCTTCGGGTCGGGCTGGACTCTGGCCGATTAACGAACTAAAACATGCAACGGGCCAACGACTAATTAAGACACGATGAGCCGATAAAACATATATATATATATATATATATATATATATATATATATATATATATATATATTAAGGGTCGATTAATTTATTTAACGGGCTAATATTATACTTAATGAATCGGGCAAACCAATTGGGCCGATTAATTTATTTAACGGGCCAATATTATACTTAATGAATCGGGCCAACCAATTGGGCCGATTAATTTATTTAACGGGCTAATATTATACTTAATGAATCGGGCCAACCAATTGGGCCGATTAATTTATTTAACGGGCCAATATTATACTTAATGGATCGGGCCAACCAATTGGGCAGATTAATTTATTTAACGGGCTAATATTATACTTAATGAATCGGGCCAACCAATTGGGTCAATTAATTTATTTAACAGGCCAGTAATGACCATTAATGGTTGGATAATCGACCAAGTCTGAATATAACGACCTTATAAGTGTAGACCACTTATAATATGTAATGAAATCACGAAGTCACATTGCTGGCTAAAGTCAAGCATCCTCCGATTTCTGTCGGAAATAAAGGAACTAAAAGACACAACGATTAATCAAGTAAACGATTACAGAATACGTTAATCAGGAAATCTCTAAGTAAGAGATCATAACCTCGATAGGGCATGAACCTTCGCATATATCGATAAATTATCGATTTTATACAAGATTCTCATATTACATTCTTTGAACGCGGTTAGGCGAAGGGAAGGGCCGAGATTAAGGCGACGCCCAGGATTGCTAAGTGGATCAGGAGCAGCTATCGAGGTGGGCTTTCATACAACGAAAATGCTTTCTTATGCTTAAAATTCTTTTATCAAAAGAATTGTCATGCCATAAAAGTTTTGCTTTGTATGATGTCTATCTGTGAATGGGCTTCGGCCAAATACTACCAGGACGAATTCGGGCGTATCGGGGTCGCTCCTCGATGGGTTAAGTGCACTAGATAACCGTGAGCCGATGAAAGCCGGCCGGTTAGGTATTCGGGAGGGTGGCCAACCTCTCCGAGTACACCTACATGAATCATATATGACGGATTACACCACGAAAATAGCTTGCAAGCGCTTTCTTTTACGAAAATGTTTTTAGTGAACATAGGACTTTTCCGTAAAACCCCTATGATTCACTCGTATGGCTGGCAATAAAATGTTTTGGCATGTGTCCACTGAGTACTTTGTACTCAGCCCTGTACATATTTCCCATGTGCAGGTTGAACAGGATGAAATGGAGCAGTCGGGAAGGCTTTTGTCGAGCATTGGAATGAGTCGAAGTCTCTTGGTGGTGCATGTCTCCATACATGCATCTCACGTCCTTCCGCTGTGTATTCTTAAGTCATAAAACAATGTCTGTTTTGTATCCTTAAGCTATAGAACAATGTCCGCTTTTGTGTATCGTTGCAACCTTCTTTTGCTTTAGTGTGTCGTTGCAATGTAATGACTTCTCGAGACAATGTCTCTTTCTTTCGAACAACGCTTCCGCTTTTGTTATGTCATGAATTCGCTTCCGCCGCTAATGATTAAGCGTATCTTTCGCTTAATCTCGTTAAATGATGTACCTTTCAATGTAATGAAATGTTACGCTTCCGCTTTGTCACACCTCAAGTGTTGTTTACCTTCTTTATTTTCTCTTTCTTTTACGTCGCGACCTCGCCTGACTAATCTAAGCAGGGTGGGGTCGTGACACCGATTTTTCGATATACCAGTCTACGGTATACTGAAACCTTCGGCACGGTATCGGTATGAAATGTAGTATACCGAAAATTTTTTGTACGGTATCGGTACGACATCGAATCTTCGGTATACCGTACCGATCCAACCCTACTGATGTTCATATATATATATATATATATATATATATATATATATATATATATATATATATATATTGCCAAAATTAAAACAGTGCATGATAAAAAAAAATGTCATAATGCATTTTTTTCTTGTACAGTATGATGCATTGTGATTGATATAAATATTAATAAAAAATAAAATCTTAAATAATGCACTAGTTGAAGTAATGCATTGCACCAGTAACAATATTATAATGAAATTGACAATAGTTGTGAAATGCAATTTATTAAATTAAATTATTTGACTTAAATTTAAAGATACATCAAACGAATAAATGTAATACTCAATACGAAGTATAAACTGGACTATAAATGTTTAGTGAAGCTAATTGATCGATTTTGTTCTCGTTGCAATAAATTAAATACGTGCAACTACAAGAGAGAAACGGAACGAGCACACACAAAGGTGTATGTGGTTCGATTTGTTAAAACAGATCTACGTTCACGGGCGAAAGAGGGATGAATGTTTATTGATGGCGCAGGCGTACAAAGTATGTAAAAGTGTGTATGAATCTCTAACTCTAACCTAGCCTCTATATATATACACGAGTATATAGAGTTTTATTATAACAAGGTTTCTTTGAAGTCTATCTCCTAATTTGTGATAAACGTCCAAGTCTCCTACGTCTCTTAGGGTTCGAGTTGTAGTCGTTGGAGGACTTCTTCATGGGCCGAACTGTATAGGCCGAGCTTTATTGTTGGACCCTATTTAGAATAGGCTCAATGCTTGGGCCTAGTAGTTGGGCCGTATCCTATCAATAATGTTTTTCAATTAAAAAAAAAAAAAAAAAAAAAAAAAAAAAACCAATAAACTAGTACACCTCTTGTTGTGGCGGTGATACTTTTATCAAAGATATGAAAAAACAAAATTTGAAAGTTTTAGATATGAAAGATTTGCTAATGGGACGTGATCGAATCCATTTTTGATGAGCAATAAATACGCGACCGAAAAAAGTAGAGAACGCGAAGGTTTACGTGGTTCGATCTATTTGGAATAGATCTATGTTCACGGGCAGAAAAGGGGGGTGATGTTTACTAATGCAATATAGCGTACAAATTATCAAAGTGTGAATGAATCCCCTACCTCTAACCTAGCCTATATATATATATATATATATATATATATATACAAGTATGTAGAGTTTTACTCTAACAAGGACTCTTTCACGCCTATCTCCTTTGTGATAAGCATCCGAGTCTCCTACGTCTCTTTGGGCTCGAATTATAGTCGTTGAAGGAATTCTTCATGAGCCGAACTGCATAGGCCAAGCTTCATTGTCGGGCCCTATTTAGGTTGGGCCCAATTCTTGGGCCTAGTAGTTGGACCATATCCTATCACACCCCCCCCCCCCCCCCCCCCCCCCCTAAAAAAAAAATAAAAGACCTAGGAGCGAGGTATGACATGGTTGAGTTTAGGATCCGATGTGGTGGAGTTAGATTTAATGGCCTTGTCAAAAGATGAGATTCTGACAAAGTCGAATCATTGCCCTCCGAGGTGTTGAGAACATTCGATGGCCCCTTCAAAAGTAGAGATTCGGACGAAGTCGAATCGTTGCCCCTCCGAAGTGGAATAGTCGATGGCCCCGTCAAAAGATGAGATTATAACGAAGTCGAATCATCTCCCCTCCGAAGTGGAATGGAAGAGTCAATTGCCCCGTCAATTTGTAGATTTGAAAAAGTCAAAGCATTACTCCTCTGCGGTGTTGATTCTAACGAAATCGTGTTGTCCTTTCTGCCGAAGTGATTGAAGATCCAAGGTAGGCCGTGATCCGTATCAAAGTGGAAATTACTTCGGTTGCCGAGGTTGAATTCATGATGCATGCCGGAGTCTAACCTAGGACGTGTCAAACGCATTTAATGCGTGTGGCGGTTGGGCTCCCGATAAAGTTGGGATATGCTGGGTTGGTAGACATGAACAGTTTCATAACGTTTCAAGTGGCTTTCTGAGACGCCAACTCTCATTTTACTAGCATTTCAAATTTCAGCAACTAAATATTTCCCTTTCTCTCTGCACTGTTCCATCATCGTTCTTGCCTTCAAGCTTTCACCGCTGTTCATCTCCATCCATAAAAAAAAGTAAGTTATTCAAATGACATTTTTTTCCTCTTCTCCGCATGTGAATGTCGATTCTCCTTCCAATTCTACGGCGGAGGAATCGCCCCCCTCCGTCCACCGCTAGACTAGAAACATTTAGGGTTAACTCCATCTGCGCATCTTCTCTTTTTATAAATTATCCATCCCAATTTGACGAATAGGGGTAGGGTTTCCAGTTTTTCTAGTGTATGGATGGTAGGAGAATCCAACAACTCACTCAAGATTTTTTCTCCCCCCTTCTTTTCTTCTTGCTATTCCTCGGCCAGAGGACCGAGCTTGCTCCCCTCCAGCGGGTTTTTTCACAGTTTACGAAGATTCACTCAATGGAGGTCTTCGATTCCTCCTACATGTTGCTTATACCGAACTCATGCAGAAGATCGGTATCCTTTTAGCCCAAATAACACCGAATTCTTTCAAACAAATCTCCCGACTCAGTGTCGTGGTTGGGCATTTTCCCCCGTTTTGTAGGGTTAATTTTTAAGTATTTCCAATTTAAATCGAGTGCGGGGTGTAATTATCTCGCACCCCGGGGTTCGTTTAGAGTTAAGACCAAGTCCAAAGTGTCAGACTCTTCTGCCAGGTCGAGAGTGTCCCCCAGTTTGGATGGAGGAGTGAGAAATTGACCGACGAGGACACCGACTTTGATTTCGGTGCTCTCCAAAAATCCATAGACGAGGCCAGCCTCATGGAGGACGACTTCGCTGAGACCGTTTTAGCTGTGGTGGGGCTCAACCCCTATGATCCAGCTACTCTGGTGGCGACGGGGAGGGGTGAGTCTTCACTTCGGTCTTCATGTTTTTTTTTTTGTTTTTTTTTTCCTTTTACTGATCGGTCTTTGATTCTACTTGTAGTGGAGTTGGGTGTTGTTTCTACCCCCCGATGAGGAAGAAAAATAAGCGACCTTGGCTGGCAGTCGAGTCCACTGCCGAGCTCGTGAAGACCACCTCTGAAGCCTCTTCAGAGAGGACGGAGGACATGTTTGGGTCGCCCTCCCCCTCCCCTTATACTTTGGCACCTGAAGAAGCAGAAGTGGGAGGTTCCTCTCACAGCCTCTATGGCCGACGAGGACTGCATGGTTACCCATGTCGAACCACCCCGGCTAGCTTTTCCCAAGGTAACAGAATTGCTTATTCTTTCGTCCTTATGTATTGTTTCTCCACTGCTATGGTTCTCATATATTTTATATTCAAGGTGTCAAGCCTGTATGTGCTGAATTGGGTCGGTGGCTAATTTTCTCCGTGATGCTGCCACTACAAAAAAACACTCGAAATAACAACCGAATTAATTCGGTTGCTAATTAGCGACCAAATTGGGTCAGCGACTTATTTCCTAACGATTCGAGCACGTGTTCCGTTTCAACCGGGACTTGGAGGAGGAGAGGTCTGGGCTCGTTCGGGACATAAACGAGGTCGAGTCCCAACTCCATGGCCTTAGGAAGTTTGAGGTTGCGGCCATGGTTCGCGCCAAGGTGGCTAAGTCAAAGGTCGCCACGCTGGAGGCTGAGGTTGACGGTGCTAAGCGTCGTGAGACCGAAGTGACAGCTTCGCAAGGCGGGGTCGTGCATGCCGTGATGGAGAAGCTATTAAGGTCGAGGAAAGTTTTCCGCCTTCGCCAACTAGCTCGCCTCCGTTCTCAGCACTTCGGTGAGGACAACCACTCTTGATGCAGTTACCCAGGACTATCCGGACTTGGATAAAACCAAGTACGGGTACAAGGTGACCGCTTTAGATGAGATGCTGGAGGACTATGCCACGGCTGTCATGAGGTATGCGGGGTCGTTCCCGGTGGTGGAGGCTTTGGCTCTTTGGCTTCTTCTACCGCTCTTCTTACCGCTGCGGCCGTTTAGGCCTACTCTGTTGATGAAGACCCCGTGTTGGAGGGTGTGATTGTTGATCTCGGCAAGGACGTTGATTGGTGTGTAAATGTTAGGATTTTCGTAGTGTTTTCGAGTCCGTTTTCGTTATGTTTTTGTGTCATTTTGTTTGTCTTTTGCTATGATTCGGTTGTTTGGAGTTTGGTTCGTGTAGGATCATTAGGTGGAAGAAATGGAAGGAAACGGGTCGAAAAGGGCGGAAAGTTGAGGAAAAATCAAGCATGGAGCGAGCACGACGCTGGACGACCGTCCAAGGCGCTGGACGGCCTTCCAGAGTACGCTGGACGAGCGCACGGGTACCCTGGACGAGCGTCCAGGGAAGATTTGAAGTGAAGTGCGAGTGCGACGTTGGACGAGCGTCCAACGTACGTTGGACGACCGTCCAACGCTCCGGCCAGCTACTCTTTCCTTATTTATCTAGGTTTTTACCTAGTATATATATATCATCCTTGTACACGAATTGAGATCATCTTTTATCATTGTTTAGCTTTAGTTTTCAGATTCAAATACTTTAGTTTAGCTTTCTATTGTTCGGATCCGGATTCTTCGTTTTTGCAATTTAATTCAAGACGTTTAATTTACTTCAAGTTCTTCATTCTTCATTTAATTTCGTAAGTTCTTTTATTGCTTTCATTTACTTGTTTTAATTGCTTGCTTCCGTTTTAGATTCGTTTTCTTAATTGCTTTGTTTAAAATTCCTTAGTTTAATTTCGTTCTTTCGATTTCTAGTTCAAAGTTTAGATTCGTTTTCCTTCGATTTCAATTCTTTCGTTTTTCAAAGTTTTCAAGTTAGATTAATTTGCCTTTAATTTCCAGATTTCAATTCATCATGTCTAGATTTATTTATGCTTCTTTCTTTGCTTTCGTTTTCTTCGTTGCTTCCTTTATTGCTTTCTTTTCGATTCTTGCCCAAGTAGATTAATCGTTTTTCTTTAGTTTAATTCTAGATTTATTTCCTCGTTCTTAGATTAGTTATTTACTCGCTTTTATTTATTGCTTTGATTTATTTTATTTGCCTAGGATTTAAAACAAAAACCCCAAAATATTCTTTACTTGCTTTCTTAGTTTTAGGTTTACTACATAATTAATTGTCCTGTTAAGTTTTCCTTGAGATTCGATACTTAGGTTTTACTTGCTAGTGCTACGATAGATTTCGTTTATTGCGAACACTTTTTGGTGAAACAAATTTTGGCGCCGTTGCCGGGGAAAACTTTAGGCGATTTATTGTGTAGTATTTTTATTTGTTTTATTTTTATTTGTGTTTCTTCGATTTTCTTGTTTCTCCCACTCGGTGTGTTTAACCCTTTTGTTGAGTGTTGTTTATGCATGGTCGCCGAAGTCTTCAAAGGAATTTAGCGCCCTACATCGACAACATCCATCAAAGGAAAGCGATCTTAGCCGCGAAGGAGAAGGAGGAGATCGATTCTCAAGACTTTGGTTTAGTCTTGTTGTTTGCAGAGCCCGAAGCCATGGCAGCTAGAGTCGTCATGGGCGATTTTGCTCGCCCCACATTCACAGCCACCACTTCGGCGATTGTCCTGACGGAAGCGGTCAGGAATCATGAGCTTAAACCTCACCACATGGCGTTGCTCCCATCCTATCACGCGCTGCCCTGTTAAGTTTTCCTTGAGATTCGATACTTAGGTTTTACTTGCTAGTGCTACGATAGATTTCGTCTATTGCGAACACTTTTTGGTGAAACAAATTTTGGCGCCGTTGCACGGTGGTTCAGACTTTCCCACTTTCGGGACTCACGGAGGACAATCTGAAGATGAAGTGCTTCTCGTACACCTTGAAGGATAGAGCAAAGTCGTGGTATTTGGCGCTCCCGGCCAACTCTCTCGCCACATGGAATGCGGTATGCGTGAAGTTCATGCTCAAGTACTACCCGAACCGCAAGACTCAAGAGGTGCGGTCAAAGATTATGAATTTCTCCCAAGACAACGATGAGCCGTTTCACGAAGCATGGGAGAGGTTCCAAGAGCTACTCCAACAATGCCCTCATCATCAAATGGCACCGGAGTTGCTTTGGCAATATTTCTACGACGCCCTCAATCAAACATGTCAGTTCATGGTGGATAGTTCGGCCGGAGGCAACATAGCGGTCAAAACAGCTGAAGAGTTGAAGGATATTTTCGAGACGCTTGCTGCGAGTTCTCAACAAAAATCAGCTAGACCGAGGAAAGTGGAGGCGAGTGCAATTTCGATGAGCCCCGACTTGAAGAAGCAAATTGCCGACAAATCAAAGGGATCCTCGAGAAGACGGTGAAGCCATCAAGGAAGGATTGGGCCGACAAGTTGAACGACGCTCTTTGGGCATATCGCACTGCTTACAAAGGCGTGCTTGGGATGAGTCCCTATAGGCTCGTCTATGGTAAGTTGTGCCATTTGCCCGTTGAGATCGAGTTCAAGGCATATTGGGCTCTCAAGCGCATCAACTTCGACCTCGACGATGCTCACGATCGGAGAGTTTTGCAAATGGAGGAGCTTGACGAGCTATGGAACGAAGCCTATGACAACGCCAAGATCTACAAAGACAAGGTGAAGCGTCTACATGATAGATGTATAGCCTACAAGGAGTTCAAACCCGGAATGAAGGTACTTCTCTTTCACTCTCGTCTTCGTCTATTTCCGGGTAAGCTTAAGTCTAGGTGGGGAGGTCCATACACGGTAGTGCAAGTTTTTCCTCATGGAGCGGTGAAAATCAAGAACGAGGATTCGGGATACATTTTCTCGGTCAACGGGCAACGATTGAAGCCATATATCGAAGGGACAACATTACCTCACACGGTGGAGACGATTCTCATCTCCGACCCCCCACTTTCCTCTTGAATATTTGGTACGTCAAGCTAATGACGTTAAACAAGCGCTTGGTGGGAGGCAACCCACTTTCTCTATTTTATTTTTTTGTAGAGTAGGATTCATTTTCTTTTTATTTTGCTATTTTTTCGTTCGTTTTTCTTTTTGTTATTCGTGCAGGGAATAGTTCCCAAGGATGGCAATGGCATGGAAGGCTTTGAGAGGGAGAAAAATGGAGAATTTGGGCAAAATTTCGCGAGGGTCGCGCTGGACGGGCGTCCAACGTACTCTGGACGGGCGTCCAGCGTAATTTTGAGTTTTAAATCAAATCAGCGAAGGCTGCGTTGGACGGGCGTCCAACGTAATTAAGCTCCAATTTTTCTGCGAACGCCGGGCTGGACGGGCGTCCAACGTACGTTGGACGAGCGTCCAGCGCATGACGGGCCCCCAATTCAATATTGAGTCGATTTCTCCTAGGTTTATACTTAATTCCTCTTTTCTATCTCTCTCACGCCTCTCTCTCTCTAAAATATGCAGAAAACTACTACTGTTAAGCCGCCGCCGTTCACAGCCACCGCTGCCTGTGTCCGCCGCCGTCGTTCGCTGCACAGCCGCCACCTCCATCGTCGCCGGTTGCTTGTCCTCACCATCGTTCGCCGTCGGCCGTCGACAAGCCCACGCCCAGCGCCAGATTTGCCTTGGACGAGCGTCCAAGGAGTAGTGGACGAGCGTCCAACCCAGCTGCTGCCCAATTTTGTTCTCGGCCCGTTCCGGTCCGTTTTCGTCGTCAATCCACCCCGTCTCATCCCCGTTCCACCCCAGTCACTACCATGGTTCGTGGAGAGCTCGGAGAAGCCCGCCCTCTCACCGATGCACGCATTCCGTTGCATCGCCGCCCCGACTACCACCCGGCAGGAGTTTCTCCAGAGCTCTTTGGCCGTCAACGGGGCGTTCCATTCCCTAAGGAGAGGTTTGAAACTACGAACTTTTATCACCGTTTACGTGGCATGGATATTCGACCTCCTAGGCATTTCAATATTGATTTTCTTCGTCGCTTACCTATTTGGGATACGCTTAGAGGGTACATAGATTGTTTGGGCCTTATGAATTTAATTACACATGCTTGGGAGGTCATGAGAGTCTTTGCATTGAAATGTGTTCTAGTTTTCGGTTAGAACGTAATGCGGAGAATGAGCTTTGCATGTATGCTACTTTTCGGGGTGAGTTATGGGAAATTCCTAGGCGAGTGATGCATGAAGCGTTTGGTTTTCATTTGGGTGATGGTTTGTCTGAGTTCATGCCGTCTGATTTCAATGTGTCTGATGCTTGGTATGCGTTGACGGGTGTTACTAATTATAAAGCTTCTGGGGTGCCGAGTGCTTTTATCAAAGATCATGCTTTATTGCCTATCATGCAGCTCGTCGTCACCGTGGTCTCCCAAGTCAAGAGTCGGGAGATGAGGAGGAGGAATATGTGGACGGAGACGATGATGAGGAGCAAGAAGATGATGAGGAGCACAATGAGGACGAAGAAGAGGATGAAGACGAGGAGGAGCAGCAGCACGTCCCGGACGACAACGAGCGTTTGATTCACTACTACACTAGGAGAGATCGCGTCCGGGCTCGTCAGAATATGGAGGCCGAGGTTCCCCCTTATTGGGCCGACTTTAGGACCGATTTTACACAATTCCAAGAGAATGTGTTTAATCGGTTCGATGATTTGTCAACCCAAGTGACGGGGTTGAATAGTCGGGTGTCCCACATGGAGAGTCACTTGACTCGTTTTACCGACTTCTCGGTTGTCTCTACCTCCACTCCACCGGACCCGAACGACCCTCGTTGGTGGTCTCCTTATGATCCTCGTTGGCAAGATCCACGTTTCCGAGGTTTCTTCAACCCATAGCATGTTTGTGTCTTTTATTTTTGTTTGAGTCTTTTATTGTTTTCTCTTTATTTTGTTCGATTTTACGCTTTGGTATTTGTGTTTGGTGTTTGTTTTGTAGGTGATACTTGGAGTCTCTCGAGATTTTGGGTATTTGTGTTCGTCATATTGCGATAAGTTCTCTTTATCCCTTTCCTTTTTATTTTCTCGCAATGGGGACATTGCTTGATTTTAAGTGTGGGGGGGGGGGGGGTCTTTGATCTTTTGGCATGTAGTTTTTAATTTTGTTAAGTCTTAGGTGTTAATTGAGTCAAATGAGCATGTGATGATAGTATTGTGGACTTGGCCAATGATAGAAAATTGCGTTGATTTTTGGATAAATTCATGATGTTTATTATGCATGGAACCTTGGCGAAGCGACGCATTTTATTTGATGAATTTGATGTATGCTATGATGTCGGGAACTAGTTAGTTTGAACCCGTGAGATTTGAGCCATTTGTGCATATTTATGCCTATTCTTTGATTGAGTGATCATGCATGCTCCATTGTTTCTAGAACTTGCCTTGTTTCTCCATCAAGACCTTAGTATATTTACGAACTAGGAGATGATCTTAGGCCATTCTTTCGTAGCCACATGATTCCTATACACTAACCTTGTTCATAATCCTTTGTTTACCCCTTTGAGCCTTTATTAGCCGTTCTTTGTGAAACCGGATGATAGGAGGTTTGGATGATTATGGGTATCCTTAGTTGTAGTTGGTGATATGGAAGGAGATAATTGGAAAATATTTGTTGTGGTGTAGAAGGAGAGAAAGAGAAGAAATTTTAGATGCTTGTTTAAGTGTAGTTAGCTATCCCTATGAGCTTTAAAAAAAAAAAGAGAAAAGAAAAAAAAAAAAAAGAGATGAGAAAAAATAGAGCCTTTGTTCAAATTAGAAAGAACATTTATTAGTTGAGCTCTAGAAAAAAAAAGAAAAAAAAAAAGAAAAAAAAAAGAGGAAAAAAAATGAGCATAAGGGGATAGTTAGCTTTGATTTGATAGTTGATATTTTAGCATCTTTGAGTTTGTATTTGGTGTGTTGGAGGGTACAAGATGGAGATAAAAATCCATACTTTGGTTGGAGTTGAAAAAAAAAAGGTTGATGATTTAGAGCATTTTGAGTCACTTAGCCTATATATTCCCTACCTTAACCAATGTCTCTACATTACAAGCTTATATAAAGACCTTTTTGATCCTAGTTTGTAAGTATTACATTAGGTGGAGATGTTGAGATTGAAGGCAAGCCTATGGTAAACATGTTGCATTGCATTGATGTTGAGTGAACCCTCTTGATGTGCATTATATTACATCTTTTCTTTGAGAGAGTTGAGTGTTCACTTTCATATACAAAATTTCACATGTTGGAGAGTGTTCTTTGATGGATTAGCATACTTTGAATTAGTTGAGTAGATTGTGTTGATTGATGCTAAGGTTGTGTGCATAGTTTTGATCATGATCATGAGAGTTTGATTTCGCAAAGTTTTGAAGCCTATATAGTTCACAATACTTGAGTCTATTGTTTATTTCGTTTTTATGTTGCTTGAGGACAAGCAAAAGTCTAAGTGTGGGGGAGTTTGATTGGTGTGTAAATGTTAGGATTTTCGTAGTGTTTTTGAGTCCGTTTTCGTTATGTTTTTGTGTCATTTTGTTTGTCTTTTGCTATGATTCGGTTGTTTGGAGTTTGGTTCGTGTATGATCATTAGGTGGAAGAAATGGAAGGAAACGGGTCGAAAAGGGCGAAAAGTTGAGGAAAAATCAAGCATGGAGCGAGCACGACGCTGGACGACCGTCCAAGGCGCTGGACGGCCGTCCAGAGTACGCTGGACGAGCGCGCAGGTACCCTGGACGAGCGTCCAGGGAAGATTTGAAGTGAAGTGCGAGTGCGACGTTGGACGAGCGTCCAACGTACGTTGGACGACCATCCAACGCTCCGGCCAGCTATTCTTTCCTTATTTATCTAGGTTTTTACCTAGTATATATATATCATCCTTGTACACGAATTGAGATCATCTTTTATCATTGTTTAGCTTTAGTTTTCAGATTCAAATACTTTAGTTTAGCTTTCTATTGTTCGGATCCGGATTCTTCGTCATTGCAATTTAATTCAAGACGTTTAATTTACTTCAAGTTCTTCATTCTTCGTCTCAATTTTCGTAAGTTCTTTTATTGCTTTCATTTACTTGTTTTAATTGCTTGCTTCCGTTTTAGGTTCGTTTTCTTAATTGCTTTGTTTAAAATTCCTTAGTTTAATTTCGTTCTTTCGATTTCTAGTTCAAAGTTTAGATTCGTTTTCCTTCGATTTCAATTCTTTCGTTTTTCAAAGTTTTCAAGTTAGATTAATTTGCCTTTAATTTCCAGATTTCAATTCATCATGTCTAGATTTATTTATGCTTCTTTCTTTGCTTTCGTTTTCTTCGTTGCTTCCTTTATTGCTTTCTTTTCGATTCTTGCCTAGGTAGATTAATCGTTTTTCTTTAGTTTAATTCTAGATTTATTTCCTCGTTCTTAGATCAGTTATTTACTCGCTTTTATTTATTGCTTTGATTTATTTTATTTGCCTAGGATTTAAAACAAAAACCCCAAAATATTCTTTACTTGCTTTCTTAGTTTTAGGTTTACTACATAATTAATTGCCCTGTTAAGTTTTCCTTGAGATTCGATACTTAGGTTTTACTTGCTAGTGCTACGATAGATTTCGTCTATTGCGAACACTTTTTGGTGAAACAGACATCGAGGAGGCAGAGACCGAGGTGGACCCGACCGAAATTGGGGAATAAGAGAGGTTGAAGGAAAGGGTGGAGCAGACTCCCGAGGTGTTGAAGCCTGTGGTTGCCGAGGACGAAGTGCCTAAGGACACTACTAGGCTGGAGGCTGGAACTTCCGGAGGGGTCAGTTGATCCCTTCTATGCCTTTTCCCTCTTTTCTTCCTTTTTCTTTTTATATTCGTAGGTTTTTGTAAATATGTCATCGCTAGGATGGTATTTTGTACTGAACTCCGCCCCCGAGGCCTTGATGAAAGTTTCCCTGTCTTTCCATTTAACGTTGTCCTCATTTTATTTATGTAGCATACTGCCGAAGTTGTTGATGTGACTCCGTATTTAAATGAAATCAAACACTTGCACCGAGTCATAGAATCCAAAGATGCCGAAGTCATGCATTGGCAAAGCAAGCTCGAACACATTCGTGATGAATCCGAAGTGAAGTTCAAGGCCATGCAAGAGAAATGCGACAGTCTCCATGCTCGGTACTTGGATGTGAAGGAGAGGTACTTGACTTTCAAAGATAAAATGAAGTCCATTGCCGAAGAGCACACGGAGTATGAAAGCGTCATCCACGAGCTCGGCGGGATGACCATTGCCGAAGTCGAGACCAAAGCTCTGGAAGTTGTTGCTCGTTGTGCGAAGTATCGGCGCGAGTATGGTTAAACCTCTTGGCAATTTGAAGAGTAGGTTGCAGAATTGAGGAAGGTTGTCAGGTATTTCAAAATTGTGCTAGTTCGACAACCCGAGATACAGGATTGGCTTGCAGCACATGCCGAGGTTGCGGCTACTTCGACTCAATCTGCCCGTTCCACGCCGAGGCTCGTTGAGTGTCAAATACAACCTCTCGCAATTGGTCAAGGTCGAGGTGAGGCTCGAAGGAGTCAACCTGTCCAAACCCAAATGATCTGAAGTCCACCTATCCGAGGTCGAGGTAGCAATCGAGGTCGGGGCCGGGGTAGAGGTAGACTTAGCATTGATGACGTGATGTATCCAAACTTCGCTAATAAATCACTCAACTTTAGCGCTAGTGCTGGTCCTAATCGATATGGAACTGTTCGCGATACATATCCACCTGTTCGCAACACATATCCATTCTGATTTCCGACGGCAACCCCTCCGCCTCAGTTTGACTAGCCCATTTTAGATCCGACGCACGTTCGAATTCCCAGAAGAGACTTCCAGTCACCGGAGCCCGCTGTGGTGGAGAAGGACGACCCCGATAAATCGGCTTCATCTGATTCGAATTCAGATTAGGAATTCGAGTTCGGTGAGATCTTTCTATTTACTCTCATTTATGGTGAATTTATGGCCTTTTTATGTGATTATGTTGAGCTTGCTGTGATTCTCTTGAGCTTGCTCTGCATGTCATTGATGTGGATTATGTTGAGGTTCATAGTGTTAATGCTTCTCTGATGTGATATGGATACTACACTTGATCTATATAGTGCCCTTTGATTCTGTAGAGCTTGCTCTGCATGTCATTGATGTGGATTATGTTGAGGTTCATACTGTTAATGCTTCTCTGTTGTGATATGGATACTACACTTGATCTCTATGGTGCCCTTGTCTCAGTATTTCTGGTGAGCTTGCTCTGCATGTCATTGATGTGGATTATGTTGAGGTTCGTAGTGCTATTGCTTCTCTACTGTGATATGGATACTACACTTGATCTCTATGGTGCCCTTGTCTCAATATTTTTGTTGAGCTTGATCTGTTTCTGTACATTCATGTGGATAATGTTGAACTTGATGGTGTTATTGCTTCTCTGCTGTGATATGGATACTACACTTGTTCTTGCTTTTGCTAAGAGTATGTGCAAAATTATGTTCAAATGAATGCAATTAATGTCAATGCAGAGATATAGTGACAAAACTGCAATTTTTTAATTCAAAAGATGTTTGGTACACACTTTTGAAACTGAAAAAATGCGTACATTTTCTTCCTAGTCAACTAGTAGTCTATGTCCATGCATATACAAAAAGTGAGAGTAAGTAATCTGCACAAAAGTAATTACTAGGCCATTTCTCTCATCTACACAAAAGTTGAAGTATTTGTTGCTCCATCCCCTTCAATTCCTGTCAGTTGTTGCATTCCTAACCTGTGTACTAAATGCTCAATTTCCCTAATCTGGCCATGTTCAATGAGATATTGAATGCTTTCCCTAGCCAGTTTAAGTGTCACATCTAGGCTGATAGGCAATGTTCCCTCTCTAATCATATTGTCATTGCCCATATGTGGGATCTTGTACTTGTTGTGGCCTTTCACTTTCATAATCTATGTGAGACAACCCTGGAGTGTGAGAAACACCTTGTTAAGTGTGGTAGGTACTAGCTGATAAAATGCAGTTGTCACTGCATTGACTAAATCTTCCATGTCTTTGCATACTGTCTATTGTTGAATTAATTGAATTGCATTGAAGAATCCTAGATCATTTATGTTGGTGTCTGGACTGTTAGGAGGTTGTTGTATGAGCTTCATATTGAAACCATGTGACGTAGCAGTCATTCTGAAATCTATATCACTGTTCAAGATGTGGGGTTTAACATTATCTTGCTGAACTAAGATATCCTTGCATGCAGTGTGTGACCATTTACTTCTTATGGCTGGTATAACCTATATGTGTCATGCATATAAGTAAGTTGGTATTGAAATAGGTGCAGAAACTTAGAGTATGTACAAGTTGGTACCTCCTTGATCAAGGCTGATTTAATTACTTCCCTAGTAATGGAATCCACTGCCTTGATCTCTATGGTGCCCTTGTCCCTCTTCTTACTCTTTCTTTTTGCTTCCACTTCTTTTGTGAATGGAAAGATGCCTATTTTACCATCAAAGAGAGTAGTCCCATCCTCTCTTAATACTGGTCTATTAACTGCACACAAGAACATGATTTTCCCTATGAACTTTTTGGATTGACACGCTCTATATGGCTCTTCTTCATCTGGTGCCAAGTAATACCTGGAAAACAGAAACTTTGAAATTCAATGCCCCATAACATTGACCAATGATGCAGCTAACCATAGAGTGAGGTCAAATTCAATTTTGTTTAAAACCAAATGGCAGAAACAGTTCTTACCTGTTATTCCCTTTTGTAATGTAGACACACTTTTCATCTATGTGCACTATGTTGTGCATTGATGAGTACCTAAGCTTGTTCATCACTGTATCTAACTCTAAACATTCTAATGAGAATCTCAACCTCAAAAATTTGTTATCTGAGGTGAGTGAGGGTTTATGACAGAGGTATGGGGTCTTAAAAGCCCTGCTTTTGCCCATCTTTGCAATGTGGCCTTGTTTACCTTTAGCTCCACCTACATTTTCCTTAAACTGCACCTACTGTTAAGAGCTAGACCCTTAATCTTCTCATAATCAGGTTACAGCTTAGTACTTCTTCCCCTCCTTGGTTTTGCAGAAACTGAATAAATTGCTAACCCTTGCTTTTGTTGTTTTTGTGCAGATTTCCATAGCCTAGAAGCACTAGATCTTGAGATGTTGAAACGGTGTTGAGCTTGAAGAAGTCGACTGTACTTGGGCTTGCCGTTTGTGGATTCTTCAAGTATAAATTGCACAATGGCGTTCCTCTCTTTAGTGGTTAAGTTCTTCGGCCTTCCCACCATTTCTTCCTCTTTTCTATTTGGGAAATGAGATGGTGTTTGACACGACCGTCGTTTAGCCGCAATCAATAAATTTAACTTGCCTATGCCTTGACTACTACAACTAGTATAGCAATGGTAAGCACAAGGTCGATCCCACGAGGAGTTGGAGTAGCAATCTTTCCAGAAAACAATTGTCACGTTTGGGGGGTGGGCGCTGCCCAAGACAGAACATAAAATAACAGGGAAAAGTAAAGACGACGTAATTTAAAGAGCTTGTAAACAATAATGAAAGGAAAACCAGCCTGGGCAAGTACCATGAATTACAATATAACTCTACTCGTTCATTGATCTTAGTATGCACATGTCATCCCCGCCAATGTGTGCCAAATCCACCCTTACAGAATAGAAATATAAATATCCCTAACTTGAATAATTTACATGCAAGGACTAGTTGTCACATATCTTGCCCAAGCAGCATTACCGATCTGTGGTGGACCCGAATAGCCACGGAAGCAGGCCTAACGTAGACCTACGACTACACTCTGTTGCTAGTTCATACTATAGGGCGTGAGGACCTATCCTACACGTTTTACCCATGTACTATTTGTAATCATGCTTGACTCGATATGATACTGGCATACCCTACCAAGACTAACATGAATTGTAGAACCGAACCTAGCAAACTCGGGAACACATGCAATCATCATTAAGTCCAATTAATCCGATCTCACGAGTATTTAGTTACATTATAATCGCGGCATCTTGCCCAAGTTGGTTTAGGCGACTACTCTAGCATGCTTGAAATGTAAACAACATAAAAATAAAAGGAAGACATAATTAACTAAGTACTGGAAATATTATAAACTAAATCAAAAAGGGCAGACACCAACGTCGGCTATGCAAAGTACTAAAAACATATAAATGTTTGCCCGTAGGACTTGTTCATTCCTCCCCACTCTCAAGCATAAAAAGTAAAAGCATGAAATGGAAGAGTATCAAGCAGCTCCGGTGTGTGCTCCCCCCTTCAGAACTTAAATTAAGGATGCTTTTATACTTGTGGATGAATCGTGGACCAGGCCCATCAATCGTCTGCTAGGGTTTGAGCTCAGGAGGACTTGCCTTCTCTGCGTGGATTTGTTCCCTTGTTGATCATCGCGGTAATTAGGAAAGAATCTAGGTTGAATTCTTTCCTTCTTCGCATCTCCTTCTCTGCTGAAAAGCCTTCGCCCTAGCTCGATTTGGTCGTCATACGGGCCACGATCACTCTTTAAGCTCGGTCAACCATGCTTGAACTTCGTCTTGCCCATCCAGCTCCCCCAGACTGTCCTGCCTGCTCCAGATCCTGCCCAAGCTTTCCTAAAACCAAAATGTGCCCTCCCAAGCACAAGACTCATGCAAAGACTCGACTAACACACCTATATGCAGACTCAATATGAACAAAATACGAGCAAAATATGGGCTCGTCAGTGTTTCTGCTGTGGATTGGATATTGAAAATGAGGACTAGTGTTTCAGCGGCTGTTTTTATAAAGTTGGTAGTGTGAGCACTTTTTAGAATTCAAAACTGCCGCCTATTTTAAGAGGTGTGTTTCCCTCTAATTTTTTTTAGGTGTCTAGTTTTGGTATGATTACTTTTTAGTATTGACATGATGTTTAATTTCACTGATATGTAGTTTTGGTTCTAATGAAATGGATGTTCCCCCCCCCCCCCCCCCCCCCCCCCCCCCCCCCGATTATTTTGTTGTTTTTTCTCTTGTATTAATACTGCCTATTTGATGATGTTGGTGTTTTGTTCTCCATAACTTAAAAAGGCAACAAAAAATGAATGCAGCAAAAAATAACTAAGGTGAAAAAATAACAACAGACAAAAAAAAATTGATTTTTTAATTAAAGTAATTAATTAAATAAATTAATCTGAAAAAAAAATTATTCAACTTTTCATTTGTTTAATTAATTATATAATAAAAATATCTATACAACACATAAATCACACTACACCCCTAAACACAATACACTTAACACACTAACCACTCTCGTCATAAATCCCGTGCCAAAATCAATTGCTCTGGAACTACTGAGACGGATGGAGTACTAAAGAATAATAATACTATAAAGATAATTATTCTATATAGTATGAGATCATATAATTAATTATTATAGGAACTCTTATCCGCAAATAATACGGGTTACTATCTTAATAATATACTCCCTCCATCCCGCTAAAGACGTTACATTTCTTTTTATCAATTTCTGACACGTTTTTCCACGCTTCTTGATGAAGTGTTTTAAAATAGATTTTTGAAGAACTTTTTCTTTTGCGGGATAATACAACTATCATAGTATCCCGTAAAAGAAAAAATTCTTTAAAAATCTATTTTAAAACGCATCATCAAGAAGCGTGGAAAAACGTGCTAGAAATTGACAAAAAGAAATGTAACGTCTTTGGCGGGACGGAGGTAGTATTATAATAATGCGGGTTATTACAAACTCGGATCCGAGGAGTTCATGTTCTCTCACCTATTCTTCACCTACGTATGTGTTGTTTTTGGTTGTTTTCCATATTTTTTCTGCTGTTTTTTTTTTTTTTCCTTATAAATGACTGAGTTGTCATATAATTATGTATTTCGTATTTCATAATTTTTTTTAGCTGTTATTTTCCCGTATAAATGGAAGAGTTGTCATTTAATTATGTATTTCGTACAACCCCTAGTGATGATAGAGCTAATTTCATGGCTTTATGAAATTTTGGTGAGTTTCTTTTTCGTTTTTCTGTTGGTTTTTTTTTTCTGGAAAAATGTATATGTTACATATTGACAATTCACGTATTTATGTGATTCGTACTTCATCGGTACCACTAGGTACAAATATCTCTATTTTTACAATTCGTACCACATGTTTGTTTTTGATCGTGCATTTAAACCTAATTTTCATTGCAAATCATCGGAGCACGTAGATTTATATATTCTAACCAATTTGTACCACAAATGAATTAAATTTTTTATTGGTACAAATATGAGTCAATTGTACCTCTTACCTATGAAAACTAAACTATATTTTGAAAATCAAAACTCTGTCGAGAAAAGCTAAACCCTATCGTGGAAATCTAATCCTTATGGGGGGAAAGTAAACCCACTACAAGAATTAAGCTCATAGTCTACACTGCATATACTACGGTTTTAAAGAAAAACTGTAGTGTATACATATAGACTACGGATTTTAGCAAAAACTGTAGTCTTTGTGCGACACTAGAGTTGCATAGACTACAGTCATTTCAAAAACCGTAGTGTATAATACCCAATACTCTACGGTTATTCTATAAACCGTATACTATGAGCGTGTTTAACTGTAGTCTTTTTGCGTATTTTATTATAGACTACGATGATTTATAAAAACCGTATTGTATGATTGTAGTTTACTTAGAATCGATTTTTGAACACTTGGAATTCTTCTTCCCGATTCTCTCTCAACCTTCTCTCCCGGCCCTCTTTCCTTTTCTTCCTGCTACTCGCCGGCAATCGTCGACCGAGGCTACAACCCTAATGAACGTTGATGCTTCCAGATCTGTTCCTTTTAAATCGAGAAGGTGCGAAGACGTCAACAACAATTGCTTGGCGTTGTTCGATTTCCAGATTTCTCGTCTCTATCGTTCTGCCTATAGCTCGTCGCTTTCTTTTTTATCCGATTCATCCCCGGCAGTCCTCGACCGGTGCCATAGCCCTAGCGTCGTTGCCGTCAGGTACTTCTCTCTCCTCCTCTCTGGTTTGTCCTAAATTAAAAACCCTAGATTTCAAAAACCTATATCCCCAAAATTTCCTCTCGCCTTCAGTTCTACAGGCGACCGGGTCACTACCGTGACACCACAGCGCTACGCCGCTGCCATGGCCGCCGTCTTCTTCCCATTGGTTTTCGCCTCCTTCTCCGATTCACTCCATCGAGTTCATAGCCACTGTGTGAGCTAGTCTCTGTTTCTGTAGCCGTATGTGCCGCCACCGGTCTCTTTCCCGCTCTATCACTCGTTCTACCTGAAGGTACTCGAAATTTAGTTGAGATTAATCTCTTACTACCACTGCTCTCTTTCTCATTGTCTCTTTTGGTGAGTTTTTCGGTATTTTCTTTGCAATTGTGTTTTTCCCTGTCTTTGATTTTTCAATCTCTCCTATATTGTCAAAATCCCTAAAATATTTTGTTTGGACTCAAAGGATTTCGTTTGAATCAATTAAATCATGTTTGGATTCTCACGGCAATGGTCACATACCCTACAAATTGATATTCTTTTAGTAGTGTTTGATTGAGTTGGCTTTGCATTATATTGTTCTGATGGTACTTAATTATAGTTTAGCTTCGGGAGTAATTGTGTTTCCATAAGAGTATACGGTTCCATATATGTGCTTATGTAGTAGCTAGTGTCGTAGAAACTCTTTATACTTAAGGCTAATTTCTGTATTTATGTCTCATATGCAGTAGTTATATACTATATGAGATGCCCAAAGAGCTAAGCCAGTTATAAATTAATAATCGATCATGATCTTCATAGCTAATGAAAAGTTTATAATGCATTAAGGTTTTTACTTGTACAAATAGTACATATTATACTTAGATGGTTCCTTTCTTCCCCTGCTTAAGTCCTCCATGAATTAAATCATCATATCTCTCACATGGGTGGAAGTTGTATGAATAGGGACAATCAAGTAGGCTGGAAATCTGGCAGACATTATTACCTAAAAGTATGGTGGTGCTTCGCATGAAAAAAAGTAAGTATTTGTATAATTTATGAATTTTTGGGAGTACTGCAATGTGTCTAGATGTTATAGATCTGATATGATGGTTTTAGGACTTAAAATGAATTATTTTGAATTTTTAAGACTGCCCATACTTCGGAAAGTGTAAATAAGTGTCTAACTGATGAGACGAGATTACTTGTGTAGCATGAACTACATAGTTGGTGAATTGCCATTATTTTATAGCTTGATCTCCTAAATAGTTTGTTAATCTAACTGAAGTTGATTACTTCACATCTCATCAGAAACTAGAAGAAATTTCTTTGTTCGAAGAAAGGTCCTCCTTCTAGAAGCATGGCCAGCCATTCACATAACTCTTTTAAAATAGCAATGACCAGGTGTAGAGGAAATATATTGTGCTTAGAATGCCCAACTTATGGATATTATGGATATCTTATGGCTAATGCAATCTTTGATATTGGTATTTTACAGTGAATTTTGAGAATGATGAAGGGGAACTTGACTGGAAAATAGTTGTCATTTCGTTGGATGATCTAAGGGCTTCCCTCGTTGATGATGTCGACAAGCATTTTTCCGGTAAGTCATTCCATGTGAACGCAATGTATAATATTAGACTGCAACAATTGCCTTCCTGTGTGATATTGTTGGTTAACGAGATTAGAAACTTAACCATCCTCATACAAGAATGACAATAACCTTTTACTATTATATTTTTTTCTCCTCCCAAGATTCTCTAACATTAGAAACATAATCATCCTCATATAGTTGTGCATTATTTTGTTTCTTTTAGCTTATTTTCTTAAAAGCATTATAACCAAAATTATGTGTGTGTGTGTGTGTGTGTGTGTGTGTTTTTTTCTTTGTTTATGCAGATAATATGCACTGTTGGAGAAGTGTGTATAATGCAGTGGTATTGATATGTGGTTGCAAGAGAAGCTATGCAATGCACACACATTTTTCTATTAATAGGAGACTTTTTCTCAATAATAGGCATAGCAGTGGTTGTAGCCCTTTTTAGTTTTATAAGTATGTTGCAAGGAACACTAAAGTAATTGTAATTATGTACCAGTTGTATTGTATAGTAAACTGTTTTTTTGGTTCAATGTGAAATTATTAATATTTTGATTTGCCATTTTAAAATTATATAAATATTAATATGCAACTAAAGGTAAAAAAAAAAAAAAAAAAAAAAAAAAAAAAAAAGGCTATATACTACGGTTATACAACCAAATAGCATGATTTTCCCCCCCTATATACTACGGTTATAAACTGTAGTTTATGCCAATTAGCTTTCTCTACACCACTTTTCTATACGGTTATTAAATGGCTATAGACTATGGATAAAAACCGTAGTGTATGCTACTTATAGACTACGGTTTAAAACCGTAGTATATACCCATGGGCTTTCTCTACACCACATGTGTCTACGGTTTTGAAATATCATAGACTACGGGTAATAACTGTAGTGTATGAGCGAAATTCTTGTAGTGACCCTGGCAAGGAAATCTAGACTCTATTTGTGAAAACTAAACCCTGTTGGGGATAATCTAACTTTGTTGGGGAAAAATAAGCCCTTTCATACCAACCATCAATAAGAATTTCACATTTTGTACCAATATTAAATGAAATAACTACATAACAAAAATGTGTTTATGATTTGCTATAGACTCGATTCAATGCACAAACGAAAATTATAGCCCTAAAAAAATTGTAGAACGCAAATATTGTACAAACTTGCAAATCATACGTTGTGTCTAGCAAGCGTAATGTATCCACTTAATATTTGTACAAAATATTAAAATCATACCATTCATATCATGATTTTTGCATTATTCGTTTCATACCTTATTCTTACCAACATATATGTGCATTAGTTGACAAATACGAATTGTATTTCTCACAATGCATAAAATGATTGCATTATTCATGCATTTGAACTTGCTATAAAATTTGAGATACATACCAGATTTGAGTAAAAAAATCCATAACTCATACTAGATTCAAATGCACATAATAAAAACAAAGTCACATAAATTGAGGCACAATCATGTTCATGATGTGCAACAGAAATATAAAGTGTAGTACGAACAGGTACAAAATAGAGATATTCGAACCAAAACATGCATTATCTTACTCATCATATATAGGCCATTGCTTTACAATTTATGGGACTAACTTTTTCGTTAGATAGTACTACCTCCATCTCACAAAAGTAGTCCCATTTCTTTATTGACATGACAGGCACGCATCTCCACCGAAACCTAGTATGAGTGTTACGATATAATTTTGAAATATTATTTCTTTTACGGGATAATCCGACACTCGTAGTATCCCGTAAAAGAAATAATATTTTAATATTATATCGTTAAACCCATACTAGGTTTCGGTGAAAATGCGTGCCGAAAAAGTTACTATGCAAATGAGACTATTTTTGTGAGATGGAGGTAGTACGAATTACATATTTTTGTGATAGAATTCGTACCACATCCATTATTTATGAAAAAAAAAAATCATAAAAGTCATTAAAGCACAAATTTTTTAAAAAACATGCTAAAAATAACTCTCCGATTTTCATAGTAGAACGAAACAAACACTGACATCATCGCCTCTGCCTAAGTCTCCTTCTACTCCATCAAAAAATGCAGCAAAATCACCCATGAAAAAGAGAGAAAAAAATAATAAATCAACGAAACAAACTTTACAAACCTTAAAATTTATTACTCCCTCCATCCTCGATCTAGTGAATCAAAACTTTGGGCACAAATCTTTATGCATTTTGATGATATTTGTTAATGTGTAAAAATAGAATAACTGTTAGCTTATCTAATATTTTTAATGGTATTAAAGTGCTAAAATGTTACTCCTTCATCCCGTCCCACCTCAATTGACTTGTTTCATTTTACCACGGGATTTATTGCACAATGTTTAAAGTAAAATGTAAGAGATCCACACTGAAAAGTAATGGTTAATTTTTTCCATTTTCGAAATCAAGCCAACTAAAATGGGACATCTTTCATTTACGGTAAACAAGCAAATTTCCTTTATACACTTGCTTCCAAAGTTGTATAGAATGAGCACGAGTGCTCTCGCCTCTCGGTAAGGGCACATTATTCTCTACACAGTATTCCTCTAAATTCTTTCATTCCTGCTCTCGTTTTCGGAACACTTCATCGGAGAACTCCCTCTGCAATCGCAACGTTTCCTACTTCTACATCAGATATCTGATCCTGAAAGTCATCTTCGACAAGACTCGAGCATAACTGAAAATGTCATTGGTGTAATCTGATTGAAAGAACTGGAAAATTTATGATGTTGAGTTGTAATCTGATGTTGGCGAGTATTTCAACATTTTTAGGCATGCATACTCAAGGCGGCAAAGTTCCTCAAAAAGAGAGAATAGTGAGCGGCATTACAAAATTAATATTGAAATTTAGCAGAGAGAAAAAGCTAGCGACGTCTCGATGAGGGGAGCAAGCAGTCGTATACTCTCTCCATGCGTGATGCAATGCTTAGCTTATATTCAGTCTGGAGCCCTGGCTTTGCCAAATCAACTATATCCTGTCTCAAGCTGATGATCACATCATATACATACACACATGATTAGATATATAATATACTGCACAACGAATTATACATACATATCGGGGAAAGAGACTGACCATATCCATTCGCCAGTTTCTTTGGCGTGCCCATCCACTGCATTATGCAGGGAATCGAGAAAACATAATACCAAACCATACATGCAATCAGCATCGTTTTCCTGCAAAACATAAAATACCAACAAGAGTTGAAAGAATTATGCCAGATAACAAGGCGAGCATCATTTGTATATTGACCAGACTATATATTCAGCCCATACCAGTCCTTGATCTTTGAAATTCTGAAACTGCATCATAGCTCTTTCGATTTCCACAAGCAATAGCCTTCGTTGGATACGAGCTACTCGTCCTCTCCCTTCAGCTCTGGTGTCCTGATTCAGGATAACAAAGCAGATTTAAAAAAGATTGCCACTTAACTCTGATATTCAGCATGCAATATTTGTTCTTCCAGTACAAAGTAGACAGACTTCTTTACTTAGATTTTAACTCAGAGACAGAAAACTCGTGAACTAAACATTGGGTGAACTACAAGAAGGAGATGGATGTATCCCACTATTTCAGTCGGATGCAACTCACTCTTCTTTTCTCAAACTTAAAAAGCATTATGAACTTTCAAGTAAAATATCTATTTAATATCAAGAAAAGCAACACTGGATGCTAATATAAATCTACCAATCTTCCTTTTCCATCTTAGTAAAGAAGGCCTTAGTGTTCTCGTAAAGTTCAGTGAAAGAAATTGATCAGCTATATGCCACCTCAATAATGAATAAACATAGATTTGTTAAACATTTTGTGTCTGTACCAGAAATGAATACAGAGTTTATTATTCATATTACTGCAGAACTGCAAGAGCTGAAAAGATCCTTGTATTACTAACAGTATCAGAAAGATTTTCAATAAATGCAACCAGCAAAAAGAGCAAGCAATTAGTATACATATGTATATGTAAAAAAGCATCCGATGCTACAGCAATCAACCAGCAAAAATATCTTCCTAGAACCACATTTAAAAACAGACTGGAAAGACAAATGGCTTACCCGTTTAAACCATGCTCGTACCAACATGGCTAAAATGAGGGAGATAAAGAACGCAGGTAAAGCAGCTAGAATGGCAAAGTTGATTTCATTGGCTCTCAAGATCTGATCTAACTCGAGCATTGCTCTGTTCATAAATTAGTCATAAGAAATTTAGTTCAGGCAATTGTACATTCCTCTAGTAAAATAAAATCAGTGAACTCACTCTTCTATATCCAGTTTTAGCTTCTGAACCTGTAGGGAAAAAGTTATATCAGGAGCTGGAAGAAATTATTTCAATAGAAGACCAAACACTATTGTATGCACTAAAGGTAAGTGTGCTACCTGAATGAGAAGAGCTCGAACAAGCTCCCCGCCCACAAGACCCTGAATTGGATGCATAAGTTCTTTCTCGTACCTACAATTAGACCCCTTTGGTCATCTATATACAGTGAAGTCCATATGCACAAGCACTAGAACACAAATAAATATACAGTTGCATTAATTGGCCCCAAGCAACATTGCATTTAACATTCCAAGAACATCAACACATTCCATGTGGGGTATTCATGAAATCATGTGCACAATGCTTATAGAGTACGAGAAGAAACATATTTTAGAATTAAACTGCCCCATTTGATCAAGATACAATCGTGTATCAAGGCTTGCTTGCCGTCCAAGTTCACAATAAATTAAGACCTAGAATTCTTCAGACACAATGTTGGTCAAAACATTGACAAGCTTCCTAGTTACTAATTAAAGAACCGCCAATACATTAATCAACAATTTCTCCTGGTGAACTGTCAATTCTTGGCAATTCACAATGGGAATGGAATTCAATTTTGATCCATAAAAGATCTGATTTGAAATTTAAATTAAAAACCTTTATGTTACATGACAGAAATCATAAGCCATTGAAAACATGAAAATTGACCTAAACCCAGGAAAACTAACGTTTGTGTGTGTTGTCACCTGAAAATATACAGCAGATAACTTGCAACGGCACAGTAAGAATTTACTCATCCAAGATAAGAAAGTTTATGGTCTTATGCGAACTATAATCCTGTTAATTCTAAAAGAACTTGTTGCAATTTGATGCAAGAAAATGAAGAAACTGGATCATACTAAAAGAATAACCAAGAACAGTGAACTTCAAGAAAGTGGCTCGTACTACACGAAAAATCAAGACAGTTGAACATAGAAAACCATACATATCTGCCTTTTGCAATTACCAACAATTATATCACAGTGCCTGTTTAGTGTTTACAGCCTGTTTTTCTGTTGTTTAGAGACACTAAAGACATGGAATGAAATATTACCTCACCATTACAATCTCAAGCATTTCCTGATCAGATGCATTCTCTGGAAATTTTTTACCAGCTGTCTGCTCACTAAAAGCTAGCAGCATTCTAGCAAAGAGAAACAGGTCAAAACATCACATGGGAGGAAGGTCAATATTTAAACACTTAGCAGTTACAATAAAATAAAGTGTCGAACAGAAGGAAACCATGTTCACCTCCATGGTTATCAGAACCAAATAAATTCATAGATATAAATGAGAAAGAGAATGCAATACAACTCTCCAGAAGCTACTTTTTATTCTCATAAGCTAAGGTATTGGACCAGCCAACCTGTGCAGAGAATCAGCGGTCAACTGTACTTCTTCACGCTCCATAACACCTTTTTGCCTTTTCCTGAAGGTCTCAAAAAGCTCATCCCTTATAGCCAAAATCTGGTTTACAAAAAAACAAACAGAAGATAGTTAGAAGTCATAACTATAGTATCTAAAAATGCACCATTCAC
The DNA here is from genome assembly GCA_029379335.1 of Thymus mandschuricus. NCBI lineage: Eukaryota > Viridiplantae > Streptophyta > Magnoliopsida > Lamiales > Lamiaceae > Thymus > Thymus mandschuricus. The sequence continues at coordinate 14,395,435 of CM057075.1, read as the reverse complement.
AACTCTGTTTCGTAAGACAAAATCTCTATGGAAAGCAAAAGTATGATAAGAACTCTATTAACTGAAGAGGCAGCAGTTAGTGGAGAATTGAGTATTGGACACTAAAGTTGCCCGTAACACAAAAATATCCTGGATCATTTACTGATAATTTTGGGGGTACATCAGCTCATACATATAGATTATTGTAGGAAATATAACTAAGTATGGTAGTTCTCCAAAGTACTGCTGAACGCTGAGAAAAAATTTCCAAGGTTAACAAGATATGGAGAATGAAAGGAATTACAGAGGCATTAGAAGACAGAATCCCAAGACTATCTCAGGATCAGATCAGATCTGAAGCAAAAGCAATCTTTTAAACTAAAGTCACAATCTACTATCTAAATACTACATGCATGTGACCTGGATGAAGTTATCATTGAATCAAACATACACAGATAAATGAAAATTCCTTATCATGTTCAGTGCCATTTCAAAACGACAAAATTAAAGATTTTTTGCAAGTTACCATTCAACAATATTCCTCAAAATTTACTGAAAGTATTGTATCATTCACAGAAGATGAAACATTAGATCTTATCCTTATCAAGCATTCAAGCATTCTCTCAATAAACTCCAGATACCTATTTAGAGATCCCAAGACATTTAAACATCAAATGTTTCCCACAAAAATAGCAAGACTTTGTTAAACTCACTAAAAAAATCTAACTTAGCATTATCATGATAGAAGACTCATACCAGTGCTCAAAAGTCAAAACAAAAGATCAGCTAATTATAAAAAGGAATGATTTAAAGAAATCTTACTGGCTGCTCTACATGATCCTTCCAAAAGCTTATGGTTGAGTCTCTGCCCTCTTTGATCCAATTTTCAATGTCAGGGCTTCCCATCAACTTACTATGACGAAGAAGCCACAATGAACAAAATGAAATTCCCAAAGCTCCACAACTATAACGCATCCAATATAAAGTTAATTTCCTTGGCTTGCGATGTTTTGAAACCTGAATGAAGTTGAGCCATGTAGAATTGTAAGCCTGATAGTGAATTGTCGGTGCCAAGTATATGGAGGCATATTCTATGGTCAGCAAAAACTCTCATGCCTGAAAAGTTAGATTGCTATCTCATCCAAATAGGACTCGTGGTATGGGCAGAAGAGGGGCAGCATCAGTAAATAGTTATGCTTTTAAGAGGTTTGAGTTACTAGATTAAGTTTGTAATCCTGGGTGAGCTTCATCAAAAGATTAGTTCCCATTCAACGCAAAATCAAGGTGCACCAGGACAATTTCATGATGATTTCCAACACCACAGAAGAGATTTATTACTACTCCCAATCAAATTTTAGTCCCTTTGTTGTTAGCAATAGTTAACATAACAGATAAAAGCTAAATACAAGTGCATTTTAGGGGAAAAAAAAACTAAGAAAAACTCATACTAAAATAATACTTCAGTCCTGACGAATAGCCTACTGAATGCCATTTTATTCAATATTTCCAAATCGTTTGAAAATCCTTTATATAAAAGGACTTTTTCTATTATTCATGCAGCTTACATCTATAAAAGCCAGCATACTTGTGCCAGGAAACCAAAATGAACAATGAAAAATGAATAAGAATCATATCAAGATAAATTCTTACGAGCACAGACAGATAAGAGTCCAATCTCTGAAGATTCTCGTAAATCAAATTGATGGCATCTTTGATCTCACACTCAGTCCACTGTGATCCTTCCTGATTAACTTCTGGAAGTTTTGCAAAAATTAAAGGAACTGAATAGCTCCCATCCACGGATGAGCCCGTCTGCAAGCCCATTATAAAAGGATTTTGTTGGAAACAGCTCTAAATGGAGAAGAAAGGCAACATTTGCCTCAAAGAACAGAATCGCAAGAGAAAAATATTTAAAACATGCTTTACTGCCTTACTGGTGTAGGAAATAATAAAGAGAATAAAATAGTGGGCATCTATATATATAACTTACTTGACGATTAGCATGAATATGGCCAATGGATGCTTCCAGTTTCAAAAATAGATCATTTATCGCAACCAATAACGAGGGCAAAGAGTTCTCCAGATCCTTAACTAGATCCTCTCCAATCCTGTCCACCTCCATATATACCTACATCCATCAAGAAGATAGATATGTATACATACAGTAGATACAGATTCTTAATAGTGATATTATATTATTATGTAATCACTTCCAACCAAACATTATTTCATCTCCATCTCTCAAAAAGTTCCAAATGCCATGCCTAAACTTATGATACAGTGACGGCTTCAACAAAAGGATACCCAACAGCTACTGCTAACAAATATATGACGAACAAATGATCTAACCTTGGCCAAAAATGTAGCTAAAGAGTATCTTAAAGATGTCAGCACACTAATCCTCTCGGATATATGAGAAGATGCTGAGCAATATAGACTCTGTAGGCCAGAACCATCAGCAAGACAATCATGCATCATTTGACGAGTACCATCAATAAATGCACCAGGCCCCCTTTGACATATCATGAAGTATGCTTTCCGAGCATTTGAACCCTGAAATATCACACCGACAATGCTCAAAAGTTTGGAACCCGGCAGTATAAGTTGCCAACACATTACAGACAATAATCTGTCCTAACCTCAGCTGTTGACTGCCAAAACAACAAGTTCTTCTGAACAATGTGCAAATTTAGAAGTGTGTGCTCAATGATATCCTCCAGCACCTCGAAAATTCTACTTCCCTCAGATGTAACTCTGCACGTTGAGAATGGAATAGCATTTACAATCACGAATAACGGTAGAGTAATAAACACTAAAGTACTCTTTCCTATTGGGCAGGTTATCAGAAAAGAGGTAGTACTGCCTATCAAAAATGGAATGTTGGTTCAAATAATCATGGCAAAGCCAGCAACTCTCAGATAGTCAGCAGAATATATTGCACTTCTCCATTAGGCAAAACTGTGATAGCATGGTGCGCTTACAAAATTTCATCAAATATCTGAAGCAACGAGTTCCTACTCCAATGAAAACGAAACCAAAATTGCAGGAACAAAGAAAAGGAGAGAGAGCAAATCAAATTCATTTATTCGCTTGTCCGATTATATTATTTCTAGAAACATACGTAGAAGCGCGGTCGAGAGAAGTAGTGGAGGCGGCGGAGGGCAAAGGTAGGGGGAGGCAAGTTTTCCTGCGCCTCCGCCGCGAGGTGCCGTAGAAGTTCGCGATCCTCGATAGATAGCTATCGGCAGGAATCACCGATGGAAGGAAGAAGGCTCGGAGGCGGTTTTGGAGAAAGTTTGAGTAAAATGTGAATAAAGCTTTGACACTGTTTGTCGGCGGCGGAGGAGAATCGTTCCCCGACGAGACCTCCATTGTTGAAGCGCGCGGAGCTTGACTGATTGATTGTTCTCAATATTCAGTCTTCAGGTGGAAAAAGTTAGAAATCGTATGAAAAAATCGTGTTTAGGCTTTTGGGCTGAATTAAAAAATACTACCTCCATCCCATTTAAGTAGACCATTTCTAAATGGCAACAAAAGCCACGAGAAATGAGATAAAAGGGTGATGTGATGGTAAATTAGAGTTTAATTTAATTTAAATTATTAGTACTACTACTCACATCCATTTTTAATTAGAATTAATTTAGGCTAATTAAGTGTGATGTAGATGCTGATGTGATATTAAATTATTTCCTTTTATGGAAACGGGCCTAATAAATGTGATGTCCCGAAATGGAATACGGGTCTACTTAAACGGGATGGAGGTAGTATATAATAATAATAATAATAATAATAATAATAATAATAATAATAATAATAATAATAATAATAATAATAATAATAATAATAATAATAATAATAATAATAATAATTTGGTCAATATATATTTTTGAGGCAAAAAGAAAATACTCATCTTGACTTTGTAAAAACAAATTTAGGTATGGAATATAGTTTACAATAAAAATACTCATATTTTGGTATGGTGGACAATAATACCCTTACTTGCACATGACCACTCCCTCCTCTCCTTTCTTCTTCCTACACGTGTTTCCTCATTCCCTCCTTCCTTTTTCTTTTTTTTTTTTTCTTTTTCTGCTTTATCTTTATTTATTTATTATTTATTAATTATTAATTTAATCATTTATTAATTATATTTTTTCGTTTTTTCCAGAAATTATTTCAGGTTTTTTTTTTTTTTTTTTTAAATTCAATTTTTTACCTTTTTTGTATATTTCAATAAGTACAAGTACACAGTAGATTTAAGTTCTTTTAGTAATGTGTACTGGTAAGTGGTAAACGAATAATATCAAATTGTACTGTGTACTGATAAGTCGTGAGGAACTAATATCAAATTTTAACATCAATTTCAAATTTCATTGTTCTCGTTAAAACAATCGAATGTATAATAACACAGTATAAGATGCAGAGCTTTACACAAAACCCAAAACCCAAAAACCCAAACCCAAAACCCAAAAACCCAACCCCCAACCTGGAGAAAAAACCCAAGCTACGAGGTTGAAACAAAATCATAGAAAACAAACAGAAAATTCAGCAAAATCAAAATTGTAACTGTAGTACACAATACATTTATATCATCTAGTACTGTTTACCGGTAAGTGTTAAGCGAAAAATATCAAATTGTACTAATAGTATGCAGTACATTTATGTTATTTGGTACTAAAGTTCCAACTAGATCTGTTATGTTAAATCGACTTCAGGACCTCCTTTACACTCTTCAAGAGACTCTTACCAAAGTTTTGCCTGTCAATTATTATCAGAAAGGACGCTTAAGTTCAGCCAAGCAATGATCATAATCAAAAAGGTAAGGTGATAAAGAGATTATGCAAATAGTATACAACATTTCATCTCACCTTTCTTTCTCGGTTTTCACTTTCAACTCATCCGAAGTAGTTTTGATCTCTGAAGCCAAACTGTAAACAGAACACCAGAAGTTGATTGAGTTGCCTATTACTCCTAGTCTCAGAAACAGTATGAGCCACACACCATAAATGATTCAAACAGCAAACAACAATCGGCGAAAGACTTTGCTAATCCTGCTTGCTTTTATCCACACTACCAGATTCTAGAAAACGATTCTAGTTATCAACACTATGAAGAAAACAAAAGCTATTGTTTATGAGAAAGGTGTCCCGTTCTTTCTATTGATTGATAATCGCCATTCACCATAGTAATAGGTACATATATGCTGTCGGGTTGAAAGTTTAATAAACTTCCAACTCTTCTAATTAATACTACTAATTTAACAGGATTATTTTCAACTAATTACACCACCACTAGCAGCGTGAATTCTGCGCGCACTGCTTACGCAATCTAAATTTGCCATTACTTTTAAACAATTAACGAAAATTCAAGTAGCCTAACGTGGGTAAAGGACCTGGTAAATCAGAACGATAATTCTAAAAACAGCAAAAGCCAGACCATCATTTCCAGATACATCATAAGGTAAATCCCCAACCAAACATACGAATCCTATGAAATTAACACCAGTTTGAGCAAAACACAACTTAACCTAAGGCATAACATAACCTGAAGGATGAAATCAACAGAAAACCAGATCAGAAAATCTGTCACTGGAAGGGAAAAACAGCGTCGCCGTCGATCCACCGGTTGGATTTGGCTGAAACTTTCAGCGAACCTTCCTAGATGCAAGACGAGGTCCCCTGTGAAATTTGGTTGCAATCGCCAGGCCGGATTCGCTGGAAATCGCAGAGCGGCGCCGAAACCCTAATTTGGATCCGCCGGCGGATGGCTTCACAACCACCACCAACGTGTGCGCCTTGATGAGAGGGTTACGAATCTGTGGTTTTGATGGTAAGATTGGCCGCCGTCGCCAGTGAGAGAGAGGAAGAGAGTGTCGCCGGTGAGAGAGAAGAATACAGTATGTGAGAGAAAGGGAGGGAGAGAAGAGAAGAGAAGAAGAACCGCAATAATTAATATCAAACATAGGGTTATTTTTGTCCACCCAAACTAAAAATTGGGTGTTTTTATTGTAAACTATATTCCATACCTAATATTGTTTTGACAAAGTCAAAGGGGGTAAAACATATATTATCTCTATATTTTTCTTGTCAGAAAAGAAATCGCCTTTCCCTTTTCTTTTCTTTTCTTTTCTTTTCTTTTTATTTTTTTATTTTTTTTATTTTATACTTTTAGGTGTTTTTCTTTCTATAAAAATTGATAGTAGAAAATTTCATTCCATAGTTTGGTGTACAACTTGTTTTATTCAGTGTGGTCTAAAGATTAGAGATGGTCAAGGTTTGATTCCAATTCAATTCGGAACCAAACCGCAATTCTCGGTTCCTGCCTTTTAGAATTGGAGTTGAACCCGATTACCTTAATAGTTTCGGATCAGGTTTGGAATCAGAGGTTGGGTTTAGTTCCAAACCGGTTGAACAACATTATTTTAATTAATTTTAATACTTATATTTAATGAAGCTTTAACTCTTTCTAATTATATACTCCCTCCGTCTCACTTATAAAGGGATAACTTTTTCCGATAATTAAGACGAGAGTGATAGTGGTGGATATAGTAGTGTGAATGGGTTTTAGTGGTTTAAGATATTGCTATTTAGATAATATCCCTATATGAGTGGGACGGACGTAAATAGAAATTATCCCTTCATGAATGAGACGGAAGGAGTAGGTATTATTGTCACACCTTCATTTATTATTTTTTCAATGTGAGATGAGTTGTTTTGGTTTTATAAGGTGTTACGGTACTCCTTCTCAACTTCAATAATTTTTCGACGTGGGACATCCTCATTTTCAACATCACCCACTCCTCATCTACAACATATCTCACATAGGGGTGGACCGGTACGGGATACCGTGTTTTTAATCCGATATTGATATTGATATTGATATTGATCGGTATCGCATTTTCGATACCGATACCGATACCGATACCGCAAGTACCGGTATACCGCATACCGGTATACCGAAAACTCGGTATTGATGAAAATGGATACCGATACCGCAGTATCGATAATACCGTGGTACCGATCAAAAATACCGAATTTTATAGTAAATAATTAAAAAAATAATAATAAAATGCAAAACTAAAAAACCCCTAACACAAAATGAAGAACTAAAAGGCACAAACAAACAACATAATATCAAAAATAAATTACTACACTATGTCGAGAATCATTTCGAATTTCATAGTGATAATTCATTAATTCTCAATATGTCGAGAATCGAGGTTAGCGTAGCTATGCCAAATCTTTGAGAACACTTATTTAGAAACAATTGTCATGTTTGTTCATGTATACTTTGTTAGAACTTAGGAATAAATAATTTATTCTTAAGATATTTACCAAATTATACAAAATCATTTTTAATTTTTAAATTTATAATTATTAGCATTAAGCGTGACCGTAAATCATTTCTAATTTCTTAGAGTCATAGACTCATAGTTCATTAATTTTCATTGTGTCGAAAATTGAGATTAACGTAGTTATGCCAAATATTTGAGAACACTTATTTAGATACAATTATATATCATGTTTGTTCGTATATGCTTTGTTAGAAAATAAAGAGTTATTCTTAAGATATTTACCAAATTATACTAAATTATTTATAATTTTTAATCTTACAAACATTAGCATTAATCGTAATCGGAAATCATTAATTTTACAAATATATCAATATTAAGGTTGTATCTAAAATTCAATAGTTCATTAGTTTTACAAATTTTAATTTCATAGTCAATAGTTCATTAGTTTTCAATGTATCGAATTTGACTTAGTTATACAAATTTATAAAGGTTGTATCTAAAATTCAAATGTATTCAAATATAAGAAATATACAAATAAAAATATATAAAATATCGGCAAAATGTCAATATCTACGGTATTATTGCGGTATCCGTATTATATCGGTACCGGTATTATGCGGTACTGTGCAGTATCAGTATTTTTCGGTAATACCGTGGTATTTCACTTTTGGATACCGGTGTCGTATTGAACTTGTTTGGGACGGCATAAATATCATACCGTAAATGCGGTATATTGCAAATTTCGGTATTTCCGGTATTTTTCCGGCACGATATCGCCGGTATTTCGGTATTTCGGTATTTTTGTCCAGTCCTAATCTCACATAAAAAATATTGTCGTTGAGGTAGAGTAGCACCTTATAAAAGCAAAGGAACCTTGAAAAATTATTTAATAAGGTTGTATTCTCTTTAATGCGAAAGAAAATGAGAGAAAAGATAGAATCACCCTTAAAATCTTCCTTATTTCTCACATTTTTTATTTTCCCCCCTTCATTTGCACTACAATGGAGAAAAAATATTATCTCTCTAATTTGGTATTGTAAATATTTTCTCCAATTTAAATATTTAGTAAAATTCCCCCTCATTGATAAAAAGTGAGAAAATGTGACGAAAATGGTGGAATTTATAATGTGATTCTCTCTATTCTCTTATTTTCTATCGCATCAAAGATAACGCAACCTAAGGGTATGAAAATAACACCCATATAGGAAGTTTCAAGCTTGTATTTATATATATTTATTATATAAAAAATAAATTTTAAAAGATAAAATAAAAAATAAAAAATATTTCAAAATTGGTGCGTCCTGTTCGGAACTACCGGTTTGGAATCGAAACCAGAAATGCCGGTTCCGTTCCGGAGTCAATATCCAGTTTAGGAGTGAGCTAAACCATACCATACCATAAAATTTTATTAAGTTTGATTTGAATGTTTTAAAATTTGGGAAAACATTACATGTGCCTAAAAACTATAAAACTATACTCCTTTTGTCCCATTTCAATAGTATTATTTGTTATTTTGGGCCGTCTTACTTTATTAATCATGTTCCTTGAAATTGAAAAGAATTAAACTTTAATTTTTAATGTGGCCCCTTACTTTTTACATTTATCGTTTGCTCATTAAATCTTATGCTGAAAAGAGATACTACCTCCATCCCGTTTAAGTTGGGACGTATTCCATTTCGGGGCGTCTCATTTATTAGACATGTTTCCATAAAAGGAAATAATTTAACATCATATCACCATCTACATCACACTTAATTAGCCTAAATTAATTTTAATTAAAAATGGATGTGAGTAGTACTAATAATTTAAATTAAATTAAACTCTAATTTACCATCACATCTCCATCACATCACCCCTTTATCCCATTTTCCTTGGCTCTTGTGCCATTTAGAAACGTCCCAACTTAAACGGGATGGAGGTAGTATGATTTAATTTTTAATGCGGCCCCTAAATTTTTACTTTTATTATTTGCTCAAAAAATCTTATGCCGAAAAGAGATATGATAAGTGAAGTAAGACGGAGGAAATATCTTTTATACTCACAGCTTTGAAACATAAGCTTTATCCCCCCCGAATCTGGATTCATGTAATTCACTGTCGGAGAAATAAACACCACCGAATTCGAGATAAGCATAGAGTTTGTTTGTGATATGCATAGGAAGTAATGTGTTTATATTTTTACATGATTGATTGTGGGAAATGAAATATAAGCATGAATCGAAAATTTACATTCTGCAATATTCAGGCTAAAATTGTTCATCACTACACTGTTGAGATTTGTAATTCAACCGTGTAGCACACGGTTAAATTAAGAATATCAACTGTGTAGACCTTGGCAGTCATTGACTCAGGGCTCTAAATGGTTGACTTATTATTTCAACCATGTACTACATGGTCAAAACAATATTTCAATAGTGTATAATCAGATATTTATAAGCATATGAATTTTTTTTTTTAAAAAATAATGAAATTTATGTATTGTTTTGCCTTTTACAACGTAGGTATGAAATGGGTGAGACCTCATATGGAAGGATTTCAAGTTGAAATCAACATGTATGTACGAGACGATGTTTTATACGACACACGTCTCATATCGTATAGGGAGGCAAACGGTCTATTTCGATACTTCCTCGACATAAAGGAAACGGGGTTCAAATCAGGCCCTACATGAATTAGTAGCCTAGGAGCTCATGGATAGAGCTGGGGAAATATACCGAAAATTCGGTATACCGTTCATACCGTACCGAAAATTTACCGAAATACCATAATTAAGGTATATCGAAATTTTCGGTAAGGTATCATACCGTACCGGAAGACAAAGGTAAGGTAAAGGTATCAATTTTTGAATACCGGGGTATACCGTTACATACCGTTATCGAGGTATATACCGAAAATAAGGTATATACTGGTATCGCGGTATATACAGCTTTCGCAATATATACTGAAAGTATGATATATACCTTAAATTATGTATATACCTTAAATTATGGAGTGAGATTGGAAAGTTTTTTATGCTCTCGTTGTGCTTTGAATTTAGATGTTTTAGATTTGGATTTGATAATATGTTTTGTTTTGAAGAATGTTGAGAGTTTAAATATTTGGGTGCTATTTATTGTATTGTAAGTTTCTAAGATATGAATTATACATATATTGATTATTTATTCATAATTAATTTAAGGTATACCGTGGCATACCGGCTTAAGGTATGGTATACCGAAAATAAGGTATGGTAAAGGTATGTAATTTGCTTCATACCGAAATTAAGGTATACCGGTTTAAGGTATACCGACAAGTAAGGTAAGGTAAAGGTATGAAAAATTAGCATACCGTCACTTAAGGTAAGGTATAAGGTATGACGAAAATACGAAGGTATACCGTACCGTACCGAAAAATCTAGTCTTTACGTTCATGTATGAAAAAAAATTGAAGAATTGAAGATCATTCAAGATTCAAGACTTTTTCTAATCTCTCATTTTATTTTCATGTCTTTAATTATGTTTAATCTCCCTTCCACCTTTCTTTTAATTATGGCTAGCTAAATCTCCTAGTTGATTCTAGGGTGTTTGTTTGTTGAATTGAATGTACATGAATACCTTTTAATTCTATTTTTAGCCTTCCACTTAAATTTATGTTCCATGATGTTTGTTCCCATGCATGATTAATTGACCACTAATTATGTATGCATAGTTGTGTGATTTCTACCTTAGTTGGATTAATTGCATGATTGATTTCTTGAAACATATTACGATTTGATCTATCTTTGCCTTAATCGAAAGTTAGGTTAATCGTAGAAATTACATGTGAATTGATTTAGGTGTCTTAATTGAATCTAGATTAATCATACTCATCATACTTGAGCTTTCAGTAACTAGTTTACTTCTTAAGAGACCTAATAGTGATTATGTTTAGACTAACCCAGTATCTATATTATCTTAATCGAAATCATAGATTACACGAGTGAGTATGCTTCCATCTAAGTAGGATTAAATTGGCTAAGTGGATTAATTGGTCATTATGTATATTTAATTACATTATACTACTCTAGGATCAACACCTTTCTCTTTTTTTTGTTAGTTTTGTTAATTTTCGTTTGTATTTGAGTTTTATTACTCCCTCCGTCACGCGACATTAGTCTCATTTAGGATTGCGCAGGAATTAAGGAATGAGAGAAATATGTGGTTGTAATTAATGCTGAGAGGAGAGAGTTAATTGTGGTCAAAATATACTTTGCCATTTTAAGAAATGAGACTAATAGTGGGACATACAAAATGACAAATGCGACTAATAACAAGGGACAAAGGTAGTATTTGTTCTTTCTTTAATTTATTTTTATTGTTCAAAAACACAAAACCCCAAAATTCAAAAGTTTGTTTGCCTAGACATTGCTGAGAATATCTAGTAGACGTAACTCCTATATTTTCGGAAATCAGTCCCTGTGGATACGACTCGTGCTTACCCATTACTGATCGTAATATTTTCACCACACTAAATAGTGTAATAAAGACTAAGTCGTATCCACATGGATTGATATATCGAAATTACACAAGTTACCTCTACTATAGACTATCTCAACTGTTTAGGGCCTTTAGGCACAAAGAATTTTGGGTATGGTGTTCTAAAATCCTAGGCAAATAATAAAAATAAAATAAAATAAATAATCAACTAAAAACAAATCTAAGAAAAATAAATCTAAAAACAATCAACTCAAATAAGACAAAAGGGTTGATTCTATGGTAGTAAGATCTAATTCAATTCACACAAAGAACCAATTAATCTAATTAACCAATTTAATCCAACTTAGCTGAAATACTCACACATGCAACTTAAGATTTCCGCTAAGACAATATAAGATAATGGACTAATTTAAACTCATATATCGCTAAATATCATAAGAAAATAAACTAACTACAAAAAGCTCAAGTATTACGAATATAATTATCATAGGTTCAACTACGACACCTAAATCAAATACATGAAAAACCTATGATTAATCCAAATTCCGTCAAGATAATTAAAGTCAATCGTACTATGTTTAATGCAATCTATCATGTAATTATCCTATCAAGGTCATACAACTAAGCATGCATAAATAATGATCAAGTATTCATACATGAATCAAGCACCATGAAACATACATCTAAGTTGAAAGGCTAATTAGGATTAAAACGAACCATGTAAATTCAATTAGACATACAAATCCCTAGAGTCAACTAATAGAAATTAGCTAGACACCTTCCACTTCGAGATGAAAGAGAAGGCCGCATATGTGGTTAATGATCTGATGTCAGGATACTAGCTAAATCCTCATACTCGCAACCTTGATATCCGCCCCGCCTGTTCCTCGACATCAAGGATGAGGACTAATATGTAATGGAGTCCTTGATGGTCGTCATGCCAGTTCGACTACTCAAACTTGAGGAAGTTATACTCAGCGGGGAGTTTAGCTACGCGTCGATCCGTCAAGCATGAGAAGAATTTCGACGCCTTGTGCTGACAAAAATGACAAAAGAAGCCAAAGAACTTCAAGTCGATCTGAAGCCCTTCTATCTAAATAAAGCCTATCTTTACAACTTGGCAGTCCCTGATTGTGTTAAGGGTGTTGTCTCAGTCCAATCCCAATGGGCTTGCCTTTTGTCGCACAACCTGACTCTCCTCCTTAGAACCAGCTCAATAATGAGCAGGGAGATCAACTGTCTGACAATACCATTAAAGAGCCAGTCAAGTTGACCTACTCCAAGATTGAGTGGATTGTTATGGTGTGTTCGAAAGAGCATGTTGATAACCACATATTTAGATAGAGTGCGTCTAGATGCGTGTTTTGGGTACGTTATGTGCTTAAATGGATAGGAAATGATAGTTTATTACAACTTATGCATTTTCTATACGTTTTGCGTTTTCTCTCGATTTCCGTGCCAATTTCAGGTGCTGTGGCGATTTTCTAGGAACGTGCGAGTAGTCCTCTGTCGAAGAGGATCGAAAGAGGAAGCCGTAGCACTTCGCGGTTTATTTTTCCGAGGCCGAACGAGAGAGAACGAGCCAAAACCGTAGGAGTGCGCAAGGAGACAAATGTGGCCGAAAATGCACATATACACCCTTGAACTACTTTCCGGAAATTACAGTTTTTACCCCACCTTCTCAACTCAAATTTCCTTTTATTGCAATTTGACCCCAACTTGTGGGAAGACTATAAATACTTAGTTATTTTCCTCATTTGGTATCACATACCACTTTGTAATTCACTCTTGAACATCTACTTTAGAACCCTAGCTTTTCCCCTTTTTCCTCTTTAGTATTTTTAAGTTATGTTGAAGATTATGCTCGGAGTTTGAAGAGATTATTGAAGATTTCTTCTCTACTTTCCTTCCTTGTTCTTTCCATTATGTTTTCTCTTATTTTTTGTTGGATTGCTTGCTAGATCTATTGCTAGCTAAGCACTTTTATGGCTCCACGTAATGGATGGTGTGATTTAGATGATGGGTGTCAGAGTTTAGGATGTTGATTTACCTTCCCCTTGAATTGCCTACGGATTGAGACTTTATTTGAATGCATGAGTACTTGATCACTAGGACTGCATCTAAGGTGTTTGATGGAATGCCTAGGAAGCTTCCATTCATAGCACTTGGCATCAATTCATACCCATATCACTTGATTTCATCTCATATGATTCCTAGGAAGAATTAGATGGGTTGGATGATAGTTGGTAGGTTTTCTTAGACTAAAATGAGCTATTTGGAGTTGGTAGGGTATTTAAAGGCTTAGAAAGCATTTATTGTTCTATTGATCTACTTGTTGATCACCCTAGTAAGGTAGGTTAATATAAATGATATAAGAGACCATTCAAGGTGGATTAAAGTGGTTTGAAGCATCTAGATTTGTAAGCCCTCATCATAATCACATCGGAAGTTACTTGGATCCATACCTTTTATTACTAGAATTTCCATTTGTTTACTTGCTAGTTTCATTTACTTATTGCATGTTTAAGTTTGTTATTTACTTACTTCATTGCCTAGTTTAAAGAAAAACACCAAACCAAGATTATGTGCTCAAATAGGATAATAGAGACAAGACGAACTACTTGATTATCTCTCGACACATTCACTCCTCGTGTTCGATACTCGGACTTCTCTAGTTCGATATTATTGCTAGGTTAGAAATAGCCTAGTCACATGTTAGCGGCTTTTGTAAAGGAGATAGATGCTCCCCTAAAGGAGTTCAAGAAGCAGCTGGCAGCACAGAGAGATATCCCTGCCAAATCTTTTGAGACCATGAACTCCATCATTACCACCACTGACGATGCCCTGTTCAAGAAGATCAAGGATGTTGAATCCAAGGTCGTTAGTGAGGCCTTTGGCACGACAAAGGAGGTTCTCGCCGTCGCCGATAGATAAGTGACTGCCTTCGCCACTACTCATTCGAAGGATTACGTCTTTAAGTTCTTCAAGTCCTTGTTGGATGCTGAGAATGTGGCCCATTCATGAACGCCTTAAGAAGGCCAATGATTCGCACAAGTTGTCCATTGCCAAAGTGATGTAGTCCGCCTCTGCCGCCAATCAGACTGACGCTGCCGTCAAGGCTGACATTTCTTCTCTGCATTCGTCCCGTGACAAAATGCAACAACAGATTCATGCCCTCCAAGCCAAAATAAAGTATATAACTGGCGTCATCAAGCTCCTTTCTGATGATGTCAAAATGAGGGAAAATCATCTCTTCTTAGGGCAAGGAAACCAAATTGCAGTTTGTTCGTGGAGTGGCCAGACCAATTTCTTCAGGTCGTGCCGAGCAAATGTCTGAAGAGGCATAAGTGAATCTGATAGAGAACATGTTAAAGGATGGAGCTACCATGGAAGAAGCCAACAACCCAGAGAAGCAAAGGGAATTATTGATGTAACAAGTTCACAAGGTCGTTCAATCCAAGCCCGTTGCACGATCAAGTTCTCTAGTCTGTTATATAGAAGAATAGAAAGCACACTGTGACAAAGCTAAGGTTGATCGAAAAAATAGACACCAAGAGGCAAACTGCTAAGGCTATCAACCAAGTACACTAAGAGAAAGCGACATGTCATTACCAAAGTTGGAGACTGGCTATTCAAGTCAGATTGATGAGAATGGGAGAAGCTCGTTAGTTTTTTTTATCCTCCAACATTATTGGATACAAACTCTTTCCTATGCCAACAAAGACTCATACGCGATGTTCTAACAGTTCCTGCTGAACTACCCAGATCAAGTTTTCATCCAGAGCGTTTGTGCAACTGCGAAGACTGAAAATATAGATGTGCCCACTCCCGTCAAGGAGTCCTTCACTCCACCTCATCTAGCTGATGATGTGCACATCAATCGATCTTCTATCGATACATGTGTCCGTTAGCGCCGCTAACTTTTGGGCATTACAATGGGTCCTGAATATGATTATTGTCGCATCCATGACGGTATCTATGATAGCATGGGATAGGTATCGAAGTAGAAGCTCACCGAAGAAAAGGAAGTCACTTGCTCATCCTCACATCCTTGACTTATTCCTACTTTTCATTGTTGTCAAACTATTCTACTTATTTCTCTATGTAATCTTGTAATAATTTGACATTAATGGAACAAATCATTTATTTGACCCTCATTGTCCAGGTTGTGCCCTTTCGCTGCTTTCCTATTATCTATATTGCCTAACTTATCTGATTCATGACTTGACCTATTTAAGGTAAGGATCACTTTGATACTTCACTTTATCTTGGGAATCAACTGTAAAGTGTTGGGATTTGACATCGTCAAAAGCGGGGAAATTACTGGGAACCCTCTGTAGTTTGCTTTTGATGATATTTTTTAAAACCACAAGGCATATTTTATATTTCTAGAGCTAAGGTTGATAGATTTACCCCGATCATGTATAGCCTAGGTCAACATGCTTAATGTAATGTAAAGTATGATATGCTTTGTAAAAGTTAAGCTCAATCTTATCGACCTTACCTATATAGAGATCAACCTGCTCAAGTGTTATCCAGCTCGTTAGTCATTCAAGATATCAAGCCACCGAAAAACCACCTTGTTGGTAGTCGATCTACCTCCATTGATCAACCTCACCATCTAGTAGCCACATCAGATTCCAGGTGGGTTTTGACTCAACAGATAGAAGTGAGTCAGCACCAACGGGTCTACGCCATGTCAACATTGACTCTAATGGCTAGTTTTCAAAACTGTCTATAAATACTTCTTCCATTTTAATTGAAGCTTACGAGACATTCAAGCTATCAAACCTAAACTTTGAAGAAATATCTCTCAAGCTACACTCAATTTCAACACTCAAAAAAAGAAGTTATTTCCCAAGTGTATAAGAAGGAGATTACTTCTCAGGTTGTTGATTCGGCCAAGGAGCTCGTTGTTGCTGCTGTCTCCAAGCAAGTTGCGAAGTTTGCCCAGGTCCATCTCAAAGGTCATGTGAAGGCCTTCCTGGGTGATCTCCTCAAACTTGAAAATGTCGCGTCTTATTCCGACATGGAAGCACATGACGTGTGACAAGATGTTGCTGTCAAATTATTTTGAGCGAGATGGCCCTCAAGTCACCTTCGGAGGTAGCTCAAAAGGTAAAACGAGAGGTTATGGTAAATTAATGGTTGGAAATACCACTATTCATAACGTCTCGTATGTTGAAGGTCTTAATCATAACTTGTTTTCAGTCTCTCAATTCTGCTCGAGTGGTAAACGAGTAGAATTCACTACTAACAAGTGCCTTGTAAAGAATGAGGAAGGAGAAACCCTTCTTACCGGAAAATTGCTGGACAAGCTCTACATAGTCCAATTAATGGGATAATGACAAAAAAACCTACCTGGTCACCAAGGCCAATTTTGAGGCCAGTTGGTTGTCACAAGAGACTGAGTCATCTCAACTTCAAGGCCATCAACAAGCTGGTGCGCAAAAAACTGGTAAACGACCTGCCTGACCAGATTATGGGGATATTCAAGACTCAAGACCTAAACTGCTGCAGAAATTCTCTCACATCGATTCATCCGATTCAACACTCGAAACAACTCGAAATTTCCCAAGTGTTGAAGAAAGAGAATTTCACCATTGATATACCTACCCCAGCTTGAAGTGTTTATTGTTGCTTCAAGCTACCCTTGTACTCTCTCACATTCCTAGTTAGACTAGATAATTGAGATAGTGGTTAGTCTTTTCGGTACTGTAAACCAAATTTGTATGCTTGTATGAAACTGATACTCAGTCGGTATACATAACAGAGAAGATGAATCCAAAAGTTAAAGGGATTCATAGATCTAGCTTGATCTACCGTGGAAGTAGTAGAGTTACCTCCGAACCACGTAAATCATTGTTCTCTACTGTCTTTCTCTCATCACTATACTATTGTATACTGTTCATCATCAAACAACCTTTACAGTCCATACTTGCATTGCATACAGACAACCTTACCATCAAAGGCTCTAAAGATTTTACAAAAAGAGTTTTCTAGCACAACCTCCCCACCACCAAATTCCGCACTTAGACAGTTTAGTTACTCAAACTTGTTTAAATAGATCAATCGTCCTTACTCTATGAGAACGACCTGACCGGTCTCTTCTCAAGTCAGTTTGTTTATTAAAAAAAAAATGGTTGGTGATAGGGTGTATTTTTACCATATCATCTAAGTGTTTAATAATCGTTTTCTTGTCTTATTTTGATAGTTTAGCTCATGTTTTATATTTTTTATGTTATTTCGAGCTAGATTACGCTTTTGGGTTGTTTTGAGTGTTTTTTAGGCCATTTTAGTCGAGAAAACCCAAGACAAGACAAGAGACGACGAAACTAAGGAAGATGATGAAGTATTGATCCCAAGTTATGACTTCTCACGATGTTATTGAAGAGTTATTCTGGAATAATGAAAGTATAGCATTGAAGAGGGGTTCGATAGGAGCATGTAGGCGAAAATGGAGGTCAATTCGGAGTTCGGATGAGAAAGAGACGGACGAAACAAGAAAGACGCGCAAACTGCATGGATATGCTCGACCCAGTGCTCGACCGAGCAATTGGTCGAGCCAATCATACAGAAGATCTGCTCAAGCAAGTGTGCGACCGAGCACCTGATCGAGCCAAAACACGGGATTTGCAATTTTGTGGGCTTTTCGACTTTTTATTGATTCCTTTTACACTTAGGTTTTAGATGTAAACTTCTTCCCTATAAATACCTCTAAACTTATCAGTGTAAGGAGATCTCTAGCCCCCAACCTATCTTAGATTAGTTTTTATTCTTTTCTCTATACTTTTATACTTTATAACTAGATTTATTTTATGTATGAAGACCATTGAAGATTGAAGATTTATTGAAGATTCAAGAGTTTTTCTATCTCTTTTTTTTTTTTTTTTTTTTTTTGAGTATTACATCAAAGTTTACAACTATATATACAACTACTCATATACATGAGATATTTGACACCACACACGAATGTGGGATTATATTACAATTTATAGTCCAATATCAACTCATGTATATCTACTCACACAGAGGTGGGACAACTACACCACACAAGGTGGGAAGGCTACTCCACATACCATGCTGGTAGTGGGAATCGAACCCAGGACCTCTTGAAAGGAGAGTCCTACCTTTCTTTTAATTATGTCTAGCTAATTTCGTTTAGTTGATTTTAGGGTTTGTATGTCTAATTGAATTTATATGAAAACTTTTAGTTACACTTAGCCTGCCAATCTAGATGTATGTATCATGGTGCTTATTCTTATGCATGATTACTTGATCACTAATTATGTCTGCATAGTTATGTTTTTATGCCCTAGCCGGATAATTGCATAATTGATCTCATGAATACATGGTATGATGATTTAATTGTCTTAGCCGAAGTTAGATTATCATAGGTCAAGGATATAGTTGATATAGGTGTTGTAGCTGAACCTTATTGATTATATCTATCGATACTTGTTCTGTTTAGCATTCGATTTAATTTCTATGAGACCGAGAGGATATTAGGATTTTATCGAGTGACGATCTATACTGCCTTAGCCGGAGTGTTAGGTTATTTTCGTGTATCGCATTTAGATTGGATTAAATTGGTTAATTGGGTTAATTGTTACTTGCATAGATTTGATTAAATAGATTTCCCTAGAATCAATGTTTGTTTCCTATTTGATTTTCCTTATTTTATTTATTTGTTTATTTGCTTATTTGCCTTATTTGCTTGTTTGCTTATTTATTTGTTTCCTTAATTGTTTTCTTTTAGTTATTTTATTTATTTGCCTAGGATTATAAAACCACATTCCAAATTCTTAATTGCTTAGACATCATGTTGGTCCCGGTTTGCTATAGGAAAAATACGTAGAGGGGGGGGGGGGGGGGGGGGGGGGGGGGGGTTAATACGTATTTTGAAGTTTTTCAACTTCAATTCCTTAACTCAGAGTATAAAGTAAAGTGCTCTTTGAAAATACTAAGACCTAGCCGAGGGCTAGATCTAAAGCAATCACGAATCTCTTGACCTAAGCTTAGAGCTTGATCAAGAGTGAGACTTTACTCTTTGTGCGGAATTTGGTGAGCTATAATCTTTCCTAAGTATTTGAAATCCAAGTTAAGTTTGATTATATGCGCGTGCAATGGATAATCGAATACTGTAAAGAGATTAAGGTAAGAGAGATACGACACAGAGATTTATAGTGGTTCGGAGATAACGCTCCTACGTCCACTTTGTTGCACGACGGCAACTGTTCTCTTCACTCAAGAACTTGAAGGTTACGGGTCCTTCAAAAACCTTGGTCGAGATCGGGCTTCACTTGCCTGGATCTGACAGACGCTGGGTAATTCCGGGTTCACACCAAAAACCTAACTAGACTAGAAGCTTCACTCGCTTCAGTCAGACAGACAGGGAGATTACGGGCTCTCCTTACAGCCTAGCTTCGATCGAGCTTTACACAAACGATGTAGGTGTAAGCTTGGATCTCAACTCTACGATCGAGGCTTCTTCAATCGATGAAAGAAGGGCCTTGGATCTGGACAACCTAACGACAACACTCAAAACCTAACAGACGAAGTTTAGGGTTTTTGGTTGACGACACACTATGAAGAGCTCTTTACAATAAGTGCAAAGATGGCTAGAGCTCTTCTTCTAAGCTTGGATATGGAATGGGCTTAGACTCTAAGTCTGAATCAGATAGATTCATGTCTGAAAGAGGTTGACAATAAGTTCTTCCAAAATTGACTATTTGTCCCTCTGTTAGAGGTGTTCCAGAAATGTCTGTGATCGAGTAAATAGTTCTACGAACGAATGGATCGTATCGACTTGGAAAATGGAAAGATTTGTACAAGTTATACGTTTCGTCACCACTTTGTGGAAAATCGTTAGGTATGAATATGTTAGATACCTGTGACTCGATTGGTGAAATAGTATCTCTCCCCTCAAAAGCATGTTTTTTTTTACCGACGTGAAGACGAGTTCCGATGGACTGGAAACTCGGAGAACACTGGAAAACAAAGACTCGAAGATTGCTATGAAAGCTGGGAGTGTTTGTTTGCTGTATGCGCTCGAATGCTCAAGTAGTGTTCTCTCTTCTTCACGTTGTGATCCTTCACTATTTATAGGCGGAGGGTTGGCTGAGATCCGTTGCTTGGTTGGTGGCCTTGTCCCTCCTCCACTCGACAGTACTTTGTGCAGCCAGTATGCTTTTGCAGATGCGCAGTTTGTCCGTTTGCCAAATCTGGCTAAAATCCAACTTTAACAGTAACTGGAGCGAGCCAGTACTGTTGCGGCGCCTTTGTCGGCCTGGCAGTCAACTCCTCTGCTCCTCTCCGCTTTCGACACGTGGAGATCTCGTAATTAATGCGGAGATCTCCAGTTGACTGGAGTTCAAATTCGGAGCGGGAATTTGTGCTGTCGCTTTCTGGTAGGTAGTGGCTCGCTTCGCTTTGAAGTTGTAGTGGCCGCTCTGAAGTGAGTCGCTTCACAGTCAAATTTGTAGTGAGTCACTTGAGAAATAAATTTCCCGTGACACTACTAAATTAAGTGTTGACTCGTGTTGACTCGCTTCGGCTTTTCTTTGTAGCACACGCTTCGCTTCGCTTTAGTGGGTTCACCTGATTCCACTGTAGCTCTTGCTTCGCTTTGCTTCGCTTTGAACTGTAGCGCTCGCTTCGCTTTGAACTGTAGCGATCGCTTCGCTTCGCTTTGGCAGACTCACTTTGAATCTACTGTAGCGATCGCTTCGCTTCGCTATTCTTCGGCACGCTTCACTTCGATTTGCTTGACCCGCTTCGCTTTGGAGAACTCACTCAAGCGGGTGGCCTTCACTTGAACTTTTGAAGCCTAATCTAAGCAAAAGAGAAGAGCCATCCTAACAGAGTAGGCTTAGAAAAATTCTAACCTATAAACTACATCAAAATGGGTCGCTTGGGAATAGGACGCTTGGGGTTTTGGGATCTAATCAAAACAAATGACTTTATTTATCAAATATCCCATGTAGTTCCCCCTTAACAATTTAGTCCTTAACAATTCCCAACAATTTCCCCCTTTTTGATGATGCCAAAACCCATACGACTTAGATAAAAATAAATCTAGTCTATCTAACCGTGAAGGGAACTCCAAGCGACTGCTTCCTTTGCAGTTTCGTTTGTAATTTTTTTAAGTTCCTTCCCCTTTTTTTCGGTTAAATAAATGAGTTTGTAGCAGAAATATAAAGTCATTCACAAAGCGAGTAAATGACACAGAAGAGACAGAAATTGAAATTTGGATATATGAACAAGAAGTTCACACAAAAATTATGTAAGGAACTTGAAACTCAGAGGTTTCCTGCAGTTCCTTCCCTGTCATCCTACTTTCCTTCTTCCGTCACTTCCCTTCTTCCTCCTTCTCCTTTCCTTCTTCATCTGCCTCCAAATCCTTTGCAATCATTTCTTCGGGTATGGTGTATGCACTGAAAACCCTTGCTTCCATCGACTCAACACTGTGGATACTTGGCCTCCTCCAAGTCTCTTCCAGTTGGAAGGCTTCATCCACCTCAGCGTCGATGATGCTGCGATTGAGGATACTGGTGCCAGGTAGGAATGGCATAATGAATTCCTTCTTAGCTGGTACCTTGATGATTAAGGGTGTAGGCTCTCCAAGCTGTGCAAGAGCGAAGACTTCTTGCCTAAATTTCTCATCATAGACACTAAGAAAGTTGTTGAGCGCAGTGACCCTTGAGCATTCAGTCTGCAATGGCACTACCTCCCAATAGTAGTAAGCTTTGATAAACTTCTCCTTGTAGTGTAGCCATTGCTCGAGTAGTTCGTCAGGAATGAACTGCTCGATCTCACGGGCATCAGGGTGCTCATCTCTGCGCACAGCCAACTCCTCCTCCGACCGGCTGGACATCTGTGCTATGATCGTTTTGAACTTCTTTCCTGACTCGTTGCTCCAGGAAGGAAGCTTCATGTTGAGTTGCTTGTGAATGTAATTGCGTTCTTCTCTGAGAGGGTAGCGGCCAGAGTCAATCATTTCTTTCGCAGTCTTGTGACATGTGTCGATCATAGCCTGATCTAGGCATGCATCGGATTCTTCTGGCGTGATTGGAACAAAAATACTTCTGACCAAGACGGACTGGATGACTTTCATTTCATTGAAGTGATTCTCAATTCGTTCGTCAATGACTTGCAGTCGTTTTGTCCTTAACCTCTTTTCCTTCTCTGCCCTTGGAACAACTGCCTTCTCAACTTTTTGGCGCTTGGTCGCTGAATCATCTCTCTTAGTTTCTGGAGCAGTTCGCTTCACTATTGATGATGGGGGAGATGAAGTGGGTGCTTCGTCTGAAGTGGGCGCTTGAGAGCTTGAAGTACCTGCAAGAGTTTTCAAATTAAACTGGCGCTCGCTCTCCCAAGCCATAGTCTCGCTTGCCTCTGCTAGCTTCCGCCTTTCCTCCTTTGTTAGCACAGTGACTGGAGGATGTCGAGCAATGGAAGAGGCAAGCACTTTATCTCCAAGTGGCTTGCGGGGTTCTTCAGGCTTTTTCAGCGGTTCCTCCACAGTGAGCTTTTCTTTGCCTTTCTTTGCAGACTTCGCCTCTCTCTCCTCTTCTCCAGCACCACTACTCTCCTCCAACAATTTCTCTACTTCAACAGCTCCAATTACTCCACCTTGTGGCTCCAAGAGATTGACATTTTTCAGTACCATCCCTTCCCCCTTTTTGGCATCATCAAAACCAGGGGTTGGGACGATTGTCTTTCCAGTAAGCGACTTGTGAAGTACCTCAATCTTGTCAAGTACAACATGAAGCATCTCTTCCGTTCGAGACGTGAAGACTTGCTTTTCCGACAATTCAGCACTCTTCAAGTCAAGAGGCTATGCATTTTTCCTTAGACTTTCAAGCTCTTTCTTGTCAATGGCCCTCTCCTCTTTGACTTTCTTCAATTGGGTTCGAAGTAAGTCAAGAGTCTTCTTGGTACTGAGGAGTTCGCTTTCTTTCATCACCAACTCTCCCTCCTTATTCTCCAGTTTCTTTTTCAGCTCCTTCACCTCCTTTTCCAACGTCTCCTTCTCTTTACCAACTGTGACCAGTTTGGTATTCACCACTCCCAAGCGGCTCCTTTCTGCGTCACGTGAGTCCTTGAGATCATTCACTAGATTTACTTGTGCCTCCAGCACTTTCTCCTTCTCCTTCAATTCCATCTTCTTTTTAGTGATCTCGTCTTGTAAACTTACGATCTCTGCGTTCTTAACCTCCATCTCTTCTGCATGATCCCTCATTAGCTTCTTCTCATGCATGGTTGGGGTGTGCTCAGGGATATGGGTAGTTTTAGTAGGTGAGGATTGAGATTTGTTAACTTCAATGTCCTCAAGCGGCTTCTCCACAGCCTCGCTTTCTTGGACAGGTGAAGTGTCTTGCTTCACTCTCTTCTTCCCTTGCTTTGCAGCCACTTGTTTCAAAGATGAAGCGGCTTGCTTTTCTTGGGAAGCTTCAGCTTGTGCTTTCACAACTTGCCTTGCTGCGGGCACTTCACAACTAGAAGTCCCTGATCCATTGGGATTTTTGTTTTCTTCCACTTTTCATAGAAGATGGTGTGCTTGTTGGATATGATCGTGTCAGATTCTGGCCATATCATCTCTGGATACTTCATTTCCAGTGCGACAGACAGCCTTGAGAAGAATTTCAATTTTCCTTTGCGCAGAATCTTATCTGGAGTTCCTGGTACGAATGCAAAATCGTCAGCAGCTTCGTGGATTTGCTTGAGAAGCCACCCGTGCCAGTTGAATTTCGTTCCAGTGAGGCTGTCGATGATCACGGTGGTGCCGATCAGCTTCGTTTCTGACAGCGTGTCGAGGGAACCGACATAGCATGCAATGCTCTTCGTAAAGAGTTCGCAGATGAGATTGAATGGTTCCTTCAGACTTTTGCGAATGTTGGCCTCCTTGAAGTTCGGATCAGCTCCAGCGACTGCAAATCGGCCATACTGCACTCCGGCCGAAAGACCTAAATCTAGCAGAGAATCTCCTCCTTCTCTTGGCAGATCGAACACCTCGATGAGTTTACTCATATCAACCTCCACCGGCTTCCTGGTCCGTGGATCGGTGAAGGAAGATGTATTTTGTTCTTTCTTCAGATTCAGCAGAATCTCTCCAATGGCTTTCGCCAGAATCTTCGTTGGTATCAAGGTTACAAACTTCCATAGACCGGCCGTGGTCACGGCTCTACGGAAGAAACCATTCTTCTCTATGACGATAGGGTCGAGGTGGGGCTCGACGTTGATGTGATCGCCAACTTTCGTCATGAACTTCTCCATTGTTTCAGTATTCTTTTTCTTGCCCATGGTGGATTTTGAAAGATTTTGAAGAAAATTTTAACAATGAAGTAGAAAGGGTTGAGACTCGTGAGTTGCAGAGTAATTGCAGATCTAACACGAGAATGGCAAATTTAGAAGGCTGTGAAAATTTCTGCAGTTCTGCCTCGACCCATATATATAGAATTAGGTTATGGCTGACGTGGCAGGGGTAGAACGGTAATAACGCCGAAAATCCTGTAGGTAGGCGGCGGACGTGCGGTGATGGATCTGACGTGTCCGGCGTCATCACAATAAAAGTGAACCGCCACTTGCTCGGCGTCGCCACGTGGCCTTCTATGGTTGGTTTGTCGTATATGGCGTTAATCGAACGGCTCCAGATTGGGGGCTGTTGAGATTCGACGGCTGGATCTTCTCCGCCTTTTCCCGCTTCAAATTCAAGCGTGTGAACACGCGTCCGTTATTTCCGTCGTTCCTGCACCTGCATTAAATGCACAGCAGAAAGTAAAATTGCACTCGAGTGCAGACAGCTCATACTCGCTTCATACCCGCTCGCTTCGAGTTGGGCCGCTACGCCTTGACTCGCTTGAGAGGCATTCGCTTGAGTGACTGTTCTGCACTCGCTTGCGATGGCTAGCTTTGAGTGACGAAGCACTCGCTTGGCCATCTGAAGCGACTGGAATAAGAAATTGAATTTCTTCGCTTAATTTAAAATGTTTCTGACTTACATACTTCGAGGATAAACAAGAGTGTTTTCCTCTTTGTATTTGTGTCGAATTCATTTCATATTTTCCACGTAGTGAGTGAAGGTTTCTAGCACGCTTCGGCTCACTTAGTGTACTTAAAATTGAAACACTTACCAGTCAATCTCACTTCGTAGGAGATTGATACCACAAATTGAAGACTTCACTTGAATTAGATACCACATGTTGAATGCTACATGTTGAGTTAGATCTTCATGGCATTCATCTTCATGGCGTTCATCTTCCTCTACGAATTAGAGAGTCCTCCATCGAAGTGAATGAGGGAGAAAATGAATAAAGTACACAAGCTTACTACAACCCGAAGGGAGCATCACGTAAGTGTACTTATTCACGACGAATGGGGGATGAGTACAAGTCCTTATCTCAGAGCAGAAATGGACAGGATGACAATGAGAATGCTCTGACAAGACAATCTCGTATTTTACGCAGAAGCATGTCACCAGCCCTGCAACCTTTTGTATAAAAAGGTAAACCTTCAAGCTTTCCTACATTCTAAAGAATGAATCTGCAGTTGGTTCGCTTTGACCCAAGCTAGGGCAAATTGAAGCAATGCAGAATTCAAGATTGCAGCATTCTTGCTTGCTTTGGAAGTAGCTTGCTCCGAGAGAAGCATTAGTTCCCCCTTAACCATATACTTAACAATTCCAATAAGTTGGTAGGGAACTTCTTCCAATACTCCACCTTTCTCCACCTAACTTCATTTTCTTCAAGCGAGTGAGTTTTGAAGTGGCTCGCTTGAGTTGGTGAAGATCCGAGGCGAGTGACGCACAAGAGAACAAGCGAACACTCCTTCGTGCATCCTGGAACTAGCATTCTTCACCAGGGTCTAATAACCCTAATTCCATGCATAGCTGGTTGAATCGAGACTCAGCTAGAGGCTTGGTGAGGATATCTGCTCGCTGGAGATCGGTATGAATTTTCTCGAGCTTGATATCCTTCTTCTCGACATGATCACGAATGAAATGATGTCGAATTTCCACATGCTTGCATCTGGTGTGAAGCACTGGATTCTGCGAGATACATATGGCACTGTTGTTGTCGCAGAAGATCGGAATTTCATTCGCTTCAACTTTGTAGTCCTTCAACTGTTGACGAAGCCATAGGATTTGAGAACAGCAGCTTCCTGCGGCCATATATTTAGCTTCCGTTGTTGAAGTGGCTACACTTGTTTGCTTCTTTGAGAACCATGAGATTAGCTTGCTTCCCAAGAACTGACATGTGCCCGACGTTGATTTCCTATCAACTCGGCAGCCTCCATAGTCAGCATCGGAATATCCAGTGAGCTCCAAATTGTCTTCTGCTGGATACCACAGCCCCATATTGACAGTGCCCTTCAAATATCGAAGAATCCTTTTGGCAGCTTCAAGATGGCTGTGTTTGGGATTGCTTTGGAAGCGAGCGCAGACTCCGACTGCGAAGGCGATATCGGGCCTGCTTGCAGTGAGATAGAGTAGTGATCCAATTAGGGCACGATAGTCTGTAGGATCCACAGATTTTCCTCCATCGTCTGGCTCCATCTTCCAGTTGGTATTCATAGGGATCTTCACGGCTTTAGCATGTTGAACACCAAACTTGGCAAGCATATCTCTAGTGTACTTCGCTTGGTTGATGAAAATTCCATTATCCTGTTGCTTCACTTGAAGACCTAGAAAGCAGCTCATCAAGCCAATCATCGACATCTCATACTTGGTCTTCATTAGCTCTCCAAACTTCTCGCTAAGCGATTGGTTTGGTGACCCAAATATGATGTCGTCCACGTAGATCTGGACCCATAGCATATCATCTCCATGATTGATGGTGAAGAGAGTCCGATCTATCTTTCCCTTTTGGAATCCATTTTCCACTAGGAATTGAGATAATGTATCATACCAAGCTCTGGGAGCTTGCTTCAACCCATACAGGGCTTTCTTCAAGCGATACACTTTATCTCCCTGCTCGAAACCCGGTGGCTGCTCCACATACACTTCTTCCTTGAGTTCACCGTTGAGGAATGCGCTCTTCACATCCATTTGGTACACTTTGAATTTCTTGGCTGCTGCATAGGCTAGAAACAATCTGATAGCTTCAAGCCGTGCCACTGGAGCGAAGGTCTCGTCAAAGTCGATTCCTTCCTCTTGGCAGTAGCCTTTGGCAACAAGTCGCGCCTTGTTCCTCACTACGTTGTGGTCCTCGTCCGTCTTGTTCTTGAACACCCACTTGGTGCCAATAACATGTTGAAACTTGGGACGATCCACGAGGTACCATACATCGTTCCTGGTGAACTGATTCAGCTCTTCTTGCATGGCGACCACCCAGTTGGAATCGGCTAGGGCTTCCTCCACGCTTGATGGCTCAATGTTTGAGAGAAAGCAACTGAACATGGCACTTTCTCCAAACACTTGACTTCTGGTCACTACACCCTTGGATGGATCTCCAATGATTTGGCTAGGTGAGTGATCCTTGAGCCACGCTCGCTTTGATCCGCCAGCTTCATCTTCATCCGCTTCCTTGTCGCTCGCTTCACCGTCTGAAGCGACTGGATTGGGTGCTTGGCCAGTACTAGCTTCAGGAATCTTGGGGGCAGCTTCGACTTCTCCTTTGGGATCCTGCTCGCTTGAGTCCTTGATCTCATCATCTTCATCAAGCACGTCCCAAGTGAGTTGATTTGAGGGTTCCTTGCTTTGATCCTTTTCATTCGCTTGGGCCTGTTCCTGTGGAAGACTTAAAGAAGATTCATCAAATACGACATGGGGTGATTCTTCCACAATTAGGGTTTTACAGTTGAACACTCTGTAGGCTTTGCTAGATGTAGAGTATCCTAAGAATACTCCTTCATCTGCTTTGCTTTCAAAGGCTTCCAACTGTGACTTCCCATTGTTGTGAATGAAGACCCTACAACCAAAAATATGGAAACAAGATATGTTAGGAATTCTCCCTGTCCATATTTCATATGGTGTTTTGTCGTGCCGTTTGTTGAGAAGCGTCCGATTCTGTGTGTAGCACGCCGTGTTGGCAGCTTCAGCCCAATACTTCATCGGAAGCTTCGAGTCAGCAATCATGGTGCGAACGGCTTCTTTGATGATTCGATTCCTTCTTTCAGCAACTCCATTCTTCTGAGGAGTGCGTGCTGAAGAAGTTTGATGTGCTATGCCATGCTCCGTGCAGTACGCTTCAATTGTAGAGTTCAGGAACTCTGTGCCCTTGTCGGAGCGAATGGTCACGATAGCTTGATTCTTCTCTACAGCCAATCGCTTGAGTAGTTGTGGCAGTTTGGTCAGTGTCTCCTTCTTGCTGAATAGAAATACAACCCAAGTGTAGCGAGAGAAATCGTCGACTACAACTAGAGTGTACTTCCTTCCATTTACACTAACTGGAGTAACTGGACCAAACAGATCCATGTGAAGCAGCTCGAGCACTCGCTTTGATGAGGCTTCTTCGAGACTGGCAAAGTGCTTCTTCGTCTGCTTCCCTCGTTGGCATGGTGAGCATGGATGGTCTTTGATGAAGACTTCATTCGGTATGCCTTGCACCAAACCTTTCCGAGCTAAGCGATTGATAGCTTTGAAATTGAGGTGATTCAAGCGTCTGTGCCATAGCCATCCAATTTCTGTAGCACTTCTTGCAACTAAGCACGTCTCCACTTTGCAGCTATCCCATTGTGCTATATAGACGTTCCTTTGTCTTATTCCAGTGAGCACAATCTGGGACGTGAGTTTGCTCTTCACAATGCACTTGTTGGAGATGAACTCCACCCTGTACCCCTTATCACAGAACTGTGAAATGGATAACAGGTTGTGCTTGAGTCCTTCCACGTAGGAAACTTCTTCAATTGTGAGCTTTCCAACTTTCAGTGCGCCGTATCCTTTGGTGCTTCCTCGAGAGTTGTCACCAAATGTAACGTGTGGACCCTTCTTCTCTATATAGTCGTGAAGTAGAGCTTTCATGCCAGTCATGTGTCTTGAACATCCACTGTCCAAGTACCATACTAGTTGACCCTCACTTGGCATGGGATCCACGGCGCTCACCTGCAATTAGACAGATTTTGGTACCCAAATCAGTTTGGGTCCTTGCAGGTTAGTTCCCTTAGGTACCCACACTTGCTTCACTTTCTTTTGAAAGGAAGCGTGTGCTTTGGGTTTCTCGACCTTCGAAAACTGTGACTTCTGCCTTAAAGCAGCTTCACATGTGCAGCAGTGTGTGCAAGAGGGGTAGCGGCTCGCTTCGGACCTACCTACGCTCTTCCCATTTTGCTTATATCCTGAAGCGACTCGCTTTGGATTAGCTTTGGGTTTAGAGACTGACTTAGGATTTCTAGTCTGACGAAACGGCTCGCTTGGTTTCCTCAAAGCGGTCCAATTAGGGTTTTGACCCAGACTCGCTTGAGTAACCTTGGAAGTTCGAACCGGCCTCTTTGGTCCTTCGAGTTCTTCTCCCTCAATGTTAGTCCGGTTGGACCATCTCCAGTCCGGATAACGTGACACATAGACATTACTCCTTTTCTTGAAAGGGAGATCCTTTGTCTCTCGTGTCATGGCTTGAGGCTTAGAAGCTACAACTGGTTTCCCTTTACCTTTGGATTGGTAGTCTTTAGCATTGTGAGTGCTAGGGATAGTTGTATTTTGCTTACCCTTAGATTCAGTCCTTAAAGATATAGACATCTTCATTGGCTTCTTCTTAGGGTTCTCAGCGACTTTGCCTTTATCCTTGTTGGTGGTCGCTTTGGATGCAGTGGGCAATTCCAAAGTGACTGATGGTGTAGTGTGTGATGCACCAACAAAAACAGTCGGCTTGGGAGGTCCACCCTCATATCCAAGGCCTGCTTTCCTACCAAAAGGCAGAAGCGAGCCCTCTAGTGCCTGCCTAGCATATGATGCTTTGTTCAAGTTGGCAACTAGAGTGGACTGGGTTTCATACCTACCCACCAAGCTTTGATGTCTAGCGAAGAGATCCTCGAACTTACTAGTCATAGCCCTTAAATTAAGTTTGACTTCGTCAAGCTCACGGGTTAGCTTTCGGTTCTCCTTCTCGCTTTGACACAGAGCTTGTTTTACCACTTCGTGGTCGCTTGACAATTTCTGGTGTTTGTCAAACAACTCACTCCATGTAGAGGATTGTTCTTCCTCATTGATAGTGTGTGCTAGTGTAATTGAAGTGATTGAAGGATAGAAGAATACCTCTCCTGTTTCTTCATCGGTGAGCGCCATAAATCCAAGATCCTCACTATCACTGGAATTTGGATCGGTGAATGCATCTGAGTCGCTTGGTGGATCTTCAGTTGTAGCGACCGGCACTTCACTCGCTACGAGCGCTCGCCTTGGGGCATCCCTCTTGGCCTTCAATTCTTCGCGCTCTTTGGCACTTAGCTTTGGGCAATCGAATTTGTAGTGGCCCATCTTGTGGCAGTGGTAACACTCCACTTCCATCATGTCGCGCGGGATCGGCTTGGTCGTCTCTTCTCTCTTTCCTTTTCCTTCTCGAGCATCAGTGCTCCTCCCTTTGTACTGCTTGTAGAATCTTTTGTACTTGCCCACTCGAGAGTTCATCTTGTTGAAGTTCTTGGATAAGAACGCAATGTGTTCTTCCAATTCTTCTCTCGTCATCTTGGCTAGCGACTGCTCGCTTGGCCCTTCGGCAGCTTTGAATGCTACTCCTTTTGACGTAGTGGGCGCTTCATCCTCGTCGTCGAGGCTCATTCGATTCAGATCAAACTCGTGAGCTTTGAGCTCAGAGAACAGCACTTCTGGCGTGAGCTTCGTTAGATCCTTGGTAGCTAGATATAGCTCCTTCATAGTCTGCCATTTCCTTGTGAGAGCACGGACTATTTTCAGGTTTACTTCCTTGTCTGTGAGTTCCTTCCCAAGCGAGTTGAGAGTTGCAGTAATGTTGGTAACTCTCAGCTCGAAGGCGTTGATGGATTCTCCGGACTTCATCACCAGATTTTCAAACTCCCGCATCTGAACGGCGAGTTTGTTCTCCTTGATTTTGTCTGTGCCTTGAGAAATGAGGGCTAGGGTTTCCCACATTTCCTTTGCCGTTGCACATTTCCTTATTCGTGGTAGATAGGCGTCCGACACGGTGCTCTGCATCGTGTGACGTGCAATCTTGTCGAGGTTGGCAACTTTGAAGTCATTTGGAGTATACTCATCCTTATCCTTCTCCACGTACTGTTGTCGAACGTGGGCTGGACGACCTTCAGCGGCTGGAACCTCCACAGATATGGCTTTCTTGATTTCGATTGGTCCGTCCTCAATGACTTCCCACATCCGGTCGTGGATTGAGCATAGGAAGCTCTCGACACGGAAACTCCATATCTCGTATCCTTCGATCGAGAACTGTGGAAGATTTGATGCACTGTATGTAGACATAGCAAACTATCAGCAGTAAATGCAATATGCGTGGGTGAGGTTTTGATGCACTTAGGAAAATAGGATCCGGTTCAGTGAGACAACGTGAAGCGAGTGGGGACTCGCTTCGGATATGCAAAGCAGAGGCTCGAAAGAACCTCGCTCTGATACCACTTGTTGGTCCCGGTTTGCTATAGGAAAAATACGTAGAGGGGGGGGGGGGTGAATACGTATTTTGAAGTTTTTCAACTTCAATTCCTTAACTCAGAGTATAAAGTAAAGTGCTCTTTGAAAATACTAAGACCTAGCCGAGGGCTAGATCTAAAGCAATCACGAATCTCTTGACCTAAGCTTAGAGCTTGATCAAGAGTGAGACTTTACTCTTTGTGCGGAATTTGGTGAGCTATAATCTTTCCTAAGTATTTGAAATCCATGTTAAGTTTGATTATATGCGCGTGCAATGGATAATCGAATACTGTAAAGAGATTAAGGTAAGAGAGATACGACACAGAGATTTATAGTGGTTCGGAGATAACGCTCCTACGTCCACTTTGTTGCACGACGGCAACTGTTCTCTTCACTCAAGAACTTGAAGGTTACGGGTCCTTCAAAAACCTTGGTCGAGATCGGGCTTCACTTGCCTGGATCTGACAGACGCTGGGTGATTCCGGGTTCACACCAAAAACCTAACTAGACTAGAAGCTTCACTCGCTTCAGTCAGACAGACAGGGAGATTACGGGCTCTCCTTACAGCCTAGCTTCGATCGAGCTTTACACAAACGATATAGGTGTAAGCTTGGATCTCAACTCTACAATCGAGGCTTCTTCAATCGATGAAAGAAGGGCCTTGGATCTGGACAACCTAACGACAACACTCAAAACCTAACAGACGAAGTTTAGGGTTTTTGGTTGATGACACACTATGAAGAGCTCTTTACAATAAGTGCAAAGATGGCTAGAGCTCTTCTTCTAAGCTTGGATATGGAATGGGCTTAGACTCTAAGTGTGAAGGTTGTGAAGACGAGTTCCGATGGACTGGAAACTCGGAGAACACTGGAAAACAAAGACTCGAAGATTGCTATGAAAGCTGGGAGTGTTTGTTTGCTGTATGCGCTCGAATGCTCAAGTAGTGTTCTCTCTTCTTCACGTTGTGATCCTTCACTATTTATAGGCGGAGGGTTGGCTGAGATCCGTTGCTTGGTTGGTGGCCTTGTCCCTCCTCCACTCGACAGTACTTTGTGCAGCCAGTATGCTTTTGCAGATGCGCAGTTTGTCCGTTTGCCAAATCTGGCTAAACTCCAACTTTAACAGTAACTGGAGCGAGCCAGTACTGTTGCGGCGCCTTTGTCGGCCTGGCAGTCAACTCCTCTGCTCCTCTCCGCTTTCGACACGTGGAGATCTCGTAATTAATGCGGAGATCTTCAGTTGACTGGAGTTCAAATTCGGAGCGGGAATTTGTGCTGTCGCTTTCTGGTAGGTAGTGGCTCGCTTCGCTTTGAAGTTGTAGTGGCTGCTCTGAAGTGAGTCGCTTCACAGTCAAATTTGTAGTGAGTCACTTGAGAAATAAATTTCCCGTGACACTACTAAATTAAGTGTTGACTCGTGTTGACTCGCTTCGGCTTTTCTTTGTAGCGCACGCTTCGCTTCGCTTTAGTGGGTTCACCTGATTCCACTGTAGCTCTTGCTTCGCTTTGCTTCGCTTTGAACTGTAGCGCTCGCTTCGCTTCGCTTCGCTTCGCTTTGAACTGTAGCGCTCGCTTCGCTTCGCTTTGGCAGACTCACTTTGAATCTACTGTAGCGATCGCTTCGCTTCGCTTTGGCAGACTCACTTTGAATCTACTGTAGCGATCGCTTCGCTTCGCTATTCTTCGGCACGCTTCACTTCGATTTGTTTGACCCGCTTCGCTTTGGAGAACTCACTCAAGCGGGTGGCCTTCACTTGAACTTTTGAAGCCTAATCTAAGCAAAAGAGAAGAGCCATCCTTACAGAGTAGGCTTAGAAAAATTCTAACCTATAAACTACATCAAAATGGGTCGCTTGGGAATAGGACGCTTGGGGTTTTGGGATCTAATCAAAACAAATGACTTTATTTATCAAATATCCCATGTAGTTCCCCCTTAACAATTTAGTCCTTAACAATTCCCAACACATCAGTTTAATTCTAGAGTAGATGTATTGTGTGTGATTTCGACTTGTCAATCCCTGTGGATACGATACTCGTACTTCTCTTTACTATACCTATTTTTTGTGTGGTAGAAATAGTGCGATCAAATTTTGGCGCTGTTGCCGGGGATTGATCAGATTTCACATAGATATTTTGAAATAGGATTAATAGGTTATTTTTCTGCTTTCGGTTTATTAATCTAATTTTAGGCGCTTTTATTTTTCTGCTTTCGGTTTATTAATCTAATTTCTTCTTTTTCTTTTCTTTGTCTTTAGGTAGTGCATGTCCACTAGATCTAAAGGGATAAATCTTATTCTGAAAGATTTGGAATTCGAGCGCTCACTAAGGAAGAAGGAGAAGGTGAAGGAGACAGTTAAGATTGATACACCACCCTCTTCACCACCGCATTCGCCGAAGGATCAAAATTCGATGGCGGACCAAGGAGCAAGGAGGACTCTCAACGATCGGTTCAAGCCGGTTGTTGATCAGTTTCAGCAAGGAGGATGTGGGACTACAGATGCTAACAACTATGAGATCAAGACGTCCCTCATCAATATGGTGCAATCGAATCAGTATGGAGGCACACCGATGGAGGATCCGAATGCTCACTTGAAGTGGTTTTTGGACATTTGTG
Source organism: Thymus mandschuricus (assembly GCA_029379335.1). NCBI lineage: Eukaryota > Viridiplantae > Streptophyta > Magnoliopsida > Lamiales > Lamiaceae > Thymus > Thymus mandschuricus. Next base: position 14,360,548 of record CM057075.1, on the reverse strand, counting down.
CAACATACAAGGCTAATGGAGTTTCATCGGATTATCTCAAGCTTAGTTTGTTCGTGTGGTCTCTCAAGGATGATGCTAGAGAATGGCTTGATGGATTTGATAAAGAGATCGCGACTTGGAGTGATATGTACACGAAGTTCCTGAACAAGTTTGTTGGGAATTGTTAAGGACAACATGTTAAGGGGGAACTCATATGGGACACTTTGAAGTGAGTGAAATATTTGTTTTGATTTGATCCCAAAACCCCTAAGTGTCCTATTCCCTAGCGACCCAATTTGATGTACAAAATAGGTTAGAAATTTTTCTAAGCCTATACTGTTAGGATGGCTTTGTTTTTGCTTTAGTCACTTAGGTTTTTAGACTGCGGAAATTTCAAGTGAAGGCCACTCGCTTGAGTGTGTTTTCCAATCGAAGCGAGTCTACCCAGCCGAAGTGAAGCGTGCCGAAGAATAGCGAAGTGAAGTGAGCGCTACAGTAGATTCGAAGAGAGTCTGCCAAAGCGAAGCGAAGCGAGCGCTACAGTAACAAGTCAACGCGGGTCAACGAATACTAAAGCAGTTACTCGGGAAATTTATTTTCCAAGTACTCGCTACAGTATGACCTTGAAGCGACTCGATTTAAAGCCGACGCTCCCATTCTAAAGCGAAGCGAGCCCCTCCATTCTAAAGCGAAGCGAGCCCCTACCTAACAGAAAGCGACAGCCCAATTCCCGCTTCTATTTTGAACTCCAGTCAACTGAAGATCGTCGCATTAATTGCAAGATCTCCATGTGTCGAATGCGGAGAGGAGCAGCGGAGTTGACTGCCAGGCTGACAAAGGCGCCGCTACAGTACTGGCTCGCTCCAGTTACGGTTAAGTTTGTAACTTAGCCATTTTTGGCAAAGAGACAAACTGGCGCGTCTGAAAAGCAATCTGCCTGCGCAAGTATTGTCGAGAGGAGGAGGGACAAGGCCACCTACCAAGCAACGGATCTCGGCCAACTCTCCTCCTATAAATAGTGAAGGATGAAGACGAAGAGAAGTAGAACACTACTTGAGCAATTGAGCGCCTACTGCAAACAAACACTCCCAGCTTTCTAGCATCTTTCGAGTCTTTGTTTCCAAGTGTTCTCCGAGTTCCAGTTTCATCGGAACTCGTCTTCGCAACCTTCACACTTAGAATTCTAAGCCAATCCAAATCCAAGCTTAGAGAAGAGTTCTAACCATCTTTGCACTTGTTGTAAAGAACTCTTCATTAGTGTGTCTGTCGAAACAGAAAACCCTAACCCTAAAGTTCAGTTAGGTTTTGTGTTCGTCGTCGTTAGGTTGTGTTCGATCCAAGGCTCTACTTTCCTCGATTGTAGAAGCCTCGATCATAGAGTCTAGATCCAAGCTTACACTTTCATGGATTGTGTGAAGCTCGATCGAAGCTAGGTTGTAAGGAGAACTCGTAATCTCCCTGTCGTCGGACAGAAGCGAGTGAAGCTTCCAGTCCAGTTTTAGGTTTTGTGTGGTGAACCCGTAATCACCCAGTCGTCGTCAGATCCAAGCAAGTGAAGCTCGATCTTGACATAGGTTTTTGAAGAACCCGAAATCTTCAAGTTCTTGAGTGAAGAGAACGAGTTGCCTAGTGCAACAAGTGGACGTAGGAGTTTCATCTCCGAACCACTATAAATCTCTGTGTTGTATCTCTAAACCCTAATCTCTCTATTTGCTTACTGTTTGATTATTCATTGCACAAGCATTTAAACAACTTAAACTGAGATTTTCAATTACTTAGGAAAGTTTAGCTCACCGAAATTCCGCATTTACGAGTAAAGACTCACTCTTGTTCAAGTGTATACTTAGGTCAAGTAGTTAAGCTACAAACTGTAGATCTAGCTTCTAGCTAGGTCTTAAGTGGTGAAGCGAGCTCTTTACTTGTCACTCTGAGTAAAAGGAAAAGAAGTTGAAAAACTTAAAAACACGTATTCAACCCCCCCCCCCCCCACTCTACGTGTTTTTCCTCTAACAAACCGGGACCAACAAGTGGTATCAGAGCAGCGGTTCTTTTGAGCCACTGCTTTGCATATCCGAAGCGAGTCCCCTCTCGCTTCAGTTGTCTCACTGAACCGGATCCAGTTTTTTTTTTCCTAAGTGCAATAAACCCTCACCCACGCATACTGCATTACCACTGATAGTTTGCTATGTCTACATACAGTGCATCAAATCTTCCGCAGTTCTCTATCGAAGGATATGAGACATGGAGCTTTCGAGTCGAGAGTTTCCTCGGTTCCATTCACGACAGAATGTGGAAGGTCATAGAGGAAGGACCAATCGAAATCAAGAAAGCTATCTCTGTGGATGTTCCAGCTGCTGAAGGCCGTCCAGCTCACGCCAGACAGACGTATCTCGAGAAGGACAAGGACGAGTACAACTCCAACGACTTCAAAATCGACAACCTCGACAAAATCACACGCCACACGATGCAGAGCACTGCATCGGACGCCTATCTGCCAAGGATCAGGAAGTGCGCAACGGCGAAAGAAATGTGGGAAACCCTAGCCCTCATTTCTCAAGGAACGGACAAGATCAAGGAGAACAAGCTCGCCGTACAGATGCGGGAGTTCGAAGGACTTATAATGAAGTCGGGAGAATCCATAGATGCCTTCGAGCTGAGAGTCACCAACATCATTGCTACTCTCAACTCACTTGGGAAGGAACTCACAGACAAGGAGGTGAATCTGAAGATCGTACGAGCTCTCACACGGAAGTGGCTAACCATGAAGGAGCTGTACCTAGCTACCAAGGATTTGTCGAAGTTCACGTCGGAGATCCTGTTCTCCGAGCTCAAGGCTCACGAGTTCGACCTTAATCGTATGAGTCTTGACGATGAGGATGAAGCTCCTACGCCATCAAAAGACGTCACTTTCAAAGCCGTAGAAGAGCCAAGCGACTAGACACACGCTAAGATGTCAAGAGAAGAGCTGGAAGAGCATGTTGCGTTCTTATCCAAGAACTTCAACAAAATGAACTCACGCGTGGGCAAGTACAAGAGGTTTTACAAACAGTACAAGGTAAGGAGCTCTGAAGCTCGAGATGGAAAAGGGAAGAGAGAGGAATCGACAAAGCCGATCCCACGGGACATGATGGAAGTGGAGTGCTACCACTGCCACAAAATGGGCCATTACAAATCTGACTGCCCAAAACTGAGTGCAAAAGAGCGAGAAGAACTGAAGGCCAAGAGAGAAGCTCCTCAGCGAGCGCTTGTAGCAAGTGAACTCCCAGTCGCTTCAACTGAAGATGTCTCAAGCGACTCCGACGCATTTACTGATCCCAACTCCAGTGAGGGAGAGGATCTTGGACTTATGGCGCTCACCGACGAGGATACTGGAGAGGTATTTTTCTATCCTTCATCTAGTTCAATTACACTCGCACACACTCACAAAGAGGAAGTTCATTCCTCGACATGGAGTGAGTTACTTGACAAACACTCCAAATTTTCAAGCGACCATGAAATAAAACAAGCTATGTCTAATAGCGAGAAGGAGAACCGAAAGCTAGCCACTGAGCTTGACGAAGTCAAACTTAACTTAAGGGCTATGACCAGTAAGTTCGAGGATCTCTTTGCTAGACATCAAAGCTTGGAAGGAAGGTATGAAACCCAATCTATACTAGCGGCCAATCTGAACAAAGCCTTATACGCTAGGCAGGCACTAGAAAGCTTGCTTCTACCTTTTGGTAGAAAGGCAGGCCTTGGATATGAGGGTGGACCTTCCAAGCCTACTGTCTTTGTTGGTGCTTCAAACATGACACCATTAGTTCCTTTGGATGTGCCCACTGCCTCCAAAGTAACCACTAACAAAGACAAGGGCAAAATGTTTGAGAACCCTAAGAAGAAACCCATGAAGATGTTTATATCTTTAAGGGAAGAATCAAAGGGTAAGCCTAGTTCAACAGTCCCTAGCACTCAAAATGCTAAAGCTTACCAATCAAAAGGTAAAAGGAAACCTGTTGAAGCTTCTAAGTCTCAGACCAAGACACGAGAGACAAAGGATCTCCCTTTCAAGAAAAGGAGTAATGTCTATGTGTCACGTGAGCCGGATTGGAGATGGTCCAACCGTACTCATGTTGAGGGGGAAGTATTCGAAGCACCAAGGAGGTCGCTTCAAACTTCCAAGGTTACTCAAGCGAGTCGGGGTCAAAACCCTAGTTTGACTGCTTCAAGGAAACCAAGCGAGCCGCTTCGAAAGACTGTAAACCCTAAGTCAGTCTCTAAGCCAGTAGCTAATCCGAAGCAAGCTGCTTCAGGATATAAGCCAAAGGGCAAGAGCATAGGTGTGTCTCAAGCAAGCCGTTATCCCTCATGCACACACTGTTGCACACGTGAAGCTGCACTTAAGCAGAAATCACAGTTTCAAAAGGTCGAGAAGCCCAAAACACAAGCTCACTCTCAAAAGAGAATGAAGCAAGTGTGGGTACCTAAGGGAACTAACCTGCAAGGACCCAAACTGATTTGGGTACCAAAACTTGTCTAAATGCAGGTGAGCGCCATGGACCCCATGCCAAGTAAAGGTCAACAAATCTGGTACTTGGACAGTGGATGTTCAAGGCACATGACTGGCATGAGAGCTCTACTTCAAGAATATATAGAGAAGAAGGGTCCACACGTGACTTTTGGTGACAACTCTCGAGGAACCACCAAGGGTTACGGCGTACTGAAGATTGGGAAGATCAAGATTGAGGAAGTCTCCTATGCGGAAGGACTGAAGCACAACTTGCTATCCATTTCACAGTTTTGTGATAAGGGATACAAGGTGGAGTTTATCTCCAACAAGTGCATTGTGAAAAACAAACTCACGTCCCAGATTGTGCTCACTGGAGTTAGACAGGGGAATGTCTACATTGCACAATGGGATAGCTGCAAGGAGGAGAGGTGTTTGGTCATTAGGAGTGCTACAGAAATTGGATGGCTATGGCACCGACGCTTGAACCATCTCAACTTCAAGACAATCAACCGCATAGCTCGAAAAGGCTTGGTGCAAGGCATACCAAATGAAGTCTTTATCAAAGATCATCCATGCTCACCATGCCAACGAGGGAAGCAGACGAAGAATTCGCCAGTCTTGAAGAAGCTTCATCCAAGCGAGTGCTCGAGCTGCTTCATATGGATCTGTTTGGTCCAGTCACTCCAGTTAGTGTAAATGGAAGAAAATACACTCTAGTTGTAGTCGACGACTTCTCTCGCTACACTTGGGTCGTATTTCTCTTTAGCAAGAAGGAGACACTGGCCAAGCTACCACAATTGCTCAAGCGACTTGCTATGGAGAAGAATCAAGCGATTGCCACCATCCGCTCCGACAAAGGCACTGAGTTCCTAAACTCAACCATCGAAGCATACTGCACGGAGCATGGCATAGCACACCAGACGTCCTCAGCACGCACACCTCAGCAGAATGGAGTTGCTGAAAGAAGAAATCGAATAATCAAAGAAGCCATTCGCACTACGATTGGTGATTCAAAGCTACCAATGAAGTATTGGGCTGAAGCTGCCAATACAGCATGCTACACACAGAATCGGACGCTTCTCAATAAATGACACGACAAAACACCATATGAAATATGGACATGGAGAATTCCTAACATCTCTTATTTCCGTATCTTTGGTTGTAGGGTCTTCATCCATGATAATGGGAAGTCACAGTTGAAAGCCTTTGAAAGTAAAGCCGATGAAGGAACATTCTTAGGATATTCTACGTCGAGCAAAGCTTACAGGGTATTCAATTGTAAAACCCTAATTGTGGGAGAATTACCCCATGTCGTATTTGATGAATCATCTTTGAGCCTTCCAAAGGAACAGGTTCAAGCAAAGGAAGGAAAGTCAAACGAGGAACCCATCAACTCACTAACTTGGGACATGCTTGAAGATGATGAAGAAATCAAGGATTCAAGCGAGCAGATTGTCCAAGAAAAGGTTGAAGCTGCCTCCAAGACTCCTGAAGTGAGTGCAAGCCAAGTGTGCGTGGCTCAAGGATCACTCACCAAGTCAAATCATAGGAGATCCATCCAAAGGCGTAGTGACCAGAAGCCAAGTGTTCGGAGAAAGTGCTATGTTTTGTTGCTTTCTCTCAAACATCGAGCCAGCATGTGTGGAGGAAGCCCTAGCAGATTCAAACTGGGTGATCTCCATACAAGAAGAGCTCAATCAGTTCACAAGGAACAACGTATGGTACCTCGTGGATCGTCCCAAATTTCAGCATGTTATCGGCACCAAGTGGGTGTTCAAAAACAAGACGGACGAGGACCACAACGTCGTGAGAAACAAAGCTCGACTAGTCGCTAAGGGCTACTGCCAAGAGGAAGGAATCGATTTCGATGAAACCTTCGCTCCAGTGGCTAGGCTCGAAGCAATCAGACTATTTCTAGCCTATGCAGCGGCAAAGAAATTCAAGGTCTACCAAATGGATGTCAAGAGTGCGTTTCTCAATGGAGAGCTCAAGGAAGTAGTGTATGTGGAGCAGCCACTGGGTTTCGAGCAAGGAGATAAGGTGTATCGATTGAAGAAAGCCCTGTATGGGTTGAAGCAAGCGCCTAGAGCTTGGTATGATACCCTATCTCAATTCCTTGTGGATAATGGATTCCACAAAGGAAAGATTGATCGAACCCTATTTACCATCGACCATGGAGAGGATATGCTATGGGTTCAGATCTATGTGGATGACATCATATTTGGGTCACCAAATTAGTCACTTAGCGAGAGGTTTGGAGAATTGATGAAGACCATATATGAGATGTCGATGATTGGCTTGATGAGTTGCTTCCTAGGTCTTCAAGTGAAGCAGCAAGATGATGGAATCTTCATCAATCAAGCTAAGTACACAAGAGATATGCTTGCTAAGTTTGGTATTCAACATGCTAAAGCTGTGAAGATCCCAATGAATACCAACTGGAAGATGGAGCCAGACCTAGAAGGAAAGTCTGTGGATGCTACAGACTACCGTGCTTTGATCGGGTCCCTTCTATACCTCACTGCAAGCAGGCCAGATATTGCATTTGCAGTTGGAGTATGTGCTCGCTTCCAAAACAATCCCAAGCACAGCCATCTTGAAGCTGCCAAATGAATTCTTCGATATCTAAAGGGCACTATCAACATGGGGCTGTGGTATCCTGCTGAGGACAATCTGGAGCTCACGGGATATTCAGATGCTGACTATGGAGGGTGCCGAATTGATAGGAAATCAACTTCGGGCACGTGTCAGTTCTTGGGAAGCAAGTTGATCTCATGGTTCTCAAAGAAGCAGACAAGCGTAGCTACTTCAACAACTGAAGCCGAATACATGGCCGCAGGAAGCTGCTGTTCTCAAATTCTATGGCTTCGTTAGCAGTTGAAGGACTACAGAGTTGAAGCGAATGAGATTCCAATCTTCTGTGACAACAACAGTGCAATATGTATCTCACATAATCCAGTGCTTCATACCAGATGCAAGCACGTGGAAATCCGACATCATTTCATTCGAGATCATGTCGAGAAGAAAGATATCAAGCTCGAGAAAATCCATACAGATCTCCAGCGAGCTGATATCCTCACCAAGCCTCTAGCTGAGTCTCGTTTCAACCAGCTATGCATGGAATTAGGGTTACTAGACCCTGGTGAAGAATGCTAGATCCAGGATGCACAAAGGAGTGGACGTTTGCCCGCAAGCGGCCCTCGCTTTGGATCTTCACCAACTCAAGCGAGCCACTTCAAAATTCACTCACTTGAAGAAGGAAAAATAAGGTGGAGAAAGGTGGAGTATTGGAAGATGTTCCCTACCCGCTTACAGGAATTGTTAAGCCATTGGTTAAGGGGGAACTATTGATTGCTCTCGGAGCAATCTACTTCCAAAGCGAGCAAGGAAAGCTGCTACCTAGCCTAGGATTCCTAGCGAGTGGGTATAAACACTCGCAAGTGCCGTTTCTTGTAACGGTTGTGGGGTCTTGTATCGGGCCTTCCCACGTAAAAATGGTGAAAGCTTAGGCAGGGCTGACACCTAGACCTTGCGTCCTCTTCCCATCTTTCCGCCGAAGAGGAGCATGTCTTCTCATCTCCTTCATCGTGGATAAAAATTCATTATTTACTCACTCTTCAATGAGTTGAGCTGCCGAATGTTTATTCATTCTCCTCTCACCTTGAATTCTGCATCGCTCCAACAAACCCCAATATGGGCAAAGCGAGTCGAATGCAAATTCATTCTGTAGATCTTTAGAGGAAGCTTGAAGAGTTACCTTTTACTTCAAAAGGTTGCAGGGCTGGTGACATGCTTCTGCTTAAAAACGAGATTGTCTTGTCAGAGCATTCTTATTGTCATCCTGTCCTATTCTGCCCTGAGATAAGGGCTTGTACTCATCTCCCATTCATCGTGAATAAGTACACTTACGTGAAGCTCCCTTCGGGTTGTAGTAAGCTTGTGTACTATATTCATTCTCTCTCCTCCCCCCCTCCCCATTCCTTCGATGGTGGAGTCTCTAGTTCGTAGAGGAAGATGGAAGAGATGAATGCCTAGAAGACCAAGCTTCAAAGCAGGACTAAGGCATAACAGGTGGTATCAGCAAGCATCAAGCAAAGATCAAGTCTACATATGTGGTATCAATCTCCTACAATGTGAGATTGACTGGTAAGCATGTCAATTTTAAGTACACTAAGTAAACTGAAGCGTGCTAGAAACCTTCATTTACTATGTGGAAAATATAAATGAATCTGACACAAATACAAAGAGGAAAACATTCTTGTTTATCCTCGAAATAGGTAAGTCAGAAACATTTTAAGTAATGTCAAAGAAATTCCATTTCTTATTCCAGTCACTTCAGATGGTCAAGCGAGTGCTACGTCACTCAAGCAAGCCATCGCAAGCGAGTGCGGAACAGTCACGCCAAGCGAGTACTTCGCAAGCGAGCAAAAGCCAAGCGGCTACACTCGAAGCGAGCGAGTACGAAGCGAAGTGTATGAGCTGTCAGCACTCGAGTGAAAATTTTACCTTTTGCTTTGGCATTTAATGCAGATGCACATACATAGGCGAAAATCCGGGCGCGTGCAATGCAATTCGAATTTGAAGCAGGAAAGTCGGAAGAGATCTAGCCGTCGAATCTCAACAGTTCTCAAACCCCAGCCGCTAGATCAATGCCGATTATGGAGATGAGTCACAGACGGCCACGTGGAGTGCAAAGTCAACTTGACGGCTCACTTTTACTGTGATGACGCCGGACACGTCAATCAAATCGCCGCTCTCCGCCGTATACAAACAGAATCCTCGGCGATATTACTATCTTGCCCCTGCCACGTCAGCCGAACCCTAAGTTTATATAAAGACGTCGATGCAGAAGTGCAGAACTTTCATCACTCTCTATATTTGCCTTTCTCGTGCAAGATTTCTGCAATCGCTCTGCAAACTCACGAGTCTCAAACCCTCACCCATTTTCTCTAAATCTCCGATCAAATTCTTTCAAAAATTTCACCATGGGAAAGAAGCAGAAATCTCAAACGATGGAACAGTTTTTGACCGGAATTGATAATCATATCAACGTCGAGCCTCATCTCGACCCAACGGTTCTTGACACAAACGGATTCTTCCGCAAGGCCATGACCACGGCCGGCTTGTGGAAGTTTGTCACGGCGAAGCCGCAGAAGATTCTGGGCAAAGCCGTAGCTGAGATTCTATTGAATCTGAAAGAAGGAGAAACCTCATCAACCTTTACAGACCCGGAGAAGGAACGCCGGTGGAAGTAGATTTGAGCACGATAGCCGGAGCCTTTGATTTGCCGGAGGAAGGAGCGAACTCCTTGCTGGAGTTGGAATTGTCCTTTGGCGTAGAGTACGCACGTTTTGCCGTCGAAGGTGCAGAGGTCGACATAAAGCAAGCCAGCATAAGAACGGACTTTAAACCTCCATTCAACCATATCTGCGAGCTCTTTTCCAAGTCCATCGCCTGCTACGTCGGAAACTTGGGCCTACTTTTCGACATCAAATTATTCGCCACCACAGTCATTGTCGACAGTCTGACCGGAACGAAGTTCAACTGGCATGGCTGGTTCTTCAACCAGATCCATGAAGTTGCCAAGGACTTCAAGTTTGTGAAGGGTAGCAATGATCAGATCCTTCGCAAAGGAAAGCTCAAGTTCTTCTCCAGGATCTCCTTCGCAAACTGTTCCCTGACAAGAGATGGACAAACACCGTCGATTACAAGAAGAACACCGTATTTTTCAACGTATGGAAGTCTGAGAAAACTCCAATAGATTTGGGACTTCATGATGTTGAAGTGCCCGCAGCTGCACCCGTCGCCGAAAGGCGAAGCGAGGAGAAGAAAGCCAAGCGAGTCGCTTCATCTGCGAAGCGAGCTGCGCCAAAGCGACCGAAGAAAGTGAAGCGAGTCGCTTCATTGATTAAATCAAGTGAGGCTGAGGAGCAGCCGCTTGAAGGAATCGAAGTGACCCAACCCCAGCCTTCACCCGCCAAAATTCAAACACCCCCACTTCAAATCCAAACATCCCCAGCACAAACCCAGACACCTCAAGAACCTCAAACCTCAACCACCGCACAACCCATCACTCTACCTGAAGCGACCACCACCCAAAAACCTTCCTCACCCCAAGAATCTTCCTCATCCTTACAAATCCCAAAAGTGCCCTTCCTCAGCACTGATTTGGAAGCTACCTACACTCTCTACACCCCAGCCACCCAACAAGCCCAACAGCAAACTCCTCCCCAAACTGAAACCACCTAAGCCTCAACATCAAACTTCCCCTCCGAATCGGCAACTACAGCCGATACCGGCCAAACAACCGACACAGATCTCGCCATCATTCTACCACCAATCCAACCCCCTCCATCTACAGAAGAAATGGCTCTAACCCGGTACGTGAGGGACAGAGAGCAAGCTGCAGAGACAATCACCAACCGCTACCCCTCCGTGGAAATGTCTGACGACTTCTTCACCAATGCCGTCGATTTCCTCACCTACATCGCCTATCGAGGAACTGAGTACTACAAGATCTTCAACCTCTGTAAGGCCTTTACAGAGGAGGTACTTGAAAAGAGGGAGGCGAAGCTGCTCGACTTCATTGGCGTGGATGGATTCCACGTCTTCATCAACGAAGTCAGCTACAGAGAGAAGCTGGACGCGAAAGTGAAGCGGACATGTCCAGACGCTGTCATCCCAAAGCGAGTGCCAACAGTGCACGAGCAGGGGTTGGTGAAGGCCCATGAAGAGACAAAATCAGAGTTGGAAGGGAGAATAGAGGAGAAAGGGAGGCTACTGGATGAGAAGGAGAAGGTGTTGGAAGAGAAGGTGAAGCTGGTGGGAGACCAGGAGAAGAACATCACTGAGCTCAAGCAGTCGGTTGAAGCGGAGAGGAGACGGCTAAGGGATCTCAACTCCAAACTTGTGAATTTGGAGGAAGAGAAGAAGAAGGTGACAGAGAGTTTGGAGAGAAAGAGGAAGCTAGTGGAGAAGAAAGATGATGAATTAGTCAAGCTCGGGAGCGAGTTGACAAGAACAAAGAAGGCCCTTGACACGCTTGAGAAGGAGATGAAAATCCTTAAGCATGAGCGTGAAGAGGAGAAGGGCGAGCTTGAGAGCAGAAGGAGGAGTGCTCAAGCCACCGACTTGAAACAGGCAGAGCTGGCCATCCAAATTGACCGAGCACAGAAGATGGCAAGTGACTTTGCGGTCAGAATCACCAGTACTGCCCAAGTTCGAGTAACATTGAACAGACAAGAGAGGGCCATTGCTACTGCTCTGGCAGAACTTGAAGCGGCCCAGAACCACTTCAACCTAGTTCTGCAGGAGGAGCGAAAGCTTATCCGATCGGATATTGAAGCGGAGCTGGACGCTCGCTTCAAAGCAGTGGAGCCACTTGAGAATTTGATGGCCTCAGTCAAGGAAAGAGATAAGCAGTGTGAGTATCTGCTCGAAGAGATTAGTGCGAAAACAGTGGAGTTGGTGCTCTCCTAGGAGCACGTCTTCGCGGAAAGAGCTGAGCGGATGCTTCACGCTGTATACAACAAGTTCGATGAACTCCACCAATCCATCAGAGGAAAGGTGATTATCTCCACCCCGGCAGTCTTGATGATGCCAAAAAGGGGGAAAATATTGAGAAAACAACAACTGATGCTAGGAGGGATGAAGTAGAAAGAGTTGGAGAGGAGAGAATGATCGAAGAGCGAAAGATTGTAGAAGGAAGAAGTGGAAGTGGTGCTGCTGAAGGGAGTGGAGGACAGGGAGTGGAGAAGCAGTTGGAAGATGAAGCTCGGGCAGAGCTTGCTCGAAAGAAAGGGAAGGACAAGGTTCTTGAAGAACCCCGCAAGCCAACATCTGGGAAGTTGCTAGCTTCCTCTATGGCTGCCCATACCGCTGTTGCCACATTAACTAAGGAGCAAAAAGAGCAACAGATTGCAGCGGATGAAGCCCTTGCCCGTGCCTTAGAGCAAGAATTTGAACTTCCAAAGAAGGGATTGACTGGAAGCTCCCAAGCAGGCGCTTCAGGTGCGCCCGCTTCAACTGCTGCTGCACTCACTTCAACAACTGTTGACGCAGCTTCAGCTAGTCAAGCAATAGTTCCTTCCGAGAAGAAGCAAATGCCGCCCCCACCACCTCCAGCACCGAAACAACCATTGAAGCGAACCACACCAGAAACCAGAGGAGATGATCCTGCGGCCAAGCGCCAAAAGATCAAACAGTCAGTCGCTTCGAGAGCTGGTCATATGGAGAGGAGGAGGAAGAGAGGAGAAGAGAGAAAGGATGAAGCCGAGAAGGAGAAAAGGCTTAAGCTCAAACGACTCAAAATCATAGATGGCCGGATTGAGTCACACTGGAATGAAGTGAGGCTCATCCAGTCCGCCATTGCACGAAGCGTCTTCAATCCTTTCACGGCGGAGGAATCTGAAGCGTGCTATACCCAAGCTATGATTGACACTTGCCATGTCACATTAAAAGAAATGTCCGATTCTGGTCGCTACTCGACTGAGGAATGTGACAACATTCACAAGCGAGTCAATGAGAAGCTTCCGAAATGGAACACTGATGCAAGTGCCAAATTCAACGCAATCATGAAGGAGTTGACGAGCAGGATAGAGGAGGAGCTTGTTGAACGAAGAAAAGATCATCCAGACGCTCGAGAAATTGAGGACTTCATCACCAGAGATCTTCTTGATCAGTGGCTTTTCTACAAAGAAAAATTCATCAAAGCCTACTACTACTGGGAAGTAGTGCCACTGCAAGATGAATGCTCGAGGCTGAACGCTCTCAACAATTTTCTCTGTGTCTACAATGAGCAGTTGAGACGGAGAATCTTCACACTGGCGGAGGAAGCTGATCCTAAACCCCTCGTTATCAAAGTGCCCGCAGTGACAGATTATCCCATGCCATTTCAGCCAAACACAAGCGTTCCTAACCGGAGGATCATTGACGAGGAAGTGGATGAAGCTCTAAGATTGGAGAGCAGGTGGAGACCAAACCAGTATAACATCAAGACCATGGAGGAGAAGGTCCTTTCTGCCTACGTCTTGGAAGAGGAGAAAGAGGAGAATGAGGAGAAAGAGGAGAAGGACAAGCGAGCAGAAGACCCTTGAACTAATACTCATATTTTGTGAACTGTTTGTTCATATATCCTATTTTTAATTTCTGTCAAAATGTGTCATTTACATGCTCTGTGAATGATTTATCCTTAATTTACAAGACTCAACTACTTGACCGAAAAAAAAAGGGGAAAGAAACTTAAATGAAAAATTCTAACGATTCTGCAAAGGAAGCAGTCGCTTGAAGTTCTTTCCACGGTTAAGATAGGCTAGAAGATTTAGCCACCAATTTTAAGTTGGGTTTTGGCATCATCAAAAAGGGGGAAATTGTTGGGAATTGTTAAGGACAACATGTTAAAGGGGAACTCATATGGGACACTTTGAAGTGAGTGAAATATTTGTTTTGATTTGATCCCAAAACCCCTAAGTGTCCTATTTCCTAGCGACCCAATTTGATGTAGAAAATAGGTTAGAAATTTTTCTAAGCCTATACTGTTAGGATGGCTTTGTTTTTGCTTTAGTCACTTAGGTTTTTAGACTGTAGAAATTTCAAGTGAAGGCCACTCGCTTGAGTGTGTTTTCCAATCGAAGCGAGTCTACCCAGCCGAAGTGAAGCGTGCCGAAGAATAGTGAAGCGAAGCGAGCGCTACAGTAGATTCGAAGCGAGTCTGCCAAAGCGAAGCGAAGCGAGCGCTACAGTAACAAGCCAAAACGAGTTAACGCGGGTCAACGAATACTAAAGCAGTAACTCGGGAAATTTATTTTCCAAGTACTCGCTACAGTATGACCTTGAAGCGACTCGATTTGAAGCGGACGCTCCCATTCTAAAGCGAAGCGAGCCCCTACCTAACAGAAAGCGACAGCCCAATTCCCGCTCCTATTTTGAACTCCAGTCAACTGAAGATCGTCGCATTAATTGCTAGATCTCCACGTGTCGAATGCGGAGAGGAGCAGCGGAGTTGACTGCCAGGCCGACAAAGCCGCCGCTACAGTACTGGGTCGCTCCAGCAGCTGTTAAGTTTGTAACTTAGCCATTTTTGGCAAAGAGACAAACTGGCGCGCCTGAAAAGCAATCTGCCTGCGCAAGTACTGTCGAGAGGAGGAGGGACAAGGCCACCTACCAAGCAACGGATCTCGGCCAACTCTCCGCCTATAAATAGTGAAGGATGAAGACGAAGAGAAGTAGAACACTACTTGAGCAATTGAGCGCCTACTGCAAACAAACACTCCCAGCTTTCTAGCATCTTTCGAGTCTTTGTTTCCAAGTGTTCTCCGAGTTCCAGTTTCATCAGAACTCGTCTTCGCAACCTTCACACTTACTTAGAATTCTAAGCCCATTCCAAATCCAAGCTTAGAGAAGAGTTCTAACCATCTTTGCACTTGTTGTAAAGAACTCTTCATTAGTGTGTCTGTCGAAACAGAAAACCATAACCCTAAAGTTCAGTTAGGTTTTGTGTTCGTCGTCGTTAGGTTGTGTTCAATCCAAGGCTCTACTCTCCTCGATTGTAGAAGCCTCGATCATAGAGTCTAGATCCAAGCTTACACTTTCATTGATTGTGTGAAGCTCGATCGAAGCTAGGTTGTATGGAGAACTCGTAATCTCCCTGTCGTCGGACTGAAGCGAGTGAAGCTTCCAGTCCAGTTTTATGTTTTGTGTGGTGAACCCGTAATCACCTAGTCGTCGTCAAATCCAAGCAAGTGAAGCTAGATCTTGACATAGGTTTTTGAAGAACCCGAAATCTTCAAGTTCTTGAGTGAAGAGAACGAGTTGCCTAGTGCAACAAGTGGACATAGGAGTTTCATCTCCGAACCACTATAAATCTCTGTGTCGTATCTCTAAACCCTAATCTCTCTATTTGCATACTGTTTGATTATTCATTGCACAAGCATTTAAACAACTTAAACTGAGATTTTCTATTACTTAGGAAAGTTTAGCTCACCGAAATTCCGCATTTACGAGTAAAGACTCACTCTTGATCAAGTGTATACTTAGGTCAAGTAGTTAAGCTACAAACTGTAGATCTAGCTTTTAGCTAGGTCTTAAGTGGTGAAGCGAGCTCTTTACTTGTCACTTTGAGTAAAAGGAAAAGAAGTTGAAAAACTTAAAAACACTTATTCACCCCCCCCCCCCCCCCCCTCTACGTGTTTTTCCTCTTACAAACTGGGACCATCAAAGTTTTTCCCACCTTCGAGGGCTCGGAAGCTTATCAATGAGATCAACCAATTTCAGCAATACGAGGATGAGCACTTCTATGAGGCTTGGGGAAGATTCAAGAGGTTGTTGAGAGCATGCCCTAATCATGGAATTGACAAGGAGGATCAAATCACGTGCTTCTATCGTGGTTTGAACAAGGTGTCCAAGAAGGAGCTCGACTATGCTTCTAAGGGAGGATTTTTGAACAACGAGTATGATGTGGCCATGGAGATTATTGAGCTCACCGTTAACTCTAGTTATGAAGAGGCTACTGATAGACGGATTGGAAGGAGGAGAGTTGCTACTATTGGGATCGATACTTACGATGACTTGATGGAGAAGTACACGAAAACAACGAATGAGTTGGATACCATCAAGAAAGGAGTGCTTCGGTGCGATGCTATAATTGATGAACAAGCACCCCAACCTAAAGGAGAAGATGCCTATTTTGTGCAACAAGGTGGCAAGTGGCAAGTGGCAACCAAATCAAGGAAACAAGTGGCAAGGAGGACAAGGAGGCCAATGAGGTTCGAATTATCAAGGAGGCTACAAGAAGCCTTATGTTCCCAACAACTGTAACCATCCGAACTTCTCTTATGCCAACCTGAACAACGCCTTGCAACCACCTCCCGACTTTCATGTTGAGAATGGAGTCATCCAAGAGCCAAAGAAGGAGATGTCAACGACGATTTGATTCGACACTACATGGCTCAATTGGAGACAAGGATAGCACAACAAGACGCGAAGTTGAGGACATTGGAGCTTACTCAAACTACTTTGAGTAACAATTTGGGAGTAGCTTCAACGCCTTAACCAAGAAAATGCAAATGTAGGAGATGCAAGTGAGTCAGTTAGCCAATGCTCAAGGAGGAGTCCATAAGCCCGGTCAATTCCCAAGCACAACCGAGCAAAACCCGAAGAACCACCAAGTCCATGCTATAGAGCTTCGGAGTGGCACTCGGTACGTCAATCCATCCTTAGAAGTTGAAGACTTGGGAAATGGGAAACTTGGAGTTGGAAACGGAAGAAATGAAGGACGAAGGCACGGAAGGAGGGGTGCTCGACCCAGCGCGCGACCGAGCACCCGGTCGAGCATATAAAGAAAAATCTGCCCAGGATGGGCTCGACCAGGCGCGCGACCGAGCAACCAGTCGAGCCACCAACTCAGAAGGTGTGCTCGACCCGGAGCTCGACCAAGCAGCCGGTCGAGCCAAAGTACGAGAAGTTCGATCCAGTTTGCTCGACCAAGGGCTCGACCGAACCACTGGTCGAGCCAGCCCTGTTCTGGCCCAGACGAAGGAATCTACCCCTAAACCTCGTTTCCTACAACGATTGGCGAATACCAAGCAAGACGAGAAGTATCAACGATTCTTGGAGATCTTTCAGAAGGTCAACATCAATATACCACTTCTCGACGCACTCAGAGATATGCCCAATCATATGAAGTTCATCAAGGATGCGGTTTCGGGAAAGAAGAGATGGGCTAAGTTTGAGACGATCAACTTAACAAAGGAGTGCAGCGCGGTGATTCAGAAGAAGCTCCCGTTGAAGCAAAAGGATCCCGGGAGGTTCACATCAGCGTGCAAGATCGGTGATCACGTATTTCAGAACGTTCTTTGTGATCTTGGCGCTAGCATCAATTTGATGCCACTCTCTATATTCAACCGGCTCAAGATTGGGAAGATGAAGCCGACTACTATTTCCCTACACATGGCGGATCGTTTAGGTTCTTATCCAAGGGAGATAGTCGAAGATGTGCTTGTTCAAGTCCATAATCTTGTGTTCCCAGCTGATTTCGTAGTATTGGACATGCCCGAGGATGATAATCAACCATTGATCTTAGGATGGCCATTCCTACCTACGGGGATAGCTTTGATCGATATTAAAAATGGAGATTTGACATTTAGAGTCAATGGAGAGGAACTGAAGATTTCCATCTATGAAGCAATGAAGAGGACCGATGATCATCGAGAGGATGTTTTTGCCGTTCAAATATTGAAACCACCAATACCGCCGGCACCGGATGAAGTTTTCGACAATAGTGTTGGGAATTGTTAAGGATTATATGTTAAGGGGGAACTCATATGGGACACTTTGAAGTGAGTATATATTTGTTTTAATTTGATCCCAAAACCCCTAAGTATCCTATTCCCAAGTGACCCAATTTGATGTAGACAATAGGTTAGAAAATTTTCTAAGCCTATACTGTTAGGATGGCTTTGTTTTTGCTTTAGTCACTTTGGTTTTTAAACTGCAGAAAATTCAAGTGAAGGCCACTCGCTTGAGTGTGTTTTTCAATCGAAGCAAGTCAACCCAGCCGAAGTGAAGCGTGCCGAAATAGAGCGAAGGGAAGCGAGCGCTACAGTAGATTCGAAGCGAGTCTGCCAAAGCGAAGCGAAGCGAGCGCTACAGTGAAAAGCCAAAGCGAGTCAACGCGGGTCAACACTTACTAAAGCAGTCACTCGGGAAAGTCACTTCCCAAGTACTCGCTACAGTATGACCGTGAAGCGACTCGATTTGAAGCGGACGCTACAACTTCAAAGCGAAGCGAGCCCCTACCTAACAGAAAGCGACAGCACAATTCCCGCTCCTATTTTGAACTCCAGTCAACTGAAGATCGTCGCATTAATTGCGAGATCTCCACGTGTCGAATGCGGAGAGGAGCAGCGGAGTTGACTGCCAGGCCGACAGGGCGCCGCTACAGTACTGGCTCGCTCCAGTTACTGTTGAAATTTTAACTTAGCCATTTTTGGCAAAGAGACAAACTGGCGCGCCTGAAAAGTTATCCGCCTGTGCAAGTACTGTCGAGAGGAGGAGGGACAAGGCCACCTACCAAGCAACGGATCTCGGCCAAACCTCCGCCTATAAATAGTGAAGGATGAAGACGAAGAGAAGTAGAACACTACTTGAGCATTTGAGCGCCTACTGCAAACAAACACTCCCAGCTTTCTAGCATTCTTCGAGTCTTTGTTTCCAAGTGTTCTCCGAGTTCCAGCTTCATTGGAATTCGTCTTCGCAACCTTCACACCTAGAATTCTAAGCCCATTTCAAATCCCAGCTTAGAAGAAGAGTTCTAGCCATCTTTGCACTTGTTGTAAAGAACTCTTCATTAGTGTGTCTCTGTCGAAACAGAAAACCCTAACCCAAAGATCTGTTAGGTTTTGTGTGTTCGCCGTCAGGTTGTCGTCGATCCAAGGCTCTACTTTCATCGATCGTAGAAGGCTTGATCATAGAGTTAAGATCCAAGCTTACACAGTCCTTGTTTGTGAAGCTCGATCGAAACTAGGTTGTAAGGAGAACCGGTAATCTCCCTGTCGTTGGACTGAAGCGACTGAAGCTTCCAGTCCAATTTTAGGTTTTGTGTGGTGAACCCGTAATCACCCAGTCGTCGTCAGATCCAAGCGAGTGAAGCTCGATCTCGACATAGGTTTTTGAAGAACCCGAAATCTTCAAGTTCTTGAGTGAAGAGAACGAGTTGCCTAGTGCAACAAGTGGACGTAGGAGTTTCATCTCCGAACCACTATAAATCTCTGTGTTGTATCTCTAAACTCTTATCTCTCATTTTCCGTTTATTGTTTGATTATTCATTGCACAAGCACTTAAACAAACTTAATCTGGAATTTTCAATTACTTAGGAAAGATTTAGCTCACCGAAATTCCGCATTTACGAGTAAAGACTCACTCTTGATCAAGTGTATACTTAGGTGAAGTAGTTAAGCTACAAACTGTAGATCTAGCTTTTAGCGAGGTCTTAAGTGGTGAAGCGAGCTCTTTACTTGTCACTCTGAGTAAAAGGAAAAGAAGTTGAAAAACTTCAAAACACGTATTCACACCCCCCCCCCCCCCCCTCTACGTATTTTTCCTCTTACAAACCGGGACCAACAAGTGGTATCAGAGCAGCGGTTCTTTCGAGCCTCTGCTTTGCATATCCGAAGCGAGTCCCCTCTCGCTTCACGTTGTCTCACTGAACCGGATCCTTTTTCCTAAGTGCATAAAACCCTCACCCACGCATACTGCATTACTGCTGATAGTTTGCTATGTCTACATACAGTGCATCGATTCTTCCACAATTCTCTATCGAAGGATACGAGACATGGAGCTTTCGAGTCGAGAGTTTCCTCAGTTCCATCCACGACAGAATGTGGGAGGTAATAGAGGAAGGACCGATCGAAATCAAGAAAGCTATCTCTATGGATGTTCCAGCTGCAGAAGGCCATCCAGCTCATGTCAGACAGACATATGTTGAGAAGGACAAGGACGAGTACAACTCCAACGATTTCAAAATTGCCAACCTCGACAAAATCGCATGCCACATGATGCAAAGCACTGTGTCGGATGCCTACCTACCTAGGATCAGGAAGTGCGCAACGACGAAAGAAATGTGGGAAACCCTAGCCCTCATTTCTCAAGGAACGGAAAAGATCAAGGAAAACAAGCTCGCCGTACAAATGCGGGAGTTTGAAGGCCTTATAATGAAGTCAGGATAATCCATAGATGCCTTCGAGCTGAGAGTCACCAACATCATAGCTACTCTCAACTCACTTGGGAAGGAACTCACAGACAAGGAGGTGAATCTGAAGATCGTACGAGCTCTCACCCGAAAGTGGCAAACCATGAAGGAGCTGTACCTTGCAACGAAGGACTTGTCAAAGCTTACACCGGAGATCCTATTCTCCGAGCTCAAGGCTCATGAGTTTGATCTGAACAGAATGAGTCTTAATGATGAAGACGAAGCTCCTGCAACATCGAAAGGTGTCGCTTTCAAAGCCGCAGAAGGGCCAAGCGACCAGACACTCGCTAAGATGTCAAGAGAAGAGCTAGAAGAGCATGTTGCGTTCTTATCCAAGAACTTCAACAAGATGAACTCACGAGTGGGCAAGTACAAGAGGTTTTACAAGCAGTACAAGGGAAGGAGCACTGATGCTCGTGAAAGCAAAGGAAAGAGAGAAGAGACGTCTAAACCGATCTCGAGGGACATGATGGAAGTGGAGTGCTACCACTGCCACAAAATGGGCCATTACAAGTCTAACTGCCCAAAGTTGAGTGCAAAGGAGCGAGAAGAACTGAAGGCTAAAAGAGAAGTTCCCAGGCGAGCGCTTGTAGCGAGTGAACTGCCAGTCGCTTCAACTGAAGATGTCTCAAGTGACTCCGACGCATTCATTGATCCTAACTCCAGTGAGGGAGAGGATCTTGGGCTCATGGCGCTCACCGACGAAGATACTGGGGAGGTATTCTTCTATCCTTCATCTGATTCAATTACACTCGCACACACTCACCAAGAGGAAGTTAATTCCTTGACATGGAGTGAGTTGCTTGACAAACACCTCAAACTGTCAAGTGACCACAAAGTGTTGAAACAAGCTATGTCAAATAGCGAGAAGGATAACTGAAAGCTAGCCACTGAGCTTGACCAAGTCAAACTTAAACTAAGGGCTATGACTAGTAAGTTCGAAGATCTCTTTGCTAGACATCAAAGCTTGGAAGGAAGATATGAAACCCAATCCAATCTAGTGGCCAATTTGAACAAAGCCTCGTATGCAAGGCAGGCACTAGAGAGCTCGCTTCTACCTTTTGGTAGGAAGGGAGGACTCGGATATGAGGGTGGACCTTCCAAGCCTACTGTCTTTGTTGGTGCTTCAAACACGACACCATCAGTTCCTTTGGATGTGCCCACTGCCTCCAAAGTGACCACAACCAAGGACAAAGGCAAAATGGTTGAGAACCCTAAGAAGAAGCCAATTAAGATGTCTATATCTTCAAGGGCAGAATCTAAGGGTAAGCAAAATTCAACAGTCCCTAGTACTCACAATGCTAAAACTTACCAATCTAAGGGTAAAGGGAAACCTGTTGAAGCTTCTAAATCTCAGACCAAGACACGAGAGACAAAGGATCTCCCTTTCAAGAAAAGGAGTAATGTCTATGTGTCACGTGAGCCGGATTGGAGATGGTCCAACCGTACTCATGTTGAGGGGGAAGTGTTCGAAGCACCGAGGAGGTCGCTTCAAACTTCCAAGGTTACTCAAGCGAGTCGGGGTCAAAACCCTAGTTTGACAGCTTCTAGGAAACCAAGCGAGCCGCTTCGAAAGGCTGTAAACCCTAAGTCAGTCTCTAAGCCAGTAGCTAATCCGGAGCAAGCCGCTTCAGGATATAAGCCAAAGGGTAAGAGCATAGGTATGCCTCAAGCGAGCCGCTACCCCCCTTGCACACACTGCTGCACTTGTGAAGCTGCCTCTAAGCAGAAGTCACAATTTAAGAAGGTCGAGAAGCCCAAGACACAAGCTAACTTTCAAAAGAAAGTAAAGCAAGTGTGGGTACCGAAAGGGACTAACCTGCAAGGACCCAAACTGATTTGGGTACCAAAACTTGTCTAAATGTAGGGGAGCGCCATGGACCCCATGCCAAGTGAAGGTCAACAAATCTGGTACTTGGACAGTGGATGTTCAAGACACATGACTGGCATGAGAGCTCTACTTCAAGAATATATAGAGAAGAAGGGTCCACATGTGACTTTTGGTGACAAATCTCAAGGAACCCCCAAAGGTTACGGCGTACTGAAGATCGGGAAGATCAAGATTGAGGAAGTCTCCTATGTGGAAGGACTGAAGCACAACTTGTTATCCATCTCGCAATTCAGTGATAAGGGATACAAGGTGGAGTTTATCTCCAACAAGTGCATTGTGAAGAACAAGCTCACTTCCCAGATTGTGCTCACTGGAATTAGACAAATAAATGTCTACATAGCACAATGGGAAAGCTGCAAGGAGGATACGTGCTTAGTCGCAAGAAGTGCTACAGAAATGGGATGGCTATGGCACCGACGCTTGAACCATCTCAACTTCAAGACGATCAATCGCATAGCTCAAAAAGGCTTGGTGCAAGGCATACCAAACGAAGTATTTATCAAAGATCATCCATGCTCACCATGCCAACGAGGGAAGCAGACGAAGAAGCACTTCGCCAGTCTTAAAGAAGCTTCATCCAAGCGAGTGCTTGAGTTGCTTCATATGGATCTGTTTGGTCCAGTCACTCCAGTTAGTGTAAATGGAAGAAAATACACTCTAGTTGTAGTCGACGACTTCTCTCGCTACACTTGGGTCGTATTTCTCTTTAGCAAGAAGGAGACACTGGCCAAGCTACCACAACTGCTCAAGCGATTGATGTGGAAAAGAATCAAGCGATTGCCACCATCCGCTCCGATAAGGGCACTGAGTTCCTAAACTCAACCATAGAAGCATACTGCACAAAGCATGGCATAGCACACCAGACATCCTCAGCACGCACACCTCAGCAGAATGGAGTTGCAGAAAGAAGAAATTGAATTATCAATGAAGCTGTCCGCACTATGATTGCTGATTCAAAGCTACCGATGAAGTATTGGGCTGAAGTTGCCAATACAGCATGCTACACACAGAATCGGACGTTTCTCAATAAACGACATGACAAAACACCATATGAAATATGGATAGGGAGAATTCCTAACATATCTTATTTCCATATCTTTGGTTGTAGGGTCTTCATCCATGATAATGGGAAGTCACAGTTGAAAGCCTTTGAACGTAAAGCCGATGAAGGAATATTCTTAGGATATTCTACATTGAGCAAAGCTTACAGGGTATTCAATTGTAAAACCCTAATTGTGGAAGAATCACCCCATGTCGTATTTGATGAATCTTCTTTGAGCCCTCCACAGGAACATGTTCAAGCAAAGGAAGGAAAGTCAAGCGAGGAACCCATAAACTCACTAACTTGGGACATGCTTGAAGATGATGAAGAAATCAAGGATTCAAGCGAGCAGATTTTCCAAGAAGAGGTTGAAGCTGCCCCCAAGACTCCTGAAGCGAGTGAAAGCCAAGCACCCATTCCAGTCGCTTCAGATGGAGAAGCAAGCGACCCCCATGAAGATGAAGATGAAGCTGGTGGATCCAAACGTGCTTGGCTCAAGGATCACTCACCAAGTCAAATCATTGGAGATCCATCCAGAGGCGTAGTGACCAGAAGTCAAGTGTTTGGAGAAAGTGCCATGTTTAGTTGCTTTCTCTCAAACATTGAGCCAGCATGCGTGGAGGAAGCCCTAGCAGATTCTAATTGGGTGATTGCCATGCAAGAGGAGTTGAATCAGTTCACCAGGAACGACGTATGGTACCTCGTAGATCGTCCCAGATTTTAACATGTGATTGGCACCAAGTGGGTGTTCAAGAACAAGACAGACGAGGACCACAACATCGTGAGAAACAAGGCTCGACTCGTCGCCAAAGGCTACTGCCAAGAGGAAGAAATCGATTTCGATGAGACCTTCGCTCCAGTGGCACGGCTTGAAGCGATCAGATTATTTCGTGCATATGCAGCAGCTAAGAAGTTCAAGGTATATCAGATGGATGTCAAGAGCGCGTTTCTTAATGGCAAATTGAAGGAAGAGGTGTATGTGGAGCAGCCACCGGGTTTCGAGCAGGGAGATAAGGTGTATCGATTGAAGAAGGCCCTGTATGGTTTGAAGCAGGCGCCTAGGGCATGGTACGATAACCTATCTCAATTCCTAGTGGATAATGGATTCCACAAAGCAAAGATAGATCGGACTTTCTTCACCATCAATCATGGAGAAGATATTTTGTGGGTCCAGATCTACGTAGACGACATCATATTTGGATCACCAAACCAGTCGCTTTGCGTGAAGTTTGGAGAGTTGATGAAGACCAAATATGAGATGTCCATGATTGGTTTGATGAGTTGCTTCCTAGGTCTTCAAGTGAAGCAACAAGATGATGGAATCTTCATCAATCAGGCCAAATACACTCGAGATATGCTTGCCAAGTTTGGTGTTCAGCATGCTAAAGCTGTGAAAATCCCTATGAACACCAACTGGAAGACGGAGCCAGACCTAGATGGGAAGTCTGTGGATGCTACAGACTACCGAGATTTGATCGGATCTCTTCTATATCTCACTACAAGTAGGCCAGATATTGCTTTTGCAGCCGGAGTCTGTGCTCGCTTCCAAAGCAATCCCAAGCACAACCATCTTGAAGCTGCCAAGCGAATTCTTCGCTATCTCAAAGGCACTGTCAACAAGGGGCTGTGGTATCCAACTGAAGATAATCCGGAGCTTACTGGATATTCCGATGCTGACTATGGTGGATGCCGTGTTGATAGGAAATCAACGTCGGGCACTTGTCAGTTCTTGGGAAGCAAGCTAATCTCATGGTTCTCGAAGAAGCAAACCAGTGTAGCTACTTCAACGACTGAAGCCGAATATATGGCCGCAGGAAGCTGCTGTTCTCAAATTCTATGGCTTTGTCAGCAGTTGAAGGACTACAGAGTTGAAGCAAATGAAATCCCAATCTTCCACGACAACAACATTGCAATTTGCATCTCGCAGAATCCAGTGCTTCGTACCAAATGCAAGCACGTGGAAATCTGACATCATTTCATTCGAGATCATGTCGAGAAGAAAGATATCAAGCTCGAGAAAATCCATACAGATCTCCAGCGAGCAGATATTCTCACCAAGCCTCTAGCTGAGTCACGCTTCAACCAGCTATGCATGGAATTAGGGTTGCTAGACCCTGGTGAAGAATGCTAGTTCCAGGATGCACGAAGGAGTGGCTGCTTGTCTTTAAGCGTCACTTGCTTCGGATCTTCACCAACTCAAGCGAGTCACTTCAAAATTCCACTCGCTTGAAGAAGGAGAAATAAGGTGGAGAAAGGTGGAGTGTTGGAAGATGTTCCCTACCCGCTTACAGGAATTGTTAAGCCATTGGTTAAGGGGGAACTATTGTTTGCTCTCGGAGCAGGCTACTTCCAAAGCGAGCAAGGAAAGATGCTACCTAGCCTAGGATTCCTAGCGAGTGGGTATAAACACTCGCAAAGTACCGTTTCTAGTAACGGTTGTGGGGTCTTGTATCGGGCCTTCCCACGTAAAAATGGTGAAAGCTTAAGCAGGGCTGGCACCTAGACCTTGTGTCCTCTCCCATCTTTCCGCCGAAGAGGAGCAAGTCCTCTCATCTCCTTCATTGTGGATAAATGTTCATTCCTTACTCACTCTTCATAGAGTTGAGCTGCCGAATGTCTATCCATTCCTCCCCCACTTTGAATTTCGCATCGCTTCAATTAACCCTAATTTGGGTCAAGCGAGTCGAATGTAAATTCATTCTGTAGATCGTAGGAGGAAGCTTGAAGAGTTACCTTTTACTTCAAAAGGTTGCATGACTGGTGACATGTCTTTGCGTAAAAACGAGATTGTCTTGTCAGAGCATTCTCATTGTCATCCTGTCCTATTCCGCTCTGAGATAAGGACTTGTACTCATCTCCCATTCGTCGTGAATAAGTACACTTACGTGAAGCTCCCCTTTTGGGTTGTAGTAAGCTTGTGTACTTTATTCATTCTCCCCCTCATTCCTCGATGGTGGAGTCTCTAATCCGTAGAGGAAGATGGAATAGATGAATGCCTAGAAGACCAAGCTTCGAGCAGGACTAAGGCATAACAGGCGGTATCAACAAGCTACATCAAGTGATGCCAAAGGAGCTAAATGAAGTCTACATATGTGGTATCAATCTCCTACAATGTGAGATTGACTAGTAAGCATTTCAATTTTAAGTACACTAAGTAAACTGAAGCGTGCTAGAAACCTTCATTTACTATGTGGAAAATATAAATGAATCTGACACAAATACAAAGAGGAAAACATTCTTGTTTATCCTCGAAGTATGTAAGTCAGAAACATTTTAAATAATGTCAAAGAAATTTCATTTCTTATTCCAGTCGCTACAGATGGTGAAGCGAGTGCTATGTCACTCAAGCAAGCCATCGCAAGCGAGTGCGGAACAGTCACGCCAAGCGAGTACTTCGCAAGCGAGTAAAAGCCAAGCAGCTACACTCAAAGCGAGCGGGTATGAAGTGAAGCGTATGAGCTGTCTGCACTCGAGTGCAAATTTCACTTTTTACTTTAGCATTTAATGCAGCGGAGCGTACATATCGAAAAGACGGGCACGTGCAACTCAATTCAAAAGAGAAGGGGGAAAATCGCCCTCGATCCAGCTGTCGAATCTGAACAGTTCCAGAATCTTAGCCGTTGGATCGATGCCGATTGGAGAGATGAATAACAGACGGCCACATGGAGTGCCAAGTCAAGATGGCGGTTCACTTTTCACTGTGATGACACCGGACACGTCAATCACATCAACGACATCCGCCGTATACAAGCAGGAGTCTTTGGGAATTTACCAAATTGCCCCCGCCACGTCAGCCGAACCCTAGTTCTATATAAATGCAACAACGGAGATCTGCAGAACCTTTCATCACTCTCAAAAATTGTCATTCTCGTGCAAGATCTGCAACTCTGCAACTCACGAGTCTCAAACCCCTCACAAACATAAATCTTTCTCAAATCTCTCTAAATACACACACAAAGGGAAAGAAGGAAGCATCGCAACCCATGGAGGAATTTCTTCTCAAACTCGACAGCAATATTAATGTCGAACCCCATCTCGACGAGAAGGTGGTTGACAAGAACGGATTTTTCCTCAAGGCCGTGATCACGGCCGGCTTGTGGAAATTCATCACGGCGAGGCCACAAAAGATTCTGGCCAAGGCCGTTGCCGAGATCTTATTAAATTTGAGGGAGGGAGAGAACTCCTCAACTTTTACAGACCCACAGGACGGAAAGCCTGTGGAGGTCGAGTTGAGCGCCATTGCTGGTGTCTTCAACCTGCCGGAGGAGGGACCGGACTCTTTGACGGACTTGGAATTATCTGTCAATATTGAGTATGC
This sequence comes from Thymus mandschuricus, assembly GCA_029379335.1. Classification (NCBI taxonomy): domain Eukaryota; kingdom Viridiplantae; phylum Streptophyta; class Magnoliopsida; order Lamiales; family Lamiaceae; genus Thymus; species Thymus mandschuricus. Next base: position 14,333,087 of record CM057075.1, on the reverse strand, counting down.
ACGGTTTGCCACCAAGAAAGACGAAGTGTTCGATGATCCGAAGTACAGCTACATCAGATCGGATTTGCTAGTTCCATTCAACTATATCTGCGAACTGTACATGAAATCTGTGCTTTGCGGTGTCGGTTCGCTGAGCCAACTCTCCGACACCAAGATCTTCGCTACCTCGGTCATAGTCGACAGTTTGACCGGGACAAGATTCAACTGGCATGGATGGTTCATCAAAAAAATCCATGAAGTCGCGAAGGATTTTAAGTTTGAGAAGGAAGGTGACGACAAAATCCTTCGGAAGGGAAGACTCAAATTCTTCTCTAGAATTTACTACGCCCTGGAGAACCTGTTCGAAAACCGGAGATGAATGGGCACGGCAGACTACAAGAGGAATACTATATTCTTTGACACATGGAAGACGGAGAAGATCCCAATCGATCTGGGAATCATCAATGTCAAAGTACCCCCAGCCGCTCCAGTCGCTGAAACTCGTAGCGAGGCAAAAGAGGGAAAGCAAGCCGCTTCACTAGCGAAGTGAGCAAGATCAAAGCGACCAGTGAAAGTGAGGCGCGTAACCGCCATAATTGAAGCAAGCGAGGCTGAGGAGCAGCCGCTTGAAAAGGAAACAGAAGAGGAACAACCTCAGCCTTCCCCAGCAAAAGATCTTCAACCTCAGCCGCTTGAAAAGGAAACATAAGGGGATAGTTAGCTTAAATTATATATTTGCATCTATGAGATTTTGAGTTTTGTAGAGGTGTGTTGGATGGTAGAAGATGGAGTAAAAACCATACTTTGGTTGGAGTTGAAAAGAGGTTGATGATTGAGATTATTTTTTGAGTCACTTAGCCTATATATTCCCTACCTTAACCAATGTCCCTACATTACAAGCTTGTATAAAGACCTTTTTGATCTTAGTTTGTGGATATTACATTAGGTGGAGATGTTGAGATTAGGGGCAAGCCTATTGTAAACATTTTGCATTACATTGATGATGAGTGAACCCTTATGATGTGCATTATTTCATACATCTTTTCTTTGAGAGAGTTGAGAGTTCACTTACATATATATATCTCACATGTTGGAGAGTGTTCTTTGATGGATTGACATGATTTGAGTATATTGGGTGAATTGTGTTATTGATGCTAAGGTTGTGTGCATAGTTTTGATCATGATCATGAGTTGATTTTTGAAAAAGCTTTGAGGCCTATATAGTTCACAATGCTAGAGTCTATTGTTTATGTTTTGGTATTGTTCGGGACAAACAATGTTTAAGTTTGGGGGATTTGATATAGGTGAAATTTACCTTGTTTTTATAACCAAAAAGAGTCGTTTTAGAGTATTGATTGTGTAGTATTGTCTATGTTTTATATGGTTTTCGTTATCTTGGACAATATTATGCTTGTGGGTGTTTTTCTATGTTTTTAGGTATATTTTGATGATAAAACCCCGAGACGAGACAAGGCGTGAAGATCGAAGTGTGAAGTGCAAGTTTTGAGTTCGAGAGAAGGCCTCTCGATACCTCTCTCGATCGAGAGGTCTATCGAGAGGTGCCTTCTGGAGGATGCTATCGATCGAGAGCAGTTTGACCACCTCTCGATACCTCTCTCGATCGAGAGGTCTATCGAGAGGTGGGGTGTCGAGAGGGTCCAGCCGAGAATTCCACCTTATTTAATTAGTTTCCTTATTGGTTTATAATTCCTTGTGTAAATTTCCCCTATATATATTCCTTAGCCTAGCATTGTAAACCAAGCTACTATCATATACAATACTTCCTTTACCTTTTTATTTACTTTAGAGTTTTTATTGTATTCAACATTGGAGTTTTATTCAAGTTTATTCAAGATTCAAGATTCAAAGTTCTTCGTGTTCAAGATTCAATTCCAAGTTTTTCTTACTCTTACTTTTTAATTATGTTCTTCCAATTCTTTGTGTTTATGATTGTTTTAATTATGTCTAGCTAAACTCCTTAGTTGATTTTAGGGATTTGAATGCCTAATTGAATTTATGTAAGTGTTTTTGTTTACAATTAGCCTTCCAATCTAGATGCATGTTTCATGGTGCTTATTCTCATGCATGATTAATTGATCACTAATTGTGTATGCATAGTTATGTGTTTATGCCTTGATAGGATAATTGCATAATAGATCTCATGAATACATGATATGATAGTTTGATTTTCTTAGTTGATGATTGAATTATCATATATTTGCATATAGTTGATTTGGGTGTCTTATTTGAACCTAGTTGATTATATCATTGATATTTGCTCTATTTTGCACTTGATTTGATTTCTATAATTCGAGAGGATATTAGGATCATATTAGGTGACGACTTGCATTGCTTTAATCGGGGTGTAGGTTATTTTTCATATATCACATTTAGATTGGATTAAATTTGTTAATTGTATACATTAATTGCTTTCATAGATTTGATTAGGTAGGCTTCCCTAAAGTCAACACTTTTCCTTAATTGATTTATTCCCTTATTTATTAGTTGCTTGCTTGTTAAGTTATTTTCATTGATTAATTAATTGCCTTGTCTATTTATTTCCTTGCTTGATTTATTGAGTTCTTTTATTTGTTGCCTAGTCTATAAATACCACATCTCTAAACTCTTAAAAGCTTAAATATCAGTTTAGTTCTAAAGTAGAGGTACTGTGTGTGTTTTCGATTTGTCAGTCCCTGTGGATACAATAATCGTACTTCCCCTTTAATATACCTATTTTTGTGTGGTAGAAATAGTGCGATCACTACCTCTCTGTGGAGATGACAGAAGAATTCTTCACCAAAGTTGTCGACTTCCTCACATACATTGCGTATAGAGGAACGGAGTATTACAAAATTTTTAATCTTCGTAAGGCTTTCACAGAGGAAGTGATCAAAGCAAAAGAAGTGGTGATGCTCAATGATATAGGTGAAATTTACCTTGTTTTCATAACCAAAAAGAGTCGATTTTTTGTCTCGTTTGTGTAGTATTGTCTTTAGTTTATATGATTTTCATTATATTGGGCAATATTATGCTTTTGGGTGTTTTCTTGAGTTTTTAGGCATATTTTGGTGTTAAAACCCCGAGACGAGACAAGGCGTGAAGATCGAAGAGCAAAGTCCGAGATTTGAGTTTGAGAGAAGGCCTCTCGATACCTCTCTCGATCGAGAGGTATGTCGAGAGGTACCTTCTGCCGCAGCTTTCGATCGAGAGCCCATTTCACACCCTCTCGATACCTCTCTCGATCGAGAGGTCTGTCGAGAGGGGGGTCCGGCCGGGAATTCCTTCCTTAGTTAATTAGACTCCTTTTTGGTTTAGGTTTTCCTTATGTAAATTTCTCCTATATATACTCCTAGTCTAGCATTGTAAACCCTATCAAGCAAGCTATCAACACTTTACCATCTTTTATATTTTCCTAGCACATTATTTTAGAGTTTTATTCTTGTATTCAACATTGGAGCTTTTCAAGTTTATGCAAGATTCAAGATTCGAAGTTCTTCGTTTGTGTTCAAGTTTTTCTTACTCTTACTCTTTAATTATGTTCTTTCAATCTTTCATGTTTATGTTTGCTTCGATTGAATGCCTAATTGAATCTATGTAAGTGTTTTTGTTTACAATTAGCCTTCCAATCTAGATGCATGTTGTCATGGTGCTTATTCTCATGCATGATTAATTGGCCACTAATTATGTATGCATAGTTATGTTTATATGCCTTGATAGGATATTGCATAATAGATCTCATGAATACATGGTATGATAATTTGATTTGTCTTAATTGTGTTTGAATTATCATATGTTTGCATGTAATTGATTTGGGTGTCTTAATTGAACCTAGTTGATTATATCATTGATACTTGTTCTCTTTTGCACTTAGTTTGATATCTATGCTTCCGAAAGAATATTAGGATCATATTAAGTGACGACTTGCATTGCTTTTATTGGGGTGTAGGTCATATTTCATGTATCACATTTAGATTGGATTAAATTGGTTAATTGTATGCATTAATTGCTTTCATATGTTTGATTAGGTAGGCTTCCCTAAAGTCAACACTTTTTCTTAATTGTTTACTTCCCTTATTTGTTTTATTGCTTGAGTCCTAAGTTATTTTATTTGATTAGTTACTTTCCTTATTTATTTGTTTTCTTATATGATTAATTGAGTCTTTTTATTATTTGCCTAGACTATAAATACCTCACATTAGTTCTTTAGTAGAGGTATTGTGTGCGTTTTCGACTTGTCAATCCCTGTGGATACGATACTCGTGCTTCTTTATATTACACCTATTTTGTGTGGTAGAAAATAGTGCGATCAAATTTTGGCGCCGTTGCCGGGGATTGATTAGATTTCACATACATATTTTGAAATAGAATTAATAGGTGATTTAGGCGCTTTAATTTTCTGTTTTCGGCTTATTGATCTAACGGTTTCCTTGTCTTCTCTTTGATTTTAGGTAGTGCATGACCACAAGGTCTAAGGGGATAAATCCTGTTCCGTTGGACTTGGAGTTAGAGCGCTCTCTAAGGGCTTTGAGGTGAGTGAAGGAGGCAAGCAAGATCGATACACCATAATCTTCACCACCCGATTCACCAAGGAGTTTCGATTCAATGGCGGATCAAGTGAGGAGGACTTTGAACGATCGGTTCAAACCGGTCATGGACCAATTTCAGCAAGGAGAATGGGGGACCACGGAAGCTAACAACTATGAGTTCAAGACGTCCCTCATCAATATGGTGCAAAACAATCAATACGGAGGATCACCGGCGGAGGATCCCAACGCACACTTGAAGCAATTTCTGGACATATGTGCTACATACAAGGCCAATGGGGTGTCTTCGGACTACCTCAAGCTTAGCCTCTTCGTGTGGTCTCTCAAGGACGATGCAAGAGAGTGGCTAGATGGATTGGACTAGAAGGAGGTCACTACTTGGGCTGAGATGTGCACGAAGTTTCTCAACAAGTTCTTCCCACCTTCGAGGGCTCAAAAGCTTATCAATGAGATCAACCAATTTCAACAATATGAGGATGAGCACTTCTACGAGGCGTGGGGGAGATTTAAGAAGCTATTGAGAGCATGCCCAAATCATGGAATTAGCAAGGAGGATCAAATCACGTGCTTCTATCGTGGTTTGAACAAGTTGTGTAGGAAGGAGCTCGATTAGGCTTCGAAGGGAGGATTCTTGAATAATGAGTATGACGTGGCTATGGAGATCATTGAGCTGACCGTAAATTCGAGTTATGAAGAAGCTACCGATCGACGACTTGGAAGAAGGAGAGTTGCCAACATTGGAATCGATGCTTACGAGGACTTGACGGAGAAGTATACAAAAACAGCAAGTGAGTTGGATTCTATCAAGAAAGTGGTACTTCGGTGCGATGCGATCACAGATGAACAAGCAAACCCAACCGGAGAAGAAGATGTCAATTTTGTGCAACAAGGAGGCAAGTGGCAACCCAATCAAGGAAACAAGTGGCAAGGAGGACAAGGAGGACAAGGAGGTTCAAACTATCAAGGAGGATACAAGAAGCCTTATGTTCCCAACAACCGAAATCATCCGAACTTCTCTTATGCCAATCCAAACAATGCCTTGCAACCACCTCCCGGCTTCCATGTTGAGAATGGAGTCATCCAAGAGCCAAAGAAGGAGATGTCCACCGACGATTTAATTCGTCAATATATGGCTCAATCGGAGATGAGGATGACACAACAAGATGCGAAGTTGAGGACATTGGAGCTTACTCAAAGCACCTCAACCAACAACTTGGCGAGTAGCATCAATGCGTTGACCAAGCAAATGCAAATGTTGGAGACGCAAATGAGTCAAATAGCCAACGCTCAAGGAGGAGTCCATAAGCCCGGTCAATTCCCAAGTAACACGGAGCAAAACCCGAAGAACAACCATCATGCCCATGCTATTGTGCTTCGGAGTGGCAAAAAATACACAAATCCTTCCTTTGAAACAGAGGAGAAAGGAGACGGGAGCTTCAAGAATGCGGAGCACGAGGAAACGAGGATCCAAGTGCCGAGGCGAGGGCCTCTCGACACCTCTCTCGATCGAGAGGTCGATCGAGAGGTCCATACTGGAAGTCAGAATCCACCTCTCAATACCTCTATGGATCGAGAGGAGGATCGAGAGGTTTACGACGAGGAGATCCAATGTGACCCTCTCGACACCTCTCTCGATCGAGAGGGTGATCGAGAGGTTAAATCCCAAAGTCAGAAGGTGCCTCTCGACACCTCTCTCGATTGGAGGTGGGTCGAGAGGCCAAGGAGCCACCTCAATTGCCGACTTACACCCCGAAGGCCCCTTTCCCGCAAAGATTGACCAAGACGAAGCACGATGAGAAGTATCAACGCTTCATGGAGATACTACAAAAGGTCAACATCAACATACCACTTCTTGATGCTCTTCGAGACATGCCCAATCATATGAAGTTCATCAAAGACGCGGTATCGGGGAAGAAGAAGTGGGAGAAGTTCGAGACAATCAACCTCACGGAGGAGTGCAGCGCAGTGATCCAAAAGAAGTTACCAATGAAGCGAAAGGATCCCGGGAGGTTCACATTAGCATGCAAGATTGGAGATCAATTCTTTCAAAACGTTCTATGCGATCTTGGTGCTAGCATCAATTTGATGCCCCTCTCTATTTTCAACCGGCTCAAGATCGGGAGGATGAAGCCGACCACCATCTCTTTACTTATGGCGGACCGATCAGTTTCATATCCACGAGGGATAGTGGAGGATGTTCTAGTTCAAGTACACAACCTTGTCTTCCCGGCAGATTTCGTCATTTTGGACATGCCTGAGGATGCCAATCAACCATTGATTTTAGGACGGCCATTCTTAGCCACGGGAAGAGCTTTGATCGATGTTCAAGATGGAGACCTCACCTTTCGAGTCAATGGCGAGGAGCTGAAAATTTCTATCTATGAAGCCATGAAGAGACCCGACGATCATCGTGAGGATATCTTCTCCATCGAGACATTGACACCACCTACATCGGAGGAGGCACTCAACCATTGCATCTCGAGTTCGTTATATGCCTACAAGGAGTTAGATGAAGCTTGCGATGAGATTCTCGAGTATCTACATCAAATGGAGGCAAACCCGCCACAACTTCGACACGAGGAAGTTCCTTACCTCGACATCAACAAGAAGGTGGATGATGGAGTTCTCGAGGAGGAAGAGAAGAAGGATGCAGCCCCGAAGGTGGAATTGAAGCCATTGCCCGAGCACCTCAAGTATCAATTCTTAGGAGAAGGAGAGAAGTATCCGATGATTGTGTCTTCCCAACTCACGGAGGCGAATACGGACAAGCTATTGAGGGTTCTAAGGGAGCACAAATCTGCAATTGGATGGACGATTGCCGACATCAAAGGTATTAGTCCCTCGCTTTGCATGCATAGGATATTGCTCGAGGAAGGCCATCGCCCAAGAGTACAACCTCAAAGGCGTTTCAATCCAGCGATGCAAGAAGTAGTGAGAAAGGAGGTATTAAAGTTGCTCGATGCCGGCATGATCTACGCTATTTCAGATAGTGAGTGGGTGAGCCCCACTCAAGTGGTGTCAAAGAAAGGAGGCATGACGGTTATCAACGATGAGAATGGGGAACTAATTGCAACGAGGCTTGTCACGGGATGGCGAGTTTGTATCGATTATAGGCTCCTCAACACAGCAACTAGGAAGGATCACTTCCCCCTCCCGATCGTAGATCAAATGCTCGATCGATTGGCCGGCCATGAGTACTATTGCTTCCTCGACGGATACTCCGGCTACAACCAAATCGCCATTGCTCCGGAGGACCAACACAAGACGGCATTCACATGCCCCTATGGAGTCTTTGCTTATCGGAGGATGCCGTTTGGGTTATGCAACGCACCGGCCACTTTCCAAAGGTGTATGATGGCCATCTTCCATGGTTTGATCGAGAATATTATGGAGGTATTTATGGATGATTTTTCAATCTTTGGTTCTTCTTTTGACAAATGTTTGGAGAATCTTGCCACGGTGCTTCAAAGATGTGAAGAGACGAACCTCGTCCTCAATTGGGAGAAGTGCCACTTCATGGTGCAAGAAGGAGTGGTACTATGTCACAAGGTGTCTTCGCAAGGATTGGAGGTGGATCGAGCCAAAGTCGTAGCCATCGAGAAGTTACCACCACCAACCAACGTTAAATTGGTGAGGAGTTTCTTAGGACATGCCGGCTTCTATCGAAGGTTCATCAAGGATTTTTCGAAGATCACAAAGCCGTTGTGTGGATTGCTCGAGAAGGATGTTAAGTTCGTTTTTTATGGAGATTGCTTGGAAGCTTTCGAGACATTGAAAAAGGCGCTTATCTCTACTCCCGTCTTGGTGTCACCGGATTGGAATGCCCCGTTCGAGCTCATGTGTGATGCAAGCGATTGGGCGGTAGGAGCAGTTTTGGGGCAGAAAAGGGAGAAGCTATTCCGAGTGATCTACTATGCGAGCAAGACGTTGGACTCGGCTCAAAGGAACTACACCACCACGGAGAAGGAATTACTCGCTGTGGTCTACGCTTTCGACAAGTTTAGACCTTATTTGGTGGGATCTCACACGATTGTGCACACCGACCATGCCGCCATTCGCTACCTATTCAACAAAAAGGACTCGAAGCCAAGGTTAGTTCGCTGGATTTTGCTTCTTCAAGAGTTCGACATGGAGATCAAGGATAGGAAAGGAAGCGAGAATGTGGTGGCCGACCATCTTTCGAGACTTGAGCAGCCCGTGGACGGAGAGGATTCGAAGATTGCTATCAAGGAAAGCTTCCCCGATGAGCAGATTTTCGAGGTGGACGATTTGATACCTTGGTTCGCCGACATCGTCAACTACTTGGTGATTCATCACGTGCCCAAGGATCTATCGTCTCATCAAAAGAAGAAGTTCCTCCACGATTGCAAGTTATACTATTGGGATGATCCTTACTTGTACCGGAGGTGTGCCGACAGAGTCATAAGGCGATGTGTTCGACAATCGGAGTGGGAAAAGATCATCGAGATTGCCATAGCGCTCCGAATGGGGGATACTTTGCAGCAAATCGGACCGCCCTCAAAATATTTCATAGTGGTTTTTATTGGCCTTCGATCTACAAGGATTGCCACGAGTTCATCAAGTCTTGTGATCGATGCCAAAGGATGGGGAACATCACGAAGAGGGACGAGATGCCGCAACGAACTATCATGGAGGTGGAACTCTTTGATGTTTGGGGGATTGATTTCATGGGTCCTTTCCCCAAGTCTCAAGGATTCTCTTACATTTTACTTGCGGTGGAGTACGTGTCTAGATGGGTCGAGGCCATTCCTACTACAACCAACGATTCGAAGGTGGTGATCAAATTCCTCCAGCGAAATATTTTGACTCGGTTTGGAACTCCGAGAGCTTTGCTTAGTGATGGGGGGAGCCACTTCAACAATCGTTGGTTAGGATTGCTTCTTGCAAAATACGGAGTCAAGCACAAGGTTACATCGCCCTACCACCCTCAAGCAAACGGTCAAGCCGAGCTAGCTAATCGAGAGATCAAGCAAATTTTGGAGAAGACCGTCACCAACAAGAAGGAGTGGGAAAAATACTTGGACGACGCACTTTGGGCCTATAGGACGGCTTTCAAGACACCAATCGGAAGGTCGCCATACCAATTGTTATTTGGCAAGTCATGCCATTTACCTATGGAATTGGAGCACAAAGCTTATTGGGCGACTAGAAGAATCAATTTTGAGTTTAAGGAAGCCATGGGTCAAAGGTGCGACGACTTGTTGGAGCTTGATGAATGGAGAAACGAGGCGTTCGAGAATTCGAGGATTTACAAAGAACGAGCTGCAAGATTTCACGACTTGAGCATCAAAAAGCGTAAGTTCGAAATTGGTGATGATGTCCTTGTTTTTAATTCTCGACTTCGTTTGTTTCCAGGAAAATTGCAAAGCAAGTGGTCGGGGCCGTATGTTATTTACAAGGACTTGAAGAATGGTGCATTCGAAGTGATGAAGCAAGACGGTGAAAAATTCGTGGTGAACAGACATCGACTCAAGCACTACTTCAAGCCGTTGCCTCTATTTTTCCCAAGAAAGCGGCCACTTATCTTGATGATCCGAGTTAGAGAGGAGGTATCGTCGGGCTAAAGACGTTAAACGTAGCACTTGTTGGGAGGTAACCCAATATTCGTATCCCGTTTTTATTTTGTTTCATTTTATTTTAGAGTCATAGGTAATTTATTTTTCGTATTTTAGAGTTGAAACCCCTGAATATACTAACGACTAAAGTGTTGTGTAGAAAAAAATTCTCGGGCAGGACCTCTCGACACCTCTCTCGATCGAGAGGCCTGTCGAGAGGTGAATAATTGCTATACAGTAGGGGTCTCTCGACACCCCTCTCGATCGAGAGGGGTATCGAGATGTTATGAAATATGTGCCCAGGTTTTTGTCACGAGAAGACTCTCGATCGAGACCCCCGTGTTTTCGATCGAGAGGGGAGGACAGTACGTGAAAAGCAGAACCTCTCGACACCTCTCTCGATCGAGAGGCCTGTCGAGAGGTCAAATGTTCGTGTCCAGTAGCTACCTCTCGACACCTCTCTCGATCGAGAGGTCTATCGAGAGGGGTGTTGACGGCGCAAATTCCAACTTTGACCAGGTTCTATCTTCCCTTTAAATATACCATAAACACCAAATTCACATACCATACACACACAACTCACAAATTCTCTCAAGAACACACAAGAACTCTCAATTTCTTTCTTCAATTCGTCAAAAGGTACTCAATTTCTTGCCCTTCTCTTATCAATTCTTGAGTCTCTACATGAATTCGCATGTTTTGACCGATTTAAATTCGTTTTTGATGGTTAAATTTGATGATTGATAGATTGGGTATTAGATTGAGCATGATAGATTGAATTCATGGATTTTATTGAATTATTTGTATGAATTGAATTCATTGATGAATGTGAAGAGGATTGTTTATTGACATGCGAATGAGTCTTTGAATTTGTCTATGAGTTGATGAAGATTCATTGGTATCTATATGCATGAGATTGGAATTGTGTGATGATAAGTTCATGTTTTTGGAGGAATAATGGAGTAATGTATGGATTGGTGGTGATTAATTGAGAAGATAATTGGGGAGAATTGAATTTGGTTGAAGTTTGGGGGAAGAGAATACATATTGCTTTATTCTTGCATCTCTTGTATTAATTTGTGTAATTTTTAGGTACTAAGATGGCAAGAGACAAGGGAAAGAACGTTGCTTCGACCTCTTCAAGCAAAGGCAAGGGGAAGAAAAAGGTCACCTCTTCAAGCAAGAGCAAGGAGACGTGGAAAATGACAAGACCATCCCGGAGAATCGGATACCGCCGGCGAGGTCGATGCCCTCGAGTTTGGAGCCCAAGGCGTTCAAGCTTAAGCTTACCACAGCGGAGTCAAAGAGGAGATGGTCTCATCTTGTGCAACTCAAGCACAAGCATTGTCGTTTCCTCCATCAAGAGACGATAGCGGCGATGGGGATAGCCGACGAGATCACCCAAATGATGCAAAGAGGAGGCTTCACTAATATCTTTCAAGGGAATCACTTAACCTACCACATTCTCACGGTGGAGTTTCTCTCAACTTTGGTGGTGGAGCGAGTCAATCAAGTGCCCCACGTCATTCGTTTCCAACTCGGTGGTCAACCAAGGGAGCTTGACATGGATCAACTCAGTGATATTATCGGGGGAAACAAGAATGGTGAGTACATTGGCAACAACCATCCGAATCTTCAAGATTTGTGGGCACAATTCGTGGATTTTGAGGAGGAAAGGAGGAGATCTTACAACCCGGCTACTGCGAAGGCCACCTCAATTCGGAATTCCACGATTCGCTACTTCCATAGGCTGATTTCGTCCACCATCCATTCCCGCCACGACTCCGGCACCTTCCTTGCCACCGACGCTCATCTTATTTGGACCTCATATCGAGGCCACTCTCAATGTGCAGCCCTTTACCTCGTAGATCATATGGAGAACCAAGCATACTTGTTCGGGGGGCAAAAGATTGGGATAGGAGCATTCGTCACTCCAATTGCCCAACACTTCAACATTCCGATTGGAGAGCAGCCCGTGTCTACGTCCATCTTTGTGGATAGACGCACGTTGGAGCTTGCAAGGATGATCTCTTTCGACACGTCCGGGTGGTTCTTTAAGCTACATGGGAGGAGTGGAGTTCACCTTTTCCCGCTGCCGAACAACTACTTGACCGAGGTGATTGGGAATGAGAAGCTAAGGAGAGGAAACGGGAAGATGAATTCTCCTCAACACAAGGAGCTTATGTGGGCCGAGGGAGGTCCAAGGCCCGATGAAGGAGGCAATGATGATGAGGAGGAAGATGATGAAGAAGAGGCCGAGCAATATGAGCAAGGCTTTGATCGAGAGGAGGATGCATATGCGCAAGGATACGAAGGTGTTCCACAGCCCGGTTTCTACATGAGAGCTCCGGACTTCTCTACAATGCAAGATTGGCATACGGAGACATTGGAGGCGATGGACAACTACCATTGGGATGGTAGGGAGTTTGTTGAGTCTCAAGTGAGAGGAGTTCGAGAAGAGGTGCAAACCTTGAGAACCGAGGTGGGGGACCATCGTACATACATTGGAGGTCGTTTCGATGCTTTCAATGCTTACTTTGAGAACGAGGCGAAAAGGAGAGAAGATGAGGCGAAGAGGCGTGAGGATGAAAGAGCTTACTTGGAGAATTACAATAGGATGGTGCATGAGATGCACTACTTCTATCCTCACTACCCGGATACTCATCAACGATTCGACCCCAATAACCCCGACAACCCTCCCTTCCCGCCGCCATTTCAATGAGGTAAGTTTGTTAACTTAGTTCCTTCTTCTTTTTGCAAACTTATTCCTTAATCTTTGATTTCGAAATAAGTTTGGGGGAGGGGGAAGAGTAACTAAAGTTAACAATCTTTTTGAGTATTTTCTTGCTTTAGTAGTTAGTTTATTTTGGGGTATGTTTGAGTCTTTTATGTTGAGTCTTTTATTGTTTTGAGTCTTAGGTTAAATTGAGTTAAATAAGCATGTGATGATAGTATTGTGAATTTGGCCAATGATAGAAAAAATTTTGCTTAATTTTTGGAGAAAATTTCATGATCTTTATTATGCATAGACCCTTGGCGAAGCGACGCATTTTATTTGATGAAATTGAAGCATGTCTTGATGTCGGGAACTAGTTAGTTTGAGCCCGTGAGAATTGAGCTTTTTGTGCATGTTGATGCCTATTTCTTTGATTGAGTGATCATGTATGCTTCACTGTTTCTAGAACTTGCCCTATTTCTCCGTCAAGACCTTAGTATATTTATGAACTAGGAGATGATCTTAGGCCATTTTTCTTTAGCCACATGATTCCCATACACTAACCTTGATCATTATCTTCGTTTACCCCCTTTGAGCCTTGTTATGAGCCTTTCTTTCTTAAGCTTGGATGATAGGAGGTTTGGATGGATAAGGGTATCTTTAGTGGATTTAGTTGGTGGTGTGGGAGGTGTTGGAAAGAATACTTGTTGTGGTATGGAGAAGAAAAAGAAAAGAATTCTAGATGCTTGATTTAGATAGTTGGCTATCCCTATAAGCTTGAAAAAAAAAATTAGTTGTAAAAAGGAAAAAAAATATAGAGCCTTTATTCAAACATTGGAAAGAACATTCATTAGATGAGCTCTAAGAAGAAAAAAAAAAAAAAAAGAAGAAGAAGAAGAAGAAGAAAAAGAAGAGAATGAGAATAAAAGCATAAGGGGATAGTTAACTTAAATTGTATTATGTGCATCTATGATATTGATATTGTGCAGTGGTGTTGGATGGTGGAAGATGGAGTTAAAAAAACCATACTTGGGTTGGATGTGAAAAGAGGTTGATGATTTGGAGTATTTTGAGTCACTTAGCCTATACATTCCCTACCTTAACCAATGTCCCTACATTACAAGCTTATATAAAGACCTTTTTGATCCTAGTTTGTAGGTATTACATTAGGTAGAGATGTTGAGATTAGGGGCAAGCCTATGGTAAACATGTTGCATTACATTGATGTTGAGTGAACCATTATGATGTGCATTATTTCATACATCTTTTTTTTTGAGAGAGTTGAGTGTTCACTTATACACATATAAATATCTCACATGTTGGAGAGTGTTCTTTGATGGATTGACATGAATTGAATTTATTGAATGAATTGTGTTATTGATGCTAAGGGTGTGTGCATAGTTTTGATCATGATCATGAGAGATTGTTTTTGAAAAGTTTTGAGGCCTATATAGTTCACAATGCTAGAGTCTATTGTTTATATTTTGGTATTGTTCGGGACGAACAATGTTTAAGTTTGGGGGATTTGATATAGGTGAAATTTACCTTGTTTTCATAACCAAAAAGAGTCAATTTTGTGTCTCGTTTGTGTAGTATTGTCTTTAGTTTATATGATTTTCATTATATTGGGCAATATTATGCTTTTGGGTGTTTTCTTGAGTTTTTAGGCATATTTTGGTGTTAAAACCCCGAGACAAGACAAGGCGTGAAGATCGAAGAGCAAAGTCCGAGATTTGAGTTCGAGAGAAGGCCTCTCGATACCACTCTCGATCAAGATGTATGTCGAGAGGTACCTTCTGCCACAGCTTTCGATCGAGAGCCCATTTCACACCCTCTCGATACCTCTCTCGATCGAGAGGCCTGTCAAGAGGGGGGTCCAGCCGGGAATTCCTTCCTTAGTTAATTAGACTCCTTTTTGGTTTAGGTTTTCCTTATGTAAATTTCTCCTATATATACTCCTAGTCTAGCATTGTAAACCCTATCAAGCAAGCTATCAACACTTTACCATCTTTTATATTTTCCTAGCACATTATTTTAGAGTTTTATTCTTGTATTCAACATTGGAGCTTTTCAAGTTTATGCAAGATTCAAGATTCGAAGTTCTTCGTTTGTGTTCAAGTTTTTCTTACTCTTACTCTTTAATTATGTTCTTTCAATCTTTCATGTTTATGTTTGCTTTAATTATGTCTAGCTAAATTCCTTAGTTGATTTTAGGGATTGAATGCCTAATTGAATCTATGTAAGTGTTTTTGTTTACAATTAGCCTTCCAATCTAGATGCATGTTTTCATGGTGCTTATTCTCATGCATGATTAATTGGCCACTAATTATGTATGCATAGTTATGTTTATATGCCTTGATAGGATATTGCATAATAGATCTCATGAATACATGGTATGATAATTTGATTTGTCTTAATTGAGTTTGAATTATCATATGTTTGCATGTAATTGATTTGGGTGTCTTAATTGAACCTAGTTGATTATATCATTGATACTTGTTCTCTTTTGCACTTAGTTTGATATCTATGCGTCCGAAAGAATATGTTGGTCCCGGGAAAGAGTAATTGGTGTATGGGGGGGGGGGGGGGGGGAATACATCAATAACCAACCGTTTTTGACTTTTGTAAAATCAGGTCGATCAAGGGTCGATTGTCAAGGTCGATCCTTATCAGAGACAGGTTGATCTATCAAGCTCGTTTGGAAACAAGCTTGATTTATCAAATTGTGCTTATGCGGAAGTTGGTGGAGGTTGATTTACTCTTTGAAAAATCTTAAGGCTAAAAATAGATAGCAGGTTGATGCGTGATATGCAGGTTGATGCTCGTCAGTTTGATAGTAAAATGAAAGGGCGATAAATAAAGAGAGAGAGAGATAGAGAGAGAGAGAGAGAGACAGTGATATAGCGTGGTTCAGAGAAACCCTCCTACGTCCACGTCAGGTCGACTCGACCTGGGAATCCCTTTACCTTTGGATTCAACCTCTCTCTTATTTATACTGACTGAGTATCAGTTCTAGATACACTCTAACCTGAAAATATCTAGACACGAGTTTTGGGTCGTGACCCTTACAACCTTTCGTACAGAAAATGTACAAACAACTTTTCGCTAATTACAGAGCTTGACTAAACTCTACAATGGCGAAGAACACAAACAAACTTTCTAACTTCGAACTAGTCGGAGAAGGAGTTGTTGAACCAACGACAAGCAGCAGTGAACGCTTCGTCATTGTGGTGTTTATCAGAATCGGAAACCTCTCTTCGTCAAGTGTTTGGGAAACTAATCGGATTTTGAACACTTGAATGGATATGAACTTGAGAGAGATTTTGGGCAGAGATTTGGCGTTGATAGCTTTGAGTTTCCCATGCTTGAATCCGATAATGGCTGAAGTATTTATAGGCAGTTTTGAAAAACTAGCCGTTGGAGTCAGGCTGACGTGGCACTAGCCGTTGGAGGCTGACTCACTTCTAGCCGTTGGGAAGATTCGTCCTTGCTGGCACACCACGTGGCAAGGATCAGGTCGTGAAGCTCCATGAAGGCGGAGCATCGACCTTGATATGATAATCCAGCACTTGAAATCTTCTAAGGCAATGCAGGCTGGAAGCTTGGGAAGGGAGGTCGATAGACAGCTTGATGATCCAGCTCGATCCAAATGAGGCAGGCCATATAAACGACCTTTCTCTTACAGGGTGGATCAAACTTGATTCTAGACTTTATAGAGCATCGACCTGCACTAACAGATAGCAGGTCGATCTATCGGCCTTAACCCTAAACAAGTAAAATATGCCTAAGTGTGGTTTCGAAAAACATCATCAAAATCAAACGGCAAGGGGTTCCCAACATAATATTAGGATCATATTAAGTGACGACTTGCATTGCTTTTATCGGGGTGTAGGTCATATTTCATGTATCACATTTAGATTGGATTAAATTGGTTAATTGTATGCATTAATTGCTTTCATATGTTTGATTAGGTAGGCTTCCCTAAAGTCAACACTTTTCCTTAATTGTTTACTTCCCTTATTTGTTTTATTGCTTGAGTCCTAAGTTATTTTATTTGATTAGTTACTTTCCTTATTTATTTGTTTTCTTATATGATTAATTGAGTCTTTTTATTATTTGCCTAGACTATAAATACCACATCCTAAATTCTTAAAAGCCTAAACATCACATTAGTTCTTTAGTAGAGGTATTGTGTGCGTTTTCGACTTGTCAATCCCTGTGGATACGATACTCGTGCTTCTTTATATTACACCTATTTTGTGTGGTAGAAAATAGTGCGATCACTCAACTTCATTGGAGTCGATGGATTCCACAAGTTCATCAACGAGGCCAATTACTGGGAAATGCTTGACGCCAAGGTAAAAAGAGAATATCCAGACGCTTCAATTCCGGAGCGTGTGCCGTCTAAGCATGAACAACGACTGATGAAGGAGCATGAGGCAGAGGTGGAGGTGAAGGATGCGGAGATTGCCAGTCTTCAAAGTGAGATCACTAGGAAGACTGAGGAGTTGGAGAAAAAGGCGGAAGATGTCAAGAATCTGAGAGCAGATTTTGACAAAAAGAAGGCTGAGTTGGAAAGAAAAATTGAGGAGAAAGCGAAGCTAGTGGATGAGAAGGAGAGGTTGTTGGAGGAAAAAGTGAAGCTAGCGGAAGAAAGAGAGAAGAATGCTCAAGAGCTCAAGCAGTCACTTGAGGCTGAGCGAAGCAGGTTAATGGATGTGAATACGAAGTTGGTGGCAGTGGAGGAAGAAAAGAAGAAGTTGTCAAAGGAGTTGGAGAAGGAGATGAAGAAGGTAGAAAAGAAGGACGAAGAACTAGTCAAGCTCGAGAGCGAGTTGACTAGGACAAAGAAAGCTCTTGACACGCTCGAGAAGGAAATGAAAATCATAAAGCTCGAACGTGAAGAAGAGAAGGGAGAATTGGAGAGCAGACGGAGGAGTGCTCAAGCTGTAGACCTGAAGCAAGCAGAATTGAGCATAAACATTGACAAAGCTAAGAAGCTAGCGGGAGACTTTGCCGTTAGGATGTCTGCAGATGCTCAATTCCATGTATCACTAAACAGAAGAGAGAGGAGCCTGGCAACGGCTAGAGCCGAACTTGAAGCCTCTCAATCCCATTTCGGGCTAGTCCTGCAAAAGGAACGAAGGAGGATAACCAAAGAAGTTGAAGCGGAGCTGGATGCTCGCTTCAAAGCAGTGGAGCCGCTAGAAAATCTGATGGCCTCCGTCAAAGAAAGAGAGAGGCAGTGTGAGTATCTGCTCGAGGAGATTAGTGCGAAAACTGCAGAGTTGGTGCTCTCCCAGGAGCATGTGTTTGCAGAGAGAGCTGAGCGGATGCTTCACGCCGTGTACAACAAGTTCGATGAACTCCACCAATCCATCAGAGGAAAGGTGATAGTCTCCACCCCTGGCAGTCTTGATGATGCCAAAAAGGGGGGAAATATTGAAAAAGCAAGTGATACTGATGCTAGGAGGGAAGGAGGAGAGAGAGTTGGAGAAGAGGAGAGGATTAAAGCTGGTAGCTTGATCCTAGGGGGAAGTGGAACTGGAGAAGGGAGTGGAGGTCAGATGGAGGATGAAGCTCGGGCAGAGCTGGTTCGAAAGAAAGGAAAGGATAAGGTTCTTGAAGAAGAACCTCGCAAGCCAACATCTGGGAAGCTGCTAGCTTCCTCTATGGCTGCTCATCCCGCCGTTGCTACAATAACCAAGGAACAAAGAGAGCAACAGATTGCGGCGGATGAAGCCCTTGCCCGTTCTTTAGAGCAAGAATTCGAACTTCCAAAGAAGGTGTTGACTGGAAGTTCCCAAGCAGGCGCTTCAGGTGCGCCTGCTTCAACTGCTGCAGCACTCACTTTAACATCTGTTGACGCAGCTTCAGCCAGCCAAACAACTGCTTCAGCCAGTCAGGCTATTGTGCCTTCTCAAAAGAAGCAGATGCCTCCCCCACCACCTCCTGCGCCTAAATCTCAATTGAAACGCATAGCACCGGAGACGAGAGAAGAAGATCCTGCGGCTAAGCGCCAAAGGACAGTTGTTGCTAAGGCCGGTCGAATGGAGAGAAGGAGGAAGAGAGGAGAGGAGAAGAGGAGTGAAGCTGAGAGGAAGAAGGATGCAAAGGCACGGAGATTGAAGAAAGTCGAAGAAAGGATTGAGGAACACTTTAATGAAGTGAGACTCATCCAATCTGCCATCACTCGGAGCGCCTACATTCCTTTCACACCAGAGGAGTCGGAAGCTTGCCAAACTCAGGCATTAATTGACACTTGCAGTGTCACACTCAAGGAGATGATCGATTCCGGATGCTATCCTGGTGATGAGGCCGACTTCATTCGAAAGTAATTGAATTTGAGGCTGCCACAGTTCAACATTGAGATCAATGCGAAGTTCAAGAAGGTCATGAAAGAGATGACAAGCAGAACTGAAGATGAACTGGTAGTGCGCAGAAACAATCATCCAGATGCTAGAGAGATCGAGCAATTCATTTCTGATGAGCTACTTGATATGTGGCTTCTCTGCAAAGATATGTTCATCAAGGCCTACTACTACTGGCAAGTAGTGCCCTATCAAGATGTGTGCTCTAGAATGGATGCTCTTAACAACTTTTTGTGCTACTACAATGAGAAGCTGCGACGGGAAATATTCACACAGTCGGAGCTTGCTTATCCTAAATCTCTCATAATCAAAGTGCACACAGTGAAGGAATTTCCCATGCCATTTCTACCCAACTCAAGCGTTCCTAACCGAAGGATAATTGATGAAGAAGTGGACGAAGCTCTCAGATTGGAAAGTCGTTTCAGACCAAACCAAAACAATCTGAAGACAATGGAAGTGAAGGTCCTTTCTGCCTACTTTCTGGAGGAGGAGAAAGAGGAGGAGGAAGAGAAGAACATGCCCACAGAAGACTCTTGATTTCAATATCTATATCTGTGAACTGCTTGTTCATATCAATCCTATTTTAATTTCTGTCTGAATTGTGTCATTTACATGCTTTGTGAATGATTTATTTAATGCTACAAAACTCAAACAGTTTAACCGAAAATAAAGGAGAAAGGAACTTAAAAGAAAATTTCAAACAAAGCCTGCAAAGGAAGCAGTCGCTTGAAGTTCGTTCCACGGTTAGATAGGCTAGATTTTTAGTCTAGTTATTGGGTTTTGGCATCATCAAAAAGGGGGAAATTGTTGGGAATTGTTAAGGATTATATGTTAAGGGGGAACTCATATGGGACACTTTGAAGTGAGTATATATTTGTTTTGATTTGATCCCAAAACCCCTAAGTATCCTATTCCCAAGTGACCCAATTTGATGTAGACAATAGGTTAGAAAATTTTCTAAGCCTATACTGTTAGGATGACTTTGTTTTTGCTTTAGTCACTTTGGTTTTTAGACTGCAGAAAATTCAAGTGAAGGCCACTCGCTTGAGTGTGTTTTTCAATCGAAGCAAGTCAACCCAGCCGAAGTGAAGCGTGCCGAAATAGAGCGAAGCGAAGCGAGCGCTACAGTAGATTCGAAGCGAGTCTGCCAAAGCGAAGCGAAGCGAGTGCTACAGTGAAAAGCCAAAGTGAGTCAACGCGGGTCAACACTTACTAAAGCAGTCACTCAGGAAAGTCACTTCCCAAGTACTCGCTACAGTATGACTGTGAAGCAACTCGATTTGAAGCGGACGCTACAACTTCAAAGCGAAGCGAGCCCCTACCTAACAGAAAGCGACAGCACAATTCCCGCTCCTATTTTGAACTCCAGTCAACTGAAGATCGTCGCATTAATTGCGAGATCTCCACGTGTCAAATGCGGAGAGGAGCAGCGGAGTTGACTGCCAGGCCGACAGGGCGCCGCTACAGTACTGGCTCGCTCCAGTTACTGTTGAAATTGTAACTTAGCCATTTTTGGCAAAGAGACAAACTGGCGCGCCTGCAAAGTTATCCGCCTGTGCAAGTACTGTCGAGAGGAGGAGGGACAAGGCCACCTACCAAGCAACGGACTCGGCCAAACCTCCGCCTATAAATAGTGAAGGATGAAGACGAAGAGAAGTAGAACACTACTTGAGCATTTGAGCGCCTACTGCAAACAAACACTCCCAGCTTTCTAGCATTCTTCGAGTCTTTGTTTCCAAGTGTTCTCCGAGTTCCAGCTTCATCGAAATTCGTCTTCGCAACCTTCACACCTAGAATTCTAAGCCCATTTCAAATCCTAGCTTAGAAGAAGTGTTCTAGCCATCTTTGCACTTGTTGTAAAGAACTCTTCATTAGTGTGTCTCTGTCGAAACAGAAAACCCTAACCCAAAGTTCTGTTAGGTTTTGTGTGTTCGCCGTCAGGTTGTCGTCGATCCAAGGCTCTACTTTCATCGATCGTAGAAGCCTCGATCATAGAGTTTAGATCCAAGCTTACACAGTCCTTGTTTGTGAAGCTCGATCGAAACTAGGTTGTAAGGAGAACCCGTAATCTCCCTGTCGTTGGACTGAAGCGAGTGAAGCTTCCAGTCCAGTTTTAGGTTTTGTGTGGTGAACCCGTAATCACCCAGTCGTCGTCATATCCAAGCGAGTGAAGCTCGATCTCGACATAGGTTTTTGAAGAACCCGAAATCTTCAAGTTCTTGAGTGAAGAGAACGAGTTGCCTAGTGCAACAAGTGGACGTAGGAGTTTCATCTCCGAACCACTATAAATCTCTGTGTCGTATCTCTAAACTCTTATCTCTCATTTTCCGTTTACTGTTTGATTATTCATTGCACAAGCACTTAAACAAACTTAATCTGGAATTTTCAATTACATAGGAAAGATTTAGCTCACCGAAATTCCGCATTTACGAGTAAAGACTCACTCTTGATCAAGTGTATACTTAGGTCAAGTAGTTAAGCTACAAACTGTAGATCTAGCTTTTAGCTAGGTCTTAAGTGGTGAAGCGAGCTCTTTACTTGTCACTCTGAGTAAAAGGAAAAGAAGTTGAAAAACTTCAAAACACGTATTCCCCCCCCCCCCCCCCCCCTCTACGTATTTTTCCTCTTACAAACCGGGACCAACAAATAGCATCACCAAGTTTTTACACCGTTACTTGGAGGTTGTCGGAGTTTACGAGGAGGTTCTTGTGTGTTAAAATCAATCGGGATTCATTCCACCATTGAAGTTAGCCGAATTCAAGAGATCAATCGATGAGGTCATGAGGATATTCGATGATGGGGGAGAGACAAGATTTTATTTGGATCCGCCTTGAAAAGAGGTAACGTCGGGCTAAAGACGTAAAACGTAGCACTTGTTGGGAGGTAACCCAACTCTATCCTTATTTTCAGTTTTTGTTTTTGTTTTTTCAGTTTTCGTTTTTGTTTTTCTTTGAGTCTTATCTTTTATTAAGCTTTTTATCCAAGAACTTTCGAAGCTTGTGAGTTGTAGGTTTTCTCGACGAGGTTTCGACTAAGAGGAGAAGATCGATAGTTGCTAGCTTCGGTGAAAGGTACGCTCGTAAACTTATCCACTTCTTCTTCTTGGATAGTAGTTTAATTTTGGATATTAGTTGTAGTTAGTAGAGTCTTAGGAGTTTAGACGATTGAGTCAAGCATGATTTATGATTATAATTGAATTTTGCCAATGATAGCATGATTTTATTTGAATAATTGATTGATATTATGTTTGGAACCTTGGTGGAGACTATGCATGTGTGTGATGAAATTGGATTATGCTTTGATTTTGGGAAACGTTTTGTTATAACCCGTGAGGATTTGAGCCTTTGGTGCATATTTATGCCTATTTTCTTTCATGAGTGTGTCATACATGTATTTGTACTTCTAGAACTTGCCTTTGTTATCCATCGAGACTACGTATGTGTGTAAGAATTTAGAAGTGATTTTAGGCCATCTTTTGTTAGCCACATCTTTCCTAAACACTATCCTTTACATATATTCCTTTGTAACCACTTTTGAGCCTTTATAGCCGTTTGTTCTTTTAACCGGATGAAAGGAGGTAAAGGAGGAATTATGGGTATCTTGGGAGATGTTTTGTTAGGGATTATGTTCGGAGAGTTGTCTTTTTAGTATGCTCCTTTGAAAGAAAGGAATTTTAGATCCCTATAAGCTCTAGAAAAAAAGAAAAAAAGAAAAAAAGAAGAAAAAAAAAGAAGAAAAAGGGAATAAAGGACTTAGAAAATCAGTTTTGAAAAGAAAAAAAAAAAAAAAAATATATATATATATATATATATATATATGAGTCCTAGTTCAAAAGAAAAGAAAAGAAAAGAAAAGAAAAGAAAAGAGCATGAAGGGATGGATAGAATTTTTAGTAATTTGGGAGTTGAATAGAAGAAGGTTAAGAAGAGATAAGGTTGATATTTGAGAATGAGTTGATGAGTAGAAAATGGAGTTAAATCCATACTAATTTGGAGTTGCTAAAAGGTTGGTACTTGGAGACGTCCTAGTCACTTAGCCTATATTTTCCCTATCCTAAACCAATGTGCCTACATTACAACCTTGAAAAAGACCTAATTGATCTAAGTTCTTACACACAATCAAGTGGTGAAGATGTTGAGATAAAGGGCAAGCCTATGGTAAGTCTTTGCATTGTATTGATTTTGAGTGAGCCTATACACTATAATTCTTTCATTGTGAGTTGATAGTTCACTTATATACTTATATCTTCACATGTTTTGAGTGAGTTAATTTCCCTTTTGAAGCATGATTTGATTTTATTGTACTTTCGTATAGTCGAACTTTGAGGTTGCTTATATGATATTGATTGGTATTTCTTTGAAGATATACGAGGCCCTTAGAGTTCATTATGCTTGTATTTTTTGTTTGCTTGATTTGTCTATTCTTTTTGTTTAGTTTTTGTTATTGTTCGGGACGAACAATGTTTAAGTTTCGAGGATTTTGATAGGGTGTATTTTTACCGTATTATCTAAGTGTTTAATAATCGTTTTCTTGTCTTATTTTGATAGTTTAGCTCATTTTTTATATTGTTTATGTTATTTCGAGCTAGATTACGTTTTTGGGTTGTTTTGAGTGTTTTTTAGGCCTTTTTAGTCCAGAAAACCCAAGACAAGACAAGAGACGACGAAAACTAAGGAAGATGATGAAGTATTGATCCCAAATTCTGACTTCTCACGTTGTTATTGAAGAGTTATTCTGTAATAATGAAAGTATAGCATTGAAGAGGGGTTCGATAGGAGCATGTAGGCGAAAACGGAGGTCAATTCGGAGTTCGGATGAGAAAGATACGGACAAAACAAGAAAGACGCGCAAACTGCATGGATATGCTCGAGCCAGTGCTCGACCGAGCAACTGGTCGAGCCAATCATACAGAAGATCTGCTCGAGCAAGTGCGCGACCGAGCACCTGGGCGAGCCAAAACACGGGATTTTCAATTTCGTGGGCTTTTCGACTTTTTATTGAATCCTTTTACACTTGGGTTTTAGATGTAAACTTCTTCCCTATAGATACCTCTAAACTTATCATTGTAAGGAGATCTCTAGTCCCCAACCTATCTTAGATTAGTTTTTATTCTTTTCTCTATACTTTTATAATTTAGATTTAGATTTATTTTATGTATGAAGACCATTGAAGATTGAAGATTTATTCAATATTCAGGAGTTTTTCTATCTCTTTCTCTTTTACTTAAGCTTTTAATTATGTTTATTCTTCCTTCTACCTTTCTTTTAATTATGTCTAGCTAATTTCGTTTTGTTGATTTTAGGGTTTGTATGTCTAATTGAATTTATGTGAGTACTTTTAATTACAATTAGTCTGTCAATCTAGATGTATGTTTCATGGTGCTTATTCTCATGCATGATTACTTGATCACTAATTATGTATGCATAGTTATGTTTTTATGCCCTAGACGGATAATTGCATAATTGATCTCATGAATACATGGTATGATGATTTAATTGTCTTAGCCGAAGTTAGATTATCATAGGTCAAGCATATAGTTGATATAGGTGTCGTAGATGAACCTTATTGATTATATCTATCGATACTTGTTCTGTTTTGCATTCGATTTAATTTTTATGAGACCGAGAGGATATTAGGATTTTATCGAGTGACGATCTATACTACCTTAGTCGGAGTGTTAGGTTATTTTCGTGTATCGCATTTAGATTGGATTAAATTGGGTTAATTGTTACTTGCATAGATTTGATTAGATATATTTCCCTAGAATCAACGTTTGTTTCCTATTTGATTTTTCTTATTTATTTGCCTAGGATTATAAAACCATATTCCAAATTCTTAATTTCTTAGACATCAGTTTAATTCTAGAGTAGATGTATTGTGTGTGATTTCGACTTGTCAATCCTTGTGGATACGATACTCGTACTTCTCTTTACTATGCCTATTTTTTGTATGGTAGAAATAGTGCGATCAATTGGCTATTGGTGTATTCCCCTCCCCCCCACCAATTAATTCTTCTGGGACCCAACAAAGGAGAAAAGAAGTGACGATTGTGTTATGGAAAGAAACGAAGCAGTTGAGGAAGAAATGAACCTTTTCATAAAAGTGGCCGCCACGATCGTTGGGGTGCCGAAGTGAAGAAGTTCAGCGAAGTGCCCATTGCGATCGCAGGCACTTACGTTTATTTCTATTTTTTTATCTTGTAGTCCAAGTAAGAGACTATATATATGTGCACTAGGCAGGCCCGGTCCTGGGCCTAGGCCACGAGTGCCCCCGCCTAGGGCCCAGGACAAAATGGGGCCCCAAAAAAAAAATATGTGTGTATTAATGTATATATAACTGAAAGGCCCAATATTAATCGAGGCCCAGTATTCTGAAAAAATAAGACACAAAGGCCCATAATATTAAATTTGTATATTTCAGACATTAAAAAAATAAAAAATAAAATTTAGAAATGTATTTTCTAACTGTAAATTTAATTTTTATGTAATAGTACCAATTCAAATTTTAAATAAATATTTTTTATTATTCAAAGGGGCCTACATTTTCGATTTTGCCTAGGGCCCCTGAAATCTCAGGTTCAGGGCTGGCACTAGGGCAAGAAATATGATAAAAACTTTTTCAGCATATTACTCTAGAAAACATGAAGTTGTGGATTTGGTGCTTAGATTAGTTTTACAATTCATCATAGTTTTTCTTAATGTGAGATTCTTATCTTAGATTGTTGGAGTGACTATGTGTAGCTAAATTCTCTCTTAGGATTTGGAAATCAATAATCGAGTTTTATGAATGAATTAATGCATGCTTGTTGATTAGATTGTGCTTGTTTAGTTTAGACATTGATCACCGTTTGAATTTATTAAGTACTTGTTGAGATGGAGAGATAATTCCAGTATTAGATCTAAGTTTAATCAACGTCGATTTTAAATCGGAAACGTATGAATCAATTGTTTCTTTATTCATCGTTCGGGGTGAGCATCGGTCGGTCGGCCGAACCGACCGACCAAATTTGTGTTGGCTGATGCATCGACCGACGGCTGAAAATTTAACCGTTGGCCAACCGAATCTGATTTTCGACTGACCCAAAAACCGACCGACGGCCGATCGGTCGGTCAGTCGGTTTATACATAAATCGACAGTGTTAAAATCCCTTGTTTTTATAGCTTATATCAATATATCTCACTCTGAACCAATATAGTTTAATATCCATATAGTGAAACGTAAATAGTTCTCTTAGGATATGAACTAATTATTGCAGAAAAATTGCGAAGGAGAGCAGACGAAAAGAAGAAGAAGAAGACCAACCTTTTTCAGAATTCGGCGGAGGGAGACGGGAGCGTTCTACTCCAGTTCGAAGTGACAGCGGGCGACGTCACAAATGGTGGAAGGCGGATGACGGTCGGAAGGTGGACGACGGTGGTTCCGGTGGGACGGGCCTGACGGCTGATGATGGACAGCGGGTGAATCGGAGGGTTAGGGTTTTTATTTCAGTTTCAGAGGATTCCAAATCGTGAATTAGCGATAGAAGAAAATCAATTAATATTCAAATTAAAATATAATTAATATATTATATATGTAATATAAATCGGTCGGTCGATTTTTATCGGTTTTCTGACACATTAACCGACAACAGATTGATAACCAAAAAATTAACCGACCGCCGACCGACAACGTAAAAAAAACCGATCGCGGACCTGTTCAGTGTCATTTTGTTAGGTTTTTATCGTTATTTGTTATTCATATTTGTGTCGGTTTTTTTTCCGTTTTGTGTTTGTGTCGCTATGATTTGGGTATTTTGAGTATTTTGTTTGTTAGGAGCCGAGCAAGTCGAGATGAGGAGAAAGAAAGAAGAAAGGAGTGAAAAGGAGAAAAGGGAGAGTGAATTTCGAAGATGGATTGGAGCGCTCGCTCGCTGTCAAGATCAAGAAGGAAAAGACGCAACAACTTTGGAGTGCTCGCTCGCGTGCTGTGGAGCGCTCGCTCGCGTTGGGAGTTAGCCGAGCGCTCGCTCGCCTTATGGTGAGCGTTCGCTCGTAGTGCCTTGGCGTGATTTTTACGAGTTTTCCTTATTCAAATCAAACTCTTATCTCATTATACATATATGCCATTAGGGCACGAAAACAAGACACTTTTATCGTTTTTTACTTTCGAATACTCTAGTTCGTAGATTTTATTGCTTTCGATTTGTTCCAGATCAAATTCTTCAAATTTTTAATTCAAGTTTCTTTCGTTCGTTCCTGTTCCTTCGTTTCCGCATTTAATTCGTAAGTTCTTTATTGCTTTCTTTTCGTTCAATTAATTGCATTTTAGTTTCTTAGAGTTAAATTCTTAGTTCTTCTTTTAATTCTTTTGTTCGTTCTTGAGTTCGTAGTTTAGATTCGTTTTCCCAAAGTGTATGTTCTTTCGTT
Organism: Thymus mandschuricus; assembly: GCA_029379335.1. Lineage (NCBI taxonomy): Eukaryota > Viridiplantae > Streptophyta > Magnoliopsida > Lamiales > Lamiaceae > Thymus > Thymus mandschuricus. The sequence continues at coordinate 14,305,496 of CM057075.1, read as the reverse complement.
TTCAAAGTTTCTGTTTCTTCGTTTTTCAAGTTCTTAAAGTTAGATTTATTTTCTTAGATTTTCAAATTTAATTCAATTCATATTTAGATTCGTTTTCTTTATTGCTTTTGTTATTGCTTTCTCTACGATTTTTGCCTAGGTAGTTTAATTGCTTTTATTTAATTTCTCTAGATTAATTAGTTTAGATTTATTTCTTGCTTTCTAGATTAGATCTATTTACTTGCTTTGATTTAATTGCTTATTTATTTTCTCTGCCTAGGATTTTAAAACAAAACCAAACAAATTCTTTTTACTTGCTTTCTTAGATTAAGGCTAGTTTATGATTGTTTTACTACACGATTATTTGCCCTGCAAAGTTTTCCTTGAGATTCGACATTGGGTTTTTACTTACTAAGTGCTAGGATAGATTTTGTTCTATTGCGAACACTTTTTAGTGAAAACAGGGCCGACCGAAACCGTCAGCTCGGATCGATTTTTCGGTGTTCGGTCGGTCGATGCTCACCCCTACATTGTTGAACTCTTATTCATGTATTGAATACGAGAGTTGTGGTTATAACTTAATTATGAATACAAGTTATTAAATAGGCAACTCTTTAGAATATTTGGTGAGTGAACAAGTGCATGTATTATTCATGGGATTAGATTATTAGTGCAAGATATTCTAAATCATAGCCTTTAATTCTTGATTTTCTCAATGTTTATTTCTGTTAATTGCATTATTTTAATTTTTAGTTAAAATGTTAAACTCCTTTAATAGAATGTTAATACTATTTTTTTAGTTCTTGTTTGTGCTAGTACTTTTAATTAAAAGCCCTACTAAATTTCCACTAAGATTCGACTTGGTTGACTTATTCGTCTACAATAGATCTCGTACTATTGTGAGAACCTAGAGTACACTTTTAAGCTAAAAATCTAAGTATAGTCGAGTTAGATTGTACTTAGAACTGATACTCAGTCATTATAAAGGGAACCAAAAGTTAAAGGAATTTTCAAGTCAAGCTCGAGCTGACATGCTCTCTCTCTCTCTCTCAATATCTTTATCTTATTGACCATCAATCGACCTTGTATCGATCAAGCTTGATACATCAACCTCATCAATTACCTGACTCTGATCACTGGCCTTGACATAGTTGACCTAATTAGATCGCAGTTTGTTTTTACACCCACCCCCCCCCCCCCCCAAAAAAAAAAAACACACACACACACCAATTAACTCTTTTGACCCCCCCCCCCCAAACACACACACACCAATTAACTCTTTTGAGACCAAACAAAGAGCGCACCCATAGTATCATACTTATGGCGTTTTATTTCATTTCCAACCAACACACAATAATAACTGAGAACATCATATGCATGTTGTTAACCGCGTAAAGTATGTAGATAGCACGTACTCATAAATGCATGCATACTTCACTAGCAAACAACAACCATATCAGAGGGACGTGATTAGAATAAAAATTAGAAAGGTACAAAATTATCTCCACATTTCACATAGATGTAGAATAGATTGAGTAACACTCACATATTCATACCGAACGAAGAAGACTCACTACTTCACAAGAATTGAACATATGACTTCAAGTAATCAACGACCATAGAAGCAGGATTTGAAAAACCAGAGACACATAATGTTTATTTTCCATAAATGTAGAACACACAGAATAACAACTCACAAAAATCAATGTAAAATCAGATGAGATACCGAGATTAGCCAAATGCTGAAACATCCTTAAAACGAGCGACTTATATACTCATCACCAAAAGTCCAAAACATCAACTCTGAGGAAAATATTTTAGTATGGAACATTATTCATCCTCATTATTTTCTATCTGACCCATTTCGCTAGATGGAAAACCATGTTGGAATAGTTAAATGGCATGAGCCTTGATTTTAAGCTAGGCCCAAAGGTTAACGAAAGTTGCTACCCAAACGTTTGATATCATCATATAAAAATTATTGAACTTGATATATCCATGCTATAAAGTATGTTACATAGTTCAGGGATTGACGACTTGCCCATTGGGTGACCTTGGCACTAGACGTTCACAAAGTGGGTACTATCAAGTCAATATCCTAGCTTTAACTTATCTATTCAATTATAACATTTCTTATCCAATGGACCCTAAAAAATAACTTACAACCACAATATAATCAACAAATCTATATGCATTAATCAAAACACCTCTTTTAACAAAATTATAATTGTTGGTCCCGGTTTTGATAAGTAAGAAACACGTAGGGGGGGGGGGGGGGGGGAAGAAGTTTTAACTTCTTTTTCGAACTTATCTCAAACTGAGGTTTTTGTAGACCAAAGCGAAAGTTCGATCTAAAGCTTAAGTTGATACTTAAGACCTAAGCGTACGCTTGATATTTACTAGTACGGAAGCTTTACAGTGTGCGGAAAAACGGTGAGCTTGTGTTTTCTTGTTTAATAAAAATCTTGTATTAAGTTATTTAAATGCAAGTGCAGAATGCAATAATCAAAGCACTAAATAAAGTAAGAGCTAGGGAGAGAAATATGACACAACGAGATTTATAGTAGTTCGGAGAAAACCGCTCCTACGTCCACTTTGTTCCACGCCTGGAACGAATTCTCTTCACTCAAGAATGCTGCTAGGATTACAATGGGGTTCCCTAGCGACCTACGGAGTGATCGAGCTACACACTATCGAGGAAAGTGTGAGCTTGGATCTTACAACACAACTACAACCAAATCGAGCCTTTCACTATCGAGGAAAGTGAAGACTTGGATCTTTATAACTCAAAAACACTTAAACCAACACAACAAAACATGTTCTAATCTTCACTCGACAGAGACTAGGGTTTTGGGGTAGGGTTTGTGTCTAACTCTATATCTTGAAGAATCCTTTACAATGAGAACAGTAAAGAGATTGGGATTCTTCTTCTACGAACTAGGCTTATGATTTTAAGTGAAGCCTAGGACTTAGAGTGGAGCTGGGGTTGCAGCACTCAAACTTTGATGGTGTTAAAAGCTTTGAACACTTGGTAAGAACTTGAGAAAAGAATGCTTTGAAAATCGTGAGAACTTGTTGTTTTTGCTCTGAAATTTCAAGAGAAGTGTTAAGTGTTCTTGTTTCTGCATTGCCCCTTTTATAGTGGAAGAGTGGAGATCAGTCTGTTTAAAGGTTGGTGATCTTGTCTCTTCAAGCTCCAACAATACGGCCTTTTGACCGGCAACTTTTAGAAAAGCGGGTTCGTCTTCTTTCCTGAAATGGCTAAATTCCAAGCTTAACATTATCTGCGCTCCTGAGAACGACTGTTGTCTGCCGTTGGCCTTAGTCAACTTTCTTCATCCAATCTTTGAGTGTCACGTGGAGATCTTCATTTAATGCCTGCAGATTTGACTCATTTCAAACTTTAATTTGAAATTGGATGGTAGTAGAGATGTCGCTATCTCGCTGTGTGAAGTGGACGCTTGACAGTGAAAGAGTTAGAGTGTGAACTTCGAACTTCAAATTTTACTAAGTGTCAACTTCCCACGCTGTGACTTCTTAAAGCGAGTAAGGTCGATGTGAGTGTCACCTTGAGCGAGTGGTCTTCTAGTTTCAGTCTTCAATCTGAAAACTAAAAACCTAAGCGACTAAAAATAAAATAGAGCATTCCTAACATTTTAAGCTCGTGAAAAAATCTAACTATTCTAATCATCAATAGGGAGAGTTGGGAAGGATTTACAGGGAGGATTTTGGGATCAAATCAAAATAATTTAGTCTTTTATTTAAGACTCCCAAAGTGGTTCCCCGTAATACATATCCTTAACAATTTCCCAACAATAATTAAACTTAGTTGGGTCCATTTCTATCATACTAGTAAATGTAACGTGCGCTGCACGTTTTACCTCTATTCTAGTTTGAGTGATTTTTTTTAAGCTAATCAATATTGACACATGTCCTGACAAATATTATTTTGTAAATTTATCTCTAATATTTGCTATTACTTCTTTCATCCCACAAAACATACTCTCGCCGTCCATTTTACCATGACTTTTTGTTTAATAAAGTAAACACAGATTGAACAACAAAGTGTCATGATAAGATGAACTGAGGTAGTATAACTTAAGTACTTAACCACTAAAAATAAAAGGGTATAGTAGCACATACAACCCTATATATGGTAGATACCCCTATGAAATATGCAATCTCATATGGTAATATTTTATGTAAATACCTCCATAAAGTTAAAAAAATTGTACAAATACCTACCTAAAGTTAAAAAATTAGCCCGATTAACCACACGAGTTCCTCTATTCTGAAGTTTCCATAATTACCGTGTACCAAATATCAATTATTTTAATTTGATAATTATTGTACCAAATATAAATTTATGTATTTTTCTTTAAACATTTTGGTAAAATTTTACAATTATTGTACTATATGATTCACTCCCCTATTTATGATTTATATTTATTTGTAACATTGAATTTGAGTTTTATGATGCAAATTATATATGATAAATCAAAACTTAGGTGTATATATATTTTTAAATTGTCATAAATATATACTATAATTTACTCTGTAATATATTATGAATTTTTTATTTTTATAAATAAATTATAAAACTAATAAATATTATTTTGTACACGGTTGATACACCGAAATTAAGATGGAGGACGCCATCCGGCACCTAAACCCTAACCCAATTAACGTCGGTTTGATAATTATCAGATCTTTACTTTAAAATTTTCTAAAGAAGGATAAATGAAAATAATGGGAAATTTAATGCTCACTGTTAATTTATTACATTGGCACATAGTAAACATCATTAAACTAATACTTCAAAATTGAACTTTGTCATAATTTTTTTTGAAACTTAATAATAAATTAAAGAACACGCTGCGTTATGAATTTTCTTTATTTATTTCCTTTATGAATAAGTCATAAATCATTAGAATTTAGCTTTTGGGAGGTATTTGCACAATTTATTTTTTAACTCTAGGGATGTATTTGCATCAAATCTTACCATATACTTGTATATGTCATAAGGGTATCTATCATATAGGGTTGTATATGTTATTTTACCCAAAATAAAATGAAGCACTCTAGTCATAGAAGATGTGCACAAAATATTGGATAAACAATTTATTTTCTCAACCTTTATTGTATGAAACATTAAAAAAACAATAAAGCTATTTGGCCATAATGTGGCCGGCCACACAACGACATTTTTCATAATATACGTAATTTTAAAAATGGTAAATGATAACTATAGTTTATTACTTTTATGCTTAAGAAAATTATATTTATGCTTAAGCAACCATCTTTCTTTAATTAATGACACCCCTCACTCAAATTACATATACTTTAAGATCGTTATTTTATCCTAACATGAGTTCATAATACACGATTGATACTAAAGAATTCCCTTAGCAATTATCCTAACGCTAATAATAAAAAGAAAACGTCTAAATGCGCTTTTTACATTTAAAATATTTTATTATTCTTGATTTCTTAGGTCATAAATAGAACTATCATAGAAGCTTGTCCTGAAGAATATAACAAAACATTATCATTAAATATAATATATATTCATCAAACATTATTTAGCATATTCGTTTTTTATATGCACAGAATAATTAACAAAAGAAAATAAAAGTAAACCTTCTAAAAATTAAGATTTCATGAAATGTGTTAACTATAAATTGCACGCCACAAGCTTTTCGTTAATTAATATCTCTCATCATTATTGTGATTATATTCTCTAAGATTTCTGAAAGGAAAAGTAATCGATTATCTAATTGTAGAAGGTTTAGGTAGTCACATCTAAAGAAACAATTTCATTAACTAAATAGTACTCCAAAATTTCCGGCACAGAGTTCAATATTTTGTGATGAAGTCTTGAGGTAATTTTTATTGATAGTTTTGGTTACACTTAAAGGGTATAAATTATAGGGTAAATTTTTCAACGAAATAGTCTATAGATGTTGGACAACCAAATAAAAAAATTAGCGTCTATAGATTGTGAATGTTAGAATAATATTCTCTTTATATATTAATGTTGTTTTAATAATTTTAAAAATAACTAATATGATTTTAGTAATATTGCATAAACTAAAAAACCTTATCAAATAACTTGCACAAGACAATAACATGATTATAATTTACTGAATTTCAAAGTATGAATTTAAATTTTACGTATACTCATATTGGACTACAAAGTCTACATACTAAAAATATATATACATCTCTACTTTAAATTATACTTCATTCTTCTCAACTATAAAGATCATATTAATTAGTGTAACAAACTCAAATTTATTCAATTGAACTCTTCAGCAATGAGAAAAGGAAAGTACGCTAACTAAAATAAAAATCAATCACCTTAACATTTAATGACAAATTAAGTAACTTTTTTTTAAAACACTTTGGTTTGTAATAAAATTTTATCATGCGACTAACTATTTTGAATGTTTTAGGTCATCAATTCAATTATTCACAACAATGACAGGAGAAATAATAATAATAATAATAATAATAATAATAATAATAATAATAATAATAATAATAATAATAATAATAATAATAATAATAATAAAAATAAAATTTATGTTCATTTTAATGATTCAGATAATAAACATGTCAGTAAAACCAATAGCAATTCAACGGGAAACAAAGATGATAGATTTATCCCTATCAGAAGACAAAAACCATAAAATAAATAAAATTAAAAGATTAACTCCAATTTAAAAGGAAAAATGTGTCAAAATAAAATATATCAAAATTGAGGTAAAAATACTTTAACTTTTAGTTATTTTAGAATTGTCCAAATATTTTAAATTTTAGATCTTACGTCAATTGAAAATTTAATTTAATAAAACAAGTTCATTTACTTTTTATACGTCTATGTAAATAGATAAATGGAGATAATATAATGTAAAATAAATTTATAACAAACAACCGAACTTACAACTTTTATATCACGTTTACTTTGAGTGATAATATGATTATTTTGTAATAATATAGACGAATAAAATATGAAAGTTGTCGTTATTTTTTAAAAAAAAATGGTAAATGAGGGTAGAGAAATCTTTTTACTAATCACTCCACTTTTTTAAAATAATACTCCATCCTATTTTTTATATTAGTCACTTTGGGATTTTCTGTTTTTAAATTTTAAATGTCGTTCTACTCCATTCTTCCAATAATGTCTCTATTAAATCATGTTTATTCCATCTATTATGCATTGAACTCCTTTCATTCATAAATAGACACATAATATTAATTGAGGCTATTTTAGACAAAATTTAAATTTCTTAAAACCTGTGCAAATAAGCTAAAATGACTATTATAAAAAATAGGAGGGAGTACTCATTTTGTGTCAATTCAATTGTGCTATTTTCCTAATCAGGTCGTCCCACATGAATAATCATGTTTCTTAAAATGGAAAGAATTAACCTTCAGAATTTAATATAGACCCCATATTTTCTTACTTTTAACACTTCACTTAAAATCTCGTTTCGAAGTGAAACATGACAACTAAAGTGGGATAGACGAAGTACTATATTGTCGTATAGTTTAAATTTGCCCATACTTTTTTACAGTCTGGCCTAATTTTGTACTCCTTCAATCTTAATTAACTTAACCTTCTTTTCTAATTGAAAACGTCCATTTTAATTAGCTTGTTTCCTTAAAAGAAAAGAATTAACTCTTACTTTTGGATGTGAACCCCTTACTTTTCACTTTTAATATTGTGCATAAAATCTCGTGGCAAAATGAAACAAGCCAATCGAAGTGGGACAGACGATGGAGTATATATCAAACGTCTTTTCACTTTAAAGTAGGCCGAGCCCAAAATAATAACAATAGATAATAATGAATATAACGTATAATATGCAGTATGTGAATTTGAATCCTCATGGTTATAACTTTGCAGAAATGCTCACTTGCCCACCGTAGATACTCTTAACGTGTCCACTGCTGCAGTAATAGGGTTTACCTTTTTTTTAAAAAAAAGTTATGGTATATATTTAAATATTTTTAACGTTATGTGTGAGCATATTAAAAATGCAACAGTAGAAAGGTAAGGATTACTCAATAACTTTAGTATTTATTATAACGTATAATATGCATTATATGTTTTAAGCCACACATCCAAAAATAAATTTAATCCTAAATAAATATTAATTTATTCTAAATTAAAATTTATATTCCGTAACTTCGGCAAACGATAAATCAAATCCTAATATATTATTTTTATTCCAACATAAATTAAAGTATAATACTGTAGATTTTATTTCCATAGTTATAGCGTAAGTATACGGAAAAAAATGCATTTAAAAAATTAAAAAAAGAAAAAATTAAAATAAATAGGTGATAATATATAAATAATTCAGCCGGCATTTAACGAATAAAATATGAAAAATTAAAACACATTGATGATGGGATTATTGATTATGAAATCTATACTGTTATAAAAATTAAATATAAAAGTATATTAATTAGTTAAAGGGAGTTTGGAAGAGATTACCTTTCTTTTAATTTTAATAAAGGTAAATTCAATTATATTTTTTATACTTAATTACTTACTTATCCTTGATTTTAAGTAATCTTAAAAGACATTATAGGCAATACATTATTTTGTAACATAGACTCTTTTTAGTATAGGTATAGATTATTTTTGAGTGGACCATCACGTTTAAACATATAATTAGACCAATCAAAGGGTAGAATAATATAATGTGTGCATATATGTTCAAAATTAGCAATTCAAATTTAGCAATATATACACTCGTACACATACCATGAGGAATGCATCACATGCATTGTATCCTTTATTTAGGATATTCATTTGGATGAGAATGATCTTCAATCAACTTTTTCCACTTTTTTCTATTCTTTTTCAATTTTTACTTTTGGAAAAAAATAAATGGGGGGAACCATAATCGTTGTCAATTTGGTTTTATTTCGCATTACCAATCTCTCTCTCTCTCTCAATACAATACGTACACCCTCCGTCCCTTAATAAGTGTCTCGAGCCGTCAAAGTGCAATAACCAAGGAATTGTATAAATTTACCTAATAACCCCTAATCATTACATTGAAAATTGAAAAAGTGAAAAAAGTGTAATGATAATAGGGGCAAAATTGGTAGTTTAGCTAAAATTTTACATTGAAATACCACTCCGGTCCAGGCTTCTTGACTCATATTCCTTTTTGGGACGTCCCACACATATTGACTCATTTCCTTTTTTAGAAATAATTAGAGTATAATAAGTACAATTAGTAAACCCCTTATTACACTTAACATTCCATACTTAAATCTCATCCACTCATTTCTCTGCACGTAGTTCAATATAATTTAAATTTTGAAAGTTTAAATTATTATAACTTGCTCGTTTGTTATCGGATTTTTATGATTTTTATATCAAATTAAAGGTCTTGATACGATCTTTCATTTAAGATCAGACAAGAACATGTTTTTATGCATCTATGATGCTCTATTTCTAAAATATGTCTAAATACATAAACCACATTATATTTCCCTACAAAATACACTTTATACACTAAACATTTTCGTCTTAATTCCCGTGTATAAAGCAAATGAGTCAAGAAGCGTGGTCCGGAGTTGGTATGTGATAAGACACTTATTATGGGACAAAAATTTTGGTGGCTCGGGACACTTGTTAGGGGACGGAGGGTGTACATATTAATATTTTGTACGGTATATAAAAGCAAGGAAACATTTTGCCATCCGTTATTTCTCTCTACATATTGCTTCGCGAAATCTCTACCTGGCTTTCTGACACCAAATCGAATCCTTTACCCTCGTACGGCATCGAATCGACAACACGACGCTCGAGATCTCATCGATTGTCTCGATCCGTTAAGGTGAGGCACTTGTCTGCGTTTTTTGTCGGTTTTCAGATGATCCATTCGCCGGTGGCTAGCGTTGGCAGCGTCTGTCTTGATTTTGCTTTTAAATGTATTTGCATTCTCCTTGGATTGGATTAGATGAATTTGTTCGTCGTGCTTTTGATTTTTCTCTTTGCTTGTTTCGTTGGGGATATCAGTTTCTCCGTTCACAAATAATTTGCCGATGCTTCTGTTTTTTTCCCCTCTCTTTTCGTTTCTCATTTTGAATGTGATTGCTCAAAGGTTTTATGGATTTGATTATCGTCATTTCATGTACGAGTTCTGTTTTTTTTAGTAATACTATTTTGTTTTATTTTTGGTTATTGGATTGTATGCGTGTGGATATGCGGTTTCCCCTGATGTTTCATTTGGGGAAAACTGAATTTGATTGTTGTTGTTGGAGGTGTTTTCCTCAAGAGTAACCTTAAATTGGTTCGTGCTATCAATCTTCTTTGACGCGTGGTTCATTAACTTTGACGTGTGTGTGTTTCTTTCAAATTCGTTATTCGTTTTGTGGTTAAATAATGTGAGTGAGTTGATTGATGGAGATGATTAGTTTTCCTTGCCTTTCTGCTTTTCTTGTTGATGGATGTGCCTAATTGTTGTCTCTAGATCACCAAAACATGGACGTAGGGAAGTTTTAGGTTCATTAGTATCATAGCAAAATGAGTATTGGGGCCATTGAATCGAGTTATGACAAGACGAACGCATAAATGTGCAATGTGGTAACATTTTTGGTGTATGATAAGATACCTTATAGGTTTAATTAGTACTTCTTCTGTCTGAATGAAATTGAGTTGTTTAATAGGCTTAATTAGTACTTCTGTTTAATTACATGTATACTTTACTGTAACTCAACTTAATATGATTTGGAAGAAAAGCTACAATAGGTGTGTAGATAATAGGCACAAACATTTGGGAGCGTACTAGCTACTATATAAGCCTCTTTATTTTTGATACGGTAGCTTTCATAGTTATTGAATTACTAGCAATGGTCTGGATAGTCACATCATTGTTCTGATTTATTAGAAATTGTTTGTTTTGCAAACATATTTTAGATCACGATTAGCATAGCATTGAATAAGAGAGCATAGATTACTCCAAGTTCATAATGTGCGTTTCAGAAGTCATGTTGGTAAGCTTTATACATCAACTAAAATATTGTGTTTCTAATTGGGAACGCTAATACCATACACCCCCACCCCAGTACCCGTAACAAAAAAATATAGTTTTAAAATGTTGTTGGCTTTTACATGTTGAATTGCCATAAGTTCATGCATGGATATGGTGTCACGCACATTCTTTTCGGACCGGTTTTGGAAAAATTTTGGAGCTCAATGAATCTGATGCAGAGCTATTCTCATATTTTCAATGCTGCTTGTTTGATGTACTGATATTACATGTTAGAGCTGTGGGCCAAAGTTTTCACCCCTCTATATTATGCTTTCCGTCCGTAGTACATATTCATCATTGAACAGAATCATCTACTAGCTATATGTTGCCCTGTTTAATTCTATCTTATTATGCAGGCAGCGATATTTTCGCATGGCCATAATTTTTATTGTGCGAGTCTTAGGGTCTAAAAGAAGGCAGTTGGAGTTTGAATTTATACTCATTTGCAACTTGGTTTGGAATTTATTATTTGACTGTTGGAAAACGGCTTATTTACCATTTTAACCAAGTCACTAAACAAACAATCAATGTAATTTCTTATGCTAGTGTTCGCTCGAGCTCGGGACTGTTCGTTGCCTAATGTTTCATATCCTTTATTTTTGCAGAAATTAGTTCTTGAAGTTGCCGATATGTCTCCAGCATCCAAATCTAAGCCCAAGGACAAAAAACCTGGCAAGGAATCTCCAAACAATTCTCTAAAGCATGTTATTGCCAGCACTGGGACCTCCGGAAGTGGATACAATCCTATTTTAGGAACATTTCATACATTTGAAACATCACCAACGCCTTCATCTACTTTGCTTCATGTTAATGGTCGTTTCCGTAATATAGACGAAGTGGAAGATCACAACAGAATTTCATCGGGGACTGGGATCGAGTACGATTCGATTTCTAATAACGGTAGCTGGTCTGGTGATTCGGAAGACCATAAAGAAAAGCCATCTAACCCCGTTACGCGCCAGGATACGATACCCGGAGCTGACAATGACAAGAGAGAGAAAGTACGACAGAAGAATGAGAGGAAACATCAGCGCCAAAAGGAGAGGCGAGCTCAAGAGCTGCACGAGAAGTGCAGTGGCTATCTCATGTCAAGGAAGCTTGAAGCACTGGTTCAGAAACTTGTAGCCATGGGTTTCTCTCAAGAGAGGGCGACGATGGCTCTTATACTAAATGAAGGTAGGGTAGAGGAATCAGTAGCATGGCTTCTTGAAGGCAGTGGAGAAGACAAAGCAGTTAAACATAATATTGATGAGGGGGGTAGTTTGAAGATTGACATCTCAGAGGAGCTTGCCCGTGTCACAGAATTAGAAATTAGATATAAGGCGTCAAAACAAGAGGTGGAAAGAGCTATAGTGTCCAGTGAAGGTGATCTTGACAAGGCTGAAGAAACAATCAAGTCACAGAAGGAAGATCCTCCTTTTGCTTCTTGTAAGGCAAATGAAAATGGCGATCCTCCTATCGTTGCAACTAATCAGAATTCATTAAGAATACAAACGAAATCTACTTCACCTACTTCCATACAGCAGAAAAGGGAGGAAAATGAGTACAACTATATTAGATCTCCGGCAGTAGGATCTTCAGTAGATCCCAAAGGTATACAGGTGTTGAAGAAATTACCTCCGAAAACCGAGTGGGCAAGACCACAGCAAATTCCTATGCCAACAGAGAAAAGGTGGGCAACTTCAGGATCAAATCCTTCCTCGTCCTCTTTAGCATCACCGCCAACAGCCTCACCAGTTAAAGAATTGAAGAATCTACAGCTTGGATCAGTTAAAGAACCGGTCATAGTGATGCAACGGCCTCAATCTATTAACCCAAAGCAGGCTACCAGCACGAGTATTAGCTCATCTCCATGTACTATCTCTGTTGAAACAGTGACGCAACATGGAATTGTACCGTCTCTTGCTGTTTCTAGAAGCATTAGCCCGAATGACATTAGCTCAAATCAGTCGTACACCGCCCAAGCTCAGTACAAGCCATCGCAGCAACAGCAGTTTGTGTCGAATAGTAGCTCAATGGATTGCTCGGGAGCCAAGATTCGATCACCACCGCTTGCTCCGCCTTCCTCTCTAGGACTTTTCTCCGGCTTTGGCACGTCTACGATCAGCACTCCGTGTCAGGTGGACTGGACCACCGGAAGCTCTACACTACAATTCGACTACACTAATATAGATTGGAGTTTGGATCGTGATTCGTTGCTATCTAGACCCAACTATGTTCAGAGTAATGGTCTTGGTTACGGCATGAATTCTTCAAGCTTAAGGTTAGGTTTGTCAAAGGGGAACGGTGTGGTGGCGATGGTGGGTTTGCAGGACGGGCTGAGCGGCAGCGAAGCCATCGGCGGTGGCTCGAGGGAATGGACTTCTCCCTTCGAAGAGAAGGACCTTTTCAGCATAACCAGACAGTTTGTTTCCTCTCCTACTCTGTGAGATGAAAAGCGTGGGATTATGTCAAAAATGAAAAGAAAAAGAAAAAGAAGGCATTGCACTTGAATTTGGTTCTTTCATAGTGTGTGAATTGACAATTTTAATGGGGGAAAAGTTATCATCCAAGTTTGTTGTGATTTATTTTATTTTCTTATCTATTTACTTATTATTATTTTTCTTGCCAACAAACAATCTAGGTTAACTAAAAGAATGATAACTACCAATATTCAATGAAACATTGTGGGAAAAATAATCTTAAATGGCGTCATTTTATTTTAAGAAATGAAACAAAGTAGGAATCTATACCGTTTAAAATCTTAAATTGATTTCAAATTAATTTCAAAGGGTAATTTTGTAATTTAGTTGTCAATTTTAGGTAGACGTGTCTGGGCTCGGTGGCCCGCCGGTTCGGGCCAGGAACCGGCCCGGAAGTCAACGGGTTTGGCCCGGACCGCCGGTCAACGGGCCTGGACCGGACCGGGACTGTGAATGAGCCGTGTCGGGCCCGGGCTGCCTCGCTTCGAACCGTAGCCCAGCGGTTAACCGCCGGGCCTAGCTCAGGACCGTCGGGCTCAATAGAGCCCGTTGGGACCGCCAGGCTTGGCCCGGACCGCCGGGCCGACGGGCCTCCTAGCCGTTTTTTTGGTGCTTTCTTCACCTCCTAGCCGTTGCACCCCCCCACCCCACCCATTCAAACCCCAAAACCACCCCTATACACTCTCCACTATATATACATACTCTTATGAAACATAATTCACCCAAAACTACTCTCAATCTCTCTCAATCTCTCTATCTACTTACTACTCTCAACTCTCAACTCAAGCTCTACTCTCAATCTCTCTATCTCTCAACTCTCAACTCAAGGCTCAAGCTCTACCTCTACTCTCAATCTCTCTATCTTTCAAGCTTACTTACATACATTCACTCACTTACTTACACTCACTTTCCCAAAGACAAAATGTTGTCAAGAATGTTGGGTAGGGGTAAGGGTAAGGGTAAGGCCATTGCCACTCAAAGCGAAGGTGAATCTCGACCGCGGTCCAAAAAGGCGGCAATGGCGGAGGAAATTGATAGGCAAATGGCCATGCGTCTTCAACAAGAAGAGGATTCGAAATTTGAAGCGATGGTTCATGAAATGGAGGAGCACGGTTACGAATACGAAGGCTCCACCAACGACGTCGATGATGATGAAGGCGACGACGAAGGCAACGACGAAGGCATGCCTCCTCCTCCTCCGCCACCAAAGACTAAGAAGATGCCCTCATCCGACATCTTCCTCAAACACTTTAAAAAAGTGGAGGTCGTTCTTGCCGAAGGTCTTCCTCCCTATCCCGATCCGCGAAAGAGATACAATGCGTATTGCAACCATTGCCAATCTTGCTTCAAATGGATCGAAGGGGGAGGCTATGGCACGTTGCGAAGGCACATGGATAACGTTCATCCTTTCAAGGCCGGAATATCAACCTCTCAAGCTCAAATCCGAGGTACCGCCGCTTCGACTACGGATTACCCGGGTACGTCTCCTTTATTTAAATTTGACAAAAATCGATATGAAGATAGGATTGCTAGATTTGTTGCTATGGATAAACAACCTTTTAATTTTGCGGATAGGATAGAGTATGAAGATAATTTTAAAGAGGGATTAAGTACCAATGCTAATAAAGTCACTAGGTCAAATGTTGTTAAAAGGATTAGGAGACAATACATGGAAAAAAAGGTTGATTTGATGAAATATTTGACTCGTTTGGGGCATAAAGTTTCTATTTGTGCCGATGTTTGGACCGATAATTATAATAAGAATAGTTTTATGGGAATTACTTGTCATTGGATTGATGTAAAATGGAAAGTTAAAAAACGTTTGATTGCATTTAGGGAGTTCGAGGAGCCTCATTCGGCTCAAAATATTGCTCTACTTATTATTACCGTTAATAAGTATTGTTTGGTTAACAAAGTATTTTCGGTTGGTTTTGATAAGGCATCGTCGAACACGGCTAGTATTCCTCAACTCATTGATGCATGTTCACCTTCTTTTCAAGGAAAATATTTTCATTCTAGATGCATTTGTCATATTTTAAATTTATGTGTTCAAGATGCGCTTAGTATTCTAGATGAAACCGTTAGTCCTATTCGGAATGCCATTAAAATATTGGATTCAAAAAAAGTCGTGGGAAAGAAATGACAAAAGTATTGTCGTCAAAAGAATCTTGTGTATACGTGTTTTAGACTTGACGTCTCACATCGTTGGAATTCTACGTATGAAATGCTTAATGGTACTATGGAGTATAAGGGGCATTTATGTGATTTTTTTAGAAAGGAGTTTAGGGACGTTCAATTAGTTCTTACCGAGTCTCATTGGGATGCTTGCATGGAGGTTTTTGGATTGTTTAAAGTTTTTTATAATGCTACTAAACAATTATCGGGTGTTTACTATCCTACTTCGGTTGATGTTTTGAAACATTGCACGTATATTGCTTTGTCTTTTAAGAGTTGTTTTCTAAAGCCAAACTTGACGGGTGTGATTTATTTTATGGTTTAAAAGTGGCTCAAGTATTTTAGGGAGATCCCGGAAGTGTTCTTGCTTGCTAAGAGTTTGGATCCTAAATGGAGATATGATGGTGTTTGTCAAATGTTGGGTGTTTATTATGATGCTTTTAAACAAATGGACATGAGTGGTGTTGTAATTGATGGTGAACAAATCTTCTTTGATCTTCCTGATGTTGATCTAATCAAGCTTAGGCTAAATAGGAGTTTGAGAAATCTTTTTGATGAATATTATTATTCGGTGCATGGTAGTAGAGACGATTCTTCTAGCAACTCTAGTGCTTCTTCTAATTTTTCTATGACATCTTCTTCATTTGCTTTACCTTTTATGGATCCAATGGATCCCTTAGTTCAACAAATGCAAGGTATGTACAATATTAGAACCTATGAAAATTCAATGGCCCAAGGTAATGGTGAATTGGATATATTTTTGCAATCTCGTTTTGTTTATGGTGTTGAAGATAGTGCTCCATCGATCGATGTGTTGCGATGGTGGTCGAAGAGAACGGAGTTCCCCATACTCTCTATCATGGCGAAGGAGTTATTCGCCGTCCCGGCATCTACCGTGTCCGTTGAACAAACCTTTAGCACCGGAGGACTCATGCTAGATCAAAGAAGATCAACCATGAAGGCGGAAAACATTGAAGCTACAATGTTGCTTGATGATTGGTGTAGGGCCGACACTAGAACTCAAGAACCGGAGTGGGATGATCGAAATGAGAGCGACACGGAAGCCTTCACGGAATCGGATCGTGGTAAATCCGGATCCGGTAGAGAGTAGAGATCATTCCAATGTAATCGAACTACGTGGACTTTGATTCCTCTTAGAGGATACGTAGGCAACTCAATTTTTTAAATAAATTGAGCTCAAGTCCCTTAATAAAATTTATTTTTCATTTCAATGTCAACAACTCAACATCCTATTACTTATTGTAGTGTCAAATTTCTTAAATTGAAGTTAAGATATTTGTTCTAAATTATCAATGAAAAATTCTAAGTGAAGTTAGTGAATTACTCAATATTTTACTACAATTCAATGAGTTCTTTTAACTTTAAAAATTTTACTACATTGAAATGAAAATGAGTTCATTTCAATGTCAACAATTCAACATCTTATTACTTATTGTAGTGTCAAATTTCTTAAATTAAAGTAAAGTTATTTGTTCTAAATTATCAATGAAAAAATCTAAGTGAAGTTAGTGAATTACTCAAATTTTTACTACAATTCAATGAGTTCTTTTAACTTTAAAAAAAATAAAAATAAAAAAACTCAAAATTTAAATATAAAAGTTAACATTTTCTAATTATAAGATTATTAGAATAATAAGAATTATAATTACAAATTTTTACAAGCAAAAGAAAAGAAAAAAAATAAAAAAATAAGGGTGAAGAAGCCGTAGCTATTTGAAACGGGGGAGGGCTTCCCCTGTTTTTGCCCAACTCCCAACCCCCCCCCCCCCCCCCCCCCCCTTCCTCTACCGGTCCGGGCCCGGTCCTCCGACTTCAGGACCGCGGCCCGGTGGGCCAGGCCCGAATACACGTCTAATTTTAGGTAAAATATTACTAGTGTGAACACAAATTTTAAAACAACTTCTTCAAAACACACGTCTACTCAGGTATGGAAACAAAATTTGCGTGTCCGGGTGGGCATCAATGAGAACAAACCTCTGGCTCTCAAGAGATGCAAATGAATTAATAAACCTGATGGCTCTTCCTTTATGGTTAATTTCAAATATGAGTGACTGCGTATTTTTTGTCCCATTTGTGGTCGGTTGGGGCACTCAAGAGAGTTTTTGCGAAAATCTTTTCTCCTCGGGGGATGGTGAGATTAAGAAAGAGTGGGGAGTTTGATTTTTCCTTCTATTTTTCCTTCTAAGCTCAATACGTATATAATAAAATAAATCGAGCTTTAATTTTTATATTTTTTGTTGATTTAATGATTTCAATATTAATTTATAAGGTATTATAATGTTTTACAATTGAAAAAATCAAACAAAATAATGTTGAAATGAAAAAAAATAAAGAAGGTGCTCATGCCTCATGGTGAGTACCATAGGGTGAGTAGCACACCATTTCTCCTTTTACTTAATGCATGAGGTATACATCATGTTTGGTGTTTAATTGTGTGATTTTAGTTATGTTTTCGAGTCCGTTTTCTTTTGTTTTGTTTGTTTTCGTCTTTAGATGACTATGGTTTGTATATTTGTAGTTTTGGTGTTTGTAGGATTCAAAGAGCGTAATGGAAGAAGAAAACGAGAAGAAAAGAGTCAAAGAGAGAAGGAAGAAGAAGAGAGACATAATTGACAAGTGGACGACTGTCCACATCTGGACGGCCGTCCAGAGTTTGTGGCGCAATCGTCCAGAATTGACAAGTGGACGGCTGTCAACATCTGGACGATCGTCCCCAACGCCGTGTTTTCAAGGAATTCTTTCCTTTTTAGACTGTGTTTTTATACCTAGTATATAAGGATATGTTTAGGACGAATTGTAGACACGCCTCTATCATTCCATTAGCTTTAGTTTATCGTTCTTTGAGTTTTAGATTCGTTTTATTTCTGTTGTTCGTTTTGGATCCAAGACATTCCGTTCAAGTAAAAGTTTTCGTCATTCAAGTTCTTCGTAAGTTATTTAATTGATTTTACTTGTGTTTACTTTATTGTTCTTCAAGTTCTTCGTTTTTAATCCTTAGATAATCGTCGTTTCAAGTTTCGTAGTTTAAGTTATTTTCACAAATCGTTTTATTAGATTTTTTTCTTTCATTATGTTTAGATTCGTTTTTACCTTCGTAATTTTTATTGCTTTCGTTTCAATTTCATGCCTAGGTAGTTGAATTACTTTTGCATAAGTTTGTTTAATTAGTTAGATTTATTTCTTGTTTATTTTAGTTAAATTTATTTAGTTGTTATTTTTATATTTGCATATTTAATTTCTTTACCTAGGATAATAAACCAAAAACCAAACAAATCTTTTTACTTGCTTTCTTAGATTAAAAGTTTTATTTTATTGTTTTTGCTACACAATAATTTGTCCTGTTATGTTTTCCTTGAGATTCGACATTGAGTTAAACTTACTAGTTTTACGATAGATCTCGTTCTATTGCGAGCACTTTTAGGAGAAACACCCTTTATATTCAAAACCTCTCCCAATTATTTGAAAGGGAGAAACTCATATTTACCCACTTTCACTATAAGTAATAGTATTATTGCCACAAGTTTAAAAGTGTGAGTTTTATAGCCACTTTTGCATGAAAGTACATAAATACTCTTACTTTTTAATTGAGACCCACCTCTTTTATTTTCTTTTATTCTTCTAATTATCAACTTGAGACACTTTCTCTCTCTTCCCTCTTTCTCTCTCTTTCCTACCGTATCCATGATGGAACACGGTTGAATGTGTTTTTTTTTTGTTTTTTTTTTGTTTTTTTTTTTTTTTATAATTTCAAGAAATGAAATACCACTCCGGACCACGCTTCTTGACTCATTTGCTTTATACACGGGAATTAAGACGAAAATGTTTAGTGTATAAAGTGTATTTTGTAGGGAAATATAATGTGGTTTATGTATTTAGACATATTTTAGAAATAGAGCATCATAGATGCATAAAAACATGTTCTTGTCTGATCTTAAATGAAAGATCGTATCAAGACCTTTAATTTGATATAAAAATCATAAAAATCCGATAACAAACGAGCAAGTTATAATAATTTAAACTTTCAAAATTTAAATTATATTGAACTACGTGCAGAAAAATGAGTGGATGAGATTTAAGTATGGAATGTTAAGTGTAATAAGGGGTTTACTAATTGTACTTATTATACTCTAATTATTTCTAAAAAAGGAAATGAGTCAATATGTGTGGGACGTCCCAAAAAGGAATATGAGTCAAGAAGCCTGGACCGGAGTGGTAGTATTTAATTTATTTACCTTTGTAATTATTAATTAATGTCCTTACCGTGTTCATTAGTTGAACACGGTTGATCTTGTTATGACTTTTATTTTTTAATTTAAAAATTTTATTTTCACAGAAATTGTAATTATTTTATAAAAAAAAATCAATAACTAAATAGTAATGCATTTAATTTATTTCAACAACCAAATCTGATTTTGATTCTCTTCATTAATTCAAAAGAGTAGATAGTAGTAATAAATGTGTCAAAAATTGAATTGAATACAACAATTGCAACAATAACATTGCATTCGAACTCACCAAAAATTAGAGAGAGAGAGAGAGAGAGAGAGATAATTTTTTGCCAAAATTTTTATTTTTCGTATATTAATTTCTGGGAAATCGAGGGACTATTTTCGGCCGTGAAATTGGAATATTGAAGGTTTTTCCGACTAATATAAAGGTACGATCGTAATCTCATTTCGTTTCGCATATTTTTGATGATTTTTTTGCTCAAAAAAATAAAAAATTGAAATTGTTCTTCGTGGCACTGTTGAGACCATAGTGACATTGTTGGATCATAGTGACACGGTTGGGCAACCATGCCCAAAATTTTATTATTTTTTTTAAAAATTAAGTATAGGGCACGGTTGATATGGGATTTCAACAGTGCCACACGGTTGAAATCCCAAATCAACCGTGCCCTCTTATTTATTTTTTTTTAATTTATTAATGATGGCACGGTTGATTTGGGATTTCAACAGTGTCACACGGTTGAAATCTCAAATTAACTGTGCCTTTACAGGGTTTCTAACAAAAAAAAAAAATCTTTTGTTATTTCAGGATGTCGTATCAGAGAATCATCGTGCATCACAGTGGGCATTGGGAGAGAACCTCGTACGTGGGAGGTGATAGTTTCCTCGTGCACTTCCCCATATTAGGAATTACACGTGATAAGGTGCTTAGGGAGATCCGTGATCAATTGGGCTCCGAATCGGAGTACATGTTGTACTACTTGACGGACATAACCGATCACGAGAGGATGAAGGTTGTTCTGAAGAACGACACGGATTTGCTTAGGCTTATGGTGGAGCAGAACGATTCGCCAACCGTGTATGTGATCGAGAAGACACAGAACATCAACTTTCGCACTCCTACGACACAACAATCCACGGTATTTCAGAACTTGAATATTGGAGATCCTAGTCATCAAGAATCGGAGTCTTCGGATGAGGAGGCGGGGGATGAGGAGGCGAGGGCTGAGGAGGAGAGAAATGAGAGGGCTAAAGAGGCGATTGATGAACAACAAAGGGCCGATTTGTTTGAGTCATTAACTACGGAGTTTAGAGCATGGATTCAGGAGCCGGGGCTTGTTGATAGGATCATCGGGAACTGAAGCATACATTCGGATAATCAAGAAGGAAGATCCGATGATTCTCGTGCAACTCATGAAGCTATAAGAGATTGGTTGATTCCGTACGTCGACCTAGATACGGCATTGCCTCTAGGCTTTATCGAGCCCGATTACAGCCCCTCACTTGGACAATTGCGTGTGGGTGGCCTCTTCAAGGAGAAAGATGATTTGCAAATAGTCGTGGGCCTATATCACATGGAGAACCGACTAGAGTATACCACCGAACGTTCATGCACAGAGCGACTGAATTTTGTGTGCAACCAGGATGATTATGCATATTTGCTGCGTGCACGACAGAAGGGCGGGATATGGAGGGTTAGGAAATATGAACCCAACCATACGTGTCAAGTGGTTCTAGACGAAAACAAACCACGGCAGATTTGTGCCAAGGTTTTAGGAGCTTTCTTTGCACGTAGACTGGTCGTCGAGGGATCCGTGTTGAAGCCGATTGAGATGATGAATGAGCTACAAACTCAGTACGGCATTCAGATAGGCTACAGCTTTGCACTGCGCGCAAGAAACATAGCGATCGAGAGCATGTACAGAAGTTATGAAAAGTCGTATCAGAGGCTACCGTCTTACCTCTACCTGCTGAAGGAGAAAAACCCGGGAAGTGTGTAAGATATGGTGACATCGCATGCTGACGATCGACTAGTGTACATGTTTCTTGCCCTTGGACAGTCCATCCAAGCCTTTCAAAGTGACTTGCTCTGTCACGTGATTGTTGTTGACGGGACACATCTGAAAGGAAAGAACAAGGGGACTCTCTTTGTAGTTGTGACTAAAGACGGGAATGAGATGGTGTTTCCTCTTGCAATAGAATTAGGTCCTAAGGAGAACGATGAATCATGGACATGGTTTTTGTCGAAGGTGAAGAGTTGTTTCGGGGCGCCGGACGATCTATTGATCGTTTCTGATCAACACGTGAGTATCATTAATGCCGTGAATGCCATTTTCCCTAACCGAGCACACGGCCTCTACTTCTACCACATCACGAAGAATCTGAAATCGTTCTGGCAACATGCCTTGGGAATTTTCAAAGAGGCGGCCTACGCAAATAAAGATTCAACGTTCGATGAAAACTTCGATTCCTTGAGATGTTTCGGCCGTGAAGGAGGCGGAATTTATAGAAGGTTGTGTGATATCGGCCCTCCGAAGTGAGCGAAATCAAAGTGTCCCGTCCCACGCACGAGTTTCATGACTTCTAATCCGGCCGAGACAATGAACGCTCGACTACTTTGGGCTCGACGGCTGCCGATATGCTCGATGCTTGAGATGTATCGCACGATCGTAGAAAAGTGGTTTGACCAACACCGTCAATGTGCCCTTTCTCGAGAGCACTATCTAACCCCGAAAGCGTACGAGAAGATGTTGAAACACATAGTCAACCGTGCCTTGCCCTGTAGACGGTTGACTTTTGAGGCACTGTTGACTTTCTGGTTTGACCGTGTACCCTAACAGTGTACCCTAACCGTGCCTATAGTCAAGGGGCAATTTTTGAAAGTCAACCTTTTAAAAATTCGTTAATTTCGATGTTAGTACGTTAATTAAACATCAATTACTCATTAATTACTAACGATACATCAATTATATGTCGTTAACAACAACAACGAACCCAAACGAAGTTCGAATCTTTGGATAATGAGGTAGGAGACCATATACATTGTAGGAGTGTTTCATCTTAGGAAGTGCCGATGCATTAGATAGATTAGATTACGCATTTTAATCATTAAAACCCAATGTTTTCGCTATATTTGTTGTTGTTTAATCAACTATGGCATAAAATAGTGACGTCACACGTTAATTACGATCAAATAACGGATTTTTGTACAAATTGATGGTTTAGGCACGGTTGGTGTTCTAAGAGGTATTGTTTGGCACGGTCAAAGAAGAAGTCAACAGTGCCTGGCAAAAGTCAACCATCCACAGTGTGAGGCACTGTTGACTCCTCGTTTTGACCGTGCCTTTACAACAAATATTGGGAAAATATGGCTCAAATTTTTTCTAAGTACAAATTTCCTCTAAGTCCTACTCTTGCACATTCGATATTTGTTCGATGATTCCACATTCGATAATCTAATACGAATTGCAAATTGACAAAGATTGCACATTCGATAATCTAATACGATAAACGAATAAACGTTCAAGTTCGATAAATATGGCTTGAGAATCAAGGTTTTTCATACATCTACATCCACCCTCGATAGATCGACCGGACCTTCGACAGGATACAATGAAAGACTAAAAATTCTCCTAGCCAATATCTTTCGTTGCATCTTGACGAACTTCTCCTCATCAGGATGTCGTAGACATGCTGGATTCGAGCTGAGGATACGATCTAAGTACAAGCATGCGTATACGCCGCAGCTCACACCGTCGACTTGGACGTACTGTTGTTCCTCGGGCATGAATACCAACTCCATCTGGTCGGTCCTCTTCCTCATATTAACCTGTTGGGTCCAAAAGTCGGTCTGGGCAAGGACTTTAGGGAAGAGGCGACTTATGCAAAGGAGTTGTATTGTACGATTGTAGTGGGCAAAATTCGTAAGCCCAAATTAAATGGCCCAACGGTCTTAACAGACCAGGCTGGACGGTCGAAACGGCCGAATAGAAAAGGCATTCAGGCCCAATTCAATTATTAGCCCTAGAGCCTATCCGGTTACGTCAGCCACAACGGTCAACACAGTCAATCGTGACTTATCATTTAAATCAAAGACCGAGTCAAATTACGTTAACTCGGCCGCGGAAGTCGGAACGGATCGATGGAGATGGACACGAACTGATAAGGCCCATGAGCGAAACCCTAAGGGGGAGGCCGTCGTATATATACTAACTGACTAGGTCGAGTCAGTCACGATCTATTCCACACTCACACTCTCCACTTCGCTCTCAACTGCTCTCACGCACTCTGCACAATCACAATAGTCGCCGCCGTCGGAGTAAGCCGAACAAGCTTCCTCCGCCGTCAATTCTCCCTCACACGTTACTTCCTGTCACCTCCTTAACCGACCGATCGCTCATAGTCGTCCGCGACCACCACAATTGCTTTGTTATTTACTTTCGTTATTGTTTACGTTTACATTCTCTTATTCAAATACCGTACTAACTTGAGCGTCGGAGGTCCTACGACCGACACCCCCTCCGGTGTTCTTCGTAGGGCTCTAACGTGTCCGTTGTGTTGGTTACAGGTTGCTAGTGCCCTATTCGACCGGATCGACCGAATCGTCCGGCCAACCGTAATTGTAGATCCTACCTCTACAATTTGGCGCCCACCGTGGGGCCCTAGCAATCAAGCGAATCAGCACGATCCGAAAGCTTTCGAATTTCCGACCATGGGTGATGAACACAACATGTCCGATGCGCCTGTGGGGACCGATTTAGCCGCTCAACTTGCGGCCCTGACCGAACAGATGAACCGAGAGCGGGAGGCTAGGGAGAGGCTTGAAAAGGAGAATGCCGATTTACTCAAGCGTCTCGAAGCGGCCGCGAATCAAACCCAAAAGACTCCGACTTCTCGGTTGAAGACTCCGGTCGACCCGATGCAATCCCTGGAATATGAAGACCACTTCACTGATGACGACGATGCCGACAATGTCAACCCTGGAGTATCGTACGGTCCGGTAAATAATCAAGGTTTTCATCAGTTTAATCCTGATCGTACTCGTGTGTCTTTCCTTACAGCCAACCCAGTATCCCTTGATCTCGAACCTCAACAAACCGTGACACGGCTAATACGATCTGCTGGAACTGGCTCGACCGTCCCAGCAGCCGGTGCGACCGAATCAATCCATCCAGCCATCGGTCTTCAGCATGTGACACCTGAACCGGTTCGCACGACACCCGGAGTGAGTTTAAGCCATGCGGTCACTGGAGGCACGGGTCTGACGGCACATGCGGGCGTTCAACAACCAATTCAGGGTACAACCGTTACTGCGGTCCCAACAGCTGGAACCATGCAACCCGAACAAAACATTGGCTTCCCCCATCAGAACCAATTCATCACCGCCGAACCAGTCCGGACGGCCGCAATCGGGTCCTCCATGAACTTTGATGCAGATCTGGCCTACAAGTTAGCCGAGATGGAGGCAATGATTCAACGTATCCCCGGAGTGCCGGCACCCATCAAGAAGAGCGCCGCAAGTTGCTATGCCGACTCACCGTTCGTGGATGACATCGCGTTGGTGGAGATGCCTCCTAAATTCAGCTTCCCCAACATGAAGCCATTTGATGGAACTACCGATCCAGACGACCACATCGCTCAGTACCGGCAGAGGATGTTTACAGTGGCTATCCCTCGCCAGTCGAGGGAAGCCTGCATGTGTAAGGGGTTCGGTTCTAGTCTGATAGGACCGGCCCTCCAGTGGTATACCAATCTTCCAAATAACTCTATCTCTTCTTTTGCTCAACTAACTGATATGTTTGTGCAGCAATACGCCAGTAGCAAGAAGTTGGAGAAAATTTCGGAAGATTTGTACGTGATAGTCCAACGCGTAGGAGAACCCCTCCGCGACTACGTTGGACGTTTCAACAAAGAAAAGGTGTCGATAACCAACTGCAACCAGCAAACTGCCATCACTGCCTTCCGCAAAGGCCTTCTTCACTACTCCGATCTCTACAAGGAGCTCACCAAGTACCCGTGCAAGACGATGGAAGATGTTCTGGCGAAGGCATGGGCGCAAATCAAGTGGGAGGAAGACCAATACAACAATCAGAGGACTCTCCCTCACAGAAATCCGAGGAGAGATACCAGAGCCGACAGAAGGTCAAGTGACAGGCATTCCGAACCGTACCCGCCTCCTCCAAGTTTCGATAGCAGGAGAAGGGATTACAGCCAAACATCTGAAACGCGGCCGAGGGAGAGAGCAAAAGTGCCAGAATATAACTTATCGATCTCGCCCGTTGAAGCAGTAATGGCACTCAAGCAATTGGGCAACAGGGTCAAGTGGCGGAAAAGATGAGAGCACCGCCAGAACAGAGGGACCGGTCGAAATGGTGCGAATTCCATGCTGATCATGGGCACCGAACGGACGACTGCATCGCCCTGAAATTGGAGGTGGCCCAGTTGCTGAAACAAGGCCACCTGATCGAGCTCCTGACTGACAAGGGGAAACAAACCCTCCAAGAAGCAAGAGACAGACGCGACGGCCGCAGAGATGTTACCCTCCCCCCCCCCCCCCCCCCCCCCCCCCCCACGACCTCCGGTGCATGAGCGAACAGTAAACGTCATAACAGGTGGTTCAGAAGTTAGTGGGGTAACTCACTCAGCAGCTAGGAGGCACACCAGAGAAGCAAGTCGATTCAGGACAGAGTCTAGCCCAATGGAGAAAGACGCACCCGATCAGATTGCACAGACAATCTGCTTTACCACTTCAGAATCCACTAAGCTTTTCAACCCTCATCATGATGCTTTAGTCATTTCTCTATATATTGCTAATTGTCTTACCAAACGAGTTCTAATCGACAATGGCAGCTCTGCCAATGTCCTATTTCTTTATACTCTCAGGGAAATGGCAATCGATGAAGCCAAGATAGTCAAGAAGACCACATGTCTCATCGGCTTCAGTGGAGAGCAAAAGAATACACTAGGAGAGATTGAACTGCCAGTTTACGCAGAAGGAATCAACCTTTGTACTCGCTTCTTGGTGGTGGACTCTCCGTCCGCGTACAATGTCATCCTAGGACGTCCCTGGATACACGAGATGGAACCGGTGCCGTCCACTTTCCATCAAGTGCTGAAGTTCCCAACCAAATGGGGGATAAAAGAGATAAGGGGAGATCAAAAGGATTCACGCGCATGTTACCAGACTACGATGAAGGTGAAGCAAGCTACCTTATAGCAATTACAGCAGGGACCGTCCGACCCGAAGCCGCAGCAGCCGATTCATTCGGATGAACCAGATACAGTCGAGTTGGACGAAGTCCCGATCCATCCGGATTTCCCAGACAACACTGTCCGCATTGGAGCTCAACTGACTCCAACTATCAGAGAAGAGCTTATCAAATTTCTATCTGATCATTACGATTGTTTCGCTTGGTCCCATGCGGACATGACAGGCATCGACCCTAACATCATTGTTCACAGGTTGCAGGTTGATCTAGACTACCCTCCTAAAAAACAAAAGAGGAGAAAGTTCGCCCCCGAAAGGAACAAAGTCATCAACGAAGAGGTCCAGAAGCTGCTCGACAATGGGCTAGTGAGGGAGGTCCACTACCCGGATTGGTTAGCCAACGTGGTGGTCGTAAAGAAGAAGAATGGCAAATGGCGAGTGTGCATAGACTTCACCGACCTAAACAAGGCGTGCCCAAAGGACTCCTTCCCACTGCCCCACATAGACATGCTCGTTGAAGCGACGGCCGGACACGAGTTGTTGAGCTTCATGGACGCGTACTCGGGATACAATCAGATCTTGATGCACCCGGACGACCAAGAAAAGACAGCATTCATGACCAACCTTGGGATTTTTTGCTACAAAGCCATGCCGTTCGGGTTGAAGAATGCAGGGGCAACCTATCAACGACTAGTAAACAGAATGTTCAACAACTTGATCGGTCGAACGATGGAAGTCTACATCGACGATATGCTCGTCAAGTCTCTCCAAGCAACAAACCATATCGATCACCTCCGACAGTCATTCGACATCCTCAGGGAGTATAATATGAAACTTAACCCTACTAAATGTTCATTTGGTGTTACTGCAGGAATGTTTCTTGGTTACCTTGTTACACAGAGAGGAATAGAAGCCAACCCGGCCCAAATCGACTCAATTCAGAGGATAGCTTCCCCGACCTGTGCGAAAAATGTGCAAAAGCTTAGGGGAATAGTGGCCGCCCTCAGTCGATTCATGATTGGCGTTTAGTTGTTAGGTTTTTCGTTGTGTTTTCGTGTTCATTTTCATTGTGTTTTTGTGTCTTTTAGTGTGTCTTTTGGCTATGATTGGTTGTTTGGAGATTTGGGTATTGTAGGTGCAAAAGGTGAGGAATTGGATGAAAACGGGACGAAAAGTGCATGAAGTGAAGGAAGAATCGCGAGGGACCAGAACCTGATCTGGCCGATCGGCTAGATTTCCTTAGGGATCTGGACGATCGGCCAAATGCCTATGCTCGGATTCAGCAGTTCCTGATCTGGCCGACCGGCCAGAATTCCTTCAGCATCTGGCCGATCGGCCAGAAGTCGGCGTCCAGCTGTTGTTTCCTTATTTAATTAGGTTTTCTTCCTAATATATATACTAGTGCATTGGGACGAATTTTGTATCATCTCTATCATATATTAGCTCTAGTTTTCCAGCACAAAAACACTTTTATTAGCTTTCTATTGTTCGGATCCGGATTCTTCGTTTTTGCAATTTAATTCAAGAAGTTTTATTTAATTCAAGTTCTTCGTTATTCGTCTCAATTTCGTAAGTTCTTTTATTGCTTTCGTTTACTTGCTTTAATTACTTGCTTTTGTTTTAGATTCGTTTTCTTAATTGCTTCGTTTAATTTCCTTAGTTTAATTTCGTTCTTTCGATTTCTAGTTTAAAGTTTAGATTCGTTTTTCTTGATTTCAATTCTCTCGTTTTTCAAATCTTTTTAGTTAGATTATTTTGCCTTTAATTTCCAGATTTAATTTATCATGTCTAGATTTGTTTATGCTTCTTTCTTTGCCTTCGTTTTCTTCGTTGCTTCTTTTTATTGCTTTCTTTTCGATTCTTGCCTAGGTAGATTAATCGTTTTACTTTAGTTTAATTCTTTGATTTATTTGCTTGTTCTTAGATTAGTTATTTACCTGCTTTTATTTATTGCTTTGATTTATTTTATTTGCCTAAGATTTAAAACAAAAACTCCAAAAATCTTATTTACTTGCTTTCCTAGATTTAGGCTAGATTAGATTTTTACTACATAATTGATTGCCCTGTTAAGTTTTCCTTGAGATTCGATACTTAGGTTTTACTTGCTAGTGCTACGATAGATTTCGTCTATTGCGAACACTTTTTGGTGAAACAAATTTTGGCGCTGTTGCCGGGGAAAACTTTAGGCGATTTATTGTGTAGTATTTTTATTTGTTTTATTTTTATTTGTGTTTCTTCGATTTTCTTGTTTTGTCCCACTCGGTGCGTTTAACCCTTTTGTTGAGTGTTGTTTATGCATGGTCGCCGAAGTCTTCAAAGGAATTTAGCGCCCTACTTCGACAACATCCATCAAAGGAAAGCGATTTTAGCCGCTAAGGAGAATGAGGAGATTGATTCCCAAGACTTCTCTTTGGTCTTGTTATTTGCAGAGCCCGAAGCCATGGCAGCTAGAGTCGTCATGGGCGATTTTGCTCGCCCCACATTCACAGCCACCACTTCGGCGATTGTCCTGACGGAAGCGGTCAGGAATCATGAGCTTAAACCTCACCACATGGCGTTGCTTCCATCCTACCATGGGCTGCCCAACGAGGATGCTTTGACGTTCATCCGAGAGTTTTGCACGGTGGTGCAAACTTTCCCACTCTCGGGACTCACGGAGGATAACTTGAAGATGAAGTGCTTCCCGTACACCCTCAAGGATCGAGCAAAGTCATGGTATTTGGCGCTCCCGGCCAACTCTCTCACCACATGGAATGCGGTGTGTGAGAAGTTCATGCTCAAGTACTACCCAAACCGCAAGACTCAAGAGGTGCGGTCGAAGATTATGAACTTTTCCCAAGACAACGATGAGCCGTTTCACGAAGCATGGGAGAGGTTCCAAGCTTCAACAATGCCCTCATCATCAAATGGCATCGGAGTTGCTTTGGCAATATTTCTACGACGCCCTCAACCAGACTTGTCAGTTCATGGTGGATAGTTCGGCCGGAGGTAACATAGCGGTCAAGACAGCTGACGAGTTAAAGGATATTTTCGAGACGCTCGCTGCGAGTTCTCAACAAAAATCAGCTAGACCGAGGAAAGTGGAGGCGAGTGCAGTTTCGATGAGCCCCGATTTGAAGAAGCAAATGGCCGACATGTCAAGGGATCTCGAAAACTTGAAGATGAAGCAAAGTGCACCGGCCCCGAAGGAGGAAGAGAGGAAGTCGGACCGATGCGAGATTTGTGGAGAGCTTGGACACATCAAGGAGGTGTGCCACAACATGGGGGAGTTTCCATACGAAGGAGGAGCCGAGGTGTACGCCGCTCAAGGATACCCATCTCAAATGCCTTCACCTCAAGGATATCAAGGGGGATACAATGGACGCCACCAAAATCCGAGGCCGACACAAGGGCAAGGTAACCCTCCTACCTATCCAAATAGGCATCCTCCACCATATAATAACTCCTATCCTCCTCCACCAAACCCCTACTACTCTCAACCTCCACCATATTATCCACCCCCTCAATACCCTCCCAATCCATACTATCCACCACCTCCATACTACCCACCTCAACCTACTTCCACACCACCACCACCATATCCAAATTCTCGTCCTCAAGGACCTCCACAAAAGCCTTCCGTCGATGAGAGTCTCTCTACATTCCTACATGAGGCTAAATTGGCTCGTGAGGCTCAAGATGCTAACATAAAGAGGCTCGAGATGGCCATTAGCCAAATTTCTGGTTCCATGCACCTAATGCAACAACCGGGGCGAATTCCGAGTCAAGGGATTCAACCACAACAAGCCAACGAGGTGCAAGACCCATACCCTCCATATGTTCCTCCCGTTCCACCTCACATTTCATTTAATAATAAAAACAAGACATATTATTATTATTATTATTATTATTATTATTATTATTATTATTATTATTATTATTATTATTATTATTATTATTATTATTATTATTATTATTATTGAGAAATTTTAAAATAGCCATTCTAAAAATAATAGATGCGATAAATACCATTTTGTTAATGTTAAAGTAAAAATTACCCTTTCATAATTTCTATACATTAAAAACTAGGACTCATATATTATTTTTTCTTTTCAAAACTATTTTTCTTAGTCCTTTATTCCTTTTTTCTAGAGCTTACAGGAATCTAAGAAACCCTTTCTAACAAAGGAGCTTACTTCAAACATAAACCTAACAAACAACTCCCAAAATAACCTTATAGGAACAAAGGCAAGTTCTAGAATTACAATTGTATATATGATACACTCAAGAAAGAAAATAGGCATAAACATACACCAAAGGCTCAAATCTTCACGGGTTATAACAAAACGTTTCCCAAAATCAAAGCATATAACCTAATTTCATCACACACATACATAATCTTTACAAAGGTTCCAAATATAATATCAACCAATTATTTCAATGAAAATCATGCTATCATTAGCCAATTCATATATATACTCATAAACCATGTTTGACTCAGTCGTCTAAACTCCTAAAGACTCCATTAACTAGAAATAATATCCAAAATTAAACTACTACCCAATAAACGCATGCAAATAAATTAACAAAGCCACACTTCTCTCTCCTCTAAACTTATTTCGAATCATGATGAAGGAATAAGTTTCAAGAAGAAGAAGTTTATAAGTTAACGAGCGTATCTTTTTATGAAGCAAGCATGCTATCGATCTTCCCCCTTAGTCGAAACCTAGTTGAGAAAACCTATAACTCACAAGCTTCGGAAGTTCTTGAGTAAAAGCTTAATAGAAGATAAAACTCAAAGAAAAACAAAAATGAAAAACTGAAAAACTCAAGGGATGTGATCAACCTGTTCTAACATGATACTTTGCTCTATTGCAGTTACACTAAGAGTCGTACTGGTTGTAGTTATTTCCCAAAATATGAGTTAAGTTGCAGATACTCTGAACTCTCACCCATGGTAAATCAAAGAAACAGACTACAAACTATACACCCTTAGGACTCAATTAGAGTTAAGGTTCAAACCTAAGTCACCAAGGTCTCGATTCTTTCTACTTAGGTCAGAATAGAAGAATACACCACAGTATAATCCTATCAGTACACCCACGTACTAGTATAGACAAGTAACCAAGACAAGCTACTTTTCCGTATACACTACAGCCTAAACCAACAATTATATCCAAAACTGTGATACCCTTTTATATCTCTAAAGAAACCAGTAAGTATGGTCTTCTATGATCTACAACACACCATAAAGCCTATAACTTTGAGATAATGGATAGATGTTTAATGCGTGAATGACATTTCATACTTAATCAGATAAGAGATTGTAAGTGGTTATGGACAACACATGCATACAAGCTAAAATGCATGCTTTCTAGTATACAAATCTATCAATCTCCCACTTATACTAAAGCAAACTTTTAGTATATCATGTGACAAAAGGTAAGTGTCTATATCTAGGATTTATTACACATCTTAGGAATGACAAAAGAAGTTGAATAACATAAGCAGTCAGAAGCTTTAAGTTAATCAACAGATGTGGGATATCTTAAATACAGGGGTCGCTAAGTCTAATACTAGCCCTGAACTCAACAAGGGTAAAACAATTTATTCAGTACTATTAATTTAGTGGAATGTTTTAGTACTTATGGACTAAATTATCATCTGGGCTGAGTATGAAGAATTTAGCCATTGGGAGGCCTGATTTTACCAGCTAGTAGATCCCTAATCTGGCCCAAAAAGCTCATTAGGCCACAATATAAGGAACAAGTGGGCCATCGTGTAATTGGGCCTAGTGAGGGCGCCAATTATAGCTCATGGACGCCCAATCTAGTGTTGCGGGCCTGGCCTGCAACTTAAGCCCAAGTCTCACTTAAATCTCCACTATAAATACTGCTTCAAGGTCTCATAAACCTAAGAGTTAGAATTTACGAGTGCACTTAATTATAAAGTTCTACGAGAAAAAGAAGGCTAGGATTTAGGGAGAGAGAGTCGGTGGCGGCGTTGAGCTAAAACGACGGCGGATCCCTTTCCGTGGTTGATTTCGAAGTTCGTTGTCCATCCGACGTTGGAATCGAGCAGGGATACATATCAGAAGATCTTGAAGCGAGTTCTCTCACCAAAACTTTAAGGTAATCGATCTTGAAACTCCCTATGTTCTACCCTAAATTCATAGGAGCATGATAGGATGAATTCGTTAATTAGATAACCAAATAGATCCTCGGGGTTCAAATCGATCTTCACCGATCCGGTTCCTTCAGTATGCGCGGTGTATATATACTACTCCCATAATCCCTAAATCTAGTTGGAAGCTAACTACATTGATCTCTATCCAAATCCTTTCCTTGTAGTCCAAGATAATAACATCTCCAACTTATCTCCAGGCCCGTCTTTAAGGGGGCTTAACTTGTTCTTGAGAACAGGGCCCCCAATTTTACTAGGGCCCCAAAATTTTTAAAAGCCCAATTATTTGTAAGCCCAATTATTTATTCTATTATTTAATATTTTACTAAGGGCCATAGAAAAAAATGCAAATTCATGTTCTTCTTCTTCATAGCGGCGGCCGCGACTTTTCTTCCGCCTTTCTTCTCCTTTTCTTCCTTCCTCCTCTTCTCTTATAATTAATTTCATTATTTCAGTTCCAATTTTCCAACACAAACGGTTCTTACATTAATATCGTAATATAATTATCGTTTTATTTTATATTTTAATTAAATTTAAGGGCCCAATTTATAATTAGAACAGGGCCTCAATATTTATTGAGACGGGCCTGCTTATCTCCTAAGCCCTTCAAGTTTCCAAATTATTATGAAGCACCCCAATTACTCTTAACAATTTACGATCACACTCACGTACAACTAAAATCACAATATCGCATGTTTGTGGATATGATATACATATTGTCATATTGATCATCAATCTATCAGTCGGCATTGTAACACATGATCACACAATTATATAGCATGAGGAAAAAAAAATTACTCTATTTTCGCTTGTTCTTTACAATGGATAATATTTTTCTAGCACCATTTTTTTTTTTTTTGCTTGACAGCACATTTTACACCTTTTAATTTTATGCATTGTAATATTTTCAATTGTAATATTTTTCATAAGGGCGCGTTTTTTAATGATAATATTTTCCCACTGTCATTCCACTTTTAAGTGGGTATCACATTTTGTGATAAACTTATTATTATTATTATTATTATTATTATTATTATTATTATTATTATTATTATTATTATTATTATTATTATTATTATTATTATTATTATTATTGGGGTGGTGGTTGTTATTGTTATTATTGTTATTATTATTCAACATATTCTTTTTCCATCGAAAAGAACTCCTACGCCTCTTAGGGTGCATTCTCTTGTAAAGGAGAGAAAAGAGATTCTTCTTATTTTTAACATTTCCCACTTTTTATTAATGATGAAAAATTTTACTCCTTAAATTCAACGTAAATAGTGGGGTAATATTTTCTCTCCATTAGAGTGAAAAAGAGCAATGATAAGAAAAAGTGAAAAATAAAGAAAGATTTTAGAAGTGTTTCTCTTTTATCTTCTTATCTTTTATTTTCTTATCAAAGAGAATACAACCTTAAACTAAAATCACACAGCAAAAGGAGGAAATTATAATATACAATGCACAATAAAACATACTAGTGAACAATAGTATTTATCAATTACTACAAAAATAAACTTGACATGTAGAAATTCAAACACATTTTTTTAGTAAATTAAAGTACACTTATATGCGATTTATTATAACATACACATTATTTCAAACACAAATAATCGTGTTGCTGCATGGCTCATATCTTAGCTTGCTTTGTTGAGTCCAAAATGAATACGAGGAAGATGTGCCCACTGCATGCATGCAATATTCAAAGAATTATCATTTTATTCAAAAAATTAATTAATTTTATATTTGCATATATATTAGCCTTGAAATTAATATTAATTATGTTTTTTTACTATATTTTTTTATTGAAGGAACTTACATTTTTCGCAGCTGCACTAAAAGCTTCACGATGAGTAATTTCAGGAGTGCTAGCCTTTATCCTTTGAATCTCCTCCCTGCAAAGAATTCATTACTTATTTCACTTAACATTTTTCCGATCAAAAAAATAAAAAAAATAACGAGATATGTACTTACTTTATGAAACGATTGTACGCTGATGGAACACGTTGTCTTTTCTCTGGGGCTGTAAAAATTGCAAATTAATTAAGTTCTTTAACAAGTTTAGGAAGTGGTAAAATCAAATCGAAAAATTGTGCCAAATATTTGTGCAATAATTAAGAAAATGTTAGGTTTTTACATGGAATTCAATGTGGAAATTAAAGACATGTAAAAAAAAAAAAAAAAAGATTGTAATAAATTAATGGTAACGTTGAGATAAAGTATGTGAAAAAAAAACAATTAAATATATTTGAATTTGTAAAGTGAACGTGATAGAAATGTGATGTCGCAATCGTAATAGGCCATGAATGAAGAGGATGATAAAAGTCACTGCTCTTCTCTCTCATCACTTTTTCCAAGAAAAAAAAAATCAGAGTTATTTAAGGGGAAATTAAAAAAAAAAAAAAAAAAAAAAACACGAAATTCTTTAGTTAATTGAGTACAGCAAGATCATTCCTACCCCTAATTAATCAATCCATAAAAAAATGATAAAAGTTAAATACTACTATCGATAGATAAATAGAGCAATGCTACCCTACCCATTGTAAATATTTTTGATATGCATACAGATAATGTACCATAATTTTTAATGAGAAAAAAGATTTAATATATTTTCTAATCTATCTAAAAAAATAAACCCTATTACTGCCACATTAGCGGTAATTAGAGGAGCGTTCCCATCGATAAATATGCATCTGAATTAGTATAGTATGTTGTATTTTATTAACCTCGTAATAGAAGATATATTTGGGAACAAAAATCTTGACCGGCAGAGCACTTATTAAAAGACGAATGGAGAAATATTTTGATGAACCTTATTTTGAGTAAATGGAATATTTTTTATGCATCTACATATATGGGAGTGATGGGGAATATTTTGCATAAGCATTGGAAATCCCTTTAAAAAACAATGGAAAGGACTAATTCATATGCTCTATGTATGAAAAATAAAATGAAAGAAGTTGAAGGAAATTACGTACGGCGAATAGGAGTAGGCATCTTAGGTTGTTGATGTTGAGACTGCATATTAGGAGCAAATCTATTGTACGTTGTAGATGAACCACTTTCTTTAATTGCAGCCTCAACCATTGCTTGTTGTTTCTGAAAAAAAAAAAAAAAAAAGTCAAAGATAATAAATTTTACATTTAATAAATACTAATCGCCCTTCGTCCCCTGACTAATCGTCTCCTTTCATAACAGACATATGTGAATACAAAAGGGGATGGTTTGTCTAGGACGGAGAGAGTACCCACCAGTATTATCTAAGCATGAAATATGCATAAGATATATGTGTAGGGTATATATAGTTCTCATGAGAATGAATGTTGATAAATTAGGAAATTAGGATAAATCTAGTCCATCATATACAAAGGTGGTTCAGATTAATGTATACAAGATAAGTAGAGTGAGACAAAGAAAGTACACTTTACGATGCACAGTACTCCATTCGTCCCATTTATCAGTCCCACTAAGCTTGTACACACTAATCAAGAAAAGTAGAAATATAAGGATTTAAAAATATGTTTTGTGTTATTTCATTGTTTTGTGTTAATTCGTTTCATTTTTAGGAAATGTAACTAATAAATGAGAGATAAAAAAGGAAAGTAGGACTAGTAGAGTAAGATAGATGGAGTATGCTATATTTTGACGCACCATCATTTTCATACATTAAATCCAGTACTTTGATACATTATATGCCTTAATTTAATACATCCGTCAATAAGAACCATATGTATTGCAAAAATCAAGGGTTTTGATTAATTTATTCGTATTTCTTATATAAAACTCTGTTGTTATTTGATCGTCTTCCTATATATTAACGAAGAAATATACCTGGAAATCATGAAGATAAGCAGAGTGAAGCAATCCTCCCATATTGACAGAGAGCAAATTAGCACAGTGGCCACATCGAACTGTCACCATATTCAACATGTTGCTGCTGCTGCTGCTTGGCACATTCACCTACCATATGATTTTCTCATTTTAATTCTTCATTTTTCAATCACATCGAAAAAACCTCATCACTTAAAAAAAAAATTTCGGGGCGGGTATGGGGCGGGGATCTGTAAACCCGCCCCCACCTCGAACCCGCTTCGGGTTTACATTCTCATACCCATCCCCGACCCCAAACCCAAAAACTTCCCCCCATCCCCGCGGGTACCCAAACTTGCGGGCAAAATTGCCATCTCTAATCACTTTCACTAAACCCTAATCAGTAAAAACCCTTCTTCAATCTTAATACAATGTAACAAAAAAAAAAAAAAAAAAAAAAAAAAAATTATATAAGGCTGTAAAAATTTCAAAAGAATGGTAACCCCATTAATGGCCTGTGCTGAAAAGAAGTCGTTTTTTCGTTTCAGTGCTCCCTCACTTTTCCTGGTGCGCGCTCTCT
Source organism: Thymus mandschuricus (assembly GCA_029379335.1). Taxonomy (NCBI): domain Eukaryota; kingdom Viridiplantae; phylum Streptophyta; class Magnoliopsida; order Lamiales; family Lamiaceae; genus Thymus; species Thymus mandschuricus. Next base: position 14,267,808 of record CM057075.1, on the reverse strand, counting down.
CTCTCCCCTCTTTAATATCATGGGTGTTTTGTTTTTCAATACATTAGAGAGAGAGAGAGAGAGGGGGGGGGGGGGGAAACGACTGAACTGGAACGGAAATCATGAAAGACCATATAAGGAAGACAGAATCATCTGAATCACTAAGTATACTGTCTTCGTTGCTTTCTTCAGAAATATGATTCATTTCCGAATGATGAATTTCCTCAAAAAAAAAAAAAAAAAAAAAAAAAAACACTATTTCAAGAATTAACTTTATTTATTAGTACTAGCTTGTATAGAATTTATGTATGTGTATAGCTAAATAATCAAACTCTCATGAAAAATATATATAAACCATAGATTTAATTCATTTAAGTATAAAAAAAAAGAAGCAAAAGAGCAAAAGAAGTAAAAGTTAAATTAGTTAAAGCTAATAAGCAACCCTAAAAAACCACAGACTTCTGTTGCCCTAGCATCAGGTTACAAAAATTCACCTTAAAACATAACTAAAATTCATGCTATTTTGAGTAGCTCTCCATGATTCGCACTCCGATTACTAAAAATAAATTCTTTTATTAGTATAAACATTTTCCTTTTCAAATTCTTCAATCTGAGGCGCAATTAAGGAATATTTCTTCAAAATTAGAATAATTATTTATTATATTTCCCAGAAATTAATTATAATATCAACCAAATTTGAATGAAAGGGGAGTAAAATATATAGGGTATCTTATTAATATATAAGTGTTCAATATATACAAACAATCTACTAAAAAGAATGAAAAAAATGCCTAAAATTTTATTGAGGTAAAGAATTAGTACCTTAATTATACCCTTTTAATATATTACTTGATTCAATCAATGAGAGAATTAATTAGTTGGGTTACGATCTAAGCCAATCTAAGCAGAAATGAACTGAAAGAGAGTATAAATAAATCAACAAAATTGAAAGAACTATATATACCGCTAAAATGGTGGTGCAGAAGTTGCACTGAACGTAACAAAGTCGTTCACAATTCATGTCTACTGACATTTTTCCGAAAGATCGATCGATCAATGGCCACAGATCTATCAGCTGCCTTTAGATTCTTTGTTTCTTCTCTTAACAAAAAATCTCAACAAATGATAGATGTATACTCTCTCAAACTCAAGAAACTCAGCCTAGATCAAGATATGGAGATGGCAGTAGGTTAAGAAATCTGAACTAAGCAAGAACTAGAGAGAGAGAGAGAGAGAGGCTAAAGTGATGATGATTTCTATTTGTGGTAAAGAGGTACTGTGTAGAGCTGTGTATTTATGCATTATTGTGTAGATAGAAAGAAATGTATGGAACTATGGAAGTGATAGAGGTTTGTCTTAATTTGAAGGGCAAGTAGTGAGTGCGTTGTTTCCGGGTGGGGTTCGTGAAAAGAAAAGGAGGTTTTTGTTTATGGAGACATGGCCGGATTCCTCAATTTGCGAGAGAGATCTAGAGAGAGAGAGAGTGGGTGGGTGTGAGTCATCTATCAATCCGTAGGGTTGGAATGTGCCATATTAAATGAGACGAATGTTGAGGGACTAGTGTACAATTATTAACCCTACTTCGTAATTAGGGATGTCATACGGGTCAATCTATCGGATTCGGGGCTAGTCGTATTGGGTTACGGGCTATTCAGTCCATATTAATTGGGCTTTTTTTTTTTTTTTTTCCCTCACCGGCTAATAATTTTTTGCTCTAACCCTAACCCTCTCGGTTTCGGGCTAGCTCACCGTACCATGAAGTTTATACAAAACAAAACGGATGTCATATAAACTTTACATTCAATATTGTTTCAACATATATTTGTATAAACAAAATAGATAATTTATTAAATATTATGAACTTAGCAAACATATTTTTTAATTATTAATCTTTATTTTAATTTTCACCCAGTGTAGAAAAAATGTATAGAATTTAGAATGATGGTTACACTTTTATTAATTTTTTTTTAAAAATACTCAATAATAATTAAAAACACGACAATTATCAAATTTATAAGTAGAGTAATAAAATATCACATGAATTCATGATTCATGTTAAACCCATCGAGCCAACCCATGGGCTTTCGGGCCACCCTATCGGTCTCGCGCTTTTTCCGAGTCTGGCCCTATCGGTGTTTTTTGTTAGAACCGTAATACGAAATATGGATAGAACCGAGGCTAGAGTTAAACTCTATCTCCGTAAGACAATATTGCTCCGATATAGTGCAATCGGACTATAGCAATTGTCTCCAAGATACAACGTTCTTTATTCTCGAGTTGTTGCACTACAAGTCGAGAATCGTCGAACTACTCGAATATCGAGACTTTGTAGTAAAGAAAGAAGAAGAAAGGAGAAAAAAGAGATGGCAGATTTTATCTTCGCTTTTGGTGTATTGAATCAAACTGTGGAGGTCTATTTATAGGAAGTATGTGGCTTTCTGTGAAGGGGTGGTTCGATCTGAACTGTTCGATCAAATCTTGATCGACAGTCCAGATTCATTGAACCGAACCATCGCAATGGTTCGGCCCCTCCATGAGTCTAACCGAATATGGCTCGTGCCTTTCGCAAGCCTGGTCAAGCCATGGGCTTGTGTTCAGCACGTGCTCGCGTCCATTGGTTCGAACCATTTGGATGCTGGCTCGTGTCAGGCACACGCCTGGCATCCGTTCGGTCCGAACCATCGCACCGGTTTGCCCATTGCGTGTGTTCGACACACGTGTTTGGACTGAGCCACATGTTTGATTCGATATTCGAAAAGAAAAGGCCTCAGCTCCTCGCGAAGTGCAAAATGTACCTCAAAGCGCCCATTGCGACAAGTGCGATGTGCACTTCTACGGCGGAGGCGACTCGGATGGTAGCCCAAAAAGGCTAAGCCCAATCTACCATTTGAGGAGTATATTAATTATTCTATGTATTGAAGACTTGACTTATATATGGCTTCAAACTTCCTTATTTTTCCAATGTGGGATAAGTTCTCACCTTACCTTGTGAATATATGGTACTTGAAGAAAGCAACCACGACGCTGGAGTCGTTTTTTGCGAGTGCCTGTGCTTCCACCCATTTCGACACATAGTCTACTGACAAAATAATGTATTGATTGCCCATGGACTTGGGCAAGGGGCCATGAAATCAATTTCCCAAACATCGAAGATCTCGATTGGCAGTATGGGCATGAGAGGCATCTCATTCCTTCTTCCGATGTTACCTTCATGTTGACATCTATCACATGATTTCACCCACTCATAAGTGTCCTTGAATAACGTGGGCCAGTAGAATCCGCAATCCAAGATCTTCCTTGTTGTTCTCCTTTGCCCAAAGTGTCCTCCACATTCCTTGGAATGACAATGCTCAAGGATGCTTCTCTGTTCCGACTCAGGTATGCATCTTCGAATGACTTGATCAGCACGCTGCCTCCATAGGTAAGGTTCATCCCAAGTGTATCGTTTGGCTTCTTTCATCAGCTTGTTTCTATGGTAACTATCCAGGTCCTTGGGCAACTCGCCTACTGCCAAATAGTTGACCAAGTCAGCATACCAAGGTTCCTGCATCTTGACTCCATGAATGGCGTACAGATGCTCATCCGGGAAGGTCTCCGTTATGGGCACACCATCATCCTCTTGCAATATGCGACTGAGGTGATCGGCTACATTATTCTGTTTCCCATCTTTGCCCTTGATTTCTACATCGAATTCCTACAAGAGTAGCACCCATCTTATCAAACGTGGCTTGGTCTCCTTCTTAGTCATGATCTATTTGATTGCCGAGTGGTCAGTGTACACAATCGTCTTACTCCCGAGAAGGTATGACCTGAATTTCTCAAAGGAAAACACTATTGCCAATAATTCCTTCTCGGTAGTTGAGTAGTTGCTCTGGGCAGCATTCAGCGTCTTTGATGCGTAGTATATCACAAAGTTTTCTTTTCCGACCTTCTGTCCAAGCACTACCCCGACTGCGTATCCACTCGCATCACACATCAATTCAAAGACATTCCCCACTCGGGTGGGAAAATGATAGGGGCTGTGGTCAAGCTTTCTTTCAGGATGTTGAAAGCTTCCTTGCATTCTGCTCCAAATTCTCATTCCATATCATTCTGCAATAGCCTAGTCATGGGTTGAGCGATTTTGGCAAAAACCTTGACGAACCTCCGGTAGAACCCAGCATACCCAAGGAATCCTCTTAACTGCTTGACCGAGGTGGGCATGGGCAAGTTGGCTATTATCTCGACCTAGGCCTTGTCCACCTCAATTTCTCTTCCTGAGATTATGTGTCCAAGGACTATTCCTTCCCTGACCATGAAGTGGCATTTCTCGTAGTTGAGCACGAGATTCTTCTCTACACAGCGTTGCAATACCTGTTCCAGATTACCCAAACAGATATCAAAACTCTTTCCGTAGACGGTGAAGTCGTCCATGAAAACCTCAATACTTTCCAACAGATCAGAGAAGTTGCTCATCATGCACCGTTGAAAGGTTCCGGGTGCATTACACAGTCCAAAAGGCATTCTTCGGTAGGCAAACGTTCCAAATCGACAAGTGAAAGTGGTCTTGCTCTAGTCCTTCCGGGCAACATTGATATGCATATAGCCCGAGTATCCATCTAGGAAGCAGAAATACTCATTCCCCACCAAGCGTTCAAGCATCTGATCGATAAAGGGTAAGGGGAAATGATCCTTCCTGGTCACCTTGTTCAGCTTCCTATAGTCAATGCATACTCTCCACCCGGTTTGGAGTCGAGTGGCAACCATTTCCTTCTTCTCATTTTCCACCACATGTATGCCTGACTTCTTGGGCACAACGTGGACTGGACTGACCCATTTGTTGTCTGAGATTGGGTAGATGATGTTCTGATCTAGCAGCTTGAGTACCTCCTTGAGAACAACCTCCTTCATGGCTGGATTCAGCTTCCTTTGTTGGTCACGGACGGGATTCGCCTCTTCCTCCAATAAGATGTGATGGAGGCAAATGGTTGGGCTGATATCCTTGATATCGGCCAATGTCCATCCAATGGCCATTTTGTACTTCTGGATCATCGTCCTGGCCTGCTCTTCTTGGTCGATGCTCAGCTCAGTGCTTATGATAATGGGCAACGTGTCATTCTCACCCAAGAACACACTTCAAGTGCTTGGGCAAGGGCTTGAGCTAAAGATTCGGTGCCTTGAGAAGCGAAGGCACTAGTTTTTCCTCATTCTGTATCCTGGGCAGTTCCTCCCGATAGATCTGTCTGTGCTCTGTTTATGCCTTCATTTGGTTAACCTCCCTTGGGTATTCCTCCCCATCCACGATACTCTCTTGAATCACTGTATCTAGCATGTCGCGAGATGCGATCTTGGGCAATGTTTGCTCTACTATGTTATCTATAGTATCTACATAGTCCACCATATATTTCAGTATCTGGATGATGTTTTTCCACCTTGTAGATATCGAATGCTATTGTCTCTCCAGCAACTTGACACGTCAGCTTGCCAGTGTCACAATCGATCTGAGTCTGTGCGGTCTTGAGGAATGGTCTTCCCAAGAGCATGACTGGCGATTTCCCTTCACTTACTTCCATGTCGAGAACATAGAAGTCGGCGGGAAAAATCATATCCTTCACCTTGACCAAGATGTCTTCCACAATTCCCTCGAGGTACACATTTTGGTCGTCCGCCAGTTGGAATACTACTCGAGTGGGTTTCAGTGGGCCCATGTTGAGTTCTTGGTACACAGATAGTGGCATCACATTGATCGATGCTCCCAAGTCTAACATGGCCTTTTCGATCTTCATAGTTCCGATAACGTAGGGAATGTAGAACATCCCTGGATCTCCACACTTTGTCGCCATCTCCCTGCCCAAGACTGATGATACATGCTCTCCTACTTGGAACTTTGTGTTTTCATCGAACTTCACCTTCCGAGTGCACAGTTCCTTCAAGAAAGATGTAGCATTGCTACAAGAAGATTATTATATTACCCCGCCATTAAGGCATATAGGTTAAACAAGCGAGACGACCCGTCAGAGAATCTCTAAATCCCTCTAAAAGAATAAGTTATTCTTTAGGCAAAAGGTTTACAGTGTATAGAAGTTAATTGTCTTGAGGCAAATGGCCTAGAAGTGAGCTTATGTACATGATATCTTAAAGAAAAGTTGTGATCAAGATCCGACTAATATACTTGGTATAGGAAAATAGAATTTGTACCCCAGTTGTAATATAATCGACTGAGATGGTGACCTAAGCAAAATGAGATAAAGCAATTAAGCTAAAGGCCCTATGGTGAATTAAGTAAGTATGTGTTCTGGCTTATCAAAGCAGCACTACTTGGACACATTGTGTTGTCAGATGGAATTAACTAGACCCAGCAAAAGTAGAAGCCCTACAAGGGTGATAATCATCACCTAAAACAAAATAAAATACGTAACCTCTTAGGTTGACTCGTTATTACTAGAGATTCGTCAAGAATTCTCCAAGATAGCAAGACCAATAACTTGATTGTTAAAACTGATCAACTGTATATAGACCCCTAAGCACCTAGTTATGCTTTAGTAGTTGAAAGAGAAGTCGATAGCTACGCTAATTCCGACAGTTCCAAGGCTAGAAAAGAAATGAGTAACCTACATATATGCCTCAGAGGATGGGAAGGAAAATCCCAAAACCGATGCAAAGAATGAAATATAACAATTTATACAAAGTAAGATTTCCCTACCCCACGACTTAGAACTTCCAGTGGTGGTGCACACCCCGAAAAATGTAGAAACATCGCCCTTATGGAGTTAATGCCAGCCTCGCATATTAAAAGAGATTATTCAAACAACAGGCCCTTAATACGTGCCAAATAAGGTAGGTAGATCTAGTAGAGAACTACGAATGTAGTATCAACTACCAAAGCAAAGGTAAAGGTAGTGGCTGATGATTCAGGTCATAAACCATGCTTTAAGTTGACACTTCTTCTCACGAGTGGGGAAGCACTTGTCAATGGTTTTCAGAATACAAATTTAAAAGTAGTGTCTCGCCCAAGACGGTAGAAAAGATTATTACCACATTGACTATAACGTCAACGAGAGGCACAAAGCAAAGAAAGGAAATTAAAGATACAATAGAGAGTAAGAATGAATAATACCTAGGACTATTGTTAGGAGGTTATGCATACCACACGATGATGAGCTCATGAATGATATCTAAGTAAGACTAAGAATACACTACAAACCACTCACCCGGGAATGCAAGATGTATCAAGACCTAGAAAGGAAGATGTGGTAAGAGACCTGAAGAAATATATAGGCTCAGCAACCACAAGGTGTCTTAGTATGTCAAACAAGTAAACTTGTTTCATGATATGGTTAACCATTACGTTAACAAATAGATTACGATAAATTAAATCAAGATCAAATTTTAGGGAAGTGATCGCACTATTTTCTACCACACAAAATAGGTATAGTATAAAGAAGTACGAGTATAGTATCCACAGGGATTGATATACCGAAACCACACACAATACCTCTACTCTAGAACTAAACTGATGTCTAAGCAATTAAGAATTTGGATTGTGGTATTTATAAACTAGACAATTAAATAAAAGACTCAATTAAACAAATAAGGAAATAAACAAATAATAAAGCAAATAGCATATAATGCAAATAAACAAATAAGGACAAAGTGTTGATTCTACGGAAGCCTACCTAATCAAACCTATGCAAGTAATCAATGCATACAATTAACCAATTTAATCCAATCTAGATGTGATACACGAAAATAACCTAACACTCCGGCTAAGGCAGTATAGATCGTCACCTAATAAGATTCTAATCTCCTCTCGGTCTCATAGAAATCAAATCAAGTGCAAAATAGAACAAGTATCAATTATATAATCAACTAGGTTCAGCTACGACACCTATATCGACTATATATAAACATATGACAATCTAACTTCGGCTAAGACAATTAAATCATCATACCATGTATTCATGAGATCAATTATGCAATTATCCGGCTAAGGTATAAAAACATAACTATGCATACACAATAAGTGATCAAGTAATCATGCATGAGAATAAGCACCATGAAACATGCACCTAGATTGGAAGGCTAATTGTAAACAAAGAAAACACTCACATAAATTCAATTAGGCATTCAATCCCTAAAATCAACTAAGAAAATTAGCTAGACATGATTAAAAGAAAGGTAGAAGAAAGAATAAACATAGAATCTTGAATAAATCTTCAATCTTCAATTGTCTTCATACATGAATGCAAAAACTAATCTAAAATCTAGATCTAAATATAAAAGTGTAGAGAAATTAATCTAGGGTAGGAGAGAACTCCCATGTTGGCCTTACAATGATAAGTTTAGAGGTATTTATAGGGGAGAAGTTTACATCTAAAACCTAAGTGTAAAAGGAAACAAATAAGGAATAAAATATTGCCAAAATAGGGTTTTCCGGAAAGGTTGACTCGGCAGTTGGCTCGACCGGTGGCGTGGTCGCGCGCCCGATCGCGCGGATCTACTGAGGTAGTGGCTCGACCGGTGGCTTGGTCGCGCACATGGTCGCGCCGGTTTGCCGGTTTGCGCGTCTTTCTCGTTTTGTTCGTATCTTTCTCGTCCGAACTCCGAATTGACCTCCGGTTTCGCCTACACGCTCGTATCGAACCCCTCTTCAATGATATCCTTCCATTATTCAAGAATAACTTTTCAATAACATCGTGAGAAGTCAGAACTTTGGGATCAATACTTCATCATCTTCCTTTGTTTCGTCGTCTCTTGTCTTGCCTTGGATTTTCTCGACTCAAAAGCCCTAAAAACACTCAAAACAACCCAAAAGCGTAATCTAGCTCAAAATAACATAAACAATATAAAACATGAGCTAAACTATCAAAATAAGACAAGAAAACGATTATTAAACACTTAGATAATATAGTAAAAATACACCCTATCAAAATCCCCCAAACTTAAACATTGTTCGTCCCAAACAATAAACTAAATCTAAACTAAAGAATAGACAAATCAAGCAAACACAACATACAAGCATAATGAACTCTAAGGGCCTCATAGATCTTCGAAGAACCATTAATCAACATCATATAAGCAACCTCAAAGTTTTGACTCTACAAAAGTACAATAAAATCAAATCATGCTTCAAAAGGGAAACTCACTCAAGACATGTGAAGATATAAGTGTATAAGTGAACTCTCAACTCACAATGAAAGAATTAAAAGTGTATAGGCTCACTCATAATCAATACAATGCAAAAGACTTACCATAAGCTTGCCCTTTATCTCAACATCTCCACCACTTGATTGTATGTAGGAACTAAGATCAATTAGGTCTTTTTGAAGGTTGTAATGTAGGCACATTGGTTTAGGGTAGGGAGAATATAGGCTAAGTGACTTGGACGTCTTCAAGTACCAACCTTTTAGCAACTCCAAACTAATATGGATTTAACTCCATCTTCTACTCATCAACTCATTCTTAAATATCAACCTTATCTCTTCTCAACCTTCTTTTATTCAACTCCCAAAATACTAAAAATTCTATCCATCCCTTTATATATATATATATATATATATATATATATATATATATATATATATATATATATATATATATATTTTCCTTTTCAAAACTGTTTTTCTAAGTCCTTTATTCCCTCTTTTTTTTTTTTTTCCTTTTTTTTCCTTTCCTTTTTTTTCCTTTCCTTTTTTTTTTTCCCCTAGAGCTTATAGGGATCTAAAATTCCTTTCTTTCAAAGGAGTTTACTAAAAAGACAACTTCTCCAAACATAATCCCTAACAAAACAACTCCCAAGATACCCATAATTCCTCCTTTACCTCCTTTCATCCGGTTAAGAAACAAACGGCTATAAAGGCTCAAAAGTGGCTAGCAAAGGAATATATGTAAAGGATAGTGTTTAGGAAAGATGTGGCTAACAAAACATGGCCTAAAATCACTTCTAAATTCTTAAACACATATGTAGTCTTGAAGGAGAACAAAGGCAAGTTCTAGAAGTAAAATTACATGTATGATACTCTCACGAAAGAAAATAGGCATAAATATGCACCAAAGGCTCAAATCCTCACGGGTTATAACAAAACGTTTCCCAAAATCAAAGCATAATCCAATTTCATCACACACATGCATAATAATCTCTACCAAGGTTCCAAACATAATATCAACCAATAATTTAAAGAAATTCATGCTATCATTAGCCAATTCATATACTCATAAATCATGCTTGACCCAATCGTCTAAACTCCTAAAGACTCTACTAATATCCAAAATTAAACTACTATCCAAGATATAAACACAAAGAAGCACATACGAACAAGTTAACGAAGCCACACTTCCCCCTCCCCCAAACTTATTTCGAATCATGATGAAGGAATAAGTTTCAAGAAGAAGAAGTGGATAAGTTAACGAGCGTACCTTTCACCGAAGCTAGCTTACTATCGATCTTCTCCTCTTAGTCAAAACCTCGTCGAGAAAACCTATAACTCACAAGCTTCAAAAGTTCTTGGATAAAAAGCTTAATAAAAGATAAGACTCGAAGAAAAACAAAAACCAAAACTGGAAAAAAAAAAAAATTGAAAATAAAGATAGAGTTGGGTTACCTCCCAACAAGTGCTACGTTTTACGTCTTTAGCTCGACGTTATCTCCTTTCAAGGTGGATCAATAGAGACTCGTCTTTTCCCCATCATCGAGTTTCCTCATGGCTCCATCAATTGAGATCTTGAATTTGGCTAACTTCGATGGTGGAATGACTTCCAAATGATTTAAGTACCCGAGAATCTCCTCGCAAACTCCAAACATCTCCAAGTAATGGTGCAAGAAATTGGTGATGAACTTGTCGAGAACTTCATCCGGTGCCGGCGGTATAGGAGGTTCCAAGACTTGGACGGCAAAAACATCCTCTCGATGATCATCGGGCCTCTTCATTGCTTCATAAATGAAAATCTTCAATTCCTCTCCGTTGACTCTAAATGTCAAATCTTCATCTTGAATGTCGATCAAAGCTCTCCTCGTAGCTAGGAATGGTCATCCTAAGATTAATGGCTGATTATCATCCTCGAGCATATCCAATACAACGAAATCCGCCGGGAAGACGAGGTTGTGAACTTGAATCACCGCGCTGCACTCCTCGGTTAAGTTGATCGTCTCGAACTTAGCCCATCTCTTCTTCCCTGAAACCGTATCCTTGATGAACTTCATATGATTGGGCATATCTCTAAGTGCATCGAGAAGTTGTATGTTGATATTCACCTTCTGAAAGATCTCCAAGAACCTCTGATACTTCTCGTCTTGCTTGGTGTTCATCAATCGTTGCGGAAATGGAGCTTTGGGTGTCGAATCCTTCGTCGAGGTCGGAACAGGGCTGGCATGACCGGCAGCGAGGTCGCGCTCCCGGTCGCGCGGATTTTAGCAAAAATCTCGTACATTGGCGCGACCGGCGGCGCGGTCGCCCGGTCGCGCGCACCTTCTGAGTTGGTGGCGCGGTCGCACGCCTGGTCGCGCGCGTGGTCACGCGCGTCCTGGGCAGCTTTTCATATTCGACTCGACCGGATGCACGGTCGAGCCCTTCTCCTTCCGTGCCTTCGTCCTTCGTTTCGTCCGTTTCCGACTCCGAAGTGTTTCCATCTCCCAAATCTTCGACTTCACCCTCCAAGGATGGATTTGTGTAACGAGTGCCGCTCCTAAGCTCATTTGCATGAACTTGACGGTTCTTCGAGTTTTACTCGGTATTGCTTGGGAATTGGCCGGGCTTATGGACTCCTCCTTGAGCGTTGGCTAGTTGACTAATTTGCATCTCCAACATTTGCATTTGTTTGGTTAAGGGGTTGACGCTACTCCCCAAATTGTTGCTTAAAGTAGTTTGAGTAAGCTCCAATGTCCTCAACTTCGCGTCTTGTTGTGTCATTCTCATCTCCGATTAAGCCATATATTGTCGAATCAAATCATCGGTTGACATCTCCTTCTTTGGCTATTGGATGACTCCGTTTTCAATATGGAAGCCGGGAGGTGGTTGCAAGGAGTTGTTTGAGTTGGCATATGAGAAGTTCGGATGGTTTTGGTTGTTGGGAACATAAGGCTTCTTGTAGCCTCCTTGATAATTCGAACCTCCTTGTCCTCCTTGCCAATTGTTCCTTGATTTTGTTGCCACTTGCCACCTTGTTGCATGAAATTGGCATCTTCTCCTTCGGTTGGGGTGCTTGTTCATCAACTATAGCATCGCACCGAAGCACTCCTCTCTTGATAGTATCCAACTCCTTTGTTGTTTTTGTGTACTTCTCCATCAAGTCATTGTAAGCGTCGATCCCAATAGTTGCAACTCTCCTCCTTCCAATGCGTCGGTCAGTAGCCTCCTCATAACTCGAATTTACGGTAAGCTCAATTATCTCCATGGCCACATCATACTCGTTGTTCAAAAATCCTCTTTTAGAAGAATAGTCGAGCTCCTTCCTACACATCTTTTTCAAACCACGATAGAAGCACGTGATTTGATCCTCCTTGCTAATTCCATGGTTCGGACATGCTCTCAATAGCTTCTTGAATCTCCCCCACGCCTCATAAAAGTACTCATCCTCATATTGTTGAAATTGATTGATCTCGTTGATGTTTCACTAAAAAGTGTTTGCAATAGAACAAAATCTATCGTAGCACTAGCAAGTAAATACCTAAGTCGAATCTCAAGGAAAACATAACAGGGCTAATAATCGTGTAGCAAAAACAACATAATCTAGTCTAAATCTAAGCAAATAAATATAATTTTTGGGTTTTTGGTTTTTAAAATCCTAGACAAGAAAATAAATCAAAGCAATTAATCAAAAGCAAATAAATCTAATCTAGAGAACAAGAAATTAATCTAAGGATTTAAATAAAAGCAATTAAACTACCTAGGCGAGAATCGAAACGAAAGCAATAACGAAAGCAATTAAAGAAACGAAAACGATTCTAGACATGAATACTTAAATCTAAAAATCTGGAAAAATAAATTTTAACTCTAAGAATTTAAAAACGAAGAAACAGAAACTTTGAAAACGAAAGAACAGAATTGGAAACGAAAGAACAGAAACTTTGGAAAACTAATCAAAGCTACGAACTCAAGAAAGAATAAATAGAATTAAACTAAGAACTAAAGAAATTAAATCTATGAAACTAAGAACGCAATTAATTAAACGAAAGGAAAGCAATAAATAACTTACGAATTAAAACGAGAACGAAGAACACGAACGAACGTAAAGAACTTGAATTAAAACTGAAGAATCTGATTCGGAACAAATCGAAAGCAATAAAAACTAAAACTAGAGTATTCGAAACTGAAAACGGAAGATAAAAGGTGTGTCTAATTCGTGCCCTAATGGCCTATATATATAATAAGCTAAGAGTTCGATCCCAACAAGGAAACTAAAATAAAACTCGCTAGACACGGAGCGAGTGCTCCAACAATTAGGAGCGAGCGCTCCACTTGATTCCACAGAGAGCGAGCGCTCCAACAGAAGGAGCGAGCGCTCCATAACAGCTTCGCCCTTTTTCCTCTTGATCTTGAAATCAGGAGCGAGCGCTCCAACACCAAGGAGCGAGCGCTCCAAAGCTGGTACGAAAATCCATCCAATTTTTGCTCCCTTTTTCATTCTTTCCTCGTTCTTTCTCCTTCTCTCGACTCCCATGATCCCTAACAATCAAAATACTCAAAATACCCAAGTCATAGCAACAAAGACACAAAACGACTCCAAAACGACACAAAAACGAATAACAAATAATGACTAAAACCTAACTAAATGACACTAAACAAATCCCCCACACTTAGACCTTTGCTTGTCCTCAAGCAATATAATCATACAACCTAGACTCAATCCAAACAATTCAAATCATAGAACATTTAATCACCGGAATCGACAAGCAATGAACGAAATCACCTTAATCCCATGTTACAAACAATCAAACATCAATGAACTATGCGGCTTATAAATCAATCCAAGTATGAGGACCCAATCAACGATATACACACATCTCACAAAAATCCAAAATCATCACAAACTTAGACGTCTAGCCTACTTCCCTTTTATTCAACTCAAACATAAATAAAAATTTTTTTTTAACACGTGAACGATTTGGTACATACTTCACTAGGTTTAATCATCGATGGGTCTCATCGAGCTTCCTAGTGCGGTTTCCCGTATTCATTGTCAAGAAGAGTAGAGTACCTACGAACACTTTATTACTCACATACACGAGTATCATTTAGGACATAATTCATGAAATTTAATCATTCGAGGGTCTCTCGAAGCCTTTTCATGTGGTTTCCCATGCTCATTACTCTAGTATTTATATACGTTACAAGTAAGAGGAGCAGAATCCTATCAACTCTTTTATTCACATATAACACAACTCTTTTTTTTTTTTAAGGGATAAACTAGCAATCCAAAGTTGCAACAATCTAGATTTCAACACTCATAATCCAAAATCATCAATCATTTCCTCATAACCCAAATCGATCATGCCCCACAGTTCATCAAATCATTAATCATTCACAACTCAAGACTAAACCAACCTAACTCAAGCTATCAATTCCAACAACTAAATATTCCATCATCAAATCATCCAAATCAATCCTAAGTTACATGCTTATAAGCTCGAACACCAACAAATTTCTAAGTGGGGAAAAACAAACAAAGACACAAAAAACACAAAATCAACTAACATGTCAAAAGTGAAAATTTTTCACACTCCCCACACTTAAGATCATGCAATGTCCCATTGCAAGAAAATAAACAAGAAGAGGAGAAGAAAACTTATCGCTTTTGACGACACAACTTGGCACAAAAATCGGAACCTTGATCAATCCCTAAAATTGCAACCTACAAAACAAAAATAAAAATACCAAACAAGCATAATATCTCCTAAAATGGCAAAAACAGAAAAATAAAAATAAAAATAAAGAAAACAAATAAGCTACCAAGGGTGCTCCTGCTTCGTTTATTCGTGATAATTCTCTATTACTGTTGCATCGTTTTCTAGCATTCAATGTGGCTCAAATCGCCTTCCTCCGATTGATGTTGTCAATATGCGGTGCTAGTTTCCTTTGTAGACTTCGGCGACCTAGCACGCACAACACTCAACAAATGGATTAAACGCACCGATGGAAAGAAAAAGAAATCGAACAAAACAAATAAAATAAAATAAAATACCACACAATTAAATAGCCCAAATTTTTTCCCCGGCAATGGCGCCAAAATTTGTTTCACTAAAAAGTGTTTGCAATAGAACAAAATCTATCGTAGCACTAGCAAGTAAATACCTAAGTCGAATCTCAAGGAAAACTTAACAGGGCAAATAATCGTGTAGCAAAAACAACCTAATCTAGCCTAAATCTAAGAAAGCAAATAAATAGAATTTTTGAGTTTTTGGTTTTTAAAATCCTAGACAAGAAAATAAATCAAAGCAATTAATCAAAAGCAAATAAATCTAATCTAGAGAACAAGAAATTAATCTAAGGATTTAAATAAAAGCAATTAAACTACCTAGGCGAGAATCGAAACGAAAGCAATTAAAGAAACGAAAACGATTCTAGACATGAATAATTAAATCTAAAAATCTGGAAAAATAAATTTTAACTCTAATAATTTAAAAACGAAGAAACAGAAACTTCGAAAAAGAAAGAACAGATTTGGAAACGAAAGAACAGAAACTTTGGAAAACTAATCAAAGCTACGAACTCAAGAACGAACAAATAGAATTAAACTAAGAACTAAAGAAATTAAATCTATGAAACTAAGAACGCAATTAATTAAACGAAAGGAAAGCAATAAATAACTTACGAATTAAAACGAGAACGAAGAACACGAACGAACGTAAAGAACTTGAATTAAAACTGAAGAATCTGATCCGGAACAAATCGAAAGCAATAAAAACTAATACTAGAGTATTCGAAACTGAAAACGGAAGATAAAAGGTGTATCTAATTCGTGCCCTGATGGCCTATATATATAATAAGCTAAGAGTTCGATCCAGATAAGGAAACTAAAATAAAACTCGCTAGACACGGAGCGAGCGCTCCAACAATCAGGAGCGAGCGCTCCACTTGATTCCACAGAGAGCGAGCGCTCCATAACAGCTTCGCCCTTTTTCCTCTTGATCTTGAAATTAAGAGCGAGCGCTCCAACACCAAGGAACGAGCGCTCCAAAGCTGGTACGAAAATCCATCCAATTTTTGTTCCCTTTTCCATTCTTTCCTCGTTCTTTCTCCTTCTCTCGACTCCCATGATTCCTAACAATCAAAATACTCAAAATACCCAAGTCATAGCAACAAAGACACAAAACGACTCCAAAACGACACAAAAACGAATAACAAATAACGACTAAAATCTAACAAAATGACATTAAACATTTGATAAGCTTCTGAGCCCTCGAAGGTGGGAAAAATTTGTTGAGAAACTTCGTGCACATCTCGATCCAAGTCCTAATCTCGGTTTTGTCCAATCCATCGAGCCACTCCCTCGCATCGTCCTTGAGAGACCACACGAACAAATTGAGCTTGAGGTAGTCCGATGAAACTCCATTAGCCTTGTAGGTTGCACAAATGTCCAAAAATTGCTTCAAGTGAGCATTTGAATCCTCCATGGGTGTGCCTCCATATTGGTTAGCTTGCACCATGTTGATGAGGGACGTCTTGATCTCGTAATTGTTAGCCTCCGTGGTCCCCCATCCTCCTTGCTGAAATTGGTCAACAAACGGCTTGAACCGATCATTGAGTGTCCTCCTCGCTACTCGATCCCCCATTGAATCGTGACTCCTTGGTGAATCCGGTGATGAGAAGGGTGGT
Source organism: Thymus mandschuricus (assembly GCA_029379335.1). Lineage (NCBI taxonomy): Eukaryota > Viridiplantae > Streptophyta > Magnoliopsida > Lamiales > Lamiaceae > Thymus > Thymus mandschuricus. The sequence continues at coordinate 14,251,039 of CM057075.1, read as the reverse complement.
GTATCGATCTTGACGGTATCCTTCTCTCGCCTCTTCGCCCTTAGTGAGCGCTCAATCTCCAAATCTATTGGAATAAGGTCTATCCCTTTAGATCTTGTGGTCATGCACTACCTAAAATCGAAGAGAAGAAAAGGAAAAGTTAGATCAATAAACCAAAAAAACAGAAAAATAAAAGCGCCTGAATCACCTATTAATTCTATTTCAAAATATGTGTATAAAATCTAATCAATCCCCGGCAACGGCGCCAAAATTTGATCGTACTTCTTTATACGATACCTATTTTGTGTGGTAGAAAATAGTGCGATCAGGAAGCTACAACCCCTAAAAATTTCGTAGTGAAAATGCGAGCACGTTACAATGAGATTGTGAAGAGACTACCAAGACTATGATAGTAAACAAAGTTATAATTATAAGAAGATATTAATCGACTAGCAAAGAGCCGTATCTTTTTCCAACCTATATCGGCCATGGATAAAAGTTAGCCCAGTTATATACGTTTAAGAGATCGTGTGTTACACGATGTGATTATTTTAATCACTAAAGATCAAGACACTAAGTTACGTCCAGATTTTGGATAAGTTACATAAAGATTAAGCATTAAACTTGTTAATAGCATAGCTTACCATCGCCATGTCAAAGGGCAATGGAAAAGAAGGATTTAGACCTTATAAGGTATGTCGAGAACAATTGTACTCATTGAGGGTGAAAATAGACCGACCAAACGCTAGTTATCAACCGGTAACAGGTATGAGGCCATATGCCTTACGAATTCTTTCACTCAAGAATCCTCAGAGATTATGGGTTCTCTGAAAAAACTAACTCCCGATCGAGCTTCACACTATCGAGGAAAGTACAAGCTTGGATTAACACACAAACTACAACCTTCGATCAAGCCTCTTGCAATCGATGAAAGCAAGGACTTGGATCTATTAAAACATAACTCTAAATCGACAAAACACACTCGACAACATGAGATAAGGGTTTTGGGGTAGGGTTTGTGTAACACACACTCTAACTTAAAGAATCCTTTACAATATGAAGTAAAGGCTTAGGATTCTTCATCTAATCTAGGCTAGGATGTATATGAGAGCCTAGGATCTAGAGTGGAGCAAGGTTGCGCAAGCTTTGATGGGGCTAAAGCTTGGAACACTTCGTAAGAACTCGAGAAAGAAATTGCTTGAAAATCACGAGTGCTTTCAGTATGAGCGCTGAAAATTTGGAGAAGTGTTAAGGTGTTCATGTTTCTGCTGGGCTCCTTTTATAGTGGTAGAGACGAGTCCGTCCGTTGCTTGGTTGGTGGTTGTCTCTCCACGCTCGACAATACGGCGGCTTTGACCTGCAGCTTTTCAAAGCGCAGTTTGTCTTCTTTCCTAAAATGGCTATCTTCCAAGTTCAACAGTAACTGAGCTTGGACAGTATTGAAGTTGTTGCCTGCCGCTGTCTTGGATTCAACTTTCTTGTCCAATGATCAAGAGCCATGTGGAGATCTGCATTTAATGGCGGCTGATCTTTACTTGACTAAATTCAAACTCAAGTTTGAACGAGGGTGGTAGTTGAGTTGTCGCTTTCTTGCTTGGCAGAGTGAAACGCTTCGCTTTCGGAATTTGCCAAGTCTGGGTCTTCTCGCTACAGCTTTACTGAGAAGACTCGCTTCAACTTTGAAACACACTCAAGCGAGTGGCCTTCTCGCTTCACTTATGATACTGCAAGCTAGACTAAAGCGACTAAAATGAAATGAGCTTTCCTAACATTATAAGCTCGAAAAATTATATTCCTATAAATCTAATCAAACAAGGGTTGCTTGGGAATAGGATTTACAGGAGGGTTTTGGGATCGAATAAAAAATACAGTGTTTCACCAAAAAGTGTTCGCAATAGAACGAAATCTATTGTAGCACTAATAAGTAAAACCCTAAGTCGAATCTCAAGGAAAACTTAACAGGGCAAATAATCGTGTAGCAAACAATCCTAATCTAGCCTAAATCTAAGAAAGCAAGTAAAAAGAATTTTAGGGTTTTTGGTTTTAAATCCTAGGCAATAAAATAAATCAAAGCAATTATATCAAAACAAATAAATAATCTAATCTAGAAAGCAAAGAAACAATCTAAACTAATTAATCTAAGGAATTAAATAAAAGCAATTAAACTACCTAGGCAAATATCGTAGAGAAAACAAGAACGAAAGTAACGAAGGAAACGAAAACGAATCTATACATAATAATAAAATCTGGAAATTAAGCAAATAAATCTAACTATGAGAACTTGAAAAACGAAGGACTTTAAAACTAAGAAAAACAAATCTAATCTAAGAACTTGAAATCGAACGAATGAAATAAAGCAAACGAAATTAAACGAAACAATTACGAAAGTAAATCTAGAACTAAGGAAAGCAATAAATCAAATAATCGAAAGCAATAAAGAACTTACGAAATTAAACGAAGAATGAAGAACGTGAATTAAAGAAGAAGTCTTGAATTAAAACGAAATGAAACGAAGATCCGGATCCGAACAAAAGGAAATCTAAACTAGAGTATTTAGTGATAAAAATAAAAGCTAAACAAAGGTAAAAGTGTTGTCAAATTCGTACAAAGGTAAAAGTGTTGTCAAATTCGTCCACAATGAGTAGTATTTATACTAGGTATAAAAACCTAGTTATACAAGGAAAGAAATCCTAGCCGCCCAACTCTGGATGGTCGTCCAACGTACGTTGGACGGTCGTCCAACTCCAGCTTCTGTTCCACGACTTCAAATCACTCTGGACGCTCGTCCAGCCTTGGACGAGCTCGTCCAAACAACTCTGGACGGCCGTCCGACTGCTTTGGACGGTCGTCCAGCACCGAATGTTGTCCTCTCTCGACTCTTCTTCGTATTGTCGCCTTTTTCGACTCATCTTTGCCCATTTGCATCCTTTAGCACCTACGAACATCAAAACTCCACAAATACCATTCATAGCCATATTTAAACAAAAGGACATGAAAACATTACAAAAAGGAGTACTAAAACACGACAAAAACCTAGCATCTAAACACCAAACACACAGCATAAATAATTTTATTAAATGTTCCCAAGAAGGTTCCCCCTTAACAATTAAATCCTTAACAATTTCCAACACATGCGGTGAATGAAGTCGAAGATGAATCGAAGCTTATGGTGAATAAAGTCAATATTGAGTTGCCAAGTTTTAAGTCTGAGGAGGAATTTAAAGAGGTTGAAGATGAGTTGACTAGTTCCGCGGTGAAGACAGAAACTATTAAAGATATTGTTGATGAGGGCTACTGCAACATGGGCAACATAGTCATCAAATCTACCATGCAGTCTAAGGCTATTATAGAAGACAAGATATTGCCACTTGATGCTTTGCATATTATTGATACTTCTCTAACGACTCACTCATTTAGGGGCATTGTTGTGCTTTGTTGTGGGGAACAAGGGGGTACAGAAGTTCAAGAGATTATTGTTTTTCCACAATCGTTTAAGCATGCACTTGAAGAAGAGACCGAGCTAGCTGGAGCACAAGTCGAATCGGTTATGAGTACATACGTGGTTTGGAAGAGTGTTTTTCTCAAGCTCTACACAAGGAAGGAAGTCTATCAAGAGCAAATTGATCTCCCCTTGAGGACAAGGTGGATTTGAAGGAATCGTGAATGATACATCCATAGATTAGTATTATTTTATTATTAGTTTAGTATTTAGTTTACTTATTTAATTGAGTCTTGTTATTTATATTATTGGGTTGGGCCACTTGCTAAGCCCATAGATTTGGTCTATTAGGGCAACTACAATGGAGAGCCTCAAATGAGGCTCTCTAAATTAACACATGGACAAGAGCTCTAAACTTAAAATATTTCACAACCATGGGCTCTAATTTTAGGGCTCTTAATACTATTATTGGATCCCACTTTTTATCAATATAATTATTATTAAATGTAAAAAAGAATGAAATGCACATAGAGTGGTCCCACAAGTAACATAGAGCCCGGGCTCTTGCAGGAGAGCCCGGGCTCTTCATTTCGGGCTCCCCAATGATGCTCAAAAATAAAATTGGGCTCTATCTTTTGCCATGTAGATAAGAGCCCAACCATTGTAGATGCCCTTAGGAGTCTTAGTTAGTATAAATAGTTGTACTCTCTTATTATTTCATGAATAAGAAGATTATTGATATTTCAATTCTATAGCCTTATTGTTTAGAATAGGCTTCGCGTGATCGTGGAGATTAGGGTTTTTCACGAGCTTATCGTGGATTATCGATTCGGTTCTGCAACAGGATCGTATCATCACCCCTTTCTTCATTTCTCAAAATTGTTTATGAAATTTCTCTGCTCGTTGTCTCGATAGTTAGCTTATGTTTTTGTGTTTCCTTTAATTTGGACGTAGGTGATAAGAGTAGTGGGTGTTGGTAGCTACGGAATGTGCCTAATATTATAGAAGAAGATTTAATTGCTATATTTAATAATTTTGGTTGACGGATTTATCCCTACTTTTAATTATGATGTTTTTTATAATTATTTTTAATTTTAATCTTAGTCATTGATCTATCTCTGATCAACGGATATTATTAGTTTCTAGATTTTACCATAATACATCCTATGTACGTATATATACCAACTAACTAATAATATTGAAATTAAATGCTAAAAGTCAATGAATACTAATTAAAACTGTAAAAATCAAATTAAATCTTATATATATATATATATATATATATATATATATATATATATATGGAGTGGTTCGTGTGCAAATAAATCCTTGCGTGCTAAAATGCGAAAGATGCTTAAAACTATACAAAATCATGCTTAAATCGGTATATATTTATGCTTACAACACCATTATGCTTTTTAATGTACAAATTTATGCTTAAACCTAGTCATGCTTATAATACCTTATAATTATGCTTAAATCAATTACAGCCACATATCAAATCAAGATCAACGGTCCAGATCTATTCCTATTTCTCACACCATGACTTATTTTTATATGATCCATCCTATATATATATATATATATATATATATATATGTCTCAATGTATAAAAATAGCCACTTTCACTATAACTATAACTTATTTAGCCACAACTTTAAAACTATAACTTATTTAGCCACTTTTGGGTAAAAAGACATCCTTACCCTCAAAAAGTTTGTCCACATCATCATTTGACAAAATTAAAAAAAAGGAATAAAGGAATTTATGGGAAAAAAAACAAAAAGGGAGATTTTGTGGGCCATTAATGCCACACAACCACCACCCTCTCCCTCTCCTTCACTCTCGACCTTTTCTGGAAAAAAGAAGAAAAAAACCCCACAGTCGCCGTCGCCGTCGCCGTCGCTACCACCTTCGTCGTCGACTCCCACTTTCGCCACCGCCTCCACCAGCGAAGAATATGTCGGGGTCCGATTCCGACCAAGAATGGGCTACTCCTCCGCCGCCGGTGAGTTTAGGAAAATTTCTCAATTTTTTTTTTTTTGAATTTTCTTGTTCGATTAGTTTAGTTCTTGGTTGTTATTTTTCATTGAACAATATTGAGTAAAGGTTTAGGTTTATGGGTTTATAAATCACGAAATAATGCACGGTGGAAATCGGAAAATCGACGACGGCGGCGACTGTGTGAAACACGGTAGAGGCACGGTCGAATTTGAATTTCAACCGTGTGTGACAAGGTTGAAATTCGAAGTCAACCGTGCCTACTCGTTGACTTTGGCCAATTGTTGACCAGGCACGGTTGAATTGGGAATTCAACCGTGTGACACGGTTGAATTTCCAATTCAACCGTGTCCTTACCGAATATATTTTTTTTTTTTTTGATCCGTTTTTCATCTTTTTTTGTTATAACTATACTAATATGTTTTGTTTGTATTATTTTCAGCCTAGGTTTGAGTGGATGAGACCTCGAATGCAAGGATATGCCGGCAAAGTACTCCTATACACACGGGTCCACATTCTTCGAGATATCCACGATCAATTGATAGAAGTCGGGGGACAGCCGCTCCTCGATCGATTTCTAGAGGAGAGCCCCTTCCGTTACATCATGGAGCTCAACAGGAGAGATGTGGCAATCAGTGCCACACACGAGTTTCTAGCCCGGGAGTTGAAAGACTCGTCGATCCCGGAGCACGAGAGGTGGTTCTCGATTGGGGGGCGTGAAATAATATGCGGCCCTCGAGAGTGGGCCATTGTGACCGGATTAAAGTTCGGGCCTTCCGCTTTCGACCCCTACGGTCGAAACCATATTATACCGTTGTCGAGCCTGTACCACACGAAGTACGGACGCTCGAAGAAGAAGATCAAGTCGAACCAATTGAGGGATGACTTCTTGAAACATCCCCGGGAAAGTCGGCTAGGCACGCCCGAGCAATACTTGAAGGCCGCCAACCTTCTCGTCCAATTGTTGATTCTACAATGCCGTGACAATGCGCCCATCGATGATTGGGCTTGGGCGCTAGTAGAGAACGAGGAGCAGTGGAGGGATTTCCCGTGGGGATCGTGGTCGTGGCAAATCCTTTGCCACCAGTTGGACGTTGTGAAGAAAGATCCATCGGAGATCGACAACAAGCTAAAAAAATACCACTTGTACGGGCCGGTTTGGGGGCTCAATTTATGGGCGTACGAGGCAATTCCGGCTTTGGGACAAGCCTGTGGCTACAAAGCTCCACAGAGAGCTGAGTTGATGCCCCGACTGAGGAGGTGGGAGACCTATTCGACGTACTCGAGCTTTGCCGGTTTCTTCGACAACCCCGAGGTAATTAATGACTTCACTTTGCATTAAAATTATTTACTTATTTAGTCGTTTCATGCGTACGTTGTTAACTAATGAATTTCATACGTGTATACAGCTAGAGGTACACTCGAGGCTCCGCCCATCCGAGGAAGAGCAACGACAGCCCTATCTCCTCAGTCTTGAGAACCCGAACCCTCTGGTGTTGGAGTACGATGCTCCGAAACGCCACACCCACAAGAAAGCGGAGCCGGAGCAGAGGAGATCGAAGTGCCCGAGATATGGCCAGGGTCGTAGAGAGGTTGATGTGTCGGGACCCTGAACAGGTCGTGATTCCCCGTCGAGCGACCCGGGCGTCTTCCGAGGGACAGTTGCCTACCCGTCCTCTCCGTCTCGGAGCCCTGGATCGGGACACGCTTGACGAGGCGCAGTCGAGGCGCCGTAGAGACGAGGGACGGTCGAAGCGCCCGAGAGCCGAGCCATCTCGTCACGAGGAATCGCGCGACGTCGTCTGTTGCATCCACGGGGATCCGTGCCGGCTCGGATGTCATGGAGACGATGCGGCGATGGACCGGTTCATCGAGAGGTTCGGTGATCGACTGGTTCGTGATACTGACGAGAACAACATTGTTGCTCGATTCGCCAGGGCCGTCGTCGAGCGTGCTAAGGGCCTTCTCGGGGGCCGAGGATCGAGGAGGCCGTCTCCCGAGGCGTCGTATCACTCGCACGTGGGCGGGGGCAGTCAGAGGATCGGGGATGAGGTTAGGAGGTCGAGGAGTCGGACACCGACTCAAGCACCGGGGCAAGGAGGGGGAGCCTCGTCCTCTCACGAGTCCTTCTTACGCGAGCTCGATAACATCCCCTCGCCTCCTCCTTACGCTCGAGAATCACCCGAATCGGAGGGTTCGGAAATTGAGGAGGAACCTCAAGGCGAGCAAAGGACTCAAGCCGGCCGACAAATCAAGCCCTCCTCCTTCCTCCAGAGCCCGTTTGTGGCGAACGTCGACACGCCGAAGTCTTCGAGGCCTAAACATGTGAAAGAAGCTTATGAACAGTTTAGAGCTTTGGGACGAAGTGTGTACACCCGTCAAGAGTTTACGTACTAACATCGAAATTAACGAATTTTTAGAAGGTTGACTTTCAAAATTTGCCCCTTGACTGTAGGCACGGTTAGGGTACACTGTTAGGGTACACGGTCAAACCCTCAAGTCAACAGTGCCTCGAAGTCAAACCCTCAAGACACGGTTGACTTGCTCAGTTAACCGTGTGAGGCACGGTTGAATATTCATTTCAACCGTGCCTCTACCGAAAGTTTGGTGGAAAAATTGCCAAAATTTTTTCTAACTCCCCCAATCAACCATGCCCATTTTATTTCCCATACCTAGTACAACATTCAATCGACATTTGAAATTCATTCCAATCCAAACATTCAATTCAATCCAAACATGAGTTTCAATCTATCGAAATAAAAATAATCGAAAAATTATTCTACCACTCGCAAGGGGCATCGAGGTCTCGTGTGTTCCTGGCTTTGACATATGCTACATTTTTCTTCCTTCTTCTACCAGGCTCCGCATCTTGGGGCGGTACATTCAAGTCGACACAGCCAATCGGAATTGGAGCTCTACACACTCTCTTGTTGTGCCCAGCTTGTCCGCATCGAGTGCACCTTTGTCGAGCCGTCGATGTTGACGTTCCTTCTTCGCCTACGGCTCTTGCACGTGACTCCCTTGGTCGTCCGGCTTGCTTAGGTACTAGAGGTGGACGTACAACGCGTGAGGTCACGTAGTCGGGCACGTCCCACGACTCCGGATGAGGGACGGGTTTGATGGTTGGTGTATAGGTGGCTACCAAGGTAGACTGTTTGAAATAGTGACTCACGTAATCACTTGCTCGTCCACCTGAATACCTGATTGAGCACGAATAAATAAATCAGTCGTACCATTCAATCTCGTCTATGTATAACTCACATAAGAATATGTCGTACCTTAGAGCCGCGTGGGCGTGTCGACAAGACATCAAGTCCAAGTCAAACTCACGGCACGAGCACGTCGAGTTTTGAAGGTCCACGAGGTAATTGCCGTTCTCGCCTTCTACCCTATACAAATTGGGAGTCGCTGCCGTCCTACACGGGTAGCGACGTCCCCATTCATGGGCTGCCGACATCTTCTCGTACGCCTTCGGAGTGAGATCGTGCTCTCGAGAAAGGGCACTTTGACGGTGTTGGTCAAACCACTTTTCTACGATCGTGCGATACATCTCAAGCATCGAGCATATCGGCAGCCGACGAGCCCATAGTAGCCGTGCATTCATTGTCTCGGCCGGATTAGAAGTCATGAAACTCGTGCGTGGGACGGGACACTTTGACTTCGCCCACTTCGGAGGGCCGATATCACACAACCTTCTATAAATTCAGCCCCCTTCACTGCCGAAGCATCTCAAGGCATCGAAGTTTTCATCGAACGTTGAATCTTGATTTGCGTAGGCCGCCTCTTTGAAAATTCCCAAGGCATGTTGCCCGAACGATTTCAGATTCTTCGTGATGTGGTAGAAGCAGAGGCCGTGTGCTCGGTTAGGGAAAACGGCGTTCACGGCATTGATGATACTCACGTGTTGATCGGAAACGATCAATAGATCGTCCGGCGCCCCGAAACAACTCTTCACCTTCGACAAAAACCATGTCCATGATTCATCGTTCTCCTTCGGACCTAATCCTATTGCAAGAGGAAACACCTGCTCATTCCCGTCTTTAGTCACAGCTACAAAGAGGGTCCCCTTGTTTTTCCCTTTCAGATGTGTCCCGTCAACAACAATCACGTGACGGAGCAAGTCACTTTGAAAGGCTTCGATGGACTGTCCAAGGGCAAGAAACATGTACACTAGTCGATCGTCAGCACGCGATGTCACCATATCGTACACACTTCCCGGGTTTCTCTCCTTCAGCAGGTAGAGGTAAGACGGTAGCCTCTGATACGACTTTTCGTAACTTCCGTACATGCTCTCGATCGTTACGTTTCTCGCGCGCAGTGCAAACCTGTAGCCTATCTCAATGCCGTACTGAGTTTGTAGCTCGTTCATCATCTCATTCGGCTTCAACACGGATCCCTCGACGACGAGTCTACGTGCAAAGAAAGCTCCTAAAACCTTGGCACAAATCTGTCGCGGTTTGTTTCCGTCTATAACCACTTGACACGTATGGTTGGGTTCATATTTCTTAACCTTCCATATCCCGCCCTTCTGTCGTGCACGCAGCAAATATGCACAATCATCCTGGGTGCACACAAAATTCAAACGCGTTCTGCTTGAGCGTTCGGTGGTATACTCCAGTCGGTTCTCCATGTGATATAGGCCCACGGCTATTTGCAATTCATCTTTCTCTTTGAAGAGGCCATCCACACGCAATTGTCCAAGTGAGGGGCTGTAATCGGGCTCGATAAAGCCTAGAGGCAATGCCGTATCTAGGTCGACGTACGGAATCAACCAATTTCTTATGGCTTCGTGAGTGGCACGAGTATCATCGGATCTTCCGTCTTGATTATCTGAATGTATGCTTCGGTGCCCGATGATCCTATCAACATGCCCCGGCTCCTGAATCCATGCTCTAAACTCCGTAGTTAACGACTCAAACAAGTCTGCCCTCTGTTGTTCATCAATCGCCTCTTCAGCCCTCTCATTTCTCTCCTCCTCAGCCCTCGCCTCCTCATCCCTCGCCTCCTCATCCCCCGTCTCCTCATCCGAAGACTCGGATTCTTGATGACTAGAACCTCCAATATTCAAGTTCTGAAAAACCGTGGATTGTTGTGTCGTAGGAGTGCGAAAGTTGATGTTCTGTGTCTTCTCGATCACATACACGGTTGGTGAATCGTTCTGCTCGACGATAAGCCTAAGCAAATCCGTGTCGTTCTTCATAACAACCTTCATCCTCCCATGATCGGTTAGGTCCGTCAAGTAGTACAATATGTACTCCGATTCGGAGCCCAATTGATCACGGATCTCCCTAAGCACCTTATCACGTGTAATTCCTAATATGGGGAAGTGCACGAGGAAACTATCACCTCCCACGTACGAGGTCCTCTCCCAATGATTCTCTGATACGACATCCTGAAAAAACACAAGATTTTTTTTGTTAGATTTTCTGTAGGGGCACGGTAAAATTGAGATTTCAACCGTGTGACACGGTTGAAATATCAATTTAACTGTGTCATCATTAAATAATTTTAAAAAAATTAAATTATTTAAGGCACGGTTGGTTTGGAAATTCAACCGTGTGACACGGTTGAAATACCTAATCAACCGTGCCTATACCGAATTTAAAAAAAATAAATAAATTTTGGGCATGGTTTGCCCAACCGTGCCTCTATGATCCAACAGTGTCACTATGGTCTCAACAGTGCCACGAAGAACAATTTCAATTTTTATTTTTTTTTGAGCAAAAAAATCCTCGAAAATATGCGAAACAAAATGAAATTACGATCGTACCTTTATATTAGTCGGAAAAACCTTCAATATTCCCAATTCAACGGCCGAAAATAGTCCCTCGATTTCCCAGAAATTAATATTCGAAAAATAGATTTTTTTGCAAAAAAAATCTCTCTCTCTCTATAATTTTTGGTGAGTTCGAATGAATGTTATTTGTTGCAATTGTTGTGTATTCAATTCAATTTTTGACACATTTATTACTACCATCTACTCTTTTGAATTAATGAAGAAAATCAAAATCAGATTTGGTAGTTCAAATGAATTAAATGCATTACTATTTAGTTATTTATATTAAAAAATGAATTAATAGAATTTGTCAAAATAAAACCAAAAAAAACAAAAAAAAAAGGTTCCTACCGTGTCCATGCATGGACACGGTAAGAGAGGTGAGTACAAATTAATTAATCTCTCAAATTCTAAATTAAAAAATAAATAAATAAATAAAAAATTGCCAATTAATTCTACTGTGTCCATGCATGGACACGGTTGGAAAGAGAGAGAGATAAAATTTGTCACACAATTATCTAATTACAAAAACAAGTAAATAAAAGTGGTGGGACCCAATTAAAAGTAAGGGTATTTATGTACTTTCATGCAAAGGTGGAAGTTATAGTTTTAAAGTTGTGGCTATAATAGTTATAGATATAGTGAAAGTGGCTAAATATGAGTTTCTCCCTCTATATATATATATATATATATATATATATATATATATATATATATATATATATGTGTGTGAAAAACAAACTAAAATGATTTTGGTACACACTTGAAAGATCGATGGAGAATAAAATCCGGCGCATCTAAAGAAGGTTGAAAAAGGTAAGAAAAGTGTGTGGAATGGTAGATTTCCTAAGGGCATGTATAATGCTAGAACCCCAAATGAGGTTCTTAAAGGTGCCACATAGACAAGATCTCATTCGTATTAAAAAATCACAATGGTAAGGTTCTTAATAAAGGTTCTTATCATAATTAAAGGGTCCCACTAATTATTTTATTTGAAAAAAATGAAAGAGAGAAAAAAAATAAAAAGGAATGTGGGCCCCACTTTTTCTTAAGAACCAGTATCTTATATAAGAGCCCGGGTTCTTATTTAGGGGATCTCCAATGGGGGTGCTAATTAAGGTGTGGGTTCTTATTTTTGCCACATAGACAAGAACCCCTCCATTGTACATGCCCTAAAGGATACATGCATACCTACCCAGATAATTTAACCCACAAAATAGTAATTGGATGGAAAACTTTTTACTAAACGTATACGATTTATCTTTGCGTTGTAAGCGATTGTTTGAGCAATTTAGTTGGCATTAAGATTTCCACATGCATCATTGTCTTACGACACTTTGGAAAGCTTATAAATCCAACCAAATGTGATAGATTTAAGGCTATTACACTAGATTAATTAATAATCTAACTCAACATCTAACAATCCTAATTTCGAACGATACGGTGAGATATTTATGCATTGAAAAAATCGTGGAAATTCATAATCCGACATTTTCTAATACTTTTTCCGCATTCATATGATAAGCCTATAGTTAAAAATATAACTATCAATGAATATAATATTTTACCGATACTCTCTTGTCCGACAACTTTATGCTTTAATTTTATTTTATATTTGCTTGCATTTCAATGTTTTTAAAAATATATATTAGGATAAAATTTAAATCTCATTTGTTATAGATTATTATACATTGCATATAGTAGCACACTACATTAAGTGCGGCCTAAAATTCA